>JALIGW010000002.1:142275199-142901033 GCA_023053685.1 Diadophis punctatus similis | reverse complement strand
GTTCCTGCAGGGGATTCCCACGCACCTCCCTCATCTGCATCCCCCGTCTCAAGGACGCAGGGAGGGCAGGTGGAGGATGAGCGGCCCGAGCCGGCGAGTGAATGAGGGACGCGGCGGCGGGAGGCAGAGCCGAAGGAGCGGCAACAGGGACGGGCTGGATGCGCCCTCTGCTGCTCAAGCCCTGCACTTGTGGGTTCGCTGTACCCTACCAGCCTCGCCGCCTCCTTGCAGGAAGGAGCGCGTTTCAAAACACTGCCGGAGGCAGAGCCCAGAGGAGCCGAGCCAGTCCTGCAGGGTGTGTGCGCACCTGCCTCTCGCTTGCTCTCGCTCTCGATCTCGCTCGAGTCGGGAGCCGCTCTTTCTTCGGCGGGCACTCTTTTGGCCGGGAGAGAGAGAGAGAGAGCAAGTGAGAGGCGGGTACGCGCACACCCCTCGGAAGTGGCTCGACTCCTCTGGGCTGCTCCGGCAGTGTTTTAAAACATGCTCCTGCCTGCGAGGAGGCGGCGAGGCAGGGATCGATGCTCGCTTCCTCTTCCTCGCAGGCAGAAGCACGTTTCAAATTGCCATAGGCAGAGCCCAGTGGAGCCAAGCTAGTCCTGCGGGGTGTGCGCGCACCTGACTCTCGCTTGCTCTTGCTCTCCCGGACAAGAGAGTGCCCGCCGCAAAAAGAGTGGCTCCCGGCATGTCCCACCCTTTCCCCAGAAAGTAGTTGGGAGGGCTTATTTTCAGGGGGGGGGCTTATTTCAGCTCATGCGCTGAAAAGGCTAATTGGCCTTATTATGGGGACATGTCTTATTTTCGGGGAAACACGGTAATAAAATTAACATTAGTTTTATTAGCCTAATATAGTATAGACATCAGACAGAATTAAATGTTTCTGTTTCACTAATTCTACATATTCCTCATTTAATAATGCTGCAATTTTCTTTATTCCTTCTATTTCATTTCAGTTTGGGAGTAAAAGGAAATGGGTTTACATCATAAAACCTACAACAGCCTGTTGTCTGTATTATTGTTTTTGTGGTCAACATGTACATAAGATGCTTCTTGGACTGTACAAGTACACTTCCACTTACTAAGTTGTCTTTCCCCCCCCCTTCTTGCAGTGGGCAAGACATCAAACTATGCCATTGTTTTGGCTCAGCTTTATACCCAAAACGAATGTCATGGGTTACATGCTTTCATTGTGCCTCTACGTCAGTTGGGAACCCATGAACCACTGCCAGGTATTCAATCCATCAACTACTATGTTACTACCCTTTCTCAACTAGGGTTGTGTGAGAGACTAGTAGGGATTCCTTGAGAGATTGTGATTTAAAAACAACAGTATTTTCTTTTTTAACTTTGTGCTTTCAGTTGTGAGAATTTTTAGACGTCACGATTCAGCTGCTGGCCTGCCTCTTTGCTGTTGTCGTAACCATTGTGGATTGTGTAGATTAGAAATGAATAGCATTTTGAAGTTTTCATGTTTTTTGCCATTATTATACAGGGGTTCCTTGAAATCTGAAAATTATTTCAAGGGTTCTTCCTGGGTTAAAAAAAAAAGGTAGAGAAAGTCTGCTCAAGTGAACATTTAGCATATTTGTAGATATTTATGTTGCTAAATTAGCTGCCATATAAATGAATCACAAACTCCATATTGAAACAATATGTGATGTCCAAAGTGAGACATTTGGCACCACAAATCTTCAAGGGCTACATCGTGTTGGGGAAAATTGAATATAAGGAAGGACTTGCAATCCTCAAGTAGGTGATATAAAGGAAGCAGTGTTCATAAGAAAGCAAAATATACATACAGTGCTCTAGTTTTTCAGTTCCATATTGCGGCATATCAAGGAAAATTGGTTTTTATAGTTAAAATGATTAATTGTATATATTTAAATGCTTTAAAAGCCCTGACTTACAGTATAATTAATGGAAGTTACCAAACTAGATATAGACTATTTTTAAGAGCAACACAAAAGTTTTCCTTAAAGCATGTTATTAGCATTACAAGAATAGTAGTTTGTAAAGAATATGGAACTTGAAACTACCATGGTGCGATTTTGAAAAGGGGGAAATGTTGCTGAACAGAATCCATTTTTACAAAAATAATCCTTTATCCATTAATTAGATTTAATTTGTCACAATTCAAGTAAGGTTCAAGTAATATTAAAATTCCCTAAAACTGTGTGTATTAGCCCGTGCTGCCATGATAAAATAAAGTTGTAGCTCCTTTTGCATTTGATGTCAAGAACTTTGAATCTCAGTGCATTAGGTAAGGTTAGGTAAGAACCCATAGCCGACTGATCTGGATAGTATGAAAGTCTTCCTGTACATTGATGAATGGACAGAGTTTGAATACTCACTCCTAACTGAAAATCACAGCCAAAACAACTTATTTTAAAAATGTCAGAGTAAAAAGAATATTATTAAAACCTGATTTTCAGTCTTAAAATTTATGAATTTAATATAACTTTGTTTTCAAGATGGGAACAAAATAATACCAGTGTTTGTTTAGAAAAGAAAAGGCAGCTATATCTATGCATCGCTATAAATGAAATGAACATTTTTGCAACTGTGGCCTTAAAGTCTTATTTTCAGGACACAGTTTTGGAATTGGCATCATTGGTGCTTCCACCATTCAGCACTTTGAACTAATTTGACGTTGGGAAAAAGGATACTTTATGAACATTCCCCCCTACAAAAAATTCAATTTTGTATTAAGAATATTAAGAACCAGATAAATTTCTTTGGCTTATTCTGTTTGTAGGCATCACCATTGGTGACATTGGCCCAAAATTTGGTTATGATGAAATGGATAATGGTTACTTAAAAATGGACAACTTCCGTATCCCCCGGGAAAATATGCTAATGAAACACGCCAAGGTAAACAGTGGTTCTTGTTTTGTTTTTGCTATTTATCTACACCAGCTGTTCAGACAGCTTGCAAGAGAAACTACCCAAAGTCAAGGCTTCATATTCTCAGGAGGTAATGGATCATCTCATAGTCCAAACCAATCCCCAAGTTTGTGTTAAAGAAAGGACCATCAGAGGTAAAAATCCAGCTGTATCTCATTTGTCTGGGAGTTCCTGTTTGTTAGGTTTCTTTCACTACCAGCTCTTGAACTCAGCTTCCTGGAAGTGTGTCCAAGAGTGTGCAGTTTTTTATGGTAACAGAGGAGGAAGAGTCCCTGTCAAATGAAGGCAGTAAATGGGAGGGCATGGTGACTATTAATGTCAAATAGGCTCTGTTTTAGGCCCAGTACTTTTCAACATCTTTATCAATGACTTGGATGAGGGGATAGATGGGGAACTCATCAAATTTGCAGATGACACCAAACTGGCAGGAATAGCCAACTCTCCAGAAGATAGGCTCAAGATACAGAAGGATCTTGACAGACTTGAACATTGGGCGCTATCAAACAAAATGAAATTCAATGGTGAAAAAAGTAAGGTTCTACATTTAGGCAAGAAAAACAAAATGCACAGGTACAGTATATGTGGTACCTTGCTCAACAGTAGTAACTGTGAGAGGGATCTTGGAGTCCTAGTGGACAATCATTTAAATATGAGCCAGCATGGGCAGCAGCTGCCAAAAAAGCCAACACAGTTCTAGGCTGCATTAACAGAGGGATAGAATCAAGATCACGCGAAGTGTTAATACCACTTTATAATGCCTTGGTAAGGCCACACTTGGAATACTGCATTCAGTTTTGGTTGCCACGATGTAAAAAGGATGTTGAGACTCTAGAACAGTGGTTCCCAACCTTTCTAATGCCGCGACCCCTTAATATAGTTCCTCATGTTGTTGTGACCCCCAACCATAAAATTATTTTCATTGCTACTTCATAACTGTAATTTTGCTACTGTTATGAATCGTAATGTAAATATCTAATATGCAGGATGTATTTTCATTGTTACAAATTGAACATAATTAAAGCATAGCGAATAATCACAAAAACAATATGTAATTATGCCAGATCAGAAATTCTCGGGCCGGTCTTTGCAAGAGCACAAGGAATATCATCTTCCACAACAAGTCTACTTCTGTATTTAGACTTGATAATCAACAAGTGTACAGCAATATTTCTCAATCTCAGCAACTTTTAAGGTGCCTGGACTTCAACTCCCAGAATTCAAAGCTAGCTGGCCCCTTAGCTGATGCTGTCAAAGCTCGGCCGCCAGGCGTCACAAACGCCTCTCACCGAATGGCACCTCTCCCGACCAATCGGAGGGCTCGGGCGAGTTGAGTCGATATGGCCAGGCTTGTGGCAGTGGGGGGGGGGAGCTGAGGATGTCGGGGCGACCCCTGGGAAATGGTCATTCGACCCCCAAAGGGGTCCCGACCCCCAGGTTGGGAACCACTGCTCTAGAAAGAGTGCAGAGAAGAGCAACAAACATGATTAGGGAACTGAAGGCTAAAACATATGAAGAACGGTTGCAGGAACTGGGTATGTCTAGTTTAATGAAAAGAAGGATCAGGGGAGACATGATAGCAGTGTTCCAATATCTCAGGGGTTGCCACAAAGAAGAGGGAGTCAAACTATTCTCCAAAGCACCTGAAGATAGAACAAGAAGTAATGGGTGGAAACTAAACAAGGAGAGAAGTAACTTAGAACTAAGGAGAAATTTCCTGACAGTTAGGACAATTAATCAGTGGAACAGCTTGCCTCCAGAAGTTGTGAATGCTCCAACACTGGAAGTTTTAAAGAAGATGTTGGATAACCATTTGTCTGAAGTAGTGTAGGGTTTCCTGCCTAGGCAGGGGGTTGGACAAAAAGACCTCTAAGGTCCCTTCCAACCATGTGGTTGTTGTTATTATTATTATTATTAAATAGATTCTAGCTTCCTCCCCCTCCCCCACCTACATAATGAATGGTAATAACATGTCAACTATCTGGTCTTCCTTTTCATAAATTTACTAGTCATCTATATTATTTAACCATCTTAATGTTATCTATTAATTTTGTTGTCAATGTACACGAAACTGCTTAGATAATATGACCTAGTTAGCATGAGAATGATGTCAATGGCTTCACAACATGTGCCAAGCAAGAGACAATTAGCAAAATAGATTTATGCAAGTCTATTGATTTTAAATTATTTACCTGTTACTTCATGTCAGTGATGTCCAAAACATTCATTTATAACACCCAATGAGTAGGGCTACTTCTAAAATGCCAAATACTTTTGAATAGGGGCCTAACAAGAAATTTTTATTGGATTCAGTGACACAGCACAATGTTGATTTTTATAATCTTACAAGCCATTACTCGGTGGGCAAACACTTTCCACCTTCACTATTTCATTTTGCTAGGTTGAACCAGATGGCACATATGTGAAGCCTCTCAATGCCAAGCTGACTTATGGGACCATGGTATTCATCCGTTCAATTATCGTTGGAGATGCTGCTCGCAGTTTAGCCAGAGCTTGTACAATTGCCATCCGCTATAGTGCTGTGAGACATCAGTCTGAGTTAAAGCCTGGGTAAGAGACCTGTGTTAATATCCCTAAGGTCAGTTTTTGTAATGCCATAACAATTAGCAAACCTCTCTGCCACCTTGCCCGTAACACTTTTGCCCACGAAAAAAATATGTGTGTGACCTCTTTAAAAAAAAAAGTTTGACTTTCAAAACAAGTTTTCTTGGGAAGTGCAGTTGACAAGAACAGTGTAGAAAAGCCCAGCGATGAGCTTGGAGAAGATGTGCAGGATCTATTAGCAAAACATGAGCTCGAGGAAAACCACTAAGCATAAGAAACAGACTTGTCTTCCTTTAACACTCTTTGGTATAATAGGAAGGAGGGAGAAAACCCTGTC
The DNA here is from genome assembly GCA_023053685.1 of Diadophis punctatus similis. Lineage (NCBI taxonomy): Eukaryota > Metazoa > Chordata > Lepidosauria > Squamata > Dipsadidae > Diadophis > Diadophis punctatus. The sequence continues at coordinate 142,895,233 of JALIGW010000002.1, read as the reverse complement.
AGACCTCCAAGGCTCTGCTATCATAAGTCTTAGTATATCTTTTAGGATCTATTTCTTCACCTGACTTACCTCAAAAATCTAACAAGCAGAATTTGCTGGTAAATTATGCAAACCAATTTTAACATCCACTGTGAATTTTGTGAGCCAGAGAAATAGTTACTTTGTAAAAAGAAAAGACATGTTTCTCTCCCCCCCTGAAAATCTAACACACACACACACTTTTTTTTTGTCATTTTGGCTGCAAGCAGTTGAATCAGAGCTATTGTCCGGACTAGCCCTATATTGGGAATCATTGTTACTGGGGATCTGCCAATTTGTGATGATATAAAAGGGGCCAGGAGATAGTAAACAGTTGCATGGCAACCACAATATTTATTATTTATTTATTAGTGAGATTTATATACCGCCTCACAGTGCAAGCACTCTCTAAGCGGTTTACACCAGTAAGCAATCTATATATTTACATTGCCCCCAACAATCTGGGTCCTCATTTTACCTACCTCGGAAGGATGGAAGGCTGAGTCAACCTTGAGCAGGTGAGATTTGAACCGTTGACCTGCGGATCACAGTCAGCTAAAGTGGCTTGCAGTACCCCACTCTAACCGCTGCGCCACCTCGGCTCCTCAATATAATATAAGCTGCAATTCTTGAGTCAGGAATAAGATACTTAGAATTTTCCCAGAACTGCACTCATTTGTTCACAATTGCTGTTAAATTAATGTCCTAAACTATTTCACTATTTCCATTTTTTTTCCTTTTGGAAAAAAAAACCACTTTTGGACTTCTCTCTGGTAGTTACTTAACCTCTTTTGTATTTCAAAAAAATAGATAATAGTTTTATTGGCCAAGTATACTAGAAATAGTATTAGACCAATCCAAAATCACTTTTACAACTAAATATGTTTCTACTTTAAATGTATATGTCATCAGAATACATATCCTTAGGCCAGTGAAAGTCTTTGGTTTTCTCCATTTCTAAGGAATTAAATCACAGCATTATAGTGGTTTAGTTCTCTTTTTTATTTGCTTTGTTACAGGGAACCAGAACCTCAGATTTTGGATTATCAGACTCAGCAGTACAAACTCTTTCCTCTCCTAGCAACAGCATATGCTTTCCACTTTGTGGGTTCGTATATGAAAGATACGTATCGTCGCATCACTGGGAACATCCAGGATGGAGACTTGAGTGAACTGCCAGAGGTGGGGCTCATGATCTTACAGAACACTGAATTTTGCCATTGACAACTACACAATTTAGTTTGTTCAAGATAATGGAATATGGAAAATTCCTGGGAAGGAACAGAATAAAAAAAAGATTGAGGGACTATGAATATCAATCTAAATTCTTAGACGTGATTGATACTCTCTCAGTTTAAATCCCTTTGTCTTCCTCACCTAAATTGAATTCAGGATGGCACCAACGGCTGCCTTGGTGAAATGGTCTTTGATAGTTGTTGTTTTTTTTACAATTTATATTGTTTACTTAGTATCCTAGTATGATTTATGTTGATTGCTTATTTAGTATCCATGACTATCACTAAGTGGTGCATCTAATGTTTTATGATGAATGTATTTTTACAATGACTATGATAATGATCTATCACTATTGTTTTAAGTATACTGAGAGCTTATGCACTGGAGACAAATTCCTTGTGTGTTCAATCACACTTGGCCAATAAAGAATTCTAATTCTATTTGGAACACCTTTGTGGAATGTTCTCGTAATGAGAATGAATGAGAAGGATAAGCTCACCACTGGCATGAGGCCACAAGATGATTTTTGTGACCTCATTGTTTAGAACAACAAATCAAATAATAAAAAATGATTTGAGTTCCACTTCTGGTATGCCAGATTATCTTGGAGATAATCTGGATTACCATTCTTAATCTCGTCTCTCTTCCACTCCCCACCAAAAATTCAGGAAGACAGAATTTAGTGACAAGACAAATCTGGAAGAAATAATTATTTTGTTCTTAATTACTTTCTTTCTCAGTTGCACGCACTATCTGCAGGGCTCAAGGCTTTCAGTTCCTGGACTGCCAACGCTGGCATTGAGGAATGTCGGATGGCATGTGGGGGACATGGCTACTCCCGCTGCAGTGGTTTGCCTGATATTTACGTTAACTTCACTCCTTCTTGCACTTATGAAGGAGAGAACACTGTGATGATGTTGCAAACTGCCCGGTGAGTCATACCACTTATAGTTAGCTGTGTGACTTTTTGCATGCACTCAAACAGCAAGAAGGAAGAAACATAATAACTTGAGCCTATGCTGAAGATATTATTTGAATAGTCCAAAATGCAAAGATATGCAAGGTCTACTAATAAAAGTCAAGGAACATGGTGAAAAAAATGGGACTACAATTAAATGAAAGAAGACCAAAGTAATGACAATAGGTAGAATAACCACCCTTAGAATGATAATCAAGATATCAAAATGGTACATAGCTCCTGTCTTTTAAGGTCAACCATCAACAGTAAACCCAAAGATGCTTTTTCAACAGGCAACTGGACTTTCTGGTTTTTCTTTGAAGATGTTTCGCTTCTCATCCAAGAAGCTTCTTCAGCTATCCAAGAGCTGAAGAAGCTTCTTGGATGAGAAGCGAAATCTCTTCAAAGAAAAACCAGAATGTCCAGTTGCTTCTTGAAAAAGCACTTTTGGGACAAACATAACCGGGATGACTGAGAATCTCCATAGACATCAACAGTAAAGGAACAAGCAATCAAGAAATATGCACCAGATTAGCACATGGTAGAGCAGTCATTAAAGCCTTGGAAAAGATATTCAGATGCCGTAGTTGTCTATATCTACAAAGATCAGAATTGTGCAAGCAATGGTATTCCCTGTGACGCCCTGTGGAAGTGCAAGTTGGACTTTTGTTTGAAGCAGGATAGGAAAATACTGATGTTTTTAAACTTTGGTGTTGGAGAAGATTTCTGAGAACACCATGGACAGCCAAGAAAACAAACAAGTGGATCATTGAACAACTCAACCTTGGTTCTCATTTGAGATACCAAATTATCAGGCTCAAATTATCCTACTTCAGATACATTATGTGAAGACCTAGCTCTCTAGAGAAGGCTCTAATTCTAGGTGGAAGAAAAGAGAAGAGTGTGACCAGCAGCAAGGTAGATGGGCTCGGTTATAGTGGCAACACATGCATCATTGGAAGATCTGAAAGGAGAAGTTTAGGACAGAAAGTCATGGGGAAAAATATTAATGATTATATATATATATATATATATATGTATGTATGTATGTATGTATGTATGTATGTATGTATGTAATATATATATATATATATATATATATATATATATATATATATATATATATATATATATATATATATATATATATATATATATATATATATATATATATATATATATATAAAAATATATAAATCACTACCGGTATATATATATAATATAATCACTATATATATATTATATATTATATAATATTTATAATATAATTATATATATATATATTATATATTACATATAATCATTATAATTAATATAATTATATATATTACATATAATCATTATATATATAATCACTAATATATATAAGAAATAACAGACATCATGATCTCCGGAACTTTTAAAATTTTATTTACTAAGCTTTTGTTAGCCCCTGCTAACATTGTCAGAGTGTAAAATCACCATTGAAGAGATGCTTGCTTTTATGTGTTACTGAAAGCAAGCATCTCTTCAATGGTGATATTACACTCTGACGATGTTAGCAGGGGCTAACAAAAACTTAGTAAATAAATTTCTAAAAGTTCCGGAGATTGTGATGTCTGTCGTTTCTTCTATAACTACACCTGGAACTCGCATTTTTAGGATAATTCACAATATATATATATTTATGTCTAAACTGACATGAACTATGTTAATTATTGATACCTTTTCTACCTTCACAATTTTATCCCATAAGCATTTTTTCAAATTATAGTGCAACTGTTGATAAAAATTATGATGATGATGATCCATCATATGACATTGAGATAATTTTGTTTTGCATTTAGATTCCTTGTCAAAAGTTATACCCAAGTTAGTTCTGGACAGTTAGTTAGTGGCATCATGTCTTACCTGAATGACCTATCAGGACAGCATATTCAGCCCCAGCATGTGGCTGCTAGACCCACAACTCTGCATATCAACAATCCTTCCAGTTTGGTGGAGGCATATAAATTGAGAGCTTCAAGGTAGGTCAATATAAGAGGTTATGAAATTTCTCCACGTAATTTCGGACTGCTCATCTTGTCTGTCTCATTTTTATTAATCAAGCTGCTTCCTTGGTTATTTCGTTCTAACAATTTCATATCCAGCTGATTTGATCTGGGTGGGATTGGCCAGTTGCTGCTAACATGACCTTACATGGTTCAAATAATGGACCCAGCTCTAACTGATGAATGCAAGCTACTAATTGACAGCTACCAGAAAGATGTATCTGTATATGTTGCTAGGGCAGAACCTCCCAGAACATTGCAGGTTTGCGAGGAGGACAGGGCAGAAGGCATTTAGTCATAAATATCAATGAAATACCAGACTGCTCAGTAATTAATCTTTTATGGAACGGTTTGAAATGGGCCCCGCAGGAGATGGAACACTGTAAAGAAAGATTTGTTTAGAATAGCATGATTTGGAAGATTGATTATTTCAAAAATTGATCAAGAGATAGTACCCCTGAAAATCTCTTTAAAAAGACTACTACTGACCCAGAAAGTAAGAGTCAAATCCCTTTTTCATAGTTTTCTTTTTAAAAAAAAGGGGGGGGGCAGTGCTATCTAATAGATTCCAGCATTCATGCTTTGTTTCAGAGCAATGGTACTAAAACTGCTTCTGTACAGTTATATCCTGGGGTCACTTTTGGCCAAGATCAAATGCAATGGCTTCCCTTCTGTGAACTGAGATATAACTAAAATTCCAAAAGGGGAAATTATTATTATGTTCAATCAAGTTGTAACACAAATTACGCTAATATTATACCACCCTTTGACTTTGGATTTTGCTGATAAGATAAGTTTGTTGTAGAAATGGCTAGTGTATATTAAGTATGTAAAAGTAAAATGTCGCGGCTATAATGTTACTGTTTTATTCTACTGTGGTAAAAAGAGTCAGAAGTCAATGTGTTTCTTTTCCCGCCCTTATCCAACACTTCTTTCTCTTCCCTTTTGCCTCCTCCATTTTCCCACTATTTTCATTTTTCTTTGTATTTTATAGCTTGATAAGCTTAATAAAATTATTAATAAGTATAGTATATTACCCTCAATTCTCAGCGTATGACTAATAGAAGGAATAAATAACTTTTCATGCAGTGATGTTCCAAATATTATTACTATTAAAATAGGACACATTAGAAAGCAGCAAGTAAAATAAATGAGGAAGTAAACCAGAACAGCTGTCACTGTTATTATTACTAACACTTCAAAAGCCTTAGTTTCATCCATTATGATAAACTGAGAGCAATATTAAAAGTAGTATTTAGGCCATAAGAATGAGATTGTCTTCATTTAATGATATTTGGAAATTTGGGGCAAAATCTACATTGACAGCTTTGTGAGAAAATGGGAATTATTATTGTTCATTTTACAGACTAGGAATAAAGGCCAAAGTTCACTAGGAGTAAAAACTGAATTGAGGTTGGATTTTAAATCAGATCAGATTAACAGAGTTGGAAGGGACTTTGCAGGTCATCTAGTCCAACCTCCTGCCCAAGCAGGAGACCCTTACATCTGCCTCTACCTAGGATCGAACTCACAACCTCCTGATTATGAAGCAAGAGCTCCACCTCAACCATCAGACATTTGAGGCTATGGCTATTTATCACTGCCATATCAATTTTCAGATGTCACTAGCTGAGTGTTATTTATGGCCTCAATTCCAAGTATAATTTTTTGGAGTATAAGACGCACCTTTTTGCCCCCCAAAAGAGGGTGGAAATATTGGTGCGTCTTATACACCAGATACGGCCATTTTTTTGCCTCCCGAAGCCCCGTCCCCGCATCCCATTTTTGCGAAAAACGGGCCTTTTTTGCAAAAATTGGGGCATTTTTGCCTTCCCCCACCCCCTAGGAGTGCTTTGCAGGCTTCCCAAACCCTCTGCATGCCCTGTTTTTGCAAAAAAAATGAGCAAAAAATGGGCCGGTTTTTGCAAAAACTGGAGTGTTTTTGCCTTCTAATTACCCCATCTAGCATCACTGGAGGAGGAATTCTGGGAGTTGAAGTCCACTAGTCTTAAAGCTGTCAAGTTTGAAAACCCCTGGGTTAGGGGTGCAAGGGTCTTCAAACTTGGCAAGTTTAAGACTTGTGGACTTAACTCCCATTCCTGAGCTAGCATGACTGGAGGAGGAATTCTGGGAGTTGAAGTCCACTAGTCTTAAAGCTGTCAAGTTTGAAGTTTGTAAAAAGTATACATGGTTGTAAAAAGTATTCTGCTACACTGATATTTTATTAAATAATATATTACTACACCATTTGGTTCAGAATACTTTTTTCCTTGTTTTCCTCCTCTAAAATCTAGGTGTGTCTTATACTGCGGTGTGTCTTATACTCTGAAAAATACGGTAAATTGTGCTTGTTTTTTTCTATGATACAGGATGGTTGAGTTTGCAGCAAAAAATTTACAGGCTGAACTGAACCGTCGGAAAAGCAAAGAAGATGCTTGGAACCGGACTTCCATTGATCTAGTACGAGCATCTGAGGTCAGTAGCACCTCAGAATACGATACTCTTGGATAGTTGTTGGATTTTACAACACCTGAAGTCACTTCAATCTGTCATCTAACTTTTTCAGGCACACTGTCACTATGTGGTGGTCAAACTGTTTACAGCGGAGCTTTCAGAAATTGGTGACCCAGCTGTCCATGCTGTCATTAACAATTTGTGTTTATTGTATGCTCTATGTGGGATTATCAAGAACTCTGGAGACTTTCTACAGGTAGGTAAATAATTTCTACTTTGAGCTGAATGGTTCTGTTAGACAGAGTATCCAGTTGAGATATAAATTAATCAGACCTGGAGGGGAAAAGTGAGCAATCTTGTGATGATATAATTTGATAACGAAGGCAAGGTTAGATTATCATGGATAAAACAAAGACACCCTTGTTGGATTTGAAGTACATCTTTGCCATACAATGCAGTTGCTTATGGAATGTAAATAAACATCTAAGCCCTATTTTGCCCTTGGGAATTGCAATGTCTAAATTGAAAACATTGCGCTGAAATGACATTTTCAGCCCTCCAAAATTAAATGAAAATGGGATAAAAACTGTAAATGGTTGAATTCTTACCATTTCTTACCAAAGCTCACAGGATAGCTGCCAAAGTTCTCACAGTGGTATCATTGATGCTTTGCTAAATCTGGATCTTCTTATAATTGGGAGAAGGCATTTTATGTGTGATCATACCAAGGACCTAAAGTTTGTGGTAGATGAACATTGGAATAGATGAACATTAACCAGTATAGATAACAGTAATTTTATTGTTGAGAAAAGCAATGCCATTTTTTTTTAAAAAATGCAGGCAATACCCATTTGCAATCTTAATTGCTTATTTAGAATTCAAGTTCAGGTCAGATTTGTTTACAGATCTAAAATAACAGCTTTTGTATTAATTCTTCGTATAATGATTGATTAGCACTTAGAGGTGTAGAGCTCTGACTGTTTTGAACTATTCTTTTTTCCTTGTTTTTTGCTTGCTTTTGCTTGCTTCAGGGAGGCATTTTGACAGAGGCCCAGCTAATTCAAGTGAACATGCGTATAAAAGAACTCTTGGCTCTTATCCGTCCTAATGCAGTAGCTCTGGTGGATTCCTTTGATTTCTGTGATTCTGTGCTTGGATCTGTGCTTGGCCGGTATGATGGTAACATATATGAAAATATGTTTGAGTGGTCAAAGAAGTCACCACTAAATAAAACACAGGTAAGTACATAATTGCTTTTGTCAACCAGATACTAAAGGCTCATAAGACATACAGGAAGTCCTCAATCTATGATCATTCAGTCGGCTACTGTCTGATGTTACAAAGGTGCTGAATGAATGGTGGTGTTAGCTGGTCCTCAGAATTTCAGCCATCCAAGAACCCCCTTGGCAGCCAGTTTGCACTTACGACCAGTTGCAGTATCCCATGGTCACATGATCACCAACCTTCCCTGCCAGCTTCCTCAGAAAGTCAATGGGGAAGCCAGCAGGGAAGGTTGCAAGTCATTGAGGTAAGTCTGCCCACTCATATAATCTCCTTCAGCTTCTCTGTCTCCACACCGGCCGCTCCCATATACCTTCTCTGAGCCTCACCGTCTCTCCCCTGATACTCATGCACTTCATGAATCCTCTCCAAGCCTAGTCCCTCCTCTCTCGCACTCTCCTCCACCCAGCAGCATCCACCAACCTGCCTGCCAGGTTTCTTGTAAGCCATCTGGGACTTGCAACTTCTTGCTGGTTTCCCCACAGACTTAGCTTTGGAAAGCCAGCAGGAATTTGCCTTGCCTAACAACCATAAAATTTGGTTAACCACAATAGTAGGACTACAGAAATTTGGCATCACTAAACAATGTAGTCGTATTACTTAATGCCAGAAATTCCAGTCTCGATTGCTGTTGTAAGTCAAGAATTACCTTGTCTTACAATAAAATAAAAAGTGATTAGCTAATATTTTAAAAATGCATAGATTTAAAATCAGTACACAGCTATAGTTTATGAACCTGCAGATGTACACAAATGATCATCTGCAGATTCATAAACTATTATTTTATGAAGTTACAAAAATATATTATGATTCTGTGCTCTTTTCTTAGAAGGAATTCCTATTGTAACTTATTTAGATCTAATGGGGAATTAGTTTACAGAAGCCAGGACTGCCATATTGAAAATAATGGCAAAGAACAGTTAGAGAACATGTGGTTATACTGATCTACAACTTCATAAACTGATTGTCCAACAATGTCAATAAAATTGCTATGTGTTTTTTGCTAATGATGAAAACAGCTCGTTTTATGTAATTCTTGAATACTTGTATAATTTTCTCTGATTATGGGGATACTTATAGCAACTAAAGTTATCTGGATAAGGAAGCTACTATTAATCTACTTTTTCTGCCAAAATACTAGAGAATGCTGGACATTTTTCTTACTCTTTTAGTAGAAATGGATTTGATGCTATTATTTTTCATTACCGGTAGATATAGTGTTATTCTTAAAGGCAATTGCACTTGTATAGCTGAAATCACTAAAGCAACAGTCCAGTGTGCGCTTATTGGAAAATGTATTGTCCTAGTAAGAAGCAAGGTGTAGTAAGTCTTTAAAATTAATGCCCTCTCTTATTTTTTTCCCTCTAGGTCCATGAATCTTTCCACAAACACCTGAAGCCATTGCAGGCTAAACTGTGATAACGTTTTGTTTGGTTTTGAATGTACTTTAGTTTCTTGAAATAATATAATTTGCCCTATGAACATCTGAAGCGCTTGGCAAATCCAAATAGCCATAGGATAGTAATTGTAGTCTTCCTTTTTTTAAAAAATTAATATTGAATGAATTAGAGCAAGGAAACACAGTGATAAAAATGCAATTTTAATTATGTTCACTCTTTTTTAATGAGTCAGAAAAGCTTTATAGATTGGTGTAAAAGGGTCAGCCTGTGACCCTTTTAAGCGTCTGCAGAAACTGTGTTATCTATAGCAGGTTTTTCACTACTAAGTAGTTCTAGAAAGCAGTTATTGAGTAGAAGCAACTTCTCTGGAAACTCCTTTAAAAATGGTCTTGCACATTTTTTTTAAGCATTAACACCACCTTAAGAGGCAGTTATTGTCAAAGCCCTCCTGCACTTAATCTACTGCTGTAAGATTTTCACAGCTTTGTCAGGAATTGGGCTTCAGGGACCTTGCACAAACATTATGTGTGTATGTATATAACTCTTTGGTGTTCCAGGAATGGATGATTCTTTGCCTTATGGGTGCAATCTGTCCTAGTAAGTGTCATTCTTAACGTTTGTGTACAATTTCACTTTCTGCATTCCAAATGGCATGCAAGCGTTCTATATTACATTTCCCATAAAACTGTCCATAGCACACAGGCAAGTTCTCTCTCAAGCCACTCCCCCCCTTCTTTTTTTAAAAAGTGTTGTCTTGCCCTCTGGGTGTTCAGGAAAATTGAATGGGAAAATGTCAGGAGTCCTATTCCATAGCAACAATGTCATCATTTCCAACTTGCAAAGTCACTGGGGAGGGAAAATCTTTGCTCCACACAAACTATAAAGAGTATTTAAGATTCCTATGTCTGGTTATAATCATAAGACTTTTTTTCCCTGAAACACTCCTTTTAAAAAAAAACAGTGGAACATGGATTTTTGCCTCATATAATCATAGATGAGAAGAGGATCCAGACTGTTAGACCCATCAGCCTACAGAGTCTAGCTCTCAGAAGGCTACAGAGAATACGTAACCACATTAAAGGACCTCAGCTCTAGATTACTGTTAGCAGGCTAACATTTTAGCATTGTGTAGAATTTTATTATGTGAAATTACCATGACAAAATTGCAGATCGGTTGGATTCAGCTTCAATAACAAATCAAGACTTGGATCACAAACCAAGGAATTTCATAACATTGGAGAGTTGACATCTTAGATATGTATCCCTGTTCAAGAGTTAAAGGTGCTCTTATACTGCAAACTTTGAACAAGAAAAAAAATTACAACTGAAACAAAAACTGTTTATAATTGTAATGTCCTAACTATTGATCTATCTAATATAGCTGTACTTAATATACTGGATTTCTGTGTACAATGCTGACTAGAAATGAAAAACTGCAATAAAAGACTATTTGACATCTTTTGGAGAACATATGGTGTACTTAATAAACTAATTTTCAAACATTAAAACATACTTTTCCGTGTGTTCGCCAAGCCATCTGCTCATTCCTATTAATAGTTTTTGGTGTGTAATTTTCATTAGGTTAGGGGTCACAGGAAAAATGGCTTGTCAGAAACAACCCTGCAAAGGGGACAGGCCAAACTGAGGACATGATAAAAAATTAATTTTAAGTGGAAGATTTTTCCGGGGGGGAGGGGGAATGAAAGGAGATCCTATAGATAGAAGTTGCAAGGTATGAGGCTTTCTAGTTTGGGAAGACAAGGATGAGAGGGTGAAGCAACGGATCTTGGGTACAGATATGACACACAATGTTCACAGAAGGCGAGATGGCAGTGCCACCAGCAGCTTCACTTAGTGCTATGGAAATTCAGCAAACTGGGCAATATTAAAGGCTGTAAGAAAGAAAAAATATGGCTCTGTTGTCTTAAGTTTTCTTTTGAAGGGGATAATGGCATTAGGAATAATTTCCAAGAATCTTCTGTATGAAAGGCCAGGGTGTGTGAAGGGCCAGCGTTTAGCTGGCTATCATCCTCCGCCTCTCCTTGGGGGATGGGGGGAAAAGGCATAATAGGGGCGTGTTTTTGCGCGGGATCACCAGTCCTCACGGGCCCTTCTGAAACCCGATCCTGTATTCCCGTCAATTAAGTACAATAGCAATTTAGCAACGCATCGCCGGTAGGTGGTGAGAAGGATGAAACCCGCCTACGGTTTAGCAATTGCTGAAAACCGGATTATGCAGGAATAATTCAAACTCGCAACATTTAGGTAACCGGTTTCCTTCTCCAGAAACACCATCACGCAACAGCCCGACATCTCCAGTTCCGTGCATAATCCCCGGGGAGAAGCCCGGTATTTCCTGTTTCGTCAGTACCGGCAAGCACGCGGGTCGAGTTAGGCGGGAGTCGGTCAATCTGCATTGCCTAAAACTCTGTGCAGCGGTTGTGGGGGAAGAGCAAGCGAGTCCGTGGTTTGATAAGTAGGCGGTCATCCGGGGACACGGATGTTTCTCCCTTTTCAGAGGAGTACACGGGAAACGGCGGCGGGTAAACGGGGAATCTCAGAGGCTCTACGGCTTCTAACCCGAGGACTAGAAGATTGATTCTTCTTTGTGCGGGGAGAGCGTCTGTAGCGAGTGCTGCTCATTGGCTACTATGGTAACTGAGTTGTGTTCCAGTAAGTAACGGTGAAGGCTGTAGGTAGAAGGCAAGGGAACTGCAAGCGTCATTAAAGTGGATCACAACGGCTTGATTCGATACACATTGTGGCTTCCGGCATCTTGAGTGGAGAGGAGACGTAACTAGGACAAACTTAAATCAGCATGAACGAGTCGAAACACACAGCCTGCTACACAACCGGCTAATCTGCAATGTAGTTGGTTGGTTTATTTATTTATTTTATTTGTTTGTCAAACATGTACAAGATAGTAGGTGTTTGTATAAACATAACATAAGCAAAGAAGTACAGATAAATGAGGACAATAGGACAGTAAGACAGGGACGGTAGGCACAGTGGTGCACTTATGCACACCATAATTGATGTAATTGTGTGAATCCTGTTTACATTTCAACCTTTGTGCAAATGCAGGTAATTGGATTCATTTAGTAAGCCACTGGTTAGGGTGTTGGGTATATACAGCTACAGTGAACTGTGTATAGTTATACACACACACACACACACACAGAGAGAGAGAGAGAGAGAGAGAGAGAGAGAGAGAGAGACTAAGATAAAGATAATTGTCTTGAAAAAAATTCAACTTCTGGTGTTTTCTTTGACACATCCTCGTAAATTTCTTGGCAACAATTATGGTAGGATGAGATTTGCCCCTGTTATGGCTTGACTTTCTAGCCTAGGCCCTGGGATCACTAATTTTCGTAGCAGATTCCTGAAGTGTTTTGTCTCTAGATGTATCAATTAAAAAGTTTTACATAATGTAATTGCCCAGAGTCCCTGAAGCAACATATGCATTTAATGAAATAGTAATAATAGTGTAAGAGAATCTTATATTTAGGAAAAATTCCTTCTCCCAACTCCACCTACAGAGAATGTAAACAAGGCCACACACTTCTATCATCAGTATCTATGCTCTCAATTTCAGTGGCCTGTTTTGTTCATAACTGTAGATTAACCTTCCCCATACTGGAGCCTCTTAAGTGGCTAGATTAGGGGTCAGCAACTTTAAACACTCAAAGAGCCACAAAGGTCCTAACCGGAAGCCCCCCGTTCAATTCTGGAGCTGACCGGAAGTCCGGTTCCCCCACCATAGAGTCCCCTCCTAGCGTGGTGTCCTTTTCTCTCTACTTGTCCTAACCGAAAGCCCTATCAATTGTGGAGCTGACCGGAAAACCCGCCTCTTCCACAGAGTCTCCTCCTGGCGCACCCTGCTTCCCCCCACCCTAAGTGGAAGCTTCTCTCAAAATTATGGTGGCGACCGGCGACAGGGAGCCGCAGCAGAGGGATGAAAGAGCCACATGCGGCTCCAGAGCCGCGAGTTGCTGACCCCTCGGCTAAATGATTGTAAAAACTGAGGTCCCACACTTGGAAGACACTAATTAGGAAAAATTGTGACAAACTATCAGCATGTAATACGTATCAGAGGCAACCTGTTGATCTGATGATAATCACATGCCATTAGAAAGAAATTATGTAGTATAGTAGCTAAGGAAGCATTATTTGCTCTGGTATGTTGGACTAGATGATGGGAATTTGGAGAGCCCCAAATTTTGGAGCCTAATCTGGATTTAGAAAGCACTGAAGTTTGTACAAGCTGTGTGAAACTAGGTGATAGTGGGAAGCTCACAAGCTGAGTTTGCACAACAGACAGAATTGCAAACAACAGCAATATTTTAGCTTCCTGTGTTATCCAAACCCAATCAGTTAGGGCAACTTATGACTCACACAAATTCAGGATTAATTAAATTAACTATGTTGAATGTTGTGCAAACAGCCACAGTGAGACCTTACAAATTACTAGGCTATAATGTGGTCAGCTGTTTAATGGATCAGTGTGTCTAACAAATACATAGGGCCTGCTGCAAGATTAAAATGCTGCTGTAAGGTTATAAATGTCAGCTAGGATTCTTTAAAAATCCTAATAAGTTATATTTTTATTTTGCATTCTAAGTGAGAAAGGCTGTAGAAATTGTTGATCGATATATGTCTATACATGAAGAAAGCTTGAGAAAATCACTTGCGAGAGATACAGCAATGCAATTGGAGACCATGAGATGGTAAGAATTAACTTTGGGCATGCACAGAGGGCAAAAGAACGCAATTGGCGGCATCCATGCGGGCGGGGAAAGCGCCCGGGGAAAGCTCCCGCTCCGCGAACGGGAGCAGGCTCGAACAGCGTCTTCGGCTCTGCGACGAACTCAGCGATTAACCGCACCGGCAATCAGAGGCAGGATCCCACCTCTGTTGTAATGGTACATGACAATGACCTTGAGGGGCAAGGGGGAGAGGAGATGCCTAGAAAATGAGTAGACAAAAGAGGGAGGAGTCCCCAGGGGCTTAACGGTCAGAAGAAGTAATTCTCTTATCTGATCATTTCCCAGGTAGCATCTCTTTCCCTCATCCCTCAAGATCATTGTCACATACCTTTACAACAATAGATGGAATGTGAAAGTCCATATTTGATTGAATTTATCTTATGAAAATTGTTCACTGATGCTAGAAGAAACAAATATTGGAAGGTAGAAGAAAGACTAAACTTCAGACAAGCTAACATATCATTTTGGTAGCTGTAAGTGAGGGAGACTTAACAAATCTGTTGTTAAAAGTGAAAGAAAGCTGTCCTATTGCTCAGCATTAAAAAAAAAAACTCCTACAAATCTGCCAATTGCTTGTACTGACCTAATGCAAACTGCTGAAAAAACTAGCCAAAGCAATAACACACATTATCTTCCTGGGTTCAAGAATCTACAGGGGTGGTGATTATCTCCATGAAACAGAGGCACCTGCTTCTTGGAAGAAATGCTGACAAATCTGAGCAAAATTTTAAAATATAGATTGTCTATTTAAACACAAAGAGTTGAAAGCAACAGAACAATATCAGAAGTAGACTTTATCCAATCGGGCAACCTCCAGATGCCTTGGCCATCAAGTCTGATAATTCCAAGACCTTTGGGGATTGTGCAGAAGAGCATCTGATGTGTTTGAAAAGTACCAGGGTGCGATACTTTCATCAGTGAAGCAAAATTGTATATTGTATCTTTTTTCATTAGAATAAATAAAATCTAATTTGTATTTGGGTAAACTGATCTGGATTAAATACAAATTACCTTGAAGTATAAGTCAGTTCAAGGTTTATAAGAGAGAGAACCAAAGGTTCATAATTGTTCATTCTTATATCTGTTTACTTCCAGATTTAATCCATGTTTGACAATTTGCCCTCTTTGCTTTCATTTTTCTAACCAAATATTTATCCTTTTTTTTCTTTAGGCAACGAAACTTAAGAAAAGTTTAAGAAGTAAGTGCATTTGTGTTTCTACTTTCTTGGGATCTATTAAGTATTAGCCTCACAGGTTGCTCCAATGTATCGTGCGATGTCATTGGAAGCCATTTTCAAGAGATTTGCATCAAGAGCAGCTTTGAAGTTCCTACTCCTGTGCCTCCCATTAAGATCAATTGGGTTAACTGTATGAAAGACAGGCCTTTCTCAATAGTACCGTAGTTGCATAATAAAAATATAGCACCATCATCCTGGTGAATTGTGTTTCCAAATATACTAATAAAACATGCAAAGTTTTTTTTCTTAGCATTTTAATTGATCCATTTAATTAAATTCTTCTAGTTATCATTAAGATCAAAGATGATCCATAAGCAAGGCTGCACTAACTCATTTTTGAGAAATGAAAGCCAGAGTGGACAGGACCACATGCTTATGAGCAGACATAGATGGGGAAAACTCTGGGCTTTGGTTTTTTTAAAAACTAAATCAAACTAAATTTAGGACTTGCACTACAATGTTCAAATGTTTTGTACCTCAGAATATCAGAAAATGATGCCACCAATTTGTAGCAGTTGTGCTTGGAAGAGAATCTAGGACCTCCAGAAGGGACTTTGAAGGATTTGGGGCAGTCAAATTGCTCTCTTGTTATTTTCATCTCTATGGCAAAGTGCTCATTCTACCATGTTTTGATTTAATGACTCTTATGTACATGTGAGCTAGTTTGGTGTAATGATTAAAGCACCAGGCTGTTGTGAGTTCTAGTCCCACCAGTCTCTCTTTGTCAGCCGTAGCAGGAAGGCAAAGGCAAATCACTTCCAAAAATGCTGCCACAAAAACTATACAGGTAGTCCTTGACTTACAATAGTTCATTTAGTGTCCATTCAAAGTTACAATAGCACTGAAAAAGTGACTTACGATCCGTTGTAGCTTGCCTATCAGGAGTGGGTTCCTCCCGGTTGGGACCAGTTTGCCCGAACCGGTAGCGACCCGCTGGTGGCGTCACCGAACCAGATCGGTTGGTGCCGGTCCGTGGGCGCCACCATCTTTTTTAAAAAAAAATTGAAAATTTTTTTTGAAATTTTTTAAAAAAAAAATTCTTCTGAGCATGCGCAGAAGCTGAGTTCTGGCACTGCGCATGCGGTCACCGTCTTTTTTCGGCTTTGTTTTTTTTTTTGCCACGCGGCGCAGGAGGAAGCGAACTGTCAGCGAGGTAAGTTAGAACCCACCCCTACTTCCAGGGTCCCCCCGTGCCCCTTTTGGCTCCCAGGGGGCTATAGGGAGGCTTGCTAGGCCCAAAACGGGGTGCGGGGGGGCCTTCAAGAAAGGAAGGAAGAGAGAGAGACAAGGATGAAAAAGAGAGAAAGAAAGGAAGGAAGGAAGGAAGAAAGAAAGAAAGAAAGAAAGAGAAAAGAAGGAAGGAAGGAAGGGAGAGAAGAGAGAGAGAGAGAAAGAAGAGGAAGGAAGCACCACAAACCCTGCCACTAGATGTTTCACCACATTTTACTCAATCCATGACATTTCCTGGCTCTAACAGTCATGTGCAAGCTAGGGAAGAACATCTGAAGGCATGTGTAATGTTCTAATGTACAGAAGTTATGGTTAAATGTATCGCAGAAAATGGACTCGGGATGTGTTTTTCCAAATGCAGTAAGTGAGGTTGAATGTGTAGTTTTAGAAGAGCTGTGTGTGTGTGTGTGTGTGTGTGTGTGTGTGTGTGTGTGTGTACATACACATACAGTATATATAGTAGATAATATATCTTTTTGTGTGCCTGTGTGTAATATGTATGTACACATATGGCGTATATACATAGGATTAAATAGTATATTTTGGATGTTCAGTAGTAGTAAATAGACAGGGAAATTGTATCTCATTGAGGCCTTTGAGGCGAGGAGAGGCCAGGCACCCTAACCCTTGACGTGAGTGACTTCATGTTGGCCATGCCCACACAGACGCATGACCACCCAGTCATATGATCACCCAGCAACCCCCCACCCAGTCACATGACTGCAAAGCCACTCTCACCCAGTCACATGACTGCCAAACCACTCCCACCCAGTCACATGACCACAAAGCCACGTCCACTGTCACATGACTATCAAGTCACGCCCACAAAATAAGCCACTACCTGAACCGGTAGTAAAAAAAATTTAGAATGCACCCGTTGCCCATGGTCACATTATCAAAATTCAGATGCTTGGCAACTGACTATTTATGATGGTTGCTGGGTTCTGGGGTCATATGATCACCTTTTGCAACCTTCTGACAAGCAAAGTCAGTGGGGAAGCCAGATTCATTTAACAACTGTGTTACTAAGTGAACAACTGCGGTGATTCACTTAACAATTATGGCAAGAAAAGTCATTAAATGAGGCAAAGCTCACTTAACTGTCTCACTTAGCAACATAAATTTTGGGCTCAATTGGGGTCGTAAGTCGAGGGCTACCTGTATTGACTTCTGACTCAATAGGGACTGACTGAAAGGTACAAAAGAAAATGTTTTCTATTATATATGCTTTATTATAAATTTTTTGATTCGAATGGCATCCTATCATTTTAGGTAAGTGGCATAAAGCAAGAGAGTTGAAAAAGAAGCTGCAGACATAGTGGCTCACTGAGAGGAATGTTTGGCAGTGCTTCCATGTCATAACTTGCATAACTCTTATCAGCTTGCATCACAACTGTGTTTTGGTCAACCCATTCCAAACCCTGATTAAAAAGGAACATGAAGCCAATATTATAACTGGGTCAAATCTGTTAAAGCATACTATGGTTTATTTGGTATTGTTTTGATGTAGACCTAACCATGGTAATTTGGGAATGGTGTCTATGCATCCAGATAGTTATGTATTACAACTGCTGTAGCTAAAATAAATGATAACATAGAACGGGTATGGGCTCAGCTTGGGTTGACACTGAACATCTAAAATATATTAAATTAACTGGCAATCTTTAATTGGTTTCATTCCAAAAATAAAGCACTCTGCTCTGTGGATTTGAGGCAAACCACTTATTAAAGTAAAACCCCCAAGTATGATATACTACTATTTTACTGTTACAGGAGAAGTGAATCAGAAGGAACAAAATTTGACAAAGTGTGATTAATCATTCACATACTTCATCATACATTGGGTAGCCGATCTAAACTGATGTGGTATGCTAGGAAAGATGGGTTGATCCCATGTTCCATGGCTGTAGGTGGGGTTTCCTTCTTTCTTGGGCCAAGTATTCTTAGCTGGAAATGTTGAGATAAAAGCTTTATGTTGTGTCCAACTGCTTCATGTTTCCTTTTATTGGTCATTTCTCAAATATGGAGATTTCCAGATGTCTTTTCTATACTTTCATGTCTTAGGAAGATGTTGTTACATTTTTGCATATACTCTAGGATAGACATGTCCAACCTGTGGCCTGTGGGCCAAGTGCAGCCCTGGACAGCTAGTAATGCGGCCCCACAAGATATAATAAAAATATCTAAAATTAGAGGAAGTTTGTTATTTAAATACATCAACTATATTATATAGTTTATATGTGACCCAAAACAATTCCTCCACACGCACTGTGGCTCAGGCTAGCCAAAAGGTTGGACACCCATATTTTAGGATGTCATATTGCATCCATGAAAACCTTCAGATTTCTGATTGAATCCTCTGATAGTTTATGAGCTGATCATCAGATTTCCAGGAGCCCCATGTCATTGATCTGGGAACACTGAAAAATGTATGCTCTCTAGGACACATCTTCCTTATGAAAACCTTTCTTTTCAGCACTTCCTTGCCGAATCCAATTGGAGACAGCTTTCCAGAACATTCTGTAACATACTCTGTAGTCATTTTATTTGGCTCCATTCTCTCTATGTGATGTCCATGTAGACTTGACTTTATTTTTGTTATTCACAACTGCTGTCTGGGGTCTTCCTTGAAGAGACGGTCTTGAATTTACCTCAGCTATCCCAGAATTTTCTACTCATTCTTTTGTCTGGTTTCTTGTAGGTTCCATTGATGATGTCCTTGGTGATCTCCTTGGTGATGATGGTAAAGTGGAAGAAAGAAATATAATGGGAACTTGTGCATGA
Source organism: Diadophis punctatus similis (assembly GCA_023053685.1). Lineage (NCBI taxonomy): Eukaryota > Metazoa > Chordata > Lepidosauria > Squamata > Dipsadidae > Diadophis > Diadophis punctatus. The sequence goes on along the minus strand of JALIGW010000002.1, from coordinate 142,875,838 downwards.
AGAAATAATTTCAAATGTTCTGCTCCACATGCCTTCCCCTCCTCCTTTAGAGTTTGGTTGGAGGCTACTGGAAAGCATGCCATTTCTATAATGATTTTATCAGAGGGATTCTGTCTTTTGATAAGAGCCGAGGTGGCGCAGTGGTTAAATGCAGCACTGCAGGCTACTGCTAGTTCAGCTGTTCAAATCTCACCGGCTCAAGGTTGACTCAGCCTTCCATCCTTCCGAGGTGGGTAAAATGAGGACCCAGATTGTTGGGGGCAATATGCTGAACTCTGTAAACCGCTTAGAGAGGGCTGTAAAGCACTATGAAGCGGTATATAAGTCTAAGTGCTATTGCTATTGCTATAATGACTTCCTCAGTCTTGGCTGCTTTCACAAATAACATTATACCAGAGGTATAAAATCCAATTCCATCTCTAATTTGGAGATTTTAGTTTCATACAGCTCCAATCAGCATGACAATGAAGTTATATTGATTTATTTAAAATATTAATATGGCCACACCCGCCTTATGCACTATAGCACTGGGTGGCTTGTAGTAACATTTAAAAATATCAAAACACAAAATAAAACCATATTACACAATCACGCACCATAACATTCTGATCCCAAATACAGATGTGCTAGTCTCAGTCCCCATCTTTGTCCAATGCCTGGACTAGAGCTACATGTATGTCTTAACAGCACTATAACATTTGGCTTTGTAATCAGAATTGAAACCACAACACCTAAAATGATCAGTTTGCTAACTCTGTGCTAAACCAAAATTTAACATTATTGGCATCAGGAGAAAGAAGCTTTTGCAAAACAACACACTCCCATTTTCTCTTACCATTTTACTATAGACAAGATAAAGAATAAACTAGGACTTGGTTTCTCTCGATTATTATGTGCAGACCATGATATGTAATTTCAGATGACCTTTAGTTAATGATCAAACGGGTCATTTAAGCTATAGTCCCCATAATCATAAATGTCTATTGACATAACATAAATTGCTGTTGCTTTTTCCTACCTGGCTGTGCAGGAAAAGGAAAGGAGGGGGGCTGTATTATCCTAGGACTTCTCACAAACCTCTTTCAATTTATGCATGAATTCTAAATCAGCATGTGGCATTATATGCATAGTTTTTGACTGGTTAAGTTCATACAACAGACTAAATCATAATGTGGTTTATTTGGTTCTGGCTTATTGTGATGAATTAGATGGCTATGACATGTTCAAACCATGGTTAAAAGCAGGGGCGGGTTGCTCACTTACCTTGGTACCAGTGCGCTACACGCGCATCACCACATTTCGTGCGCATGCTCGCTACGCACATGCGCGCAGAAGCAAAAAATCACCAAAATCGCACATGCACGCACATGCCTTTACGAGATTTTGCCACGATTTTGCTTCCACGCATGCGCAGAAGCAAAAAATCGCTGAAAAATTCACGAAAAAAGATGGCGGCTCCTAGGCACCGGCAACCAACCGCACCAGGTCGGTAGCCTCTTGATGATGTCACCAGCCCGCCACTACCGGTGTGATAGAGTGGACCGCACCGGTAGGAACCCACCACTGGTTAAAAGTACATTTTGTATGATGGGACCCAAATTGTGTTCTTTTTATTCCTGCACTTATGTGTTTCTAGCATTGTTTTTAATGTGTTCTGTTAATATAGTTCTATGGGCATACTGTCTTTAATTTTGTAAGCTATCTTGAGTGCTACTTTAAGAAAAACACAGGGTTTACATGTTTCTGAATATACATTTGTACTGTACATAACCTATTTAATAGCAGCCATGCAATGAGACAAATGTTGAGGTATAGCTATAGTACTTATTCATGAACTCCTTCCTTACCTTTTCGGGGTCCAATCATTTACTAATTAACATGTTAAAATGATGCCTCTACTTGCTGTTCTTCAGTTTTTCATCTTGAGAGGTAGTTTGGGATACAAGAGGGACTGGCTCAAGTCACTGACTAAAATTTCATAGGTACAAGTTGACTTGAACCAGTTCTCTCCATACTGAGTCTGTTTTTAAGTCATGCAAGTTTACTCTGTCTCTACTTTGCTGAGCATACCAATTGACTAAAATGCATCTCTTAGAACAAAGGATACAACCTGTACTTAAATGTTTACATCTTCATCTCTCATTTTAAGATGATATTCCTGCTAATTCGGGCAAACCTACCTCATTTGGCAGCACTGATGGAAAAGCCAGAGAAATCGTGCCACAGATCAGCAGAAAGTATGTAATGGTATTGTACTTTAATATTGGGCATGTTCAGAGTACGGAATGGCAGTGGGACTGACTAACGGAGCCTCTTGAACCTATTACTCTTATTGTTGTTGTTTCCCTCTCCTCTTTAACATTTATTTTTTTATTTTATTTTGTTTTATTTTATTTATTTTGTTTTATTTATTTTATTTTATTTTATTTTTTTATTTTGTCAAATACGTATTAGTAATATACATAGATATAACATTGTTTATATACATAAGATGGGTAATGATAAGAGGGAACATTAGGACAGGGACGGTAGGCACGCTGGTGCGCTTATGCATGCCCCTTACTGACCTCTTAGGAATCGGGTGAGGTCAACAGTGGACAGTCTAAGGATAAAGTTTTGGGGGTTTGGTGACGAGACCACAGAGTCAGGTAGTAAGTTCCAGGTATTAACCACTCTGTTGCTAAAGTTGTATTTTCTACAGTCAAGTTTGGAGCTGTTCACTTTGAGTTTGTATCTGTTGTGTGCTCCTATATTGTTGTGGTTGAAGCTGAAGTTCATTGACAGGAAGGATGTTGTAGCAGATAATTTTATGAGCTATGCTTAGGTTGTGCCAAAGGCGACGTAGTTCTAAGCTTTCTAAGCCCAGGATTTCAAGTCTGGTTTCGTAAGGTATCTTGCTGTGAATTGCATATATTGATGGATCTTTCCTTAAGCTGCATTGCTTTAACAAATTCTAAATTGAAATGAGATTTGGAAACTACTCCTTGATTAAAATATATGAGTGATCTAGGGACTTTTGGTAAAACCTGTAACAAGTGCTGTTTACTTGTTTCCTCTGTATTTTCAGGGGCCTATTGGATGATGATTTCTTTAGTAAAATGGATGTGGAGGAAGGAGCAGATGGAGAGGTGAGAATGTATAACAGTCCAGGTTCTTTGTCTGGGAAACCTGTGCCTGAAAATACAGGATGGATTCAGTTGTAGCTAGTAATAATGAGTGATTATTGTCTTGAATTATTATTGCAGTATTTATTTGACATTTTTCCATTGAAACCACATCTATTATTTATTTGTTCATTTCTCAGGAGCCTGATATCTCAGATGTGGATCCAGAAGCTGTTCTAGAGACCTTGAAGGTAAACTGAAGGATATACCTTGCAGTGTATTAAAAAAAAACCAATTTTACTGTGTCTTGCAAATGATGCAAAAAAAGCTGATGTACACATCAAGAAATGGTTGGTTTGTTTTCAGTTTAGCATAATGTGCAAATGGGAGGTAGGAGTGAGATGGGATAGGAAACCATGATTTGCTAGTATAGTGAGCACAGCTCTTGCATAGCATGTTTTGTGAATAATGAGTCACTAGTTATTTATTTATTGTTTGCTGAAATGTTTTTAGTTTAGCGCTCTCTCTCAAGTTTTTGAACCAGTCAACCAGGGGTGCAAAAGATATGCAGCTAAAAATGGAGGTAATAGAAACTGTCTTATGCAAAGAAGCCATGATCATTCTATTCAAAAGAAAAGCCAGATCCTAACATATTTCTGATGTGTTTATTGAGCTATTGTTAAATCACGAACTAGCATACACAAAACATCAATATATGTTTTCTCTCTGGTCAGGATATGGATGAGATGGAAGCTGATATTTTGGGCATAAAGAAAACAAGCCCAAAGTCTCCTCAGAAGGCTGTTAAAGGTGTAAGAACAGCAAAGCCTTTAGCTGAGGCAGCAAAAACTCAGACAACAACCAACATAGAAAGAGGTGAGTGTTTAGCCTTTTGAATCAGTTTTCAAAATGACTGTGATGTCTTGGGATAAAATTGTTAATGTATAAACCCCATTTCCAGTCTGAACTATTAAAATAGGTATTTTTTAACAGTAGTTCTTTTTCCAGCTTTTCCAGCTTGATGCAATATCGGTGATAAACATTTTACCCTCGTTCATTCAACAATAATGCATAAAACCCAGCTAGCATTGTGAAACTGAAATTGGGAAGATCTTAAAGCTCACCATACTGAACTCCTGGTCCAAATTCTGGATATAAACAAGACAACACTGAATAGCATCAGTTTGTTGTCTCCTACTAGTGCCATGGAGACTGCTAAGGGGCTCTTGACATTTAGAGGTCACTTCTGTGCTATGCCCGGCAGCACGATAGGCGACCTTCAACAAAAAGGCCTGGCTACAATCTAGAAGAGAATCATATTAGAAAAACTGCTGCATCTGTGAGGATTACGGAGTGCTTTGGAGTAAAACAAAAATATGCGCAAGACCATGCAGGGGCTCTAGCATAGCACCTCTCTATCTATAATCTATAAAGCAGCTTTCTTTTTTTCTGAGATTGTGTGGCTGTGACTGCCTTCTGCAGCTGTAGCTTGATACCGGAAACACGTTTGGTTTAAGGCAGAGATCCCCAACCTTTGTGGCTTGGTGGCCCGGCAGGTAGGGGAAAGGGAAACCTGGCCATACACAGGCTTGTGCGTGCCAGCCATTGCTCATGCAGGTCAAGCTGCCTGGGCACACGTGTGCGCTAGCCTGCCTGTCACAAGGCCCAGTTCCGAATAGGCCATGGCCCGGTAGTGGGCCGCAGCCTAGGGGTTGGGGATCCCTGGTTTAAGGAACTGCTGAAAAGTACTACAATTGCTCTCGCAATACAACCCAACCTCCCAGAACATTGTGAATTCTTTAGATTTGCCTTGCCAAGTTTGTGTTGGACTCGGTTGGCCATGGCAGCTTGGAATTACGGGTACTATAAAATATCTGGAAGGTATAGAGTTCTTTTAATGCAGTTCATACCTCTCCAATGAAATCAGCTGTTCTTTAAATCAGAAAGATTTATTCAGGGCTTCTTGCTATGTGAGACCCGAAAATTGGAGATAATATCTACTATGCCTTTATTTTTTTAAAAAAAAAACCTACAATCTTTATCTTCAGGGGACTCTGCAAATGAAGTCAGTAAGGATCTTGGTTCTGTTCCCTCTGCTTCCAAACCACTGAAACAACGGTTCTCCCTTGAAGGTAGGAGTTTGCGTTGAATATATTTTTACATTTAATTTTGAACACAAAATGAATTTGGAAACATCAGACCTTTACATGGCAATATTTATATCTGACCAACAATCAATCCAACTCTGAACTTTTGTTGCTATTGATATCTATTAAATTCAGAAACCATAGATAATATTGCCCTAATACAAACGTTCTCTGACTGGTGCTTTCTAAATATGTTGAATTGTAACTCACATATTGCTTCTGTTCTTTCTTCATTTTATTTTTTTCCTCTCTATTCAATGTGCAGCCTATAAAATATCCTCCTTCCCTCTCTCCCTTTCTCAAATGCCCCCTATACACATACCAAAACACATTCATGAACAGACACTATCTAGCATAGGAGCAGTAGAGGTAGTCCTCAACTAACAACCGTTCATTTAGTGACCGTTCAAAGTTACAACAGGACTGAAGAAAAGTGATGTGTATTTTGACTTAACATCTTTTGCAGAAGGATAGAATAAATTGTGCATAAAATCATCTCTCATAATATACACCTGGTCCTTGACTTAAGGGCCACAATTGAGCCCAGAATTTATGTTGCCAAGTGAGAAATTTGTTAAGTAAGCTTTGCCCCATTTTACAACTTTTCTTGCCACACTTGCTAAGCGAATCATTGCAGTTGTTAAAATAGTAACACGGTTGTTAAGTGAATCTGGCTTCCCCATTGACTTTGTTTGTCAGAAGGGGGATCAAAAGGGGATCATATAACCTCGGGACACTGCAACCGTCATAAGTATGAACCGCTTGCCAAGCATTTGAATTTTGATCTCGTGAACCACAGGGATGCTGCAAATGGTTGTTAAGTGTGAAAAATGGTCATAAGTCACTTTTTTCAATGCTGTTTTAACTTCAAACTGTCCCTAAATGAACTGTTGTAAGTCGATGACTACCTGTAGAAAAAAAACCTGAATTTTATTTTGTTACATTACAGAGTTTTTGGTTAATGATTTACTTGTTTAGTGACCATGTGAAGCTATAACGAGTAGTACTTATGACTGTCACGCAGTGATTTTATGTTGCCTGTTACATGTATATGCAGGGAGATGCATCCCTATCAAATATAATGGTTCATTCCTGAGCACGTGATTAATATGTTCCTAGTACGCATGTGTACATTCCATTCTTCCCTTTTGTTCTCTGCTTCATGACGAAGCAACATCTCTTTTATATAGCCAATATGTGATTTCTTTCTCCCTAGAGTCCCTAGGGAGTTGGGCGGCATACAAATCCATTTAATTAAATTAAATTCTTATTTTTGTATCAAAATAAATATCTTATTCATTAGAACTATGATGCGGTTTATTTTGGCAATGTCAGAGTTCCAGGAAAAGATTCATTTCGCCTCTGATAAGAGTAATTCTTATCTCAACAATGACCAGTCATCAACTCATATCAGCTGCCCTGAAATCACATGATTGGGATCTGGGCATTTGGGGGTAAGTTTCCCCTACCCTGCCACAGCCATTCCCAACCTAGCTACACTCCTGCTGTACCTCACCAGTCTCCCCCACACCCCACAGCAGCCATCCCAAGACCCCACCGAAGTCCTACACTCTGCAGCCGTCACCCCCAAGCTCCACCAGGCTTGTGTTGTGCCACTTTCCTGCTTCTGCAACAGACACACTAAACTACACTCATACCCTGCCACACCAGCTCTTCAAGCACCCTTGTGCACACAGCAACAGCCACTTGCCGGCGCCCTAGCTTGTTTCCCTAAGATTTAAAACTTCCTGCCAATTTCCCCTCTGATTTTGCTTGTTGAAAGCCGGCAGGAAGTTGCGAGGAGGTCCTTGCTTAGCAACCCGTGATCATCACCTGATGGTGATAGGGAGTGCCAGGATTCCTGTTGCTAAGCAATGCGGTCATGTGACATCACACTTTACACCTGCATTGCTTAGCAACCGAAATTCCTGTCCCAATTACAAATGTTAATCAAGGACTGCCTGTATTTTAAACATTAAGTTCCTTAAACTCGTTGATTGTCTTAATGTATAAGCATCCTAAGACTGTTGTGCTGAGTTAGCCTTCAAGGTAGTTTGAATTTGGGCCTAATTTCTGGACTATAAAATCTCCTAATCGTACACCAGTTCTTTTCATTTTCTTCAGCTCTGCTTGTTTTGAAATTATTGCTCTCTCGAAGTTCATAGATACGTTCTTTTTCTAGATATAGATGATCCTTTGGCTGGCCTTCTGTCTGATGATGAAGAAACCCCAGTGAAGAAAACACATTCCTCTGTCACCAAAACTACTCCAGAAATCAGTGGGGCCCCTAACGAGAAAGGTAAAATATGGTTCCAGAACTGTGTTGCTTGAGACTTCTTTGGCTTCTACAAACTCTGGAAAACCTGTCCATGTATCTCTACCTACAGTTCATGGCCATGCTGTTGCTCCTGAGCAAAAACAAGAGGAATTAACATTTGAAGATGATGGAGATGATCTTATGGAAGCTCTGGGGTTTGGTGAAACCTCGAAGGCAGAAGTGAAATCTGGCAGGAGGAGTGAAGAGTAAGCTAGACAGTTAGGCTTAGATTCATTAGAATTTGCCTCTGTTTAATGAGCTTTAAATGTTTGTTTTAATTGCTAACCACTTGGACTGGACTGCCATCTGTCTCAAATGGTGTAGGAACTCCTGATTGAGCAGGGGGTTGGACTAGATGACCTACAAGGTCCCTTCCAACTCTAATAATTAATCAAATCAAACCTTAAATGCCTTGTAGGTAGAAAAGGAAAGCATGCATTGAAAAAACAAAGGAGTCTCTGTTCAGAATGTTTTGTAGAACATTTTTCGTTGTTAATTTTAGTGTACGCCATCCAAAATCACTTTGTGTGAGGTGGGTAGTCATATAAAGTTGACAAATAATAAAATAAAATGAGCTACTAATATCTTTCTCTGGAAGAGGAATCATAGCATTATTGGGTATACAAAATACTACAATAGTTTCACAGTAGGAGTAAATTAAAGTACCGTATTTTTCGGAGTATAAGACGCACCGGAGTATAAGACGCACCTTAGTTTTTGGGGAGGAAAATAGGGGAAAACAATCTGCCTACCAGGTATTCATCTGGCTAGCGTCCTTAGTCTGGTCAGCTTCAGCACATTATTTTATCTCCTGGTTAGGACTTTAAAAAACCTTCTTCTGAGAGAGTAACAATGAAAGAGCCTGCAAGCCACTAAGAGCTGGGAAGATCGTTAGCACCTGGTTAGGGCTAGAAAAAACCTTATTCAGAGCAAGTAGAGCAATGAAAAAAATTCTGCAAAGACTTAGGGCTGGAAAAACATTCTTTGGAGAGAGTAACAATGAAAAAGCCTGCAAGGTAAGAGCTGGGAAGATCTGTTAGCACCTAGTTAGGGCTGGAAAAAAAAGCTACATTCGAAGTATAAGACGCACCCAAATTTTCAGCCACGTTTAGGGAGGAAAAAGGTGCGTCTTATACTCCAAAAAATGCGGTATCTTTCTCTAATAGGCATGACCAAAAGCCTGGGAAATCTGGCAACTGCATTTCCATTAATATGAAGGTCAGCTGAATGAAGAAGGATGAATTATAAGCAAATTCATACTACCACCAATGATTTTATTCTACTATCTGCAGCATAATAGGAGAACCAATTAATTAAGAATTAACTCAACTCTTTAAAAAAAATCCCAATTGTTGATTATATCACTTAACAACCATTTATTTAGAGACCATTCAAAGTTATAACAGTGCTGAAAAAAGTAACTTATAACTGGTTCTTCTACATACAACCATCCCAAGCATCTTTGCAGTCACTTGGTTGCCATTTGAGCTCTTGGCAACCATCATACATTTGCGATCATCATACATTTATGATAATCACAGCATCCTACGGTCACATGATCACCATTCATGCCTTTCCCAACTGGCTTCTGATGAGCAACATCAGTGGGGAAACTGGCGAGAGGTTGCAAGTTATCACATGATGTCTCAATGACTGCTGGTGATTTGCTTAATGGCACTGGGACTGCTAGAACTGTTGTTGCTAAGTGGGGCAATCATGATGTTCTGCTTAACAGTGGGTTCGCTTAGTGACAGTTGCCAGTTCCAATTAAGGTCATACACTACCTATATCCCAAACAATGCCACTGATGCCAAAATGGTGTAGGGACTCCTGCTTGAGCTAGTCATCTAGTTGGACTAGAATCAGGGGTAGGCAAAGTTGGCTCTTCTATGACTCATGGACTTCAACTCCCAGAATTCCTGAGCTAGCATGATTGGCTCAGAAAGTCTGGGAGTTGAAGTCCATGAGTCATAGAAGAGCCAACTTTGCCTACCCATGGACTAGATGACCTACAAGGTCCCTTCCAACTCTAATAATCTGTAATCTGATCCGTCCTACTTATCTGTAATCTGATCAGTCCTACTTAATCTGTAATCTGATCAGTCCTACTTAAAAGAAAAAAGAAGAAAATTTCCCAGTGCAGTCTGTAGATCGCATCTAACATCTTACTTGGTATAGTGGCATCAAGACAGACTTTTACGGCTTTCTGGAAACTCTCATCACGTGTTCTAGTTTCTTAGCATTAAGCAGAAACCACCTATGAGTTTTCAGTCTGCTGTTTGTCAGCCATGAAGTAAAAGCTGGGATACAACATAGAAATTCTGAGAAAAGCCATTCTCATTCTTTCATCCTCAGTTTCTTTAATTCATAACATAGTTTGGTTATGTTTTTTATTAAAGAAAAGAATCTGGTCCTGCACGAGCAAGGCAAGATGAGTTGCTGGATCTAGGAACAGCAAAAAAGCTGCTAGAGCGACCAAGTACAGGGGAACCGAAGGAGTTCAAGCTAGATAAGAAATATCTGAAGCAGACAGGTAAGAGTGATAGGGACCGCTATCATACAAACAGTACTCTTACTTTTTTGTTGAAATATTTACGGTGGTGTTTATCTGCATAAGAAACCTGAAGGAATGTCTATTGTTCGGGGGGGGGAAGGAATTTGTTACCTCATGCGTATGCTTGATGTTTTATTGGGGGCTCATATACAATACAGAAAATATTTAACTATTTTTCCCTATCAAGAACATTGAAGAATTTCCCCTTGATTCAGACTGAAATATAATTCTGTGTTTAGTCCTTTTCCCCTTTGTTTGGTTTTTATTCCCAACCTTCGGAGGGTTTTCTAGAGAACTTCTAAAATGAATTGTTCTCTGAATCTGAAATAAAAATAGAATTGAGGGGCTAAAAGGGACATTGGAGGTTTTCTAGTCCAACTCTCTACCCAAGGCAGTTTTAGTTTGGCTTATGTCTTGCATAGTTGTCATTGAAAGATCCATTTTCTGGGTATGCATTTCTACTTCTAGAAATTACCATAAGGCAGTGGCCCCCAAATTTTTGAGACCAGGGACTGGTTCCGTGGAGAGAGGTTTTTCTGTGGACCGGAGGGGGCGTGATTTTGCATACTACCTGCATCTCATGGATGGGGCTTCGCTTGTTTGCGCGGACTAGTTTCTGGCATGCTGCAGACCGGTTCCAGTCCACGGACTGGGGGTTGGGGACCCCTGCCATAAGGGATATGGTTGAACAAACCTGGTAATCTGCTGTTATATAATACCTGTGACATGAGTGAAAGGCCTAATTGATGCATTATCTTATAAGTCTTTAATAGTAGATTTTACTTCATGTAAAACCTAGGTGTTCTCCAGCTATTATTATACAAGGCAGAAAATCTGATTCCATCGTTGGAAATCCTAAGATTCATTTGTTCATTTGAATGTCGTGCTTTTTCGATTTATGATTTCCAAGCCCTCGAGGCACATGCTTAGCTTATGAATAAGCAATTATCTTTTACTAAAAATTTTAAATCAGGATCAGACCTCCAATATTTTAGAGATCTCTAATCCTACCTGGAAATGTTTCCAAAAATTAAATCTGAGACATTTTACCCAAAATCCATGAGCTCTTCTGTTTATTTCCTCATTTAAGAATTGAAAACTGATATCCCAGTGGGGGATCTACAATCTCCACATTATATTTTATCTTCTGTTTTGACCTATGTTTGGGCTTCTGTCTGGAGACTCTAAAATTTACAACAACAGCATGAAAGTGTTTTGTTTTTAATATATCATAATGGCATTGTACAGATAAGGAAGATGCTCTGGGAGATGACTTTACCTTTGGCGCCTACCAACCTACTATGTCCTCAACTCCAGAGGGACGGAGGTCGAGACGGCAGTCTGTCAGGTAATAGTAGGCCAGGTTAACTTTTTGATTTCGATCCCCATAAGGCTGCCTTTAAAATTCTTTCCACTTGGCTTTTGTAGGTTTTCCTCCGAGAACCTCAGTGACCTGAAAACAGAACAGAGATCAAAGCCTTCCCCCTCAGCATCTAACAGTCCCGTACGGAGCAAATCTGGGGCTGATTGGCTGGGACTGAAAGATGAAGATAGTGACTTGCTACCATCATCCCCACTCAAAAAACCTAGCAAAAGCAGTGCAAGAGGAACCACACTGGATATGCCATCATTTCCTTCAGAAGCTAAACCTCCTCCTCCTCCTTCTACCACCATCCAGGGTCCTTTCACAACCAAACAAGTTACTGAAGAAGCCATTCAGAAGAAAGAACCAGCTGAGGATGATGGTGATAGCTGGCTGAATAACATATTGTCTCAAAAAATATCTCAAGCAAGGGAGAAAATGAAGAAGAGATCAGTATCCTTAGATGTTCATGGGGATCATCCCACCAGGTAAGAGTAGAGGGCTTTTCATTTCTCCGCTTAACATTTTTCAATTTCTGTAAATGAAAAATCTCATTTTCTCTCAAAGGCTGTCAATTACTTTCACGGTCTCAAATAAATTCAATATATCAAGTTGTCCCAAAGGTGCTTTTTCAAGAGGCAACTGAACTTTCTGGTTTTTCTTTGAAGACGTTTCGCTTCTCATCCAAGAAGCTTCTTCAGCTCTTCTTCAGAGCTGAAGAAGCTTCTTGGATGAGAAGCGAAACGTCTTCAAAGAAAAACCAGAAAGTGCAGTGGCCTCTTGAAAAAGCATCTTTGGGACAACCATGACCTGGATGACTGAGAATCTCCATAGACAATATATCAAGCTGTATATTCCATGTGGGTACTTAAGGGAAAGCAACCATCAGTGTTTGATGTGAGGTCCTCCTTCATGACAAATCTTGTAGTTTATACTGGAGGAGCAAGAAAGTAGTTTCTTTAATGCCGATTTCCAAATCTTGGTGCTCTCCGCATGTATTAGACTGATTTCGCAATTCCCATTCAAGGTAGCCAGATCTTTGCTTTAATTAACGCACGAAAGTTTGAGTTCACCTTTTTGTTTTCTTTTTAATCAGCCAACAGGTAACTTCCACTCAAGAACAACATCGATCTGCTCCCACATCAGATAAACCTGCCAGATTGGAACAATTGGAGTAAGAACTTGCATGATAGTTTTTCAAAGGCATCTGATTCGGTGTTTCTCAACCTCACCAACTTGAAAATGTGAGGACTTCCAACTCCCAAAATTCTGCAGCATATTGGTGGAAGGGAGCCCTCACATTAGGGAATACTGGGAGTTAAAAGTACAGGTAATCCTCAATTTACGGCCACAATAGAGCCCAACATTTATGTTAAGTGAGAAATTTGTTAAGTGAGTTTTGCTCCATTTTTACGGTTTTTCTTGCCGCATTAGTTAAGTGAATCACTGCAGTTCTTAAATTAGTAACATGATTGTTAAGTGGATCTGATTTCCCCGTTGACTTTGCTTGTCAGAAGGTGGCAAAAGGGGAGCACATGACTCCAGGACACTGCAACCGTCATAAATGTGAGTCAGTTGTCAAGCTTCCGAATGTAACCATTCACGTGACCATAGGGTATCGGTCATAAGTATGAAAAATGGTCATAAGTCACTTTTTTCAATGCCGTTGTAACTTCGGTCACTAAATGAACTGTTTTAAGTCAAGGACTACCTGTACACACACCTTAAAATTGCTGAGGTTGAGAAATACTGATCTAACTGACAGAACAAAATGCTGGATCACATTCTTACCAGAAGTTTGGCTAAATCTGGCAGAACAGTCATTATTTAGCCATCACCTTTCGGAGCACTGATGGTGGAAGAAGGGCAAGGTCAGGATACTTTCTCCTCTTTGCCCAAAAGGCAGTTAACTCTGGCACCAAAATTATAGGGAACTCCACCACTTATTTTCATTGGCTTCGAAGGGTTATTTTCACAGCCCTTATCCCAAAAATGAGAAACTGCATTTGATTCCTCTCTCATTTAACCTTACCATCCTCTCCTTACTTCAGGTCTTTCGTTCCTTGGGAAAGATCTCAGGAACAAAGTGCCTCTACTTTTCCATCTGATTCCAGGAAAGGGACTCCCTTTGGAGATACAATTTCAAGAGGTAAGATTCAAGCTCCAGCCGGACTATCCGAGAAATGCATATTCACATTATAGCGGAGTTATCATTGAGAGAAGAGGCATCTAATAACGTTATAAGTTGGTCTGTTCTACAGGCTTGTTTTCATGGCAACCTGCATAATTTCCATTGTGGGGGGGACGGGACAATGGTAGAAACATTTCAAGCTTGGGTTACACAGTAACACAGTATGAGTACTGTTAGATTATGTTACAGAGTGAGATGCAAACATCCTGATTTTATTTGTTTGTTTGTTTGTTTGTTTGTTTGTTTGTTTGTTTGTTTGTGAGATTTATATACCGCCTCACAGTGCAAGCACTCTCTAAGCCAGTGTTTCCCAACCTTGACAACTTGAAGATGTCTGGACTTTAACTCCCAGAATTCCCCAGCCAGCGAATGGCCCCACACCCAGGGAGTGTCCGCCCCATGGAATGGGGCGGACAACGCATGGCGGATTCCCTGACTAGCCAGATAGCCCTCGAAAGTTGTGGCCGTGAATTGCAGGCCGTTGTCCGTTACCAATGTGTCCGGAATGCCATGGGTAGCAAATAGACACCTGAAGATCTTAATAACAGACTCCGCAGTGGTCGACCGCATAGGGAAGATTTCGAGCCACTTGGAATAAGCGTCTACAATTATCAGGAACATTTGCCCATGGAATGGACCCGCGAAATCGGCATGACCATGGATATTTTGGAAGGTCCCAGTCATGCACCGGTGCTTTGGGAGGTGCCGGTCTGGATTCCTGACATGGCAGGCATTTGTTTACCCATTCTTGAACCTCCTCATCCATCTTTGGCCACCACACGTAACCCCTAGCTAAAGCCTTCATTCGCACAATTCCCGGATGGCCCTCGTGCAAGGTTCGTATGCTGGCTGGGGAATTCTGGGAGTTGAAGTCCAGACATCTTCAAGTTGCCAAGGTTGGGAAACACTGCTCTAAGCAGTTTACACCAGTAAGCAACGTATATTTATATTGCCCCCAACAATCTGGGTCCTCATTTTACCTACCTCGGAAGGATGGAAGGCTGAGTCAACCTTGAGCCGGTGAGATTTGAACTGCTGACCTGCGGATCACAGTCAGCTAAAGTGGCCTGCAGTACTGCCTCTAACCGCTGCGCCACCTCGGCTCTTATCTTCATTTCTTTCTTTGTTTCTCATTGGTTTTCTCTGGGCTAGAAGTACATAATCTATTCCACTCCCACTCCCCCACTGCACAGCTCCTGAAAACCTTGAGATTGGTCCGCAAATTCTCTCTAAATGTTGCCAACAAATTGTACATTTAAGTAAAGCGTGATTAAACACAGGGGAACTAGATTACAGTTGCAGTCAAATCATATTTTTAAATCCTCCATTTCCTCTTATTGGAACAGAGCCTCATTTAATATAATGGCTCTTGGCTCAAAGACATACCTCTGCTTTAGATTTACCTCAGACCCATTCCTGCCATTCTCTTACAACACTGTCATTCAGGGTGTGACACTGTACTATTGCATCTGGTTTTTCCAGGGATCTTCATTTCTTCCTGTTTTTAGAAAGACTTTGGAAGACATTCTTGGTTCAGTATAGCAGGGAAGGTGGAGTTTTTAATGCCACCAAGCGTCAGACTCTAGTCTTTTGGAGAGCTGCAGGAAGTGAAGCTATAATCCAGTGATGTTGCTGAAAGGAGCAGGGCAAATCTTACAGCCTCTTTACAATGTATTGATGTACAGGTAGTCCTTGATTTACAACAGTTCATTTAGTGACCGTTCAAAGTTACAACAAAGTTACAACGGCACTGAAAAATGTGACTCGTTAGTTTTTCGGAGTTGTAACCTATGCAGCATCCCCATGTTCATGTGTTCAGAATTCAGATGTTTGGCCACTGGTTCATATTTATGGCAATTGTTAATGTCCCAAGGTCATGTGATCACCTTTTGCGACCTTCTGACAAGCAAACTCAATCGTGTTGTTAACAACTGCAGTGATCCACTTAACATCTGTGGCAAGAAAGGTCATAAAACGGGGCAAAACTCACTTAACAAATGTCTCACTTAACAACAGATATTCTGGGCTTAATTGTGGCCATGAGTCGAGGACTACCTGTGAGTGGCATTTAAGCAAAATAGATGTGTTAAGCACGTTGGGGAATTGATGCATCTCTTATTTGAGAGCTTGATTTTACACAAAATAGCCTTTGTTGTTGATTTGATTTGCTGCCAAATAGGTTGCTCAATCTTAGTTGGTCCACGATTGGAAGATGGAATGAGAGGGTCCATGCATGGTATATTGATTGTCAACCCCCCCTGCTCTGCAATACAAGAGGACAGTAATTTTTAGTTCCTTCCATCTGTTACTCCTCTGTTAAGTTCTCCATTCCATGCATACCTTACCAGCTGATTTAGAACTTGCAGGTTGAATATCGAAGAGGGTGTACACTGTACACAGGAAAAGATGCCAGGATGCCTATAATTTTTAAATGTTTATTCACATGACCCTCTATGTTCATAGCATCAGAGAGATTTCTTCTATAGCTCCAGTGGTGAGCCAAAGCAGTAGGGAGGAAATTGCATGGACTTAATTCAGAAAGTGTTTACTTTACTGAGCAGGTCTTCTAGCCCTTCAACTTCTCCCTCTCCCTAAATTGCTTATTTTAATCACCAGCAAGGACAGGTTACATATTCATGAGAGTTAAGTGTCTATTTTGCATGGAGCACTTAGCTAAGACAAAAGAGGGAAATAAATTATCTAATTGGGGTTAAAGCAGGAAGTTTGTGATCTCACAACTTTTTATAGTAATTTTATTTTAAAAAATTATAATTATAATTACAATGATAAAAAACCCCAATACATATCCCCAAAAATAAAAGAATGAAAAGAAAAAATAGAAGGTGCAGAAAAAGGAAAAGTAGAAAAGAAATAAAAATATAGTAAAGAAAATAAATGATCTCTTCTTCCCATCTCTTATCTATAATCAAATCTTTAAAACCTTGTCATTTCAGTCCTGTTGTCTATTAAGGGCTAGCAGATATCTATTTTAACCTTGATCAAATACAGGTAGTCCTCAACTTACAACCATTCATTTAGTGACTGTTCAAAGTTACAGTAGCAGTGAAAAAAGTGACTTATCGCCATTTTTCACACTTGCGACCAATGCAGCATCCTCATATTCACGTGATCAAAATTTGGATGCTTGGAAGCCGGCATGTATTTATGATGGTTGCAATGTTCTGGGATCATGTGATCACTTTTTGTGACCTTCTGAAAAGCGAAGTCAATGAGAAAGCCAGATTCACTTAACAACTGTGTTACTAACTTAAGAACTGTGGTCTTTCTTTTAAAACATAGTCTACTTATGATACTCTTAAAATTAACTTCTGGTTCCACTGTTCAAAAATGTTCTGCATTATGTCCAATGTTAAGATGTTTTACTCCATTCTGTATTGGTAAGTTAAAACTAAGCATTCTTCTCCTTTTAATTGAAATCTTTAGTTCCTTCTAGTGTCCTACCCTTGTGTTGTTGTTTTTTTAAGAATTCAAAACGAAAGCATTTTCCCATGGGAAGGATTCTTATAATTAAGTCCAAAATCAAATCCATCTGGACTTCTAGTCTATTTGTATCTTTCCAAAAACAAAGTTCTATTGCTACAGTATTTATTTTTTTAAAAAATCCGTCCTTAAACTTGTACTTAAAATTTGTTTTGCTAAAGATTGAAGGAGATTCGCCCAGTGTTCGCAGACTTGATGTTCCAAAGATTCCTAATGGCTGAAAAGCTATTAACAAGCAATTTCAAAAGGTGATTAGAAAACTAGCATGCGAATCCAGTGTCTTTTTGACGGCTGAATGTCTATTCCCTAGGCTCCCAGAGCTCTAAACCTGTCTCAGAGTACAGTCTTGCAGTCTCCTTGCAAGATGCAACTATCTGGAGCATTTGTGGGCGATCTCAAATCTTTTCCTTATCCAGGGAGGAATTATAAAGAGCTGCTCTATTGGCTCCACTTTTAATAGAGCTATCTTCAATTCACCTTCCTTCCCTGTTATCTTACAACTTTGCAAGAGTAAACAGGAAGAGCTAGCTTGTCTAAGCAGCCTCTCTTCTAGACGTTAATCCAAAAATGCAAGTCAATTACAGGATATCTGACATAGTGATTGCTATGCAGGAATTGCAGGAAACAGCATGAAGTCCACAAGTATCTTAGTTCTTAAATCTGAGAAATAACAGTGGGCATTATGTGCTCTTAATAGCAATGTTTTCTCTCTATAATTCAGTTTCTCTGAAATGGGAAACCTAAATTGGTTACTACATCTGATTTTTTTGTGGCTTGGATTTCAGCATCTGCAACTTTTTGGCAAGGACATCAAGAAATTACTAAGGTTCCTGTTAATTCCCAGGTAGGTGTTGGAGTAATGCACTGATTTTAAATAATGAATATCAGCAGGAATGATAAATTATTTATATCTCTTCAGCATCCGGTTATCTGTAGCTTCCTGGACTTTGTGAATGTATTCCTTTTTTTTTTCTATGTTAAGAAGAAACATTTGTCCAGAAGATTGCACTGTCCAATGATCAGAGTGTCTTGAGTTCTGGAGTAGCTACATAAAAAGCCCAAATAATAATCTAGAGAGGTTTCTTTCCCTTCCACTTACAAGAATCAGTTGAAGCATACATTTGTATTAATAAATGCTCTCAATTTTTTTTCTAGCCCAGAGAGAACTTCTATAGCATCCTGATTTAAATAATTTCAAATAATAACCTACCTATTGTAGTTAAATAAATATCCAGGGAAAGGAATTCCTATTTTTTTCCTGGTATAATTCACTCCTTGACTAGTTTTATGTAAATTAAGACTTACTCCTATGCATGGCTCTGTGGATTTGCAGGGAGAAAGGTGCTTTGGAATGCCAGGCACTCACATCAAGCCAGCATCTTCATCTTTTCCCAGGCGTGCACATCTGCGCTTCGCAGCTATAGCTCAGGTGTGCAGAAAGGCACACTAGGTTTTAAGGAGCTGCAGACATGTTCACTTTTTTGCTTGTGAAACCTGGAGAAGCAGAAAGGAAAACACACTTACACAGCCCCTCAGTTGATGTCTTCAAGCACTTATTTCTATTGCTTATAAAAAGGTTTCATAGCTCTTGGTACTTGGGGAAGACTCCACACCCAACTTCCCTTTATTAAAACCAGTGAAATGAGTACAAAACTTTGTGCAGGTTTTCAGGTTTTCCAGAAACCTTTTATGAAATTGGTAATTAATAAAGTGGAATAGAGAAGGATGTATATACCTTTTTAAAAGTACGCTGGATATTTAAAGCTATGACATTTTTTGTTCTTTCTTAGGCTTTGATCTTGGAGCCCCATCTCCTGAGCTCACCTAATAATGCTGACTATGAAAAAAGAATGGCGGGAGTGCAAGCGCAGCTCCGAGAGACCCTGGGAACCTATCAGGCCGAGCTTTTGAGTGCCCAGACTCACCTCACTGAGCTTGAGGTTCAGGTAAAGGCATTGTGCAAATAACAGAATATCAGAGTTGGAAGGGATCTTGGAGGTCTTCTAGTCTAACCCCTTGCTCAGGCAGGAAACCCCATACCATTTCAGACAAATGGTTGTCCACTCTCTTCTTAAAAATTTCCAGTGTTGGAGCACCCCACAACTTCTGAAGGGAAGTCATTCCACTGGTTTATCGTTCTCACTATCAGGAAATTTCTCCTTAGTTCTAGGCTGCTTCTTTCCTTGATTAGTTTCCATCCATTGTTTCTTGTCCTACCCTCAGGTGCTTTGGAGAGTAGGTTGACCCCCTCTTCTTTGTGTCAGTCCCTCAGATATTGGAATGCTGCTATCATGTCACCCATAGTTGTACGCCGACCAGAGTCTGCGGGAGTTGGGTGGCCTATAAGAACAAACAAACAAACAAAGAAAGAAATAGTCCTTCTTTTTGGTAAACACATCCAATTCCTGCATCTTTCTTCATATGATTTAGATAGAAATGGGTTTTCTTAGAAATAAAAAGTTAGATAGAAGTCTTCTTTTAATACAAAAGCACTGGTTTATATATCAAAGACTTCAAGAATTTGATTTGATTTGATTTGATTTGATAAAGGGCTACTCTTATAATTGAGAAGCTCTTCCAATAGTTAGAGTAATAGAGAGCAAGGTCAGGACTTTCATGCACGCATATCACATTCTTCTAATTGTTCTTACAACCAGACGTCCATTCTCACACATGCCTCCATAACCATAATGCTATGCATGGTCACAACTATATACTTATTCTCTTTTCAAGTATCTACACATATACCTATCTTACAATTCTCTGCAAGAAGATATTTTAATTGCCTCTCTTAGAATGATTAGGTAGGGAGCAGGTTTTGCCTCCTCTTCTTTTCACCGTTCTTATCAAGATTATGTTATATTACAGTTACGTTTATTCTACATTGTGACCTTCCTTCCTTCCTTCCTTCCTTCCTTCCTTCCTTCCTTCCTTCCTTCCTTCCTTCCTTCCTAAACACGCTTTAAAAATAACTATTAAAAAAACATTTCAGGTAAGGCGACTTGAACTGGAGAAGAACCAGCAGAAACTCTTGCTGGAAAGTCTGCAACGACGTCACCAAGAGGATTTGGAACTTATTGAGAATGCACACAGGTAGAAATGGGGGAAACCACTTGAGGTTATTTAAGTATATCTAGTACTACATATATAAAGTGGGAAAAAATTATGGAGTGGGAACCACATGGAGAACTGGAAGGCAACGTGTCAATATAAATACTAATCCCCTCACCACTGGAAGCCCCATAAGCAGGAACTCTTGCGGTTTCTTTGTTTGCAGGGGTTTGTGGGTTGTTGTTACAAGAGCTATTTTTATAGAATCTTCTCATAATTTAGAATTGAGATAGATTTTTTTTAATTATTTAGAAGTGGTCCCATCCTTGAGATTGAGGTTGAGATTGTATTGTAGGAGGAATGCACATTTATCAAATACTCCCAATTTTAGTATTATCCTACTCAGAGCTAAGGTTATATTGATTTAGATTCCTGCTTTCAAATTCTCAGAGATATTTAAGGGAATTCTGTCTGAGTCTTATTTCCTAGGACCAGGGTTCTTTATTGAAATGCTTTAATTATATCCTTTCATTGTCGTTCATTGTCGTTCCCAAGCAGAGCATGAATATTTTGGAGCAAGTGGAAAACCTAACATGAAAGTTTATAAAACTACAGCATTGCATTAAGAGACAAACAGCAGCAGATGAAATATACATGAAATACCTAAAATATACATGAAAAGTTATTTCTCCTACTATCTTTATATCTTCATTTTCCAACCTGGTACCATCTTACTAGGGGACGCGGTGGCTCAGTGGCTAAGATGCTGAGCTTGTCGATCGAAAGGTCGGCAGTTCAGCAGTTCGAATCCCTAGTGCCGCGTAATGGTGTGAGCTCCCATTACTTGTCCCAGCTTCTGCCAACTTAGCAGTTCGAAAGCACGTAAAAAATGCAAGTAGAAAAATAGGGACCACCTTTGGTGGGAAGGTAACAGCGTTCTGTGCACCTTTGGCGTTTAGTCATCCCGGTTACATGACCACGGAGATGTCTTCGGACAGCGCTGTTTCTTCGGCTTTGAAACAGAGATGAGCACCGCCCCCTAGAATCGGGAATGACTAGCACATATGTGCGAGGGGAACCTTTACCTTTACCATCTTAATATATTCAGGCTCAATTCCTGAAACTTACAGCCAGCTTAGACAAAGAAATTGTGGTTTGCATACGTCTGGATAATACCACTTTTGGGAAGGGTAAGGAAAACATAGGTGTAAACTGACATGAGGAGCACAGTTTTCAAACAAGCCAGCTCCAAGATCATGCCAGCTCCTTTTAAATGTAGACTTGATAATCGGAAAATATTCCCAGCTGCACAAAAATATGTTGCATTCTTCCCCTCTCCCCAACACTGCCAACTGGGGAGCCAGGAACCGTGTGAAGGTGGTTGAGGACTCGTATCGTCAGCGTGAGGATCGTCTCCGGCAAGAAAATCAGGAGTTGGTTGCCCAATACCTTTCTCGCTGTCAGAGCGCAGAGCAGGCGAAATCGGAGATGTTAGCCCAGCATCAGCGTCGACTGACTGAGCTAGAGCAGGAAAAGGCCAAGGAAATTGATCGCCTACAGGAGCTTCAGCGGTAACATTGTGGGGAAGATGATGAAAGAAATTTTCTTAGGCTTTGAACGGATGGTTATGTTATGCTTTACAGACTCATAAGTCAAACATGTAAGCTTGTTTTGTTTGACAAATCTGAATCTGAATCTCTACGCATTTAGCCAAGTTTTATGTATACACTGAAATAAATTGAGAAACAGTGTTTGTTTGCTTCTGGCCCTTTTGACTCTTGCAGTATGTCCATCCTGGAAATGCGCAAGGATCATGAAGAGCAATTACAACGGTTGAAACAACTGAAGAGTCAGGAGATTGATGCAGTGACCAGTGCCACTTCTTACACCAGGTAGCAGGAGCTAAATTACCCTAAAGAATTAGTGCATTGGAACTTGTACTCAGTTGTAAGGGGCCTAAATAGTTGTATCCGGTAATCAATGCACATTTGGTAAGGGGGAATAAACTCCACAGTTCGCTTCTCTGGTTCACAGTGCTCCTATGAAAGAAAAAGGATAAGGGGTGCCTATGACTCCATCCATGGACATGTGCAGTGTCACGGTGTGATTATTGCCTGTTATATGTATATGCAGGGAGATGCATCCCTATCTAATATAATGGTTTATTCTTGAGCACGTGATTGATATGTTCTTGTACGCATGTGTGCATTCCAATCTCCGCTCTATCCTTCTTCTTCTGTCTTCCATTGAGAGAAGACGCACATTTATATCAGAGATGTAAACAAATGAGGATTTATTGTTTTTGTACTGAAATAAATATTTTTACTTAGACTTTTAAACTGCGGTTTCATTTCTGATATCTGATGTCCGGGAAAAGATCAAACATCTCTGTGAGATTAATTCTCACATCTGTCATGCAGTCCATATTAAAGCAAAATACAAAGAGTTTTAAGGCTGTATTAAAAGGGATTCAAATCAATAATTCCAGCAACGCTGGCCAGAAATGCCATATGGGCAATTTGGATACAGAAACCTACAGATCAATCACTTAAGTTGCAGAAGCCTACAGCTCAAAAATAGAGTCATGTATGAGTCCAGATCCCCAGGAGGGATTTGGTTCATATCCAGGGGAACAAAACGATGTATACGTTGTTGAAGGTAGCTTTTGATTTTCATTCTTTTGTTATGAGAAGTCAGTAAGAAAGATGGAAATGGCTAGGCAATGTGGTGCTCTGCTTGTCTCCTGCAGGTCTTTGAATGGCGTTATAGACCAAATGGAGAAGTTCTCCAGCAACCTGAATGATCTTGCCAATAAGGTGGAGGCTACTCACCACACTACCCACCAAGGTCTTGAGATGGGAGCTCGCCAAAGAGATGAGCAGCTTAAGGGTATGTTTTGGGTTTTGATGATTGGGACCCGAATACAACTTGCTCTAGGGCAACTCTTGTTCTTGGGCAGCCTACTTCAATCATGTTATTGCAATACAAGAGAGAACGTGAAAAAAAGGGTAAAAGAATCTTATTGTCTGTATTGTTGATAAATAAATGGATTTTTGAGTGCCGTAGAGGATATAGTGTTTTAATATGTCACTGCATTTGCTTAATTGTAAATAGTTTTAAATCTAGGCTACAAAAATAGCAAGAAGTGGAGCAGCACAATATAAATCACCAAATGGAATTACATGGTGCAGTAAATACAGTTCATATTACTAAAAACCTACTCTGATTTAAGTGCCTTGTAAAACTGAAATATAGATACAATGCATAGACAAACTCAAATTTTGGATGTGGTGCCAATTCATGTATTAGATTGTAGTTTAAGAATGGTGTCCAGTCTGAGTTGAAACCTGTGTCGGATTTGCTTTTAAGCTATGAAGTTATTCCAGACATTGAAGCATCTTTCCACCACTTGATCAGCCACTCTTCCTTTGAAGGGATAAGGCCACCTTTCTAATAATGTCCCATTCTGTCCTTCATCTTGGGATGGGTGTGCTGCTGCTCCTGGTGGATCATATGGCTGAGTAGCGTAGGAGTATTTGGGTGGGGGAGGGTAAGTTCTCCTCTAGAAATGCCTCATCTTCTGTCTTATCTACATGGATGATCATGATAACTTTTTTGAAAATCAGTGCAGATGTTCTAGTTCAAAAATTTGAGGATTTTGAGTTTGACACACACACACCCCACAAAAAAAGTTCTGCCTATCACCCTGGTGGCTACAAAAAGGTCCTCATTCTTTCCTTGTCCCAATCTGAAAGTTTTGCAAGACCGTTTGAACCGGCAACAGAGGGACATGGAAGATGAACGAGGCCGGCTACAAGAGGTTATTTCTAAGATGGAGGCCAGACTAAACGAGCAAACCCGCCTTCTGGAACAGGTGAGCTGATGCTAAACTGGATGTCAGGGTTCCAAATAGCATCGAAAATTAAATCAGAGTCCGAGGCAAAGGATTCCTCAAAGTTCCAATTTATTAGCAGAGCCATGTTGGCACATCTGGCAGAAATCCGAATCTGAAGTCCCAGGGGTTTCTCCAGCCAGTTGAAAGTTCAAGCCCTTGTCCCCACACCCCCAAGTCCATCACGTTGACCAATCTTCATCTGCCAACTTGGCAGCAACTCCCATCTCCTTCCGTGCAGGTGCAGAAGTGCGAAGACAAAGAATGACCTTGACAATCTAGAAGGAATTTGTTATGGCTACATGCAGATATCCCTCATGCAACTACCCCTCCCAAATTCCCACAGCTAAGAATACATTTTAAAATAACATAAAGTGTGGCAGGTCAAAGACCCCAACTAAAATGGCTTCGGCCTGACATTTGCTCATGGTTGGTATTGGTGGTGGCAGAAATGTGAGAATTGAAGGCAACTTTTAACTTTAGGACTACTCAGATTTAGCGTTTAATTTTTTTTAATGTTTACTGTGACAGAGATCTTAATGGGCTTCTATATTGAGTGATTGCCATATCCGGTCACTATCCCTTCAAGATAAGAGTCAGAATGGAGTTGGGTGAAGTGAATTTTCTCTCTAAGGACTGGCAGGTCTCTTCCCCAGTCCTTCCCTTGACTGTTCCTCAGTCAGGAAGTCTGAATATTTCCTGGGAAGGTCAATATAGGGAAACGACAGATGACCTACAGCTAAGTGTTGAGTATTGGGAAGAGTGGGGTTTGCAGATCTGCACGGAATGTGCAAGCTAATGTTACACTTGACAAACAGAGCATTTGTAAGGAAGGCACCCGTGAGTTTATAATACAAACTATCTTCTTAGTATTACATAATTGTCAAGGTTTTATATTATTATTACTACATGTCATCAAGTTGTTTTAGACTCCTAACATCCATATAAATAGATTTTCTCAGTTGCCCTTGCTGGGTTTAAACGGGTATATCTTGCAGTTTTAAATTGTGTTTCCATCAGCAATTAATTAAGACATATAGGAAATATTTTCCTTTTGGATAAGTACTGCCTCTTTGACACAGAAGGGCTTCGAAAGGAAATCCCAGTTGGGATTTGGGGTGGCTTAGCCTAATTATGGTCGCCTTTCCTGCTTGTTTCACAAGCTATCTTGCTTGAAGGTGGATTAAGCCTTTCAGGAGCTGATGAGTGTGTTTTTCTGTCTTAGGAACGTTGGAGGGCCACCACTGAACAAGCCAAAGTGGAATCTTTGCAGCGCTCCCTCGAGGAACAGAGAAGAGCCATGACCCAGCAACTAACGATGGAGAGGGAAGAGTTAGAGAGGGCAAAGGTTAGAAGTGCTCCTGTTGTTTGTGTGATTAATGAGCATGTTGTGAAGTGAGGATTAAATGTAACGGGGTATAAGTCATGTACTGAATTTTACTAAAAGGAGGAATCTGATATCCTCATCCACTTTTTATTCTCCCATTTTATTTTCCTCACTGCTTTTCTGATTTTTTAAATTGCTTTTACTGCATAAGGAAAAACTGACTAATTCCACGGTAGTTTTTATAATGCTTTATAATACTAGAATCCATCCATCTGGAACCATATTGTACATAAATATATTCTGTACAGAGACTCAAAAAACTCAAGAGCAGTATCTGTGTTTCCTTGTACTTCCGTTTATATTTTAGCTATTCCTCAACTTATAGAGACATTATATAATGGAAGCAGAGAAGATTTAAAATAGGATTCACCTTCTGTTTCAAGGAGAAAAAGAACTTTTCCACTATGAGGAAAAATTCAAGATACATCAATTAAACCCAAGTAAAGTTGCAGCAGCCTTTTTAAAGTGACTATAACAGGTCTTATGGTTGGGGTGAGTTGTCACAGGGAAGAGGGGCTTGATTTATTCTCCGAAGTACCTGAGGTAGGATAAGAAGCAATGGATGAAAGCTAGTGAGAGGAAAATCCAACCTGGAACTAAGGAGAAATTTCCTGACAGTGAGAACTATTAGTCAATGGAACAACTTGCTTCCTGAAGTAATGCTCCATCGCTAGGGGGTTTCAAGAAAACTGCACAGCGATTTGTCCAGGACGGAGTAAGGACTTCTGCCTTGTGCATGGGGGTTGGACTAGAAAATCTCCAATGTCCATTCCAGCCTTATGAGTCTATGATTTTTGCTTTGATTCACTTTTTGTAGTGCTGTCAAAAACAACACTGATTTCCCGGTCCTTCTCCTGTTCCTTGTTCCCAGAATTCTTTGCTTGAGGAACAGAAAGCAGTCATGCAGAAATGTGCCGAGGAGCGCCGTAAAGTGGCGGCAGAGTGGTCAGAGCTGCACGTCCAGCAGAGGCTGAGCAAAGAACGCTCAGAGAGGGAGGTTGACCGGGCTCTGCAAATTGACTCTCAAAGAGAAGGGGCTATCATGAGTCTTGCAAAGGTAAAGGACTGCAATCTTTGTTCCTTTCATATCTTGGACGGTCTTTTTACTGGACAATCTGGGAAGAGTCCAGAGGAATATTCGGGCACTGAAGCAGTGGTTAGATTGCAATTATAACCATTTATCATTTGTATTGACATGGAAACGGAAATACAAAGGGTTGCGTAAAAGGTCTTTTTTCAAGTGGGTTTTTTATTTAACATGATGTAAGTGGATTAAATTCAGTATAAAACAGAAATATAAAATAGCAAATCTCTAAGGCTATTTCCCCCCCCCCCCCTTTCCTCTTAGGAGCAAGCAGACCTGAAGATCAAATCCAGCGAGTTGCGATCAAGGGAGGAGCAGCTGGTGAGAGATCGAGAGCTTTTAGAGCAAGAGAAACAGGAGCTGAGACTGGAGAAAGAAAGAGTTAATGCAGCAGCTTTGCATGTCAAGCAGAGGGCAGATGAAATCAATAGCATGAGCAAGGTAGAAAAACTGCCTTTCCACATCCACTATTCAAGCTAGAAAAGCTGACATGACTCAGCTAGGCTACATATTCTGGAAACTGCATATCCTGGCACTTCTGGATGTATCAGATAAAAGAAGGCTGGACTGTATCATAGAAGCCAAAAAAGCCCTTGGCCGGCAAACAGTCTTTAAAAAAATCTGTAACGTGCTCCTTTGAAAGCCAGGGAATAAGCTTGTAAATTACTGATTCCAAATCCAAACATTAAATAGTGTAATTGCCACATTTGCAGAATTATTGGCAGGTGGTTTTTTTTAGGAAGGCGCCTAATGCTGTCTTGCACTTTTGATTTTCCCTGATTTACTATAGTGAAAAGCGAGGAAAACCTCACAGTAACTCTTGGTAGTAATGCTGGAAGTCATTTACTTGAAAATAAACTAATCTGTCCTGGTTGCTTTTATAAGGGAACTTTTAAGTATGTAATCCACAGACAGCATAATTACATAATATGACTCCCTAGGAAAGGGGAAGGGGGAAATCCAGCCACATCCACATCTCCGGGTTTTGTCACCTATCAAGGGAAAGCCTTAAACTACACTTTCGAGATGTGGGGAAATTTCAGATTAATGAACTAAGATATTTGTTGAAGGCAGGCATGTGAAGAAAGGAGGTCAGAGAACTGTGGCCTAACACTAATAGCCTGTGGGTTATTGAACAAAAATGATGTCATTTAAACCACATGCTATAGTGCAAATTAGCCCCTAAAACATTTACAAATACTTTCATCGTGAAAAATATGCACTAGATCAGTGATGGCGAACCTTTTTTGGGTCGCGTGCCAAAAATGGGGTGCGCGGGGGGTCACACGTATGCGTGCTGACACCCATAATTCCATGCGGCCCCCCAGAAGGCCCGAAAATCAGCTGGCCGGGGCGCACATGCGCATCGGACCTGAGCTCGCATGCCCACCGATATGGCTTCGCGTGCCACTTGTGGCACACATGCCATAAGTTCGCCATCACGGCACTACAAGATGCATAATAAATATGCTCACATCATACACCATTAAGAGAAAAACATGCTCTATGAATATAAAACCAGTCACAACTTGCTGCTGGTTTCTTACATTCTACCTCTATTTTTAACAATAATTTGTAGACTAATATATAATGGGAAGGTTCATACTCAGTTAAGCAACTCTTGTGTGGCTATATAGCACACGCAAAACCACAAACAATCCATTATTTAACATGCTGCATGAATGCAATTATATCAGGTTAAATCCTAAGGCAGAAACAGGTTTAAGACTACCATATTTTTCGGAGTATAAGACGCACCGGAGTATAAGACGCACCTTAGTTTTTGGGGAGGAAAATAAGGAAAAAATAATCTGCCTACCAGGTATTCATCTGGCTAGTCTTTAGTCTGGTCAGCTTCAGCACATTAGTTTGCTGGTTTTGAGCATGCATGCTTGCTTTTTATCCCCTGGTTGGGGATAAAAAACAGTTTCTAAAACACTTCACTTCTCTCTGTCTTCAGAGAGAGAAACAATGAGAAAAGCAGGCAAAGGGAAGATCACTTCGCTGGGCGGAAGATCGCTTGCTAGCAAAGCACGGAAGATTACTTCACTGGCTTTAGAGCTGAAAAAAGGCTTCTAAAGCACAGAAGCCCAGCTGATTGTCGGAAGATCGCTTAGCTAGCAAAGCAGGAAGATCGCTTCACTCGTTAGCACCTCGTTAGGGCTGGAAAAAAGCTTAGTAAAAGCTACATTCAGAGTATAAGACACACCCAAATTTTCAGGCTCTTTTGAGGGGGGAAAGGTGGGTCTTATACTCTGAAAAATACGGTAGCTCAGATCAAACCATGGCTCTTCCTCCTTGTGCCCTAAAGCAATCATCTCACAAGTATGAAGAAGGAGAGAAAGCCCTGGTGGAGGCCAAGAAGGTGGAATCTGAACATCAGGCCAGACTCCAGACTCTGCAGCAGCAAATGGAATGGCTCAGACAGCAGGAGGAACATTTGCATCAGGTAATCTCTTCCAACCTATGGAAATTTTCAATTCCTATGGACTATAGTTCCTGTCTATGGAGATTCTCAGTCATTCGGTTCATGGTTGTCCCAAAGGTGCTTTTTCAAGAGGCAACTGGACTTTCTTGTTTTCCTTTGAAGACGTTGAAGAATGCAAATGACCAGCTGTCTGCAAGGAATATAAATCCTTCCATTCCCCACCATACAGTCAGAGCTGAAGAAGCTTCTTGGATGAGAAACGAAATGTCTTCAAAGAATAACAAGAAAGTCCACTTGCCTCTTGAAAAAGCACCTTTGGGACTACTATTGTTACTGTTTATTAATGTTTATTTTTTATTCTGTTGTTACTTATCTTGTCATCTAAGAGAAGCAATTTTTAAAGTAGGGAAACCTTTATTAAGGCTTCCTTTAGATGACCAAGTACTTAAAAACAGAATTAACATAGAATTAACATATTAAATCAATGTTTGAAAGTACAGGATATCCAAATGTTGACATATATGCCTCAGAATACAAAAATCAGACAATCCTGTTTTATTGAATGAAAATAGTTCATGCTGTTTTGATTTGTGTTGCATTTTAATTGCATGGCTCTATAAATTGATTTAATAAAATAATAAGTAAAACAGATCAGCTCATTGTAAAATTGCAGCCTGCGTGAAATCAAGGTAAGCAACAGCATGCCTAGATTTAAGAGGTAACCTTGGCACACTATTTTTTTAAATCCTTTTCTTACTTTACCCAGATTAATTTGTCTCCAGATTATACAGGTATGCTATCATCAGAATGGAGTTGAGCACCTTCAAAAGCTTTTAATTAAAAAATGTGTCCATGAACTATTACAAGTATATCACATAATTATGTTTTGTGGAACTCTGAATGCTTAGATGAGGAAGCTGAGAGAGATCAGAAGGCTTCCTCCCAAACTTAGAAGTGATGAGTAGCAAACAGACACCATAGCTACCTGGTCTCACGATGGGTTTTAATAGTTCATACCAGCCTCTTAAACTGCCTAGAAAGTGAATAGATTATCAGCACAAAGAGATGTTGCTCCCAATAACTTCTGGTTCACAGTCTCTAACATAGTCTCACCAAAAAGGGCTAGAACAGTGATGGCGAACCTTTTTTTCCTCGGGTGCCGAAAGCGCTCACACGCTCGCTATTGCACACACCCATAATTCAATGGCCCCACCCCCATGCAGGCGCACGCGACCCCCCCATGCTGCCCTGCCCCCCGCGCATGCACGCATGACCCCCCTCCCCCATTT
This sequence comes from Diadophis punctatus similis, assembly GCA_023053685.1. NCBI lineage: Eukaryota > Metazoa > Chordata > Lepidosauria > Squamata > Dipsadidae > Diadophis > Diadophis punctatus. The sequence continues at coordinate 142,845,530 of JALIGW010000002.1, read as the reverse complement.
CCCGACTTCTGGTGGGCTTGGTAGGCCCGTTTTTCACCCTCCCTAGGCTCCAGAGGTTTTCCCGGAGCCTGGGGAGGCCAAAAACACCCTCCCCCACCTCTCCAGAGGCCCTCCGGAGGCCGAAAACGCTCTCCCAGAGCCTCCGCGCCAGCTGAAAATCAGCTGGCCGGCGCGCACATGCACACTGGAGCTGAGCTAGGGCAACGGCTCACGTGCCAGCAAATATGGCTCCACATGCCATCTGTGGCACGGGTGCCATAGGTTCACCATCATGGGGCTAGAAGTTTCAGAAGCCTAGATGCAGGCGGTCATACTGCAGCTTTCCAAAAATGGACCACAACTTGCACATCTGAAAAAAAATGTTCTTAAGCAAGAGCGGATTCCAGAGCTCTTCCTAAATTGAAAAATTACAGTTTGTTCTGATAATCCAGGAAATTATGGCAAATTTAAAAATGGTCTGTTCCGCATGAGATGGTTGAGGTATGAAACATCAGAGTCTACTGCTACGATATTTTTTTTCTTCCTTTGCAATGAGTTAGGAGCGGCTCAGTTTGTCACACCAGAGGAGGCAGCTTGAACAGCTACGGATGGAACTTCCAAGCAACCCACGGGCATTTCAGAACAGGCCTCAGGTGCCGTTACCAGGAACTCCTGACAAACTCATCTCCAACGTGCATCGTAAGTACCTGCGCAGCCATTTGGGCTGGGCATCCTTGATAGGCAAAATAAAGGAAAAGGGTAAAATTCCATTCTATGCATTTTCAAGGGCTTTTACATGTAAATGATTTTAACTGAAGGGACAGAGGGGGACTAATTCATGTATTATTTAAATAGTGGATCTTGGAGCACAGATTTGAGTTTCTTCCACACAAAGTGGTCCTGGCACTCTGTAGCGCTGGCTCTCAAAATACAGAGGAGTGTCTGACAATAAGCTAATACGGAAAATTTATTTAAATGTTGCTTCATTACATTTTTTTTAAAAGTAACCAAAAAGCAAAATTAAAAAAAAAAGAGTTCCACAACTTGTTTCATTGTTCCATTGCCCCTTTGATCTATACAAGTATCTGTGTAGATCAGGGGTCACCAACCTTTCGGACCTCAGGGACCAGTAAATTCATAATTTTAAATCCCATGGACCACTAATATGATCTGCCTAATGACTGGCTGGGTGGGCGTGGCTAGGTGGCCATGTGACTGGGTGGGCATGGCCAACTTGATGTCACTCACATCAAGGGGCACCTCGCCAGCCTCTACTCGCCCCCTCCCCTCCCAGCCACTCCTCGCCTGCTTGCCCGGGCTCCTTAGGGCCCCAACAGGAAGCAGTTGTTGGAGCTAAGCAGCCACCAGGAGAAAGAGTTGGCAAAACAGCTCAGTTCAAATTGGATCTGACCAAGAAGGAGGCTCAGCAGAAGCACCTCACTGAGGACTACGAGCAAAGGCTTTCCAAGCAGAGGGAAGACCTGCGGGAGTGCAAGGCCAAGTACTGGCGCCTGGAGGCTCAGCGGACTGAGATGGTCAGCCAATTCCAGGCCATGAGGCAGTCCCACTGGAACAAGGCCCTCTGGCTCTTCACCACCAGCGGTGCTTCCCTCCAGCCTTTGCCCAAAGCCCCACACCAGGAGGCTGAAGCAGATCCCGAGTCAGAATTTCTCCCCCCCCCCCGACCCTCACAAAAAGACCTCGAAGGGGGAGACTCTCTGCAGCAACACAAGCGTTCATTGCACGTATCCGGCCCAGGGGCTGTAGTTTGAGGACCCCTGATTTAGTGCAATATAAAAAATGCAAATAATTTTTCTGTGGACCACCAGTGGTTCATGGACCACCAGTTGGTGACCAGTGGTGTAGATGACACAGATGACTATATACCATATCTACCGTAACTTGTTTTTGTTCCCAGATTTGCCTCTTCCAGTTACTGTTCCACTTACAGTCCACCCTGGAAACACCAGAGCTTCTCAAGGACTTCCAAGACCAGACCCAGCAGATTTATGTGCCAAATTGGTGTTGCATAAAATTACAGCTGAACGAGTAAGATTACATTGTCCAGCTTTTGGTCATCTATGAATTGAAAACATTAACTTCTGTCCTGAGGTTATACTTTACAGCTATTTTTATTTTATTTTTTAAATTTATATGCAACCCATCTTGCAGTCACGCAACAATACTGTTCTATTTAGCTTTAATTTCATCTAATTTTATTTAGCTCTCTTTCAGGTCAAATTATCTGAAAAAGAGCTCAGTTTAATTCAAAATTTGCATGAAACACCAAGTTAAGGAAATGAGAAGGACAGTGAAATTCTGATACCTGGTCATGAAGCTTACATGTTTTTGGTTCACTTTTGAGCCCTTTTGCCATTTTCATTCTGTTTTTGTTTTTCCAATAGGATCATGATTTTTTGGAAGAAGAGCAGTTCTTTTTAGAAACCTTGAAGAGAACTTCCTATAAGACTTCCTTCCAATCAGCATGAGAGAGGATCAGTCCTAAAGATAGCTGTGCCAAGATTCACATTTCCCCCAAATAAAAAAAAATGATGTTATCACTTTGAATGGTTAACATGAAATCAAGCACATAAATAACTGCCAAATTCAACTTATGCAGAAGCTACGTTTTGTAAAATATTTTTAAATGTTTCCTTACACTACTGTTGGCAGATCAACAGTTTCGTGTTTTGCTGAAACTCTTTGCCTATTAGCTGGCTTTGAAGAATGGTCCTTCAGAACAGTGGTCTGCCTTTGATCATATTGCATATCCCCAATGCATTTTCACCTCACCTTTGTCTCTTGTAATATTTTAATTTATTTATTGCACATATGTCCTGCCACAATATGATGCCTTTCAGCAGCTCACATAATATAAGACACCGAGATTGTTCCAAAGTACTACAACTGCCGCTGAGAAACAGTTTATCCTAGTTTCCGTTCTTCTATCCCAGAATCATGAGACTACAAGGATTTTCTTTATACATGATCTAGCAGGTCAAACTGATTCAACTTGGAGTAGGCAATCCAGAGTGAGGAGACGTATGGAGTTTAACCGTGAAGGAGGAATGCAAGAATGTTTATTTAAATATTTAGCCCTAGGAAGAAGAGACATTTGGAAAGAACTGCTGAATTACTCTGCTTTGATTCTCTTTACTAGTAGACAAAGTAGTGGGAAACAGAAGCTTTTGATGTTCTGTTGTTATACCCTACAACAGGGGTGGCCAAACTATGGTTCTTTGAGGACCTGTGGACTTCAACTCCCAGAATTCCTCAGCCATGCATGCATGGCTGGCTCAGGAATTCTGGGAGTTGAAGTCCACAGGTCCTCAAAGAACCATAGTTTGGCCATCCCTGCCCTACAACAATAGAATTCTAATAGTCCTTGTGATGTCTGTTTCCTCACTTGACCTATTTTGAGGGGCTGACATCAATTTTCAAAGCTTCCCAACACATTCAGAGAAACATGAGACTTCATCTTGGATTGTGGTGTGGCATTCTCGGGGCACCCCTTTATCTGAAGAACAACTTGCTGAAGCACTATTACAACCAATAAAGGAAAATATTTGTAGCTCAAGGTTAAAATGAGGGGTCCTTAGTGCTCTCTGAGCTTGGTTGTTTTCTTACAAATGTTTCATTACCCATTTTAACTAGCACTGATGATGTTACCTAGTTTGGGTAATGAAACTTCTGCAAGGAAACAAGTTCAGAGAGCACCAAACTTACATTAATAAATGAATATACAAATAACTCTGAATAATGCCATCAATTGGCATATTTGTGACAATGCTTACTTCAGTCAAAAGCAGTTCGGCCCAATCAATATTTCTTCACTCTTACGGGATTTGCTGGAGCTGGAAAGCTTAGATAGAATTGTTTATGGAAGCTCAACCAGCAGAATTTCCTATAGATCACTCCAGGCCAGGGTGACCTTTGTTCCGAATCTCCTGAAATAAAGAGCTGTGTCTCATTGAAGGCCATGATACTTTGCTGGATAATTACCAGAATGTCATGCAAAGATTGAGCTGCATCTCACAATCTGATCACAATAGCAATAGCAAATAAAGAGATGTGCAAACTGAAGCAGGGCTGACTTCATGAATCTATGTTGTATTTTCAATTCTATGTCAGAAATGTGGGATGGAATGATCTTGCTCTAACCAGTTTCAAGAAGTATTTGCTGATGAACTGAGTGATGAATTATTGAGACAAGACATGGAAGAACTGTTCTAATGTGTCAATCTGGGTGGTTGAGGGGTGGGGGAAATAAGGGGGGACATTTACCACTTTTCACTCCTACTCTATTATGGCCTCCTTGGACATCAAGATTGGAGAACCATGCAAATGGGAAAAAAGATCCCTGTCTGCATCAAAGAAACAGACGACCTTGGTTTGTGTTTCTGCTGTAAAGCCCCAGGACACCTAGCTAAGGCTTGCATCCCTAAAGTGCAGACCTTTGAATCAGGTGCTACCTTTGGAACTGTAGATTATATCATAGCAAGTGCCCAAATCACTTATTTTTTTGTCTCCAAAAACAATTCTTTGATACCTCCTCCTGGTTATACTGTTGTAAGGAATATCCTTCTGGGTTCAGTTCCAAGTGGGTAAAAAGACTGGATTCATGGAAGTTGCTTGGAAAGAAGGTTTAATGGTGGACAGGAGCACATGGCATGAGCTCCTGAACAGAAAAGGTGGATCACATGCTTCCAGATGTTGGGTGAAGAGAAAAGGAAAGGAAAGATGCTGAGTCCCTAGGTTTTATGACCTCTGTTGGGCCCCACCTCTTAGTTTCCTGTTCCTGTGTATATTATGCACTCCAATTGGCTGTCAGACTCCCATGGGGCCATGTAGGGGCAAATCTGTAGGCTGTCTTGAGTCCAAGCTTGCTTGAGCCCCAAGATTGATGCAATCTTCCCAGGTCCCATGTGTAATTAAAGGGCTTCAGGCAATTCCTAATATGGCTCTGTCTGAAGGAGATAGATCTTTTGTTATGTATAAAGTGACCAGATTTTTTTTTAAGCGGGACGGGGGGGCGGGCCCGCCTGGGCGCCGCCATTTGTTTTGCCCTTTGCGCATGCGCAGAACGCTGCGCATGCGCAGAGGGCAAAACACAGCAAATGTCGGCGTCCAGGTGGGGGGGGAGGCGGGAGGCCTTTCCTCGCCTCCCGCCTCCCCTTCGGGAGCCGGCAGCCCTTCGGGAGCCCGCCTCCCCTTCGGGAGGCCTTTCCTCACCTCCCGCCTCCCCTTCGGGAGCTGCCCTGGGGCCGGGCTGGCAAGCAACGAACGGGAGGCGGGAGACGGGGAAAGGAGGCAGCCGGCAGCTTACCTGTCGCAAGCTCCAGGCATCCAAGCACCGCGGTCTCCCGGTCGCCCACCCGGCCCCAGGGCAACGGCGGCAGCGAGGCAACGGGGGGAAGGAAGGGGAAGGGGACGAGGAAGGGCTGTTTGCACCGCCGGAAGGGCCGCTCGTGAGCTCAAACCGGCGATGGCTCCTCATCCCTCACCGCTCCAGCCGCATCCCAACAGCAGCGGCGCCTCCGAGGGCGGGGCTAGGGATGGGGCGGGGGAAGGAGAGGAGGAGCAGCCCCCCTTCCCCCTCTCCCCAGCAGGCAGCCGCCTCGCTTAAATTCCGCCCGACTTGCTTCCGGTACCTCTCTTTTGCTTCCCCTTTTAAGGTGACCAGACGTCCCGCTGTTTCGGCATTCTTTTCAAAAAAGCGGGACTTTTTGAAAAGAATGCGGGACGCGGGACACACGCTTGAAAAGCGTGTCTGTCCCGCCAAAAGCGGGACGTCTGGTCACCTTAGTTATGTAGAATAGACTGGTCCAGGCTATTAACAAAGGGGGGGGGATGAGTGATCTGGACCATTCCTTGATGGCACATTGACAAAGATGGGGGCTACTAAGATAAGGTGACCAGACGTCCCGATTTTGGCGGGACAGACCCGCTTTTTAATGATTTGTCCCGCGTCCCGCCCGTCCTCTAAAAAGTCCCGATTTTTTGAAAGAATGCACGACTAGGGCATTCTTTCAAAAAATCGGCCTGAAAGGGCGTCGTGCGAGATTGGGGGGAGGAGTTAAACTTTCGGCGGGCACGGCTTTGCAAGGGCTCTTCGCGGTCTACAAGCCGCCGGGTATGCACTGGAGGGCGGTGAAGAGGCGCCTGATGCAGCCCCGCCCTCTCGAAACGGCCGGCATCGTGGTGGGCGGGGCGGGCCGAGCGAAGGAATCGCATCCAAGATGGCCCTCGGGCCGGCGCTGGCTCAGCCGGCCGGGGCCGCCGCCGCAGCCTTCCCGCTGCCGGGTCAGCCGGGACTGGGGGCCCAGCCGCAGGGGCAGCAGCAGCAGCAGCAGCAGGCCTCTCAGCTCGGGCCGGCCGTGGGCGGCGTTGGTGGCGGGTGGGCGTCCCGCGTTGATTCCTCCAGTCCCGGCTGCCCCGGCGGCGGGAAGGCTGCAGCGGCAGCCCCGGCCGGCTGAGCCAGCGCCGGCCCGAGCTGAGAGGCCTGCTGCTGCTGCTGCTGCCCCTGCGGCTGGGCCCAACCTGGCCGTCCTCGAGTGCCTGCAGGACGTGCGCGAGGTCAGCGGACAGCGCGGGACCCCCGGGCAGGCGGGGGGGGAGGGAGGAGGAGAGCCAAGAGACGCTGGGGGCTGCTCCCCTTCCCAAGCCAGCCCAAGCCACTGCCGGCTCCCGAAGGGGAGGCGGGAGGCGAGGAAAGGCCTCCCGCCTCCCCCCCCCGTCGACATTAGCCATCTTTTGCCCTCTGCGCATGCGCAGCATTCTGCGCATGCGCAGAGGGCAAAACTCAAATTGCGGCGTCCAGGCGGCCCCGCCCCCCGTCGGTGTCCTGCTTTAAAAAAAAAAATCTGGTCACTTTGTACTAAGAGTGAGTCTGTTTCCTGCCTAAAAACATGTTTCTCCATTTCTCAGCAAGGGATATTCTATATAATATTCTGCCTTTTAAATATTTCCTAGGATATTTCATTTTTCTAGGAGAGAGGTAGGTGCCAACTTCCTACAATACATAGACGCCTTAACTCTGTGATAATTAAGTATCAGTTTCCACTATTCTTATTTCAGATCTGCTGAATTACCTTCAGAAGGCAGGTATTTAAAAAAAAAAAACCTGGACTTGAGCCTACAATTTAATCAGAATGAAAGAAGACCATGGATATTTAACTGTTTTGTTTAGGGCATCCGCTTGACTTGTTCATTAGATTATAATTGTAAAATTTATACTGTAAAATGATCCTTACCTCTCCAGAAAGGAGCAAAGTTGTCATATGAAAATTCTAAAAGAATAAAACTAATTATTACAGGGAGTTTTCTGTGTGTGTTTATTTGTTCATTTTGCTCTTGACTGACAATCCCCATTTTAATTAAGTACATTTTAACTAAATACATTTTAATTAAGTACATTTACTGTACTATAGCCTCAGTGGAAAGTCAGCTAATTTTAAAGAAACACACTGCTTGTTATAGCATACGATTTTACGAATCGGCAGATGAAGTGGACGCTTAGAAGAATTATTAAAAGAATTAAAATATTTTGTAAAAAGCCTTTGCAGGCACTCGGGGAACAATTTCGGCGTGACGTCACTCCTATGCGCCAATAGCGCGCTGAAGGACCCTTTCCAAGAGAGGGAACCTAAGAGCCTGCAAAAAATGGCTGCGCCCGTTCTAAACGTCGCCCTGCGCGGATTCCGGAAGAGCAGAGGGTTTAGTACTACTGGTGGGTGATGCTAGAATGGGAGAGAAAATTGGGGTATTTTTTTCCGGTGATCTTTCAGCGCTTCATGAAACCTGCTTCCCCGCCTTCATTTTGGATTTTAGAAGCCCACCGCTGACCATTCCTCCTTTTAAATTTTGTCCCATTATATTCCAGTGCATCCCTGTGTCTGGAATGTTGATATCAACTTTATGGGCTTTGTTGAAATATCCCAAGAATCGTGGTCTCTTCATTTAGAGTTGGCTGGATTTAGGTTTTTTCTGCAAGCATAGTATGCATCTTAACTTGTAAGGTTCTGCTAGGTTTACGCGCTCTGAGCTGCAGAAACCTGGATACTACAATACTAAACTACCGAGACTGAAATTATTTTGGTAGATGTGGTTTAAACCTTGCACCAGCGGTGCATATCTCTGCTGTTAATTTGTTGATCTTTTTTTCCTGCTTCTGTGCAAGAAATTTGCTTTGAAAGGTGGATCCTTAAAGCCGTAGCATTTTTTAAAATGCAGTCACTTTAATAAAGGCTAGAGAGATGTTGGATGCATGGGGGCCAAGACATTTCTTCAAAATCATTTTTGAAATGAGGACATTGCTCTCAACTTGTATGAAGAGATTGGTTATATATCGCTTTTTCATTCTGTAAAATGCTTATCTACAATGCCCATGAAGGACTGATCCCAGTTTGAAGGGAACAATAGTTATTCGTGTTTATTAAAAGATTATTAAAAGTGACTAGTAGTATTGGTGTCTTTTTATGTGTATAAGCATTGTATTGATTTTGATTACAGCTAAAATACTTTGTTTTGAGTGGTTAACATTAGGTATTCTGTGATCACTCATTGTGTATCTATATTTCCAATGTAGATACAGATATAAAGATATCTAAACCTTCATTTTAGAAGAAGAGTACAGTTGCTAACTACTCTGTTTTTAAAAATATTGGAAATAGTTTTTTACTTTTGCAAATGTAGAGACCAAAAAAATTGATGCTATGTTTTGGTGCTATATTATGCTATTTATTTCATACAGTTCACAAATAAACATAGAAATAAGTATCATGATCCAGTGTTTGATTTTTTTCACCTTTTTCCACACTGTGTTTAGGTCTAACAATTTAAACATGTAAATTAAATGTAAATTTTAATATAATTATCTGCTTTTGCAGTCTTTTTTTCTTCATTTTGCTTCTATTTCCATTGTGGAATAGTTACATTTGAATAGGAGAAGCCCAAATGAAGAGCTAGCCTACTGTGTTTTTGATCCAACAGGATAATTTCTTACACAAATTATTTTGCTTATGTTTTTGTTTTAGCTGTCCTCTGCAAACTGGGTGTACCTCTGGGACCAATGCCTAATGAAGACATTGATGTTAGTAATTTGGAAGCACTGGAAAAATATCGTGTTTTCACTCGCTATTTCAAGGTAGCAGAAAAAGAAAATAAAAAGACTCCTTGGTGGCGAACATATAAGAAATTCATCACTCCAGAGGAAGGTATTGACCATGGAAGGACACAAATTCCAGCCCAGGTTTTTTCCGCCCTCCAGTAGCTTTGATCAAATAATTTAATACTTTTCCCAATGGCATAATGCATTTTGTATACTTATACACTTTATTGACCATGATATAACATATTTTTGAATAAACATATAATGAATTGGATTGTAACGTTCAATTCTCTTGAGAAAGTGAACAGGAAAAGTATAAACAAAATAAAGTTGATGATTTGGCTTTTGTAATTATATCTTGAAAGTGAAACAGAACACTTGTTTCTGTTCAAAAAGCAAGGCATCTTTATTAGAAAAATGCACTGATTTGTTTCCCCTTAAACTTGTAATGAATTCTGCTACCATTAAGGGTTCTATAAATCAGAGATTCTAAGTCTACAACAGGCACTTTCTACATATCCTAAGATAGAAAATGTGGTTATTTTCACCTTCAAGGCATGTTATTTAAACAAGACATTGACTCTGCCCAATTTTTCAAGTAGTTATGGGTTTATTTATTTTTATTTATTTATTTATTAAAATTTCTATGCCGCCCAACTCCCGGGGGACTCTGGGCAGCTAACAGCAGGTATAGAAATATAATCAATAAAAAACAATTTTAAAAACATATTAAAATACTATAAATCTTTTAAAAGAACTTTCACTCATACCCCGCCTGCCGGAAGAGCCAAGTTTTTATTGCTTTACGGAAGGCCAGCAGGGTGGGGATAGTCCTGATCTCTGGAGGGAGCTGGTTCGAAAGGGAGGGGGCTCCCACAGAGAAGGCTCTCCCCCTCGGCCCCGCCAACCGACATTGCTTGGTCGATGGGACCTGGAGGAGACCAACTCTGTGGGACCTAACCGGTCGTAGGGAGGTATGCGGCAGGATGCGGTACCGAAGATAACCTGGCCCTGAGCCATGTAGGGCTTTAAAGGTTAAAACCAACACCTTAAATTGGATCCGGAGACTAATGGGCAACCAATGCAGCTGGCAGAGGATCGGTGTTACGTGGGTGCATCTGGATACACCCACCACAGCTCGCGCAGCTGCATTTTGCACCAATTGCAGTCGCCGGACACTCTTCAAGGGTAGCCCCATGTAGAGCGCATTGCAGTAATCCAGCCGTGAGGTGATAAGGGCATGAGTGACTGTGAGAAGTGCCTCCTTCTCCAAGTAGGGTCGCAATTGGTGCACAAGACGTACTTATACAAAGGTCCCCCTAGCCACAGCTGAAAGATGTTGTTCCAATTTTAGCTGTGGGTCTAGGAGGACACCCAAATTGCGAACCCGTTCTGAGGGAGCTAATTTCTCCCCCCCAAGAACCAAGGAGGGATAATTGGTCAAGTCCTTAGGAGGCAATATCCACAGCCACTCAGTCTTGTCAGGGTTAAGTTTTAGCCGGTTCTTCCCCATCCAGACCCTAACATCGTCCAGGCAGCGGCCCATTACATCTACGGCTTCCCCGAATTGAGACGGGGTGGAGATGTACAACTGGGTATCATCAGCATATTGCTGATACCTCACCCCGTGTCGTCGGATGATCTCACCCAGTGGCTTCATGTAGATGTTAAACAGGATGGGCGAGAGGACCGAGCCCTGTGGCACCCCACATAGTAGGGGCCTAGGGCTCGACCTCTGCCCCCCTGTCAACACCGACTGCGTCCTGTCAGAGAGGAAGGAGGAGAACCACTGTAAAACAGTGCCACCCACCCCCACCTCTCCGAGATGACGCAGAAGGATACCATGGTCAATGGTATTGAAGGCCGCTGAGAGGTCAAGTAGCACCAGGATAGAGGAGTAACCCCCATCCCGGGCTCGCCAGAGGTCATCCATCAGGGTGACCAAAGCCGTTTCCGTACTGTAGCCGCGCCTGAAACCTGATTGAAAGGGATCCAGAAAATCAGTGACATCCAACAGCCGTAGGAGCTGGAGCGCCACCACTTTCTCAACAACCTTCCCCGCGAAGGGAAGGTTGGAGACTGGACGGAAGTTCTTTAAATCCGCCGGGTCCAGGGAAGGCTTCTTGAGGAGGGGTTGTCCATCAGTACATTGTATAGAAAGCTACAAGATTTATTTTGCATAATCTCTTTTCTTTTAAATCTTAGATAAAGAGGCAAAGATCGACATTGGTCTGCCCAGTCTTCCACTATCACGAAAAAAAATATATAAAGAGAGAAAGGCTTTTAGGAAACAAAATTTAACTAATCCAGAACTGGAAAAGGCATCCTGGCTCAAAACATGTATGTTAGTAACCGCTCTCCCAACATTTATTTCCTTTGCATTCACAAGCGTTTGTCCATTTTGTTTACTTAACTATTTTGTTTCTGCTTGCAGTGCAGATTCCGCTAGATGATGTCAAAGCTGAATGGGAAAGAACCAGTGGCCCATATCACAAGCAACGATTAGCAGAACACTATGGACTGTACCGGGACTTGTTTGATAATGCTATGTTTGTTCCCAGAGTGCTTCTAAAAGTGGAATATAACCAGGATGAGAATTATGTTATGCCAGTTTATTATGGAAATGTGGTTACTCCCACAGAGGTATTATACCAAGAATAGGAGCTTTGAGATAAAGTACATACTTTTTTGGTTTTGGTTTCTCTGCTGCTCATGCACGTATTAGGTATAAGACACTACAGTAAAATTCCTGGAACGTTTCACAAAATTGTGCCTAATAAATATGTCATTACTCTAAACATGTTAATAGTTATATGTTCTCTATGTACTAATATAGTGCTCTGCCAGCAGAATACCCACCTTGCAGATCTACAGCTGTTAGGGTTAAGCTGCATGAAATCAGATTCACTATAAATTAATTCTACAATTAGAATTAACACCTAGTAAATAGGAATAATTATAATCAAAGATTCATGCAGTGCTCTCTTTGTCAGATTAAGTACAGGTAATCCTTACTTATTGACCACTTGTTCAGCAACTGTCCAAAGTAAGGAAATTTGTCAGTTATTTTCTCCTATTTGTAACCTAAAATGGAAGAAAGGGTGTGTGTAAATCATCAAGATAGTTATTGTACGCATCCTGGTTGAAAATAATCCCCTCCCAAATTCCCCAAATACCTTGAAATATACTTTCTATCCACTTGTGTGATATCATGTGGGGAGGGGTCACTACCTTTCCTTTTGCAATCCATGGCTCCCAAAATTTGTTCCCACCCCCTACCCTTTTCTCTACCACATCTTCTGTTTTTAACTCCAAAATCCCTTGAGAATGTTAGTTTTGATTCTCAGTTATCAAGAAATGATTTAAATGTCTGTTGACTGATGTGAAAGTTGTGAACAGCCAGGAGAGCAAGTTTAAGAAATTATTGTTATTTCAACTAAGAGACCATTCAACTACATCAGCGACTCTGGATATCTTACAATTAAAGTTGTAATTCTTTATTCAGGACCATGGTGAGGGGTGGGAGAATAGCTATTTAATACTAATTGTCATATTTTCTTGTTTAGGCTTTTAATCCACCTGAAGTCTCATTTGAAGCGGATGAAGGAACACTTTGGACATTGTTGCTCACTAATCTAGGTAAGTGACAATTATGTTAAGAATACTTTCTTAGTTTGATAGGATTTCTTAACAGTTGTTAAAGACTTTCCATTGCATATTTTGATGGAGCTTCTGATTAAAATCCAGTTGCTGCAGCCGAAACAGACACTTTAAGCGCAAAAGTCTATGGAGGAGGGGGGGGGGGATCAGAAATCATATAATTAAGAAAAACTGCCTAGATTGGGATTCCTCAAAGTGGTTAATATTGACCCTCAGAGTTATTCGATAAATGGCTGGGAATGAATAACAGGTTGATCAATGGCCAATTGGGGTTTTTTTTGGGGGGGGGGTGTTTCTGTAGAGCTCCATTCTAGTCTCTAGTCCAGTGAGACACTGTTACCCAGAGTTGAACGGTTAGTCGCGGATGAGACCAACCTTGAGTTGTCCCTTTTATTATGGTTCTTTGCATGGTCAGTTAGATGTTTAGACAGGATTTGGTTTTTTTATCCGCCTATCAAGACCTTCCCAAGGACCTGGGATAGTTAGATTTTGTTGTTTGATGGTGTCAAAGATGTCTATTATTATTGTTTGTAGTATTGAAGTACCTATTGAATTATTTTCACATAATGTTTGGGAGTCAGTGAACAATTTGAAAATCCAATGAAGGGTTGATGAGGTAAAAAGTTTGGGGATCCCTGGCCTAGATCTTTGTTCGATTTAACTTAGATAATTCTTGCTTTTGTAAGGGAGGAAATTTTAAAGGCGGATTTTGCAAGTTCTACATGTTTCTTTGTCCCTAGATTATGTTTAAAGCTTTTTATGTTGTGAGCAACATACAAAAAAAGGCTTCACATTTTTTTCCAAAGCTGATCAAGTTGCACCACTATCCAAACTCACTTGCTAACTTTGCCTGTCCAGGCCCATGGTAGGCTTTTGCTGAAATATTGCCTGCCAGATCTGGCAACCCCCATGAGTCATAGATTAAAATTAAAATGTTCATAGTAAATAGCTGTATTTATTTAATTAATTAATTTATATGTCACCCATCCCACTATCTTAGTGATTCTGGCAAGCTTATAATCCTTGTCCAGTCTAACCTCAGTCCCAGTTTTTAATCATTTTAGGCATCTGAAGTACCACATGAGGACTCCTCGTTTAAAGAAATCGAGCAATAGTTAGACATGTTTTGAAATTTTGAAATATTTTATTATAATTTAATTGTAGCTTTAAATTGGTGGATGACTAAGGATTAATATGTGGTACAGATGTATCAGAACTGGGAGTGGGGGTTATTTTGTCGAATTTTTCTTTATATAATATTGTGCAACCTTTGTCAGTAAGTTTTTTAAAAAGCCATTGTGAAAGTTTGTTATGATAGCATAAAAATGAACTGTTGTAGTAAAAGAAAGGAAAAAAACTGAATACACTACAGCCGAAACAGTATAATAAAGACATGCTTTGTAAGATGAGTTGTATATTTACTAGGTTTTTGTATACCTTGTATGTACAGATGGTCACCTGTCTGATGGCAATTTGGAGTACGTCCATTGGTTGGTGTGAGTATTAGCACTGTATACAATACAGAATAACAGAGCTGAAAGGGACCTTGGAGGTCTTCTAGTCCAACCTCCTGCACTGTGGGCATCATTTTCATATTCAAAGGGAATCTGGAACAGAATCTCAAAATTTAGCTTCCAATATACTATCGCGCTAATTTCCCTGATCCACACATTATTATAGAATCATAGAATATATGGTTTAGATGGGATCTTACTCTAGCCTATTCCACTTCTCAGTGCTCAATCTACTAGTATTATGGCAAGCCCAATAGATGGCCTTCAAGTCAGCAGACTCCATTGGCTTCTGTTAATGAAGCAGCTTGTATACTGTTAGAAATGTGCCCTTGATAATCAGCTGGAATCTATTCCTTTTTCATTTAAAATTATTCTTTCTTGCCCTGGAACATATTTGACCACCTCTGCTCCGTGTTCTGTAACTTGAAGCCATTAGTTTTTAAATAAAGGTCTATGATCTCAATGGTCCAAAGCTAAGAAAAGAGTAGATAATGTTCCTTTGGCTGTTTCTACTTTTGATGAGCCAGTATATTTGCCAGATGTGATAAGAACTGGACCATTCTAACAAACCAAGGAAGATTCCAGTTGTAGTTGGCTCTGAATACTTCTTACTTGGAATGAAAATGCACATTTTTTGTTTGTTTGGATACCATGTCTATTTTCCTCTTTGAGCCCTAGAAAAATTGTTGTATCCTACTTCTTTCCTCCTTCCCCTTTGTGCAATTTTTTTCAGTCTTTGATTGATTAAGACCCATAGTTTAGGGGTATGACATGTTCTTTGCATGTCAAAGGCCCAAAGTTGAATGTCAAAAACATGGCAGTCAGAGTCAGTTGGCAGGTGGACCTCTGATCTTCCAGGTGGCATTACACACAAAATATTCAGCAAAGCCAGACAGTGTGCTCAGTGGTGAGTGATGCTAACGCTGTAGGTTAGCAGTATCTGGAAGGTGAGAGGTTCTCCCCATATTTGTCTTGATGATGCATACTTCTTATCTGTGCATCCTACCTTTCCTCTAAGGAGGTTGTGATGGTGTGCATGGAATAGTTTGTCATTTTACCCTTGCATAAAGAATAAGCTCCATAGATGAATGAGGACTTGAATCTGGATCTCCCTTATCCCAGTCATGCTCCTCAACCACTATCCCACATTGTCTCTTTCATCTATTTAATATCTATCCAACAATATTCTATCTAATATAAGACAATTTTAAATTGTTTATTATTACTATGCCAAGGTAACACCAAGTTCAATAATGCTACAAGATTATATATGAGTGATTTATTTTCCCTCATAAGGCAAAAAGGGGGCAAGAATATATGGAACTAGAAAACTAAGAAGATGGTCTGTCTTGCAAAAAAAAGCATTAGAAGGAATAAAACCCAGGGCCTTCTAAATTCTTAACCTCAACCTTCCCTAGATGGGATGCTTTCTGAATGTGAGGGTTTCAAGTCTTAGAATTCTCTGTGTGGCCACAGCTGACAATCTGGGGAATTTAAAATCCATATGTCTTAAAGTTGGCGGAAAGCAGTTTGACCTTCAGTAAACTCTACAGTTTTGAATTGTCTAATCAGGAATTCTTGTGAATTTGACAGAACCTTGAGGATTGCATTGATTTCTGAGACATGCCCTATAACAGTGATGGCTAACCTTTTCGGCGCTGAGTGCCAAAAGCCCGCGTGCATGTACATGCCGATAATACAATGCGCCCTACCCCCGTGCATGTGCACGTGACCCCCTGTGTGCGCCCCCGTGCATGTAACCCCCGTGTGCGCCCCGTCCCCGTGCATGCATGCATGACCCCGTGTGTGCCCCACCCCGTGCATGTGTGCCCCACCCCGTGCATGTGCACACGATCCCACACATGCGCATGTGACCCCCCCTGCATGCCTTGCCCCCGTGCATGTGTGCGTGACCCCTGCAGGTGCGCCCCACCCCCGTGCATACACACATCTCCCACATGCATCCCGCCCCCGCGCATGCACGGCAGAGACCTGAAAACCAGCTGGCTGCCAGGAGGCGCGTGTGCATGCACGACAGAGCTGAGCTGAGGCGACTGCTCACGTGCTAGCAGAGAGGGCTCTGCATGCCACTTGTGGCGCGCGTGCCATAGGTTCGCCATCACGGCCCTATACTGGTTAGAACAGAAATGAGATCCTTGGAATCCAACAGCACTCCATCTGGTAAACTTAAAAGACTCTGAGGGATGAGCTCAAGGTTTCCCCAGCACTGTACACTGCCCAGTTAAATTGCTAGCAGCTTTTGCCAAGTAGCAAATCAGTTTTGCAAGGGAGCTTGCTAACCTTTATTATTCTCCTCATTGGAATAGCTCCAACTTCCCCAAGATAAACTGTAATTCTATCCTTTGGTGGCTGTACAATAAATTCTTTGTTTGTTCAGGGGAATAATGTCAGGCAAACATGTTTGGATCCTGTTTTATATCAACAGGGGAAACATTCCGGGCAACCAAACAGAGGCAGGGCAAGAAATCTGCCATTATTTCCCGGCATTTCCAGCCAGAGGAACAGGATACCATCGCTACGTCTTCCTCCTATTCAAACAGCACCAGCCAATTGATTTTACTGAAGATGTGCGGCGAAAGCCATGGTAACTCTTCACGTTTTCCATATAATGTTGAAAGAAAATTGTATTGGGATGTTACATCTTATCTCATGAGGTGACAGATTTAGGAAGGAAAACTGATCAGTTTAAGATTTTTTAAATATTAAGACCCAAAGGTGCTTTTTCAAGAGGCAACCGGACTTTCTGTTTTTTCTTCGAAGACGTTTCGCTTCTCATTCAAGAAGCTTCTTCAACTCTGACTGGATGGTGTCAGAGCCCATCCAGTCAGAGCTTGAAGAAACTTCTTGGATGAGAAGCGAAATGCCTTCAAAGAAAAACCAGAAAGTCCAATTGCCTCTTGAAAAAGCACCTTGGAGACAACCATGACCTGGATGACTGAATCTCCAGAGGCATTTAATATTAAGAGTTTAAAACAGTTCAGTTCAGCAGAAAAACCCCAAAAAATAAACACAGCACAACTTGAAAACAAGCACAACTAGCCAAATGGCTTTAAATATTGAAATCTTTTCATTGGACAGTAGTCTATACACACAACTCTTTGGGCTGCTTCTTTGGGTAGAAATCAGCATATGGCCTGTAGTTATATTAAGTAACTCTGCGGTCTCCCAGTGTGATGCCCACAATAGAGTGGGGTACAGCTGTTGATGCCCACTAAGCTCTGTTTTTTAAATGGCTGTACAGTGAATGTACAATGGCAGGCAGAGGTAGCACAGTCAAGATAGAACTGCTTATAGGAAGCTGTTGAATAGGAGAATTGGATATAATTCTCTCATTCCAGGAACTCCAAGTTTATACCTGTTTAAAATTTAAAGCAGTTTTAAATTGTATTTTTTCTCACTTTCACTCTCATTAAATTATGATTTCTAGAGCGAAAAAACATAGTGCTCAACACATAGCACATCTATCTTTTCAATTTAAGAGTACAGAAATTGATGTTTGTACAGGGGGATTGTGATAGATGAAGAGATTACAAAACACAAACCCACTGCATTTGTATTTTCATCTCTTCAGTCACAGCCTCAAGATGAGAACCTTCAAAACATTTGACTTCTACAAGAAGCATCAGAGTAACATGACACCAGCAGGACTGGCGTTTTTCCAGTGCGAGTGGGATATGTCTGTTACAAACATCTTTTATGAGCTTCTTAGTAAGTAATGGATCGCATGTAAAATGTCTACAATTTTGCATTTTATTTAGGGTTGAAATGAAATGTTGGGACAGACTTAAACTTTGTTATCCCAAAAAAGCCATATAATTGGGTGGGAGTGGGGTGTAAGCTGTAGTTTAAACCCAAAATTGATAGAAACTGGAAGCTTCAGAAAATCCCTTGATCAGTCACTCTTTTATAGAGCCTGTTTCGTGTAATTGGCACTGAAATACCATGTTTCCCCGAAAATAAGACAGGGTCTTATTTTCTTTTGACCCCCGAAATATGGCCTTGGCCTTATTGTCGGGGGGTGCTTATTATTTTGGGGGTGCAGTAGGTGGCGAGCGTGGGACTGTATGTCCCATCGCCGCCGCCTCCCCTCCCTGTTCTTGGCGCCGGCCGAGCGGCTAGCCCGCCGCCACCGCCTCATGGAGCAGGACTCTGCAAGGCTTGTTGTGCCATTGCATGCATGAACTGCAGGACTGCCGCGAGCTTCATCATACCAGCACAACTGGCATCCTGCCACTCGCAGCTGTGCTGGTATGCCGAATCTCGCAATAGTGCTGCCCTTCGTGCATGCAATGGCACAACAAGCCTTCCAGAGTCCCGCTCCACGAGGCGGTGGCATGATGAGTCTCACAAAGACTCATTTCTGGCAGGTGGGACGTGTTGGGCCGCGAGACGCGCGTCCTACCTGACACTTGTAGCTCCTTCGCGTTCCTCGGCATTCTGTCCAGAGAAGCCCATTGTAAAAGAAACTTCTTGCGAGTTCAATCAAATTTCTCAAACTCGCGAGAAGTTTTCTTTTACAATGGGCTTCTCTGTACACAACACCGAGGAACGCAACGGAGCTACAAGTGTCAGGTAGGACGCGCGTCTCATGGTGGGGCGCAATTTGGGGATGGCAGGTGAGGCAGGGCGGGGTGGGCCGCGAGACGCGCATCCTACCTGGGACTTGTAGCTCCGTCGCGTTCCTTGGAGAGAGAGAGAGCAAGCAAGAGGCGGGTGCGTGCACACCCTGCGGGACTGGCTCGGCTCCTCTGGGCTCTGCCTCTAGCGGCATTTTGAAATGCCCTCCTGCCTGCGAGGAGGTGGCGAGGCAGGAATCGAGGCTCGCCTCCTCTTCCTCGCAGGCAGGAACGCGTTTCAAAACGCCGCCAGAGGCAAAGCCCAGAGGAGCCAAGCCAATCCCGCGGGGTGTGCGTGCACCCACCTCTCGCTTGCTCTCTCTCTCTCTCCCGGCCAAAAGAGTGCCCGCTGCAAAAAGAGCGGCTCCCAGCATGTCCTGCCTTTCCCCGGAAAGTAGTTGGGGGGGCCTTATTTGGGGGGGGGCTTATTTCAGCGCATGCGCTGAAAAGCCTGATTGGCCTTATTATGGGGACATGTATTATTTTCAGGGAAACATGGTAGTATGGCAGAGAACTTGCAAATGTACTCATAATTTAGCACGCAATCCCTAGGGATTGGGCGGCATAGAAATCCAGCAAAATAAATAAATAAATAAATATGCATGGAATAGAAACTGCAAGTGGGAGCCATGTTTAGTGGGGTGCTGGGGGGAGTCGCTGAGCATCCTACTCCTAAGACTTCTAGGAGCTCCAGTGTGAAAATCTTTACAGATGCAGCATGAGACTCATCCTATCAAGGCTCAAAAGTTAAGCAGGGCCATGCCTGGCTTATATTTGGATAGAAAACCACTAGGGAATTTCAGAGCCTGTAGACCAGATTACAAAGTTTGAAGGAAACATCCCTGAAAATACAATGGTAAATCATGTTCTTACCACTAGCAAGAAAACATCACAGACAAATCCTCTAAGCAATCACACTGTGGATTAAGTTCCCTTTATTCCCTTGTTAGTTGTATGATAAATTTGAGGAATATCTATTGCTGTTTCATTATGTTCTTTTCAGTAGCAGTTTCTGTGAAATTATAAAATCCCCCTGTATGTATTTCAGGTTTTTAAGTAGTAATGATTGATTTATTATGTGCCATCAGGTTGGCATCAACTTTTAGCAACCACATACATCAATATTCTCCCTGATGATCTGTCTTTAATCTGGCCTTTCAGGTCCTCCAATAATGCAAACATCACAACTGTAACTGAACCCATTCATTTTATTGCTGGTTGTCTTCCTCTTCTTTTTCCTTCCTCCTTTCCCAGCATTAACACTTTCTCCAGAGTATTAGGTCTTCACATAATGTGTCTGAAGTAGGATAATTTGAACCTGGTCATTCGTGGCTCAAGTGGGAACCCTGGATTAATTTTTTTGATAATCCATTTGTTTGTTTTCTTGCCTGTCCGCAGTGTACGTAAGAGTCTTCTCCAACACCAAAGTTGAAAAGTTTAATACTCTTCCTATTCTGTTTCTTCAAAGTTCAAGCAGTAACTTTAGCTTGAAACTATTTTGCTTTTTGAAATACTAACGCTAAGACTATGGAGTGTTGTACTACTGGGTTATATTTTAAGCCATATACTGTTAGTTGGTGCAGCTTCCAGGCCCCAGTGTAGAACTTTCAGAATTATTTAGTCCAGGAATTTCTGAACTTAACAGAAAGTTACTTCAGCAAAAAACAAACAGAACAGATAGTAACCAGCAAAATGTGACTGTGGATCAGCCACAATCTGGATGTATAGATTTATAATTACTGAATTCATTTCTTTTCACTTTATTAGGAAGAGAAGGAAGCATATGCTTTTTCGGGGCACAGTGAAAATACTGCAGATCATGACAGATAAACCATTGAGATAAGAATCTTAAGATCAGAGCTTGTTATGTTTGTAATTGTTGAGAAGTGCTAACATTCTCTCTTCCTTTTATAGACATGAAGGAACCAGTGTTTGACTTTGTTCGGCCACCCAAATATCATCCTCCCCAGAAGAAATATCCACATCGTCAGCCTCTGCGATACCTGGACAGGTACAGGGACAGTGATGAACCTACCTATGGCATTTACTGAGCAGACGAACATACTTATTTCCATAGGCGATGTGAACAGAATAATTTGTGTGTCTGGTCGTTCCCCACCTCCCAAAAAAGAACAGAAGTCCATAAAATATCATTGAAAGTGACCCAGCTTGTCATCTTATCACCCACTTGGAAGAAAATCCAGTTTCCCTCTCTCTTGTGGATATGTGTCTCAGATGTTTTGCTGATCCCCCCCCCTCAGTATTTGATCAAGAAAACTTGAAGAATAAAATATTTTTATTTGAATAAAATCAGACAATACATTACATGTTGCAAAGTGTTCGATTGTTACAGAAGCTGGACTATGTATTATCTTTCATATTAAAAGAGAAGGAAAAGCCTGATTTCAAAATATTTGAAAAAAAGTTTCATGGGAAGAAGCACATGGAATCACTTACAGGCATAGTTTGCTGGGTCTGTCTTGCATAGGCGTGGGCAGCACCTTCCCTTCTAGTTCCAATGTGCCTGCATTAAAGCCTCCAGCTAAGATTGTATGGGAGTCTTTTCCTCTGAGCCAGTCTTGACTGCTGATGATTATCTAAACAAGTCCCTGAAATTTTCTTGGCAGGATTTTCAGAATTGGTTTACCATTGCCTTTTTCCTAGTGCTGAGAGTGACCTAACTGACTTTGGGCCTAAGGCAGGACTAATGAGCCAAGGTGGCGCAGCGGTTAGAGGCAGGTACTGCAGGCCACATTAGCTGATACTGATCCGCAGGTCAGCGGTTCAAATCACACCGGCTCGAGGTTGACTCAGCCTTCCATCCTTCCGAGGTAGTCAAAATGAGGACCCAGATTGTTGGGGGCAATATAAATATACATTGCTTACTGGTGTAAACCGCTTAGAGAGTGCTTGCACTGTGAGGCGGTATATAAATCTCACAAATAAATTAAATAAATAAATAAATAAATAAATAAATAAATAAATAAATAAATAAATAAATAAATAAATAAATAAATAAATAAATAAATAAATAAATAAATAAATAATAAAACTCAACCATCTCCAGGTTTGTAGCCCAATACCTTAACCACTATACCAAACTGTCCCTCAGGGCCCAACTATGATTAGAATTGATAATTCTTCAGGCAATCTTCAGGGGTGGGGAGTTACTGCTTTTGATGGTTTTTATATTGGGTTTTTATTTTTGTAGTCACCTGGAGTCACTGAGGGTGAATTGGGCAGCCATATAATTTTTTTAAAAATAAAATCAAGAGCATTCTCAAGTTCAACACAGAATGAAGTACAATGGATTTGTCCCACTAGCTATTAAGACTGACAATTAAGTGAAAGATTTACCATACCAGACCTGGTCACCAAACAAGTAATTTTATGTTTAATGAAATTTAATGAACTTTAATAAAGCCTTTGTGTCATCATGGCCAGAGCCAACTTCTTTGACTCTTGTTTCCTTTGTAAAGAGGCTGGGCAAATTTAAGGTGTGGAATCTGTGCCTTAAGCATCTTTTCCCCTTAAATCTCACTGGGGAAAAAAACATTGGACATTTTGAAATGTTTGGATTGGTAAAGGAGAGATTGGTAAAAGGATTTAGGGCTGAATTTATTTAGAGAAACAACAACGGGATACAAATTTTAGCTCTGCTCATTTAGCTCTGTTCAGGAGGCTGCAAATCTTGCCTGAACTCGGTGATTCAGAAGCTATTGCCATCACTGCATTGAAGTCAGCTCAGTTCCAGGAAAGTCTTAAACCAAAAGTCTCCAGCAAACTCTTACTGTTTTACCTCATAGAGACTAGTCCAAATAATCACTATGGATCGGGTGTTGACCTTTGGAAAGTTATACAGATAACTACTACAGAAACAAACAAGCCTTTACATATTAGCCAACGAAACATACGGACAAAGGTTCTAGCTAAAAGATTCCAAAATGGGATGGAGCCCAGAAAATGGCAAGTATGAATGTGTTGTCACCAGGATGGGGTGGATGGGGGTTATTTTTTTCTTTTTATTGTTTTAACTTCTTTTATACACTTGTTATACCCTTGTAAGCCGCCTTGAGTTGCCATGTGCGAGTAGGCAGCAATATAATTTTTTTAAATACATAAATAAATTGGATTAGGATGTTTCACAACTGAAGAGTCTGACTGGGATCAAACCCTGAAAAATGAGCCATAATGTAGCTTGTTTAATTTTGGCTTAAGCTATTATATGAGGCCAGCCATTCTGGTTTATGTGCCTGGGATTATGCTTTAGCACAATGTGTGATCCCAGCCATTTATGGATGATTCAACAAACCATAGTTAGAAATCATGAATTAGCCTCTGTGGGACAAGGAGGAGTGACTTGTGGACAGAGCTGTGGGGAACTGACTAGCACTAGCGTGTAACTGAAAGCAAATGTTGGACTCCAGAGATGTAGAAATGTTTCTAAAGTTTATTCTCCCCTTCAGCATTGTGGAACAAGATTGGCAAACAATATCTGACTCTTTGGAGATTTAGCCAGCCAGACTAAGAACTCAGAGAAACATTCAAAATGTAATGCCAAACTCCAGAGCTTTCTCTGTTTCTCTCTAGTAGCACCTTCTCTGGCTAGAGTCTTTCAGGGGTGGCCAAACTATGGTTCTTTGAGGACCTGTGGACTTCAACTCCCAGAATTCCTGAGCCAGCCATGCTCAGGAGTTGAAGTCCACAGAACTTCACTGAAGTCAGAGAACCATAGTTTGGCCACCCCTGGTAGAGACTCTGGTTCCCTTTTGCCCCTCCTGACTGCAGCTTGAAGCACCAGCTCTCTTCTCTGGGAAGGCAAGCAATGTAAAAGGAGGAGGTTTTTGTGTGTGCCAACCTGAAGAAGATAATCTAGCAGATGCCTGCAAAACATGGACATCTACCTGTTCCAATTCCTCTACATGTTCTGCTTCATTAGAGTGGTCTTTATGCTCAGAAGGCATAAAGTCTGCCAACATTCAGTGCCTACTGAGGTTTAATTACAAGGAGACTAGAGTTTTTCCTCTCCCCCCGCCCAAGATGAGTACACATCTTGCGCCAATTTGATTTTGAAAACACCTTGAAAGATGCTGATCCTAAGCCATCTCTTGTTCTAACTTGGAAGCAGAGGATTTTTTTTTCCCAGATCAAGGGTTACTTAAACTATAAAAAGGAATAAGAAGGCCTGGGTGATAACTAGAGTTGTTTCA
Organism: Diadophis punctatus similis; assembly: GCA_023053685.1. Classification (NCBI taxonomy): domain Eukaryota; kingdom Metazoa; phylum Chordata; class Lepidosauria; order Squamata; family Dipsadidae; genus Diadophis; species Diadophis punctatus. The sequence goes on along the minus strand of JALIGW010000002.1, from coordinate 142,821,421 downwards.
TTTGCACTTGGTTAAAATAAATAAAGTTAAGATTATGCTCCAACCATGTATTTCCTCTTATGACCATTAAAGATGACAATTTGTTATCAACTTTTAGAAACCTCATGAGCTCAGCCAATCCTTTAGGAGCTGTAGGTGACCTCAGATGGTGCATCTTCAGAGGAAATAATAAAGCTCAAGTTAACTAATTAAACATTGAAATAGATAGCACTGGTCTAAAGATTGTTTGAAATAAGGAGAGAAAATTCAAACCCAAAGCTTGGGGTTTTTTTCACTTACAAAAAGGACAATGCATTTAATATTAGGGCATCTGAGACGCCCTTAAATGCTGTACTGTATTGTGTAAACTACAGATAGCTTCTGTCCCTTTAAGACTCACTCTTACATTCAGGACCTCCCCTCGGAGAGCATTCTGGGTTTTTTTTGGAGTGTGTTATTTTCTCTTTCTCTTTTCTGTGCTTCCTCTGGGGAAATGGCTTCCTCTGAATCTCAGAAGCTGGAAGAGAAATTAATATGCTGCATTTGTCTGGAGATGTTTACCACCCCTGTGACCGTGCCTTGTGGACACAGTTTTTGTGAGAAGTGCATCAACAGCCACTGGGACAAAGAGGAACGAGGACTCAATGGCCAGAAGATCTGCACTTGTCCTGAATGCCGAAAATCCTTTCCAGAGAGACCCAAACTTAGCAAAACTGTCCTGCTTGAAAACCTGGTAGAGCTGCTGAAACAGGAAGAAGTCCCCCCAGGTGTCTCAGAAGGGGAGATGAGGAAGGCAGCTGGTTCTCAGGCAAGGCAATGCCCAAGTCATGGCCGGCCCTTGGAGCTTTACTGTGTAACTGAGAAACGCTGCATCTGCTGTGTGTGCACCGTGAGAAGCTGCCAAAAGCACCAGAGGGCTCTCTTTGAAGAGGGACGGAAAGCTCAAGAAGTAAGCAGGGTGGTAGAGTCAAGGAGAGTGGCTGGTGGGCTAACAGAATTCACCTATAGCATATACAGACCAAACTTAACAGAGGCGGAGACTTGTCTAATGCTAAATGGGACTAGGCCCGTGATGGCAAACCTATGGCACACGTGCCACAGGTGGCATGCGGAGCCATATCGGAGGGCACACGAGGCGTTGCCCTATGTCAGCTCCAGCACGCTTGCGTGCGCTGGCCAGCTGATTTTCGGCCTTCTTTTCAGCCATCTTAGTTGTCCCCAGGCTTCAGGGAAGCCTCCTGAAGCCTGGGGATGGCAAAAAATGGTCCAACAGGTCAACCGGAAGTTCGGAAACGCCATCCCCAGGCTCCAGGAATGTGAGGCCTGTGCGCATGCGCAGGATTCCGGGGGGGAGTGCGCATGTGTGGGGGCAGCATGGGGGTTATGTGCATGCGCGGGGAGGGCATGTGTGTGGGCACGCACACACGCACGCACTAGCGTGCGCGCAGACCCTTTTGGCACGCGAGCCAAAAAAGGTTTGCCATCACTGGACTAGGCTGTGGTTTTCTCTGTACAGGTAGTCCTCAAATTACAACCATTCAGCAACCATACAAGTTATGGCATGCAGAACGAAGGGACTTAATGACTGGTAGCTAAAGTACAGTGCCCCCAAAGTCGCCTGAGCAAAAATTGAGTGCTTAGCAGCCTGCCCCCATTTATAATTGCAGGGGAATTTCAACTTTCCCCTGCCTGTCTCCCTCCCCCATGCTTTTTGGCCCCCTGTGCACCATGGCCCCTGCTGCCTTAGCTGACCTTCACCATCTTCTTGGTCTCACTGCTGAGCAAGTGTGCCCAGCCTGGCCCTTTTGCAATTCAGCTGCTGGCCGCACAAGATTTTCTTCCCCAGGTTGCACACAGTGGTTTCCTCCCAAGAATTGGGGAAGATGGCCTCACATGGCCAGTTTGATTCTTGTCAGCATCAGTGGCATGGGCTACTGTGGCTCAGCTTGAACTGGGCTTCATGCTGCAAAAGGATTTGTGCTGCACTGGGGCTCAGGCACTGGGGCTGAGGTTCCCACTGCACTGGGGCTCAGGAGCTGCAGGAAGCCACAGCGCTGCAGCACGCATGGTTCGAGGGTTGCTTGCTGCCTTGCAAGGCAGAGTCCAGGGCAACCACAAGGTCAGAGATGTGTGAGGGTAGTTGAAGGGGAGTCGGTCCCTTATCTTGAAAAAATCCAGGATCAGGACTGGGAGAGACCAAACCCTGAATGGCTTAGGGTTTTGTGTGTGTCCTTGGTTAACAACCAGTGGAATTTGGTTGATGATGGCAACAGGCATTGCCAGGATTGCTGTTGCTAAGCAATGTACTCACATAAATCGAGGACTATCTGTATAATGTGCATGAATGAACCAGAGCATGTTGGCATGGCTCTGATTTTCAACTACTATAGTCATGTATTGCACCTCCAATTAAGAGCTGTAGACTGGAATGTGTCCATAGATCCTGCTGTGGTAAGAATACGTGTTGGTCTTCTTAGGTATTAGTTTCCATTCTTTTCCGCCAAGTAACTTTGAGGTCCCATATTGAGACCTCATAGTAAAGGTTGGGACCTCATAAAGAGAACAATGTCCCTGCTAAATGCCACATTTGTCTCAAATGCAACCAGGCAATTATATTCCAATGTAATGTAATTAATAAGGTTAACAGTTAATAGTTTTCTGATGTGCCTTAAGGTATCTTAGCAAATGTCCAACATCTCATGAAATTATATTTATTTATGTATTCACTTCAAAGTATTGATGATTTACTCTAGCCCCAAAACACTCTGTGAGTTAACCACAAAACAGGATTAAAAATCAAATATAAGGAATAAGGAAAAAAATAACACAACAGCCAAAGCTGTGATCATTGCCCATAATCAGCTCAGGCATATTGGAATAGTACTGTACAGCTTTATAGTGGTTATTTTCTGAGGCTGAATAAAAGGGCTATTGGGCCTCTGAGGAAGAGGATTCTACAAGGCAGGGGCTATCACAGAGAAGGCCTGTTGTCTGGTCCACAAACCATGCACAATTTGAAATGGGTAATGGTTTTGCTTTCATGCTATCTCACAACAGACATGATCCTGACTTGAACATAAGTCTAGATCTGAAGGTCTTGCTAAATCCAAACTAGTATCATGGTTCAGTATGACTGTGACTGAACCCAATTGGCCCATATACCATTATATTTTTCCTGAGCCCATCGCTCTTTCTGAAGTGGATAGCAATTCCAGGATCTTGGTCATCTTGTTTCAATACAACATAATGGCAGCAAGTTGATATTACTAGAGTTGTGGGACCTCTGCAAAAGATTTCATGGGTAGTAGTACTTTGTATGTTTCCTTAGATGTTTCTTCCAATGTGAATAGACCAACGTGAATATGCCAAGCGAAGTATTCTCTATAGGGCTGGAAGTCTCAAGGAAAAGTGTGACACAATTGCCCATTTGAACTTCAAGTCTCCTTTGACAGGAGTCAATCAGGGAAACCTTGGAAGAAAAACGAAAAGAGGCAGAAAGAATCGCAGCAGAAATCCAGAAACTGGAGCAGCAGATGAACCATGTTACAGTGAGTCATGTAGAAATAGTTTGTGCTTCGCCAGTGCACATTTTAATCGCTCTTGTGGTAGCTGCTGAATAAGCAAAGAGGTTGTTCCTCCCCGTTACTAGTTTGTGTCCAGAAGGTAATGGACAGTACCCCTTCCATTGTTTTCTCTCCGCATTTTATTTTACTGCCATATGATGCCTTAAGAAAAGCGGAGGGAGAGATTAGCTGCTATGAGGATAACTGATGTTTTGAATGTTGGCTTTCTACAGATTTTCTCAATGAAGTTCAAATCAGGAATTTTGCAAAAGTTTGATCATCTCATGGAAACCATAAAAGAATGCCAGAAGAAGGTGTCGGAGACGGTTACAAGTGAGCATGCTACTTTGCTAAAGCAAATGCAGGAGAACCAGAACTGCCTACAGCATCATTTGGAGACTGTCACGCAATACAACAGGAAAGCGGAAGGGCTGATGAGCTCTGCGGATGATATCGTGTTTCTTGAAGTGGGTAAAAGATATGTGGGCTCTGTGCATTGGGAGAATGTTGCTGTCATTGTACGTTTAATACTGTTTCTTTGCCAAAATGTACGATTGGGATCAGGGTATCAAAAGCCAGCAACTTCAGAGGCTCCTAGTTGTTGTTGTTGTTTTATTCTATGCATGCATTTGGAATGCTGACAGCATGTTATGAGCACTGGCACAAATAGCTTAAAAGTAGCTGCCACAATAGGAGTGTAGTTACTAGAGCAGCGGTTCCCAACCTTCCTAATGCCGTGACCCACGCCGTGCCCCCACTGCGCCCCACCCTGCCGCCGCCATTTGGGTTTTTTTACCCTCTGCGCATGCCAAAGCGTTCTGCGCATGCGCAGAGGGTAAAAGAACCCAAATGGCGGCATCCGGGTGAAGTCTCCAGATCTGGGCGAGGTCTCCGCTCGCTTCGCGTGTTGCCTCTGGGAGCTTTTCGAGCCTCTTCGCGAAAGGCGTGCGCGACTTCAGCAGGGCCGGGATAGGCGGCTGCCTGGAGAGAGCCATCCCCTTCACAGAGTCTCTGCTGTCTACCTGTTGCATTCGGGGCGAAGGGGGTGGCTCTCTCCGGGCAGCTGCCTATCCCGGCCCCGCCGAAGTCGCGACGCCTTTCGCGACGAGGCTCAAAAAGCTCCCAGAGGCAACACGCGAAGCGAGTGGAGACCTCGCCCAGATCTGGAGACTTCGCCCGGCCGCCGCCATTTGGGTTCTTTTACCCTCTTTGCATGCGCAGAATGCTTTGTGTATTGCAGAGGGTAAAAGAACCCAAATGGCGGCGGCGGGGTGGAGCGCGGGGCGTGGGTTGTGGGGTGCGATATGGCCAGGCTTGTGGCAGTGGGGGGAGCTGAGGATGCCAGGGCGACCCCTGGGAAATGGTCGTTCGCCCCCCAAAGGGGTCACGACCCCCAGGTTGGGAACCGCTGTACTAGAGGATGAATTGGTGAGATTATTTCTTAATGTTTTCTCTGGTCTCAGGACATTTCTTAGTATAACTTCCTTCCTTCCTTTCTTCCTTCCTTCCTTCCCTCCCTCCCTCCTTTCTTTCCTTCCCTCTCCTTTACTAGTCTAGACTTCCTCCCTCCCTCCCTCCCTCCCTCTTTTTTCCCCCGCATTGGGACCACCCTTGCTTGGTTATGCAATATTCTTTGAACTTCGATTTTTAGATTTTGATAACTCAGTGATCTTCTCCAATTCTTTGCCTTCTATTCTTCTATCCCCTGGTATTGCCACATCAATTATCCACACATTTCTTCTTTTCAACCACAGTTAAATCTGATGTGTTATGCACCAAGACTTTTATCAGTTTGTATTTAGAAGCCCCCACAATGTTTTAACTTGCTCATTTTTTTGACTATTTTTTTCAATTATGTGTTCCCACCCATTTTTTTATTGCTGGCAAGTGATAATTTTTACAGATGTTCCAGTGAATCATTTTGATGATTGTGTTATGTTGTTGTGTATAATCAGCTTGTGTATTCTTTTTACACTATATTATGAATGTTTATATTGGATTTAGCAATTTGTCCACCTATTGAGTCTTTCCCAAGGATCTGGAATAGGCAGATTTATTATTTAATAATGTTATAGGCATCATCACAGGATGTAAGCTGTTGTAAGTAAAACTGCCTTTTGCAATTGACTGGTGGTGATTTGTCAATGCTGATAGTGTTCCAGTGGTGTTTCAGATGTTTAAGAATTGGCCCCAAATTGTCTATTCATATTAGTATTATTTTGCCACAGTTGTTCTATTTGCAGTCTTTATATTTTGTGATTTTCTTCAGTTCTTTCTCTTCTATTCTGCTGTCTCCAGGTATTTAAATGTCCACTATCCAAATTCCTTTGTCTTTCTTATCAACAATTGTTAAGAGTAGGGTATTGCATGGCAAATGCTTCTTTATTTTAATACTAAAATCTCAGAGTACTTTAGCTTCTTCATTTTCTGTTACTTTATCTGTTTCATAATCCCACCAATTATTACTTACAGACACATTTATTTTATTTTCTAATTTTATTTTTTTTACTTTATTTTTTAAATTTTTATTTATTAAAGTTATATGCGGCCCATCTCGCCAGAGGCAACTGACAAACGTCGGATAAAATGCAGAATAAAACATTAAAACAATAAAGATTTTAAATTTTAAAAAATTGAATTAAAATGAAACTAAGCAGGATGCAGAAGGAGGGTGCAAAATGCTACAATATTTTTTTGCAGATGTTCCAATGCACTATTGTTGCTACATTGTTGTGCTGTGGTTTGTAGTCAATCTGTGAGATCCTCTTGCAGCTGCTAACCATGGTTTATTCAATTCTTTTGCAGAGTTGGCATTTGCTGTCTGTTGCTGTCTTCTCAATTCTGGTTTTATATGCATTTGTTCTTAAGGCTTGATCTTGTGTAGCCAGAATTAGACTATTTTTTTCTTCAAATTTCCTGCTCCTAGCCATTACCAGGTCTTATTTTATCTGTTTTGACTGCTAGTTTTTTTTTTTAATGTAGTGGCTGTGTAACACTTTGCCTTGCCATATCTCTCTTCTATTCTTCATTTGGTCTTTCTTGTAAACCAGTTTGGTTTCTTTGATATTCAGTAAGCCTTCATGGTGTAGCTTTGATGCATCTTCTTCACTGTGCTCTTGCTATATTTTAGATTATCCATCTTTGTTCTTGTCTAGAGAAATAATTATTTTCTATTTTTTGCAGGAGCAACATCTCCTTTCTCCACCTAGTAAGCTGGAAGTTCCTCCAGTCATTCAACTTGACTTGGATAAGAATGCAAATACCGTCACCAAGTTCTTCACTGAATTCTTCAGGCTTTTGGAGGCACTTCAGTCAAATCTTTTGAATCCACAAATGGGTGGCAGAAAAAGTAATTATCAAGCTGTTTTATGAGCAATGAGAAAATTGGGTCACACTTGACAGGTCAATTTCCTGGCAGATATCTAAGAATCTGGTAGCGCATTTTTAAAATCTCAGTCTAGCCACACTATGCATCGAATGAAGTGAGTTGCAACTCAGAAAAACTCGTGCCTTTGAATAAAATTCGTTAGCTGGAAAAGGAGCTACCAGATTTCTCCTTATTTTGAGCTACCTTAGACTAACTTTCCTCCAATGTCTGGCAGGTGCATGAAAGTATATCACAATAAAGTAGGGGTTGTCGGCTTTGTTGGTGGTGGGAGGCACACTTTTTGTAATGGCCTTTGTGTCATCATGGCCAGAGCCAATTTCTTTGACTCTTGTTTCCTTTTGTAAAGAGGCTGGATGAATTTAAGGAGTGGAATCTGTGCCTTACACATCTTTTCCCCTTAAGTCTCACTGAAAAAAGAAAACTTTGGACGTTTTGAAATGTTTGGATTGGTAAAGGAGAGATTGGTAAAAGGGTTTAGGGCTGAAGGTACTCATTTGTATTTTCAGCCCTAAACCTTTTATGTCCTCACCCCACAACAACAGAATACGAATTTTAGCTCTGCTCATTTAGCTCTGTTCAGGAGGCTGCAAAGGAAGCATCAGGAGAGCTACATACTGTTAACTGCCTACCAACTGCCCAAAAACTAGACGTCCCCACCAGCTTGAGACTGGAAGTACTACAGCGCAGCCACGATTCCAGACTGACTGGCCATTTCGGATTCTTAAAAAACCTGCATTTGGCCAGGAGACAGTTTTGATGGCCAAAAATGAAAGCTGATGTAGAGGACTACGTGAAAAGCTGTGCCACCTGTGCTGCCATGAAAATGAGACCAGAGAAACCTCCTGGGCTCCTCCAGCAAGTAGCCAGCCCCAGCCGACCCAGGGAGGAGATTGCAATGGACTTTATAGTCGAACTCCCAGAGAGTGGGGGAAATACAGTCATTTGGACAGTAATCAACTTATTTTCAAAGTAAGCCTACTTCACAGCCTGTTCTGGATTGCCATCTGCAAAAAAACTGACGAAGATATTATCAAACAGATTTACCAGCTGCACGGAATACCCCGCCGCATCATCTCAGACCGAGGAGTCCAATTCACGGCTAGGTTTTGGAGAGAGTTCCTGAGATCAGCTGGACCCACACAAGGACTTAGCTTGGCTTTCCATCCGAGTACGAACAGAGCTGTGGAACGAGAAAACGCAATGGTGGAGCAATATATAAGATGTTATCTGGATTACCAACAAGAGAACTGGGCGGACCTACTGCCATTTGCAGAAGTGGCCTACAACAACGCAGTGCACAGCAGCACCTGATTGACCCCTTTCCAGGTCACCAGTGGCATGGACTTTGTCCCCATGTCTGAACTGCCCAGAGAACCCCCCTCCTTCATGACCCTGACTGAGTGGATGGAGTTGCTGAGGAAGGGCTGGGAGAATACTAAAAAAGCACTAGCGGAAGCCGCTGAGGCTTATAAAAAGCAAGCGGATAAACACCGATCTCTTCAACCTCCCTTCCGTGTGGGAGATTGGGTTTATCTATCAACCAAATACATAAAACTGAAGCTGCCTGGTAAGACGCTGGGACCTAAATTTTTAGGTCCGTTCCCAGTAGTGAAAGTGATTAATCCAGTGACAGTTCAATTTAACCTCCCCCCCCCTCATTCTAGGGAAAGTGCATCCCGTTTTCCACTGCAGTCTGCTGAAACCAGCCATAGGGTCCAGGTTAAGACCGCAGCCTCAACACCCCCCAAGCCTATGGTGGTGCAAGGGGAAACGCATTACGAAGTAAAAAAGATTTTAGACTCCAGGTTATATAGAGGTCGCTTACAATGTCTAGTACAGGGGTAGGCAAAGTTGGCTCTTCTATGACTCGTGGACTTCAACTCCCAGAATTCCTAAGCTAGCATGATTGGCTCAGAAATTCTGGGAGTTGAAGTCCATGAGTCATAGAAGAACCAACTTTGCCTACCCCTGGTCTAGTACATTGGAAGGTGTACCCTTTGTCTGAAGCTACTTGGTTTTAAAAGCTGGGATGTGAAAGCAGACAGGCTAGTAAAACAATTCCATGATAAGCCAAAGGGTCCCCCTGGGGGGGGAAGGGAAAGAGGTGGTTTGTCTTTTGAAGTAACCCCCTATATTACTCTCGTTGCAGGACACGATCTTCTCATGGGGGGGGGCTTGTCAGGCCTGGAAGCCATCTTTTGCATTGAGCCTTCAGGCCTGCCACATTTCCTACTGTGGGAAAGTGGGAGGGGGGATTGTACGGAGTAGGAGTGATATATAGTCATAACAACATTCCTTTCTCAGAGAGTCAGGGACATCTTGCCCTGCACCTGGAGGGGTGTGACTGGGAGGCATCCTCAGTTAGGACGGTGCTTTGATTGGACCATGTGATGGACATGTGGGTGCTGGGCAGGGACTTGGATTTTCTGTTGGGTGGGGAAAACCTGAAAACTTTCAGATTCGGGTTTTCCCAGATGTGCCAATATGACATGTCTAATAAAATGGAACTTTGAGGAACTTCAAGCCTCGGAGTCTTCTTTCGTTGGGGGTGTTACTTGGAACCCTGACAGATGTCTAGCCTGGTGCCTTAACTACATGTCTCTTCTATTATTTTTAATAGCTATATTCTATTACCATTTGGAAATTTTTTGAAGTTTGCTTTCTTCCTGCTGTTGAATTTTTCTTCTCTATTGCATTGTGCAGTCAAACCTGAGCCAAAGATATTTGTGAAGAGGATGCCTGAACCTTGTCTTTCAGAGAATGAACTAAGGACAGAGCTTCTAAAGGGTAAGAAACTGGGCTGATAAGTGGGGTCTCATTCTTTAATATTTTATTTTATTTTTATTTAGACAATTTATATTTCCGCCTACTCGCACATGGCGACTCAAGGCAGTTTACAAAGAAAAAAAAGATACACAAAGATGTCTTCCACTGAGAGCATATGCACCAAAGACAAATTCCTTGTGTGTCCAATCACTCTTGGCCAATAAAGAATTCTATTCTATTCTATTCTATTCTATTCTATTCTATTCTATTCTATTCTATTCTGATTATGTTTCGTCAATGAATGCACACTCTGTTCCAGCAATTTTAGTTGCAATCCTAAAAGGAATTTATACAGTTCCCCAAAGATTAAGAGTGGGACAGCAATACAAAGTTATACAAGATACAGCTCCTTCTCCATTAAAAGAAGAAAAACAAACTCCTTATTTACTCCAAGTTGTAGCATGGTGACAGCACTGGCTGAATTTGCTGCTGCTTGTTCATGCAAGAAGTTACTTATGTGAATAGGGCCTTTCTTTGTATGTGTAAAGAGCCGAGGTGGCGCAGCGGTTAGAGAGCAGTACTGCAGGCTACTTTAGCTGACTGTGATCATTTGAGTTCAGCTGTTCGAATCTCACCGGCTCAGGGTTGACTCAGCCTTTCATCCTTCAGAGGTAGGTAAAATGAGGACCCAGATTGTTGGGGGCAATGTAAATACAGTGTATACATTGCTTAATGGTGTAAACCGCTTAGAGAGTGCTTGCACTATGAGGCGGTATATAAATCTCACAAATAAATAAATAAAATAAATAAAGCATGCTAATCCTTGTGTTTGGTAATTCTGGAAAAAAAAACCTCAGAAAAAGATCTGAGTTTTCCAGCTGAAAACCTTCTCCCCCAATACAAACAGCTGCTTGTCTCAGTGATAAGGAGACCACACAAAATAGGAGAAGATGACAAACAGTAACTTGGGGTGGGTTCCGGTTTCTTCTACTGCCAGTTTGCTCAGGGATGTGCCGCGCGGGCGGGCGTGTGTTGCGCACCACATGGGTGCTTCACTCCCGCGCACATGCATGCGCAGTACTAAAAGCTGCACAGAAGCAAAAAACAAGATGGCGGTGCCTATGGCGCCACCAAGAGAACTGGCTCGGGGGCGTGGCAGGCCTGGGTCGCTGCCAGTTCCAGCGACCCAGGCCACCAAGTTACTTCCAGTTCTATAGAACCGGTCAGTAGGAACAGTAGGAACCCACCTCTGAGAGTAACCCAGAGGAGGAAAAACATGTTCTCAGTTGCGATTGGCTGGAGCATTCACATGTGGGTATTAACTTCCATTGCTAGGAGACTGAGTTGTAAGAATTTCCTGCTAACGCCCCTGTGCTTAGCTGGCTTCTTCAGTTTTTTATGACTCAGTTACGCAAAGAGATGTGTTTCCAATCAGCTCCAGCTAATTGTATTTGTTTATTTGTCAAGCATAAATGATTATAAGCAAAGTATAAACAGTAAAACATGATTAAATATATATGTAATAGTACAAGCATGAATAAGAGTAAAAGAGGTAAGAATATATGTGTATATTAGGACAGGAACGGTAGGCACGATTGTGCGCTTATGCACGCCCCTTACTGACCTCTTAGGAATGGGGTGAGGTCGATGGTAGATAATCTGAGGTTGAAGTTTTTGGGGTTTGGGGAAGAAACTACTGAGTCAGGTAAAATGTTCCAGGCGTTGACAACTCTGTTGTTGAAGTCAAATTTTTTGCAATCAAGTCTGGAGCGGTTTACATTAAGTTTGTATCTATTGTGAGCTCGTGTATTAATGCGGTTGAAGCTGAAGTAGTCGTTAACAGCTAGGACATTGAGGCAGATAATTTTGTGAGCTACACTTAGGTCAGATCGAAGGCGGCGGAGTTCTAAATTTTGAAGTCCCAAAATTTCAAGTCTGGTTTCATAAGGAATTCTGTTGTGAACAGAGGAATGTAATACTCTTCTTGTGAAGCATCGCTGGACATTCTCAATTGTGTTAATGTCTGATATGTAGTGTGGGTTCCAGACTGATGAGCTGCATTCAAGAATCGGTTTAGCAAATGTTTTGTATGCTCTGGTTAAGAGTACAATGTTACCAGAGAAGAAGCTGCGCAAGATTATCTCCCCGAGATAGTCAATATCTCACAGTGTGCTTGTATTTTTATTTCTTTTTCCACCTTTGTTCGACTCTTTTCTCTAATATCAGCGAGAAGCAGGCAAAGATTACAGCGAGGCAGCTTTGGCTGCAAATTAAACCCGCAGCTGCCGGTGAGTCAAAGGTTCGTTCTAGTTCCTAGAACAGCCGTTTCCACCTTTACTGTTTTGGTTGTTTGTTCTGCATGGGCGGCTTTCCGAAGCTCTCCCCTTGAGGGGATTCTCAGTTGGGGCGAGTTCCTGCGGTCTTGCGTCTGCCGCTGGTGGTGGTGGTGAGCTGGGCTTCCCCTGGTATGCCTGGATGACCGCTGCCACCCAAAGATCATTGGCACTGAAGTCGTGAGCCGCTGCAGGGCCACGCTTTGACGAGGGCTGTCCCCAGGCCCTGTTATTTATGTTTGGCTCGCTTGTTGTGGTTGTGGCTGGCTGCCTCGTGGCGGCGCTGCCATTTTGGATCAGGCCGACTCTCAGCTGAGAGCGGCCATTTTGTTTTTTTGCCATTTGTATTTTTTTACTGCTGGTGCCTATAGGGTGGTTTTTTCTCTGTCCTCAGGGCTTTTCAGGGACTTGCTTTCTCCTGATTCTTCAGTTTCACCTTTATATTTTACCTGTTGGCTATTTTTTTCCTTTGACCTGATTTTGTTTCCATCTTCTGCAGGGAGGTAATCTCCAGCTTCAAGATGGCTGACTGTTCCTCCTCTAGGAAATCTAGTGAGGACAAAGGGGTTGGGAAGTCCACCCCAAGGGCTTCCAGATCTACCTCAAAAGGGGAGTCTTGCCACATCAGGTCTAAATCTCCTGCATCCTCTAAGACATCTGCTGCTGCAGACAGGGATGCAGAGAGGAGACAAAAAGCATTGGACCGTCAGTTTGCTAAAACTGCCAGTTGGCTGAGGTTCCAGAAGCTGAGGAGTTGTCTCCAGACAGGATAAGGTCACCTCTACCAGAGTTGTCTCCCCATTCGCTTGGGGAAGGGCATTTGTCCTGCCCTCAAGGGGACCCAGTGGAACAGGATCCCATTGATTCTGTCCCGCCTTATAGGGAGGAACACTTTTTGCCCAACTCTGTTAATCTGTAATCTGTAATACCTGTAGTTTCCACTAGGCCTGCTGTACCAGAGGCAACCTTCACTCCAACTTCTGCAGGCCTCTGTTATGGAGAGGGCCAAGGGCCCATTATGTCCCAGGATTTGGGCCAAATTACAGCACAAGCCATTTCTCAAGGTTTTGCCACAACCTTTAGGGATCATAGTCATATGCAATCCCTACCCCCTCGGATGGATCCACGTTTGTCCACGCACCAGGCCTGGAGCAGGGAACATGCTACTCCAACTCCTTCGGCCCATAGCGAAGAATCTATCAGGGAGGAGGGGGAGTTAAATGATCAGGAGTTCTCTGATGACGAAGGGGTGCTCCCGGAAAGACCAGCATTTACTGGTCTTTTCTGCCTTCCTCTGTTCAAGTCCTTGTTGTATAAGGTCATTGTTTCTGCCAACATGAAACAGGCCTCTGTCTCTTCAGAAGCCCCTTCTGGCCAGGACCCTCAGGAGGGTCTGTTTTCCGAGCCTATTGTAGAGGAGCTGGCAATTCCTTCTCCAAAATTATTTCTGGATGTTGTTCAGCGCCCATGGCCTAGTCCCGGTTCTCTCACAGACCCTAGCAATGTGGATCACAAACTTTATGGTGCTGTTTATGGAAGATCTTTTGCAGTTTCCCCAGGTTGATGCTCCTGTGGTGGCCTTGTCTTCTCCCTCTCTGTTGACCACTGACGCAAGTGAGGCACTCAGGGCAGAGGAGAAGAAGGTTGAAATGATGTGCCGTAAAATTCATCAGGTGGCTGCCTGGGCCATCAGAGCTGCTTCGTCCGCCTTCTTCAATAGGTCCACCATAATCTGCGTCAATTACAGACCAGGTTGCCCCCTGAGGACACTCACTTGCATCATTACATCAACAAAATTATTGCAGCCACTGAGTATTCGGCTGATGCTACCTTGAATGCCACTAAGTTCGCTGCTAGGGCTCTAGCATCTAATGTTTCTTCATGCCGCCTTCTGTGGCTCCGCCATTGGCAGGCCAATCTGTGCTCTAAGTGGCGGTTGGCATCGGCTCCCTATAAAGGGGGTAATTTGTTTGGCGAGGTTCTATATCCCATCCTGACCGAAACCAAAGACAAGCGGAAGGTGCTGCCGTCACAGATCATAGAGCGGCTCCCTACGGGCAGAGGCAGTCCTACCGTCAGTTTGACTATTCCTACCAAGCCCCACCTTATCAATGTACATATACGCAGGGCTCTGAGCGTACACAGGACAGACCTGGTTCCCGAGACAGAGGCCGTCACTCCTTTCCATCCAAGCAGCCCTTTCGAGGGGGCTACAAGTCCTCCCGCAGGGGTAAGTCAGCCCCACTCTGACCTTCCATTGGCGGGCATTTGCAACATTTTGCAGCCCATTGGGAAAACACCTTGTCTGACACCTGGGTCCTCAACACCATTCAAACTTGAGTTCAATTCCCCCCCTCTCATTTTCTTCAATGTCCTGTCCCTAGGAACTCTCAAAAGAGACGTCTGATGGACCTGGAGATTCAACATCTCTTACAAATCCAGGCCATTGAACTGGTTCCTGGGGGTCAACAAGGGTTTTATTCCACTCTTTTCCTCATACCCAAGAATTCGCGGTAGGGTGGGGTGGAGGGGGATTTTGGATTTGAAGAAACTCAACCGCCATGTGACTTACCGGCTTTTTAAAATGCAGTCTCTCCAAACCATTTTGGGTTGCATTCGTGCAAGGGATTTTTTGTCACCTGTGGACCTGAAGTAGGCCTATCTTCATGTCCCTATCCACCCTGACCACCGGAAATTTCTGAGGTTCATATTTGCAGGCCGTCATTTTCAGTACAGGGCTATGCCTTTTGGCCCCTCTCCAGCCCATAGGACCTTTACCAAGATCCCGGCAGTATCTGTCAGGGCTCTCCCTGTCAGGGTTTTGTATTATCTCGACTATATCTTAATTCAGTCATCTTCCCCCCTTCAGGGGACGGTGGATATCCAGACAGTCATCAGAACCCTTTGGGCCCATGGGTTCTCGGTTAACCTAGAGAAAAGCCACCTCACCCCCTCCACTCTCCTCCTCCATTTTGGGGCGATAATAGACTCTGAATCCTGCCGGGTTCACCTTTCCCAGGACAGGTGAGACGGTATTCGGAGCTTGGTGGGTCAGGTTTGTTCGCTCTGTACCACTGGACATGTCTTGCCTACTGGGCAAGATACTGTTGTGTATCGCCATAGTTCCATGGGCTCACCTTCACACCAGGTTGCTTCAGTGGTTCCTGTTGCCACACCAGAGGGCGGGCAGGCCGCATTCCAGGCAGTTGGTCCTTCTACCTCCTTTCAGGTCGCTGGCCTAGTGGACCTCCGATGCCCTAGCCGCCAGGTGCATTTTCAAGGAACCCCCCCAGGTTGACGATCACCACGGACACCAGCTTCTTTGGCTGGGGAGCTCACCTGCAGGAGCGGATGATCCAGGGCAGGTGGTCGCCAGAGGAAGCCTGCAACAGCATCAACTGGCTGGAACTGTGAGCCATTCATCTGGCGCTGCGGCATTTTCAGGCAGAGGTTCGGGACCACCACGTGCTGATCCTGACAGATAACATGGCAGCGAAGGTCCATGTGAACCGGCAGGGGGGTACTCATTCACGCCTTTGATGAGCGAGGTGGAGGCATTGGGCAGAGGCCAATGTTTTGTCCATCAAGGCGGAGCACATCTCCAGGAAGTTGAACCTCCAGGTTGAGGTTGAGCAGGATCACCATCGATCAGTCCGAATGGTGTCTGCATCCAGAGTTGTTCGAGGAGATGTGCCAGCGGTTCGACAGGCCGGTGGTGGACCTGTTTGCTCGGCCATCCAATGCCCAGCTTCAGAGGTTCTTCTCCAGGTTCCCGGAGTGGAACAGGTCGATGCCCTTCGCAGTCCCTGGCCTCCGGGGCTTCTCTATTACTCCCCCACCTTCCTCTTCTTCACAGTGTGATCCGGAAGGTGCTGAAGGAATGTGCGGAGGTCCTCCTCATTGCCCAACACTGACTCAGACGCCCGTGGTTTGCGGACCTGGTCAGCCTCTCGGTGGCCAGGCCATGGAGGATTCCAGATGACAGGATCACTCTGAGCCAGGGGGTCGTGGTGCATCCAGATCTGCAATGGCTGCACCTGACCGTCTGGCACTTGACCGGGAGATCCTGAGGAGGGAGCTCCTGCCTGATGATGTGATCGGGACCATCCAAGCATCTAGACGTCCTTTCAATGACCCGCATTTACGATGCCACTTGGACGGTGTTTTGCAATTGGTGTACTGGCAAGGGTTTTGACCCTATTGGGGCTTTGGTCCGGCGGGTCCTGGAATTTCTGCAGGCAGGGCTGGTTAAGGGGTTGACTCCCAACACCCACCGTAGACAGGTAGCAGCCTTGGCCACGGTCTTGTCAGGGGAGGGAGGTCAGCTCCTTGGTCTTCATCCTAGGATTAGGAGTTTCCTGTGGGGGGCAGCCAATCTTAGACCCCCCGTAGTTCACCCATATCCTTCTTGGGATTTGTCTTTAGTTCTTCAGGCGCTCACTGGTCCCCCCTTCGAGCCTCTCAGGTCTACCAGTTTGCGTCTTTTAACCTTGAAGTTTGTTTTTCTAGTGGCAATCACATCTGCCAGGAGGATATCTGAATTGGCTGCTCTGTCAGTGCGTGCGGATCTTTGTATTTTTCACACTGACAGAGTTGTTCTGCGGTTGGACCCTTGCTTTCTCCCCAAGGTGAACTCCTGGTTCCACAGGGCCCAGGAAGTTCTTCTGCCAGACTTCTGTCCCAACGCAACTCATCCCCGGGAGCGTCGTTGGCACACCTTAGATGTTCGGAGGGCCCTCTGCAGGTACATCAAACATACCGAATCCTTTAGGTGGACCGAGGCCTTGTTTGTTAGTTATCAATCTTCCTCCATGGGTAGGAAGGTTACCCCATCTTCCATTGGATGTTGGTTGAGGGCCTGTATTGCCATGGCCTACCAGTTGAGTGCTACTCCCCTACTGGGGCGTATTACTGCCCACTCGACCAGGAGTGTGGCTACTTCGGCTGCCTGGTCCACTCAGGTTTCTATTCTTGACATCTGTAGAGCAGCTACCTGGTCATCCCCCTCTCCTTTTGTGCGTCACTATAAGATTGATGTTTATGCTTCTGCTGAGGCTTCTTTTGGCAGGAGGGTCCTTCAACAGGTAGTTTCCATCCTGTCCACTTTAGACCGGGAGGGACTTAACTTGGGCATGTCCCACATGTAGATGCTCCAGCCAATCGCAACTGAGAATGAACGTTGGTTCTTACCTGACACGTTCCTTCTGGTTGCTTGGCTGGAGCATCCACTCCCTCCTGAATTAGTTGATTTGGCGTTTCTGTGTCCGGGGTGGCTGTCTTGGTTCATAGGTACTTTCCTTGCCTGTTACCTTCGTCACAAAAACTGAAGAAGCCAGCTAAGCACAAGGGCGTGACCAGGAAATTCTTACAACTCAATCTCCTAGCAACGGAAGTCAATATCCACATGTAGATGCTCCAGCCAAGCAACCAGAAGGAACGTGTCAGGTAAGAACCAACATTCATTTTCACAACAGCAGGTCAAGTGCCCATTACTAACCCTCAGGGGTTTTTATGATTTCCCTTGGCTTCACTCTTTAAATATATTCTCTGTGCTTATATATATATATATATATGTATGAGCATGAAATAAATTCCCAGATTTCCCTGTAAACACTCTTTTGCCTAAGCATTGTCTGGGTCAGTTGCCTTAATAGTAATTCCAGGTAAGAGTTCAAAGGTACTTAAGAGTCACACTCTCTCAGCCCAACCCACCTCACAGGGTTGTTGTGGGGAAAATAGGATGAGGGTATGTTGGATATGTTTGCTGCCTTGAGTTATTTGTACAAATAATAAAGGAGGGTATAAATAACTAAGTAAATAAATACAATTGCTAAACCTGGGAGTCGAACTGTAATGAACAGCTCTGGTACAAGTAAATACCGGTATATATCTGTGGGTTTCTCTCCCATCTGTCAACAACATTTCCCTGCTTATGGATACTGTATGAGGGTTGGATATTTTTCTGTAAATTGGAAAAATGAAGAATCACTAATTTCTTTGATAACTTGATCCTATACAGGCAATTCTCAACTTAACTGAGCCCAGAATTATGGTTGTAAGTTGTGCCGGTCATTAAGCAGGTCATGTGGCAGTCATTAAGTAAACTCATTTGTCTGTAATGGGCATTTTTTGCTGGAAACTGGAAGTAGTCGTCAGGTGACTGCAGAATGCTGCAAACAGCCATAAATGTATGCTGATTGTTGAGTGTCCACAATGCGATCATGTGACCATGGGTGGGTGGAGACACCTGCCAGGACTTTGAATCCAGGTCATAGTACTGTTTTTTGGACTCTCATATAATTTCTAATTGTTGTCAAGCAATCGGTCATGTCGAGCACTACCTGTACGTAAGCTCTGATGCATTCAGTGGGGCTTCCCAGTAAGTATTTGGTCTGCAGAGTGAAGAATGTGATAGAAATGAATGTTTGGGATAAATTCCCTAGGCTTGATAAGGGATGTTTCAGAAATCTGTTCTTAATGACATCCTCGTCTTTATCAAAAGGACACAATTTTATCTTTTTATCTTTCACTTATTAAGAAGGAAAGAACCAGAGCTTAGTCTTGTTGCCCAATACAGTATGTTACTGAGACTGTATGTTACCCAACAAATTCCACATGAAGAAAACCTATTTACTTTATCTACTTTTATCAGTCAGTATAATTAAATTTGTGTGAATTGCCAATTGCATAATTCTTCTGGGTGCAGTATTGTACAATATACAGATTTTCAGGATACACGTTTCATATAAATATGTTTCAAAAAGGAAGAGAGGATGTGAGTCAGCAAGTGTTACAGAAAGCACCACAGGCGACAGGAGAAACAGGAAAAACCTGCAGAATAGCAGTAGGGAACTGAAAAGCTGTAAAGAATGCTAGTGTCCATTCACACAATATTCTGAGATATTTGGCCAGTTAGGTGCAGCATGTGGTGTAAACCCAGATAGCATGTTTGTGGCTTACTGTGTTGGGTACTCCCATGTAGTTTGGTTAATTTAAAAAAAACCTACTGAATTCTGTTAACTATGAATTAGCAGCCCAAAGTTTGGATTTAAATATTCTATTGCACAAAAAGAATGCAACTTCAACGTAACACTAGTTTTTTCTCTAAAACTTGTCCACTATAAAAATTTCTGGAGGGCCCCACATTTGTCTGAAAGCAAGTTTCTCAAAACTAGTGCAGCGCAGGAATTCTTCCCTTTTATCAGTGGGCATTTTATGATCCAAGCTCTAATCTTTAATTTCTGCATTTTTCAATCACAATATTCTTGTGGGTCTGATGTTTTTAAAATCTTTTTTCCCCATTTCGTAGGGACATAAAAAAACCACTGCAATCTATAAGCTTATGTTGCCCCCATTTTGAAGATGAAACAATATTTGGAAGCATTTGCCTGTTCTAGGAAAATTAAATTTTCCTGTTCTTGGATGAAATGAAGCATGTAATAGTTTTAAATGTTCTGGACAGTGGTGGGTTCCTACCGGTGCGGTCCACTCTATCGCACCGGTAGCGGCGGGTTGGTGATGTCATCAAGAGGCTACCAACCCGGTGCGGTTGGTTGCCAGTGCCTAGGAGCCGCCATCTTTTTTTGTGAATTTTTCAGCGATTTTTTGCTTCTGCGCATGCGCGGAAGCAAAATCGCGCCGAAATCTCACGAGGGGACACACGCGTGCACAATTTCATCGAGATTTTGCTTCTGCGCATGTGCGGAAGCGAAAAATAGCCAAAATCACACACGCGCGTGTCTCTCGCAAGATTTTGGTGCACTTTTGCTTCCACGCATGCGCAGAAGCTAAATCACATGAGGGGGCGTGCGCGCATAGCGCATGCGCACACGCATGAAATGTAGTGATGCACGCGCCAGCGCACTGGTAGCAAGGTAAGTGAGCAACCCGCCCCTGGTTTTGGACATATGAAAAAGAAGGATCCAGGACAACTTTTCTTGTCTATAAAAGTCAGAACTAGATGGCAGCAGAAAACACAACAAACTCCAAAATGTTGCTGCCATCTAGTTGTTAATGCAGGGTTTTGCAATCCAGATCTTGTAGTCTTGGTCCTAACGTTCCCTGAAATTTGCCTTGGAAGTAGGGATATACTAAGTAAAGCTTCATACTGTCTGGGTTAACCTCTCACAGCAAACACAAACCATTCAGTCAATTATTTTCTGTGGTATAGGAGGACATCCTGACAGAACAAAACAGAAATAGGTCAACTGCCCAGAAGACGGACACCATCTTAGGAAATGCAAAAAAATGCCCCCTGCCTTGCTATCCCTATTTAAATCAGAAATGCATAATGATTGTATATCAGGGTTAGGGTTACATTTGTAATACTGTATCCAGTAGTGCACAGAACAAAAAATTGCTTATGAGTCATGCACACACCTTGATCAACAAAACTACTCTTCATTTTAAACTTAAAGAGCTACAGATGATCTCTAGCAAACAGGTTGAAACAAGCAAGTTCAAACACACCTTTGTAACAAAATGCATCATAGAATGCACCAACCGTGCACGAGCATTTTAAAAACGTATTTATCTTAACAATTTTTATAGAAATAAATGCAATACCACTGGCCACACACATGAAGGTTTGTTGGCTATGGCAATGGGTTTAAGGGAAGAGAAGGAACTATGGGAGAGATGTCCCAAAGTTGCTTTTCAAAAGGCAACTGGACTTCGGGGGTTTTTCCCTTGAAAATGTTTTGCTTCGCATCCAAGAAGCTTCTTCAGTTCTGACAGAATGGTAGGATATAAAAAGATTTAAATCCTTTTAATCCCCCCATTCAGTCAGAACTGAAGAAGCTTCTTGGCTGAGAAGCAAAACATTTTCAGGGGGGGGGGGAAGCAAGAAAATCCAGTTGCCTTTTGAAAAGCAACTTTGAGACAATCATATGGATGACTGAGAACCTCCATAGACATGGGAAAGATGTAGGAACTAAATAAACTCACATGGAAATTCCACCAATGTGAGTCTCTGTGATGTTATCCAGAGACTGAAAAAGACATGCAGATTCTCTTCTGGTGTTGTCCCTGACAGATAGGAATTTTCGTATCAAGAGGCGATTTAGGATCTTGCTTCCCTGAAGTCATTCGTACTTAGAAAATAAACCGAGATTCAATTCTAATTAACAAAATATTTATTTTAGTACAAAAGTAACAAAAGAATAAACCTTTAATAAGCTACATCTTCTCAGCTAAGGATTCACGTCTGCCTCGGGCGAGGCTTCGAAGGAGAAGGTAGGAGGAGACAAAACTCCTGGAATGCACGCATGCATAGTAAAACATATCACATGTCTGTTTGATTAGAAATACAGTAAACCTAGAAATAGTAGAGATGCACAACTGGCAATTATTCACATCGTGACAGTCCCATTCAGTAGCTGATCAGAAACGAGCCAGGTGAACCACATGTGGGACTCATCCATGCATGAATCCAGGGATTTGCTTCATTGAACAACTGACTGGCTCAGAGTGTGACTTGGTGGAAATGGCATCTCAGGAATAGCTCTCCTCACTCTTGATTGCATTTTGGCAGTAAGGAAGTAAGTGCCAGTGTCCTGGAGAACGAGGCAAGGGGCTAACCCTTCACCTCTCTCATGTGGCACTCAAGAGAAATACAACGAAGGAAGGCTTGTCTTAAGGAAGATGGGTTATTTCATAAGGTCAGTGTTCATGTGTGAGTGACAGCTTGCCATCATGTTCCTTGTCCTGTAGAACACCTCATTTAGGACGTTGGTTAGTGAGTAAAAGATTTATTACCAAGTGTCCAATGCTAAGCCTTGGTAGACCTTGGCCATTACTCCAAACAGAAACAAATTCATTCCCTCACTTACCTCTGACAAGTTTGTTTGTATAGGACTGACCATTGTGCAGTACTAGCTGAGCCAATAGGCACACATCCCTGGCAACATAGAGGACAAAGCATGCTGTCTCAAATTAAGACTGGTACATTTGGGCCTAGTAAGGAAAATCCTAGGCCAGAAATAAGGCTGCTGTTACAGGGGGAGGAGTGTTCAGTGGATGGTCCTGGTCTTGTCCTCCATTTGGGTTATTTACACTTTCTATGACCCTCTGTAGCAAAAGAGATTGCAATTATGAACAATAATTCTCTACACCTTTGTGTTTACAAGGAGAAAAACAGAAATGATTCTTTGGAACTTAACAGTTCAGCCCCTCAGGTCCAGTGTGAAGTTGGATGGCTACGTTTCTGCCATCCTTGGAGTACAGCTGGCCCTGGAGGTAGCAAAGAACTGCTCTAAGAGAGAAATCAGGGAAGAACTCGGGGTAGGTTCCACTTACCTTCGCCACCGGTTCGCATCACGACATTTCGCGCGCGCATGCTGGCTCAGCTCGCGCGTCCCCTTGTGCGATTTGGCTTCCGTGCATGCTCAGAAGCAGGAATTAGCCCGAAACATAGCTGAGGAGCTCATCAGCTGTGCTTCGGGCGAAGAAATAAAAGACAGAATTCACCCACGGGCAGGTGGGCGGGCCCTTTTTCAAGCCACGGAAGGGGGAAAAAATCGCACAAAATAAAAAAGAAATGGTGGCGCGCACGGAACGGCACCGACAGTGACGTCACCAGCGGGTCTCTACTAGTTCGGGCGATCCAGTCCGAACCAGGAGGAACCCATCCCTGGAGGAACTTGATTCAATATAGCTGTTTCTGAGCTTGATGTTTATTGCAAAGATGAAAATAAATCACTTCCTATCCTTTGTAACTGAATGAGATCTTGGTGTGCAGGTAGGAGGACAGTGGCATTGAAATGGCAATGCTGCATTATGCTTTCCAGATTTCTTTACAGTTTATATAATTTATTCCCATTTAAATAAAAATAAAGTGTCTGTCTCAGAAGTAAAAAAAAAGTACGATAGTTGTACCTTCATGACTGCAGAGGTGTGTGTACATTACATAACCCAGTAAATAGCTTGCCCTACAATGTTGTTGTCTGTGGAACATCCAGCCAAAGTTATTTTATGACTGTTGATCGCACAAACTCATCACTCTTGATTGTTTCTAGTGCATCTGGTTGATAAGGCTCAATTTACATGCCCCTCAGTCTATCTCATGGTTGATAGAGACAATTGTGACATCAGTTATTTTCTCTCTTATTTTTTTTATTTTAAGGTTCCTGCTTTTAAAGTATGCAAATTAACACATGAGGAACCAGTTAATTGGATCTCTTTAATTTATAAGTTGCATCTAATTTTCCATAAATATAGATGTAGTTGTTCCTCTTCTTTGGCAAAGATGAAAACTAATCAAAGTGGAAAACCACAGCTGTTTCTCATAGAGCTGTTTGTTTTCAGTAACTAACAACAATAAATACAAGATCATCTGTGATGTGTATATACTTGGGTATACGTCTATCTACTTCCTGTGTTTGGCTTCTGGTTTGTATCTCTAGGGGAAATAATTATCTCATTAAACATATTTAGGCAGAATGCTAAGCAAAGGATTCCTGAATTGCCAGTAAGAACAGGCACTCTTTATCATGGCATAGATTTCAAAAAGACTATTGTGAGCTCTTCAGCTAGTAGTAATCCTTGGCCCTGAAGGCTAGTTTTCAGTTTTCATCAGCTATATCATGGGAGCCAGGATAGAAACCAGGAGACTCTTTGAGTTCTACTCCTGCCTTAGGCACAATGTCCGATGGGTGACCTTGGGCCAGTCACTTTCTCTTAGCTCTAGGGAAAAAGCAGGGCCAAACTACCTCTGAAAATCTTGCCAATTTAACAGCAGGGACTCATCCAGGAATCAAGACTGACTTAAAGGCATCAAACTATTGGGTTTTTTTTAAATAAAAAGTTTTTTATTTATGATACAATTAAAAACAAAACGTACAAGACAAAAACAAAGACCAAAATACATAAAATTGAGTACCTGACGGATTATCCAGTTTACCTATTTACATTTGGTCATTTCTTTTTATAACGTTTTTCTTATCATATAGAATTGAGTTTTAATACAATTTCTAAATCTTTCCAACCTTTCCACTATTACATAATCTTGGCTTTCCTTTTTCCCCACCATTCATATAGGCATCAAACTATTATTGTTGTTGTTTTCCTACTTATTACACTACTATGGTTTAGTATTTTCCAACCCTAAAAAGTTAATTTTTCATTATGTATCTGACATGAATACATAATGTCAGAATCCACGTTAAAAGACTCCACATCTAAAAATAATGCTGACTTGTGATACTAACAAGAAGCAAAATTATATTATTATTAAATTACATTAAATCTAGATTTTGGAAAATAAATAACAAAGAAGGATCTGTTCAATAACACCACTCCTAACTTTTTAAATTACACAAATACTTTAATATTATCCTGCTTCAATGAATATGCAGAATAGAAAATATTCCAGGGAGGAGGTAAATTGGTGATCTTAGATTCTTTTGCTTTTTCCTAATATATTATCATTGTCACTCCCACAGATCAGCAGAATTTGACATTTGATCCAGTCACAGCCAACAAATACCTGCAGATATCTGATAATAATCAGAAAGCAACTCACCCCCAAGTTTTTCAAAAACCAAAGCCAAATGACCCTCAAAGATTTGAGCCATGGCAAGTCATGTGTACTCAGAACTTCAGCCAAGGCACCCACTACTGGGAAGTAGAGTTATCCAACCATTCCGTCATTGTTGGCGTAGCATGCAAAACATTCAGCAGATTGAAACAGGCTCATCAGAAGTTCACCATTGGGTTGGATAAACTCTCCTGGGGCCTGCATATCCAAGAAGACAGCTACGTGGCTTGGTACAATGACAAATCTACAAAGATAAAAGAACCTCTGTGCAAATTCATTGGAGTTCTATTGGACTGCGATCAAGGAACAATATCCTTTTACAGCATAGACAATAATATGAAATGCCTCCATGTTTTTCACACCACCTTTACGGAGCCTCTGGTCCCAATTTTCTGGCTTTGCGAAGGTACAGTTGTGACACTTTGCCAAAGGCCACCCAGCCAGATTATAACTGATGAGAGGTCACCTGATTTACAGGTATAGGCAAAGACTGACCCTATGGAAAAACTTTGAGCAAGCAAATAACTCTGGAACATTGAAAAAAAATTTGGCTTCTTGGCTGTACAGATAATTCTTTCTGTCTCTTATAGCTCTCTTGTGAATTGTAAGTCCACCTTGCCCTTCCAGGTAAAAATGCAGTTAGATCAGCGGTTCTCAACCTGGGGGTCGCGACCCCTTTGGGGATTGAATGACCCTTTCACAGGGGTTGGGAGACTTCGCCCGGATGCCACCATTTGGGTTCTTTTACCCTCTGCACATGCGCAGAACGCTTTGCGCATGCGCAGAGGGTAAAAAGAACTCAAATGGCGGTGGGGGGGCGGGGCGGGGCGCGGTGGGGGCGCGGGTTGCAGCATTAGGAAGGTTGAGAACCACTGAGTTAGATGCTTATGCAGCACAGAATCTGATGCACATGTTTTTGAGGCTGAATAAAAGCTTTGTGGCAAACTACAAA
The DNA here is from genome assembly GCA_023053685.1 of Diadophis punctatus similis. Classification (NCBI taxonomy): domain Eukaryota; kingdom Metazoa; phylum Chordata; class Lepidosauria; order Squamata; family Dipsadidae; genus Diadophis; species Diadophis punctatus. Next base: position 142,795,905 of record JALIGW010000002.1, on the reverse strand, counting down.
AATTAAGAAATGAATATCAATAAAGAAATAGTGTAAACAAAAAGATAATTAATTTTTAATTGGGAAATTGTCACAGCCAATAAAAGAATCAAGTTGGACAGAAAGGAAATGTACAGTAATGTTTACCCTGGACAGATCACTGTTCACAAGCTCTCTGTAGTCACCTCATTGTGAAGGTATATTGTGAAACAGTTAAGTACTATATATATAGTTTCTCATATGGGTGACTGGATACTAACAAGTTCTTAAGAATTCATATTCCGGAAAGCAATTCTTAAAATTTATTTTGTACCCTTTTTCCTATTAGAAGAGACTATAGTACAGCATTTTACAAAAGAACTAAAGCAGTCTTTAAAAAGATCAACATCAATAAATATTTGATAGGAAAACAGAATTATAAACAATACAAACATTTATTTTAAAAAAAGCAGTTTAGAAGGAAATCTAGAACAGGTTTTATTTTGTTTTTCTAAGTTTGTGAAAATTCACAGGGAAAGAAAGCTTATTTTTCTATGGAAAAAATTATGACATATCTAAAACTAGCATTACAGATTCTTGTCATGTTTATTATAATTTTTATTCTGTTCATTCAAAAGGAAAGTTGGAATAATATTATCTAAAGATTCTCAGAACTGCCCATTAGCAAGGTATCTCTTAGAAAATTGAACAGAACAGGACCATATTTTCTATGTGTTGGAGGGGGGAGGGCTGAAGATAAGCTGGAAAAAGATCGAAGCTGAAAATGAGTCAGATCTGGCTAGAGGTTGTTGAGGAAAAGATCCAGGAAAAATCTTTCAGGGTTTTTTTTAAGTTGTTAAACTCTTGTATTATATTTTCCTTTTCTGCCTATGAATTGGACTATGTTCATAATCTTCCAAGGCCATAATATCCCAAGAAGAGTAAAATTTAGGGGTCCATCTAATCCAGAGATGACAAACCTATGACACACATCAGGGGTGAAATCCTTCCGGTTCAGCCCAATTCGGGCGAGTAGGTAGCGGTTGCGGCAGCTGGTTCGGAGAACCGGGATGGCAGTGAGAGGCTCCACCCACCCGCCCCAACATCATCACTTCCTGGTTTTTAAAAAAAACTTTTTAAAGCCTTTTTTCCCTGCCAGTTCCCCTGAAAGAGGGGGGGGAGGGAGGGGGGGAGGGAAGGGAAGGGAGAAAGAAAGAGGCATTAGAAGGAAAAAATCAAGACTCACTTTCCAGCAGGGAAATCGCTTGGCAAAGAAGGAAAACAAATACTGTTGCTTTAAATCAGGCATCTCCAAACTTAGCCACATGGCTGGCTGAGGAATTCTGGGAGTTGAAGTCCACAAGTCTTAATGTTGCAAATTTTGGAGACTCCTGCTTTAAATTGAAAAGCCTTTGAAAGCTGCTTGGGAGGAGGTTTTTAATTGCAGAAGCGAAGTGAAAATAGCTTGATTTTCCTTGTTTTTCTATGAGCCTTTTATTATGAGTAATATTTTATTTGGGGGGGGGGGGTTGCTTCCCACAAAAGAAAGGGAGGGAGGGAGGGAGGACCACAAACCTGGCTGTCACTAGACACAGCTTCAGAGGATGCTTTGAAACAGCACAGCAAAGGCTGGAAGAGACCTCAGAGGTCATCTAGTCCAACCCCCTGCTCCCTGGCAAAATGGACTGCTAAATTGGCAGTACCCACCCAGTCACATGACAACCTGGCCATGCCCACCCAGCACATGACCACACCACCTGAAGCCACACCCACATGACCTCCAAGCCACACCCACAAAATAAGCCATGCCCACATAACTGGTAGGAAAAAATTTCACCCGACACACGTCAAAGGTGACAGGCCATGACCTTTTGGATGACACACCAGTGTTCCCCAACATTTAACAACTATTCGCACAATTTTGGAGGCTGTGGAGGCCATGGAAGACCATTTTCCACTTCAAGAACTAAGGCCTCATGTAACAAGTAAGCTGCAGGGGCCTGTAAACAGAGAACATTGCCTGAAGGTAAGCAGCACATGGCAAACCCTGGGGATTACACACAACTGGTCTGCATTTTTAAAAATTGTCAAAAATTATTTCTCTTTGGGGGGGGGGTAATGTGACACACCAGCAGAGTAAAGTTGGGCATTTTCTGAATTTTTGACCCAAAAGGTTATCCATCACTGATTTAATCCTAATACCTTTCAGGGTGTACTTTTTACATCTTGCCTCCTGCTACTGGCTACCTCTCAAGTAGCCATCTTTCCATTCATTAGCATGGAAGAGCAAGGATCTGAAGGACCTTCCACCAACACCCATTTTGCCAGAGTCCTTTGATGACATGTACTAATTTCTTGGCTTTAAATATCAATAGATATCCACTATTACAAACCCATCCAATTATGCACAATTCAAAGTTACCAGCTTGTAAAAGGCTTAATTGCTGAGGAAGCCTGGCTCCAAATATTTATTCCTGCCCCCCCCCCTTTATAATAATGGTCACAGATTGAATAAAAATAGAGAAAGGAAAGAATAATATATTTCAGCTGTGTTTTGAGAAACTAGCACTAGGTGACGCTGGCCAGAGGTCAGGAACTGCCTTTTCAAACTTTCTTCACCTGTGCATCTTTCCTAGGGAATAAAATCAATTCATGGACACTTTGAAGACATTATTAAGAACACCTAATTTGCGCAGCAATTGTGTGGCTGAACATGGCAATTGTATAAATATGGTCCAAAATAGATTTCATTTAAAAAAAAGTTGAAACAGAAATTTAAGATAATCTTTGTCTTTTTTTTTAAACTGAGCACACTGGGCCACTTTAAAAATGAAATTGTTGCCTGCTCTCCATAGAAAGTATATATCTACCCATACACATGCTATATACATACGTACAAAAATACATATATATCTACACACATACATTACACACAAATATTAATCACTGTCCATTTAACTGCAGCAAAAGCGGGTGGGGGGAGGAATCTGTCATTTATTACTCCTAATACCCTCGCTACGTGCTATCACCCAACTATCTGCTGCTGAATTGGACGCAACTCGAGAGTAAAATGGCGCAAACGTGTCCTGTTCGGAAAATTCGACGGCAGTCGGGAGGCGGGAACGGTCAGCTTCCCATATTCCGACAAAAATTCCCTGGGATTCTTTCACAATTACTCACACATTTTAATAGACTACGAAGGGCGGGAAAAGCTTAACGTGGGTTCATTTCGCGCGCCTCGAGGAGGAGCAGCACTTTTATTTTTCTTCTAACCGAGGCGGCCGGCTTTCTCTTAAGTCGCCCCTTATAGAGAAACGCCGCGCACGGAGGCGGCCCCTCGCTCGCCTTTTGGGGGCCGGCCGCGGCTGCCCGGCGTCGACCTGAGTTCTTGATGGGCGGAGTTGGCGCTTCCAGCCCCCTGCCCTGCCCTGCCTTGGGAAAGGGGGCCAACCCAGCGTCGCGCTCTTCGCCTCCTACCAGCTGACTTCAGCAGCATGGACGCGGGCTCTGGCCCCATTAGCTCCGCTCCCAACTTTCAAGAAGGTCCTTTCGGTTGCCCCATTTGCCTAGACGCTCTGAAGGACCCGGTCACCACACCTTGCGGCCACAATTTCTGCTTGGAGTGCATCGGGGCGCACAGGCATCACCCCGGGGGCGTAACAGGAGCCGGAGGACAAAGTGCCTCCCGCTGCCCCCTCTGCCAGGAACCCTACCCAGCCGACCTCCCGCTCCGTAAGAACCACACCCTGGCCGAATTGTTGCAGCTCCGACAGCCCGCGCCGAGCAGTCCGGGCCTGGCTATGGCACCCGAGGAAACGTCGGAGCCGTGCGCTCCAGGGAACGGCGATGCCCAGATTAAGGAGGTGCTTTGCGACTTCTGCACCGACGGGGAGAGGGCTGAAGCGGCTAAGTCGTGCTTGGTGTGCTTGGCGTCCTTCTGCGCCCCCCACTTGCAGCCTCATCTGAAAAGTCCGGCTTTCCAAAGCCACCGGCTGGTTCCGCCCTTGCTGCACATCGAGGAGAGTCTCTGTAAATTGCACCTCAAGCCCTTGGAGAGCTTTTGCCGGACCGACCGCAGCTGCATCTGCCAGCTCTGCCTGACCCAGGAGCATCGGAGCCACGAGGTGGTGGCCGTGGAGGTGGAGCGGGAACACGTGGAGGTGGGTAGGGCCGTCGTCCGAGGTACAAAGGGGCTCCTTTGTGCGCCCTGATTCCAGAGGAGCGACGAAGGGCGCAACCTGGCCCGGCTGGCGGAACAAAACCTTTAAGCTGCGCTGGCGATTTCCAGCCTCGGAATAAATGGAAACACACTGGCTGCCACCGTCGCTGGAAAGTTTTGCTGGACGTGTTAGGATTTAGGAGCGTTGTTAGGAGTGGTGGTTGAAAAAAAATATTACAGATTGGAAAGTAGGGGTTGGGGAATGCGAGAATCCGCACTGGAAAGGGACTGCAAAACCTGACTCAAAATCCACCTAATAAAGCCTATTTCCATTTTAAGGGTATGGGCTCGTTCAACCAAAGAGGAATGAAAGGTAGTTTGCAGGTGATCGGAAGCACGTTTCAGGTGCTTAATTTTTAAGAGAAGAAACGTTTAAGGATTAATGTTTAGGGATTACCTAAAGTTTAGGGATTTTGAGGAAGGCTGTAATTACTCTAGGAGAGATGATTCACAGATGTTAAGTTTCTGAAAAAGAGAGGGATGGATTCCTGGCTGTTTGGGAGCTTTTTTCTGTTAGATAAAGAATGAGAAAGCATTCTGCTCAGTTTTGGAACCAAAATAGTCCAGTTAGCCCTGGTGTATAAGGCTGACCAGACAGTCTTTTATCTAATAGGGATAGTAGAGTATAGTTAGATTTAGATACTGAGACTAATGGGTGAAGAATCCTGCTTAATGTAGGTAGCTGATTTAATTAAGTTAAAGATTCTCTTCAACCTGCTGATTTCCAAGCATGCTGGGTCCAAACCAACAGGAATGGAAATTCTGGGAGTAGCAATTCCCACTTGTACGCAGGGGTTCCACATTAGGGAAATCAGGATTACAAAATTGACTGTTTTACCAAGGTAGGGGGACCACAACAGAGTAAAAAGGAAAGGGAGAAATCAAAGGACATTTTATATTTTTCCGGATCGCAGATAATTGCTGGGACATAGGACATATCTGTTGCTGGTCTGAGACAGCTGTAAATGAGAATGAATGAGCTTCATGAGAACCCTAATTCTGTCCTGCAATGTTTCATTGCAAAGGAATTCTTGGCGTGACTATCACATGATTCTTAATAGTCATTGTAGACATAACTGAAGAGAAGCAAGAGGTTTAGGGGTAAAAGTCCTGGGGAATTACAGATCTGGCATGTTGAAAAGGGCGCAAGGAACATTTGGCAAAATGAAGGAACTATACAATACTCTCAAATTAGGGAACGGGTATTTTTGTTTTTATTTTTCTAATTTAAAATGTTCATAATCCTCCACTTATGACCAGTCACTTAACAGCCATTTGAAGTTAAATTTTACAGCAAACTCCCGAAAGGCTAGCTATAATATGGTTTTTAAATTGCAATCATTGCAGAATCCCTATGGTCACTTGAACAAAATTTGGGTGGATTCGCCCTTATGTCCAACTACAGGGATGCTACAATGCCCCTTCACCTATCTCCCCCCCCCCAGCTCCCTGCAAGCCTTGGGCCTGCTTTCCATCACACTGGGTCCCACACCGTCCTCCCCACTCCTGTCACCAATTGCTTACTTTTGTGCAGTATATTGGTTAATATGTGATATTCAGGTGACTTGTCTAAACGGTTTATAATTGCAAGATTGAATATGGGTCAGTCGATTTATAATTTTTCACTTTTCTGTTTTGCTTATTGCTATTTATGTTTTTTAGGGGCAGGGTTTTTAGTTATGTATAGTTATATTTTTAATAACTTAAAAGTAAAATAAATGGGTTACACTTTAAGATAAGTTATAAACTAAATAAGAAGGCAGCAGGTTTCAATCCTGGCATTGTCTGTAAAAGGAAAATTGATTAGCCTAGCTGGGAAAGATTGACAGAAGCCTTAGGGAGCTAAGAGCTTGATCTTTGCATAAAGCAGCTCTGTAGGTTGCATGATGAACACATAGTGCCCAAGGATGGGTGGAATAAGTATTACAGAGCAAGATTAAGGTATAGAGATACAAACCCCTGGCCCTGCATAGCCTTTTGGAAAGTCCTTTTGTCGGCTTAGGGGTCAGGATGTTAGTTGAGCCCATGATACGTATGTTGATTAGACTTCCTTGGTTGCCATTTTCTATTTGAATTGGATGTTCTTTATTATTTTGTATTGATACTTTGCATTTGTTAGCTACTTAGAGCTGCATTTGCACAGTGGGCATTACATACAAATAGATTTAAATAAAAAATATATTTTTTCACCAAATATCACCGATAAAAGTACTCCAAAGCTGGTGCTCTTCAAATGGGTTGAACTATAGCTCTCATCATCACCTCCTTCCAACATGTTGACCAAGGATAGTGAATTGTAATGCAACAAACAGGGAGGGCATCCATGAAGGAATTCTGCTATGAAGGAATAGGAGAAGCTTGATGGTAGGCACAAAGTATGATGGAAGACTCTCTTGCTCACCTGTTCATGGAAACTACAGCATAGTGTTAAAGTTGTAATAGATTATCTGTATATGACAGGGGTGTCAAACTCACGTTGTCACGTGACGTATCTAGACTTTCCCCCCCTTCGTTAAACCGGGCATGGGCGTGGCCAGCACGTGACACATCCAGTTAGGCTGCGAGTTTGACACCCCTGATATATGACAACTGAGTGCAGGTGACCTAAACAGTTGTTAGCGGAATGACCAGAGCTCATTATGAAAGAGGCAGAATACAACTAGGGAATTGAAAAGGAAAAAAAGTGTTGAAATTTTTATTTTATTTTATTTTATTTTATTTTATTTTATTTATTTATTTATTTATTTATTTATTTATTTATTTATTTATTTATTTGTCAAAACGTGTACAAGATAGCAGGTATGGTATAAACATAAACAAAAGCAAAGTAGGTATAGGTAAATTTGGACAATAAGACAGTAGGACAGGGACAGTAGGCACGATGGTGCCCACTTGGAATTTTGAGAATGTCATGGTTATCCATGTAAAAATGCCCATGCAGAGAAAGGGGAGCTAATTCACAAAATAATTCCTATTAGGGTCATGAATAGTTACTCTATACTGCAAATTATTCTTGCTTACCTTATATTTGTTCTTTGGTGTATTTCAAAAACAAAACAAAACCCTAAACCCTGGGCATTGAGCTGCAATATTCTATTTTCTAAAAAAAGAACAAGGGATGCGTAACCTAAAAAAGAGAAGGCCAATGGAAGAAATGACAACAGTCTTCCAATGCAAAAAAAAGGCTGTTTCAGGCAAGAGAGGGTAGCTATGTTCTCCACAGAGCCCAAGGATAGGGCAGAAACAATCTCCAAACAATTGTTTACAAATAAAGATCCAAGTTCAAAATGAGGAATTTCCTAACTTAAAGAGCGATTAATCAATGGAAAAGTGTGCTTTTTCTGAAGTCACCGGATAGAGATCCAACACTGGAGGTTTTCCGGCAAAGATTGGACATCTGTTTGATTGGGATGGTCTGAGGATTCCTGCCTCCAGCAGGGGTTTGGACTCCATGATCTCCAGGTCCCTTCCAACCCTACGCGGCTTTGAAAGTTTGTGTCACCTTTGAAGGGCCTGAAAGCATTCTTGGGCATCAGTATGCTGCTGGAGACTTTTGCTTTGCGGCTTGTGGATTTCCCATTTATAAATTAAAATGATTTTTTAAAGCACCCAGCAAGCACCCAGGGAAGACTTCGATACCTGCGATCACATGTTGTAGACTGCAGTCTTTGGGGATTTTTGTCAGTTGCAGGAATCATTTTTGTTTAGGACAAAAGCAACTGCACACTAACTTATATGGAAATATTTCCAGTTACCAAGCCTTGGGTTTGGCACTGTGCAAGGTAGTTAAAGATGGATGGGGAATCCGTGCTTGGGAGGGGAAAGCCTCTGAGTTCTAAATTGCAGCCAGACAAGTCAATACAAAAATCACAATGTCTGGAACAAATTGTGTGTGTGTGGGGGGGGGGGATTGGGTGTAGTCAATTTTCCTAGTCGAGTGAAATTTTGCACTATTATTTTCCATTTAAAATAGTGCTGAGTTCACTAACCTGTAAGCCTTACAGGTTAGTGAACTCAGCACTATTTTAAATGGAAAATAATAGTGCAAAATTTCACTCGAATAGGAAAATAGACTACACCCAATCCCCCCCCCACACACAATTTGTTCCAGTGTAAGGGAATAAATATCTAGGTAACAATTTGAATAGACAAGATTCTAAGATTGGGCTGTGAATGGATTTGTAAAGATGTACATCCATTTGCATGCATTAAAACAAATACCAATAAAAATTCCAAAACTGACTTGGCATAGAAAAGAAATATTAAACATAGGAGCTAGCCAACAGGTATCAGTCACAATCGTCGTAGTATTTTTTATTATGTTGCTAATTCCATTAAACTTTCTCCCAGCTGTACAAACAACTCTGTACAGATTATCATGTTGATTTTTTTTCAAGAAAAGGCATGCTACTGGACATTGGCACTAAACTAGGGAAATAATATCTATTTCACTCAGGCTAATCTTGAATTACATGTCTTTTTTTATTAGAAATAGTAGGTGATATTGCAAAAGAATATTTAATGCAGAAAGAACTTGGTTGGGTGATAAAGGTTTAAAACAGCTTCTAGAGAGTGAGTGTGGGGAAGAACTTTAAAATCTAGAAAGTGTTAAGAGTAATGTCTAAAAAGTTTGGAACGCAATTAACAGGATGAAGCAGTATATGGATAGGAACAGTTTGAAAAGGAGGCCTTCTCAGGAGGTAACAGTTACAGAGTTCATCAGGGAAAAGAACTGTCAGGACTATAGTATCATTAGAACTGCAGCTTTTAATATCCTCTTGATATCTTCTTAAGCAATAATTTATGGTTTTTGGTCATTTTTAAGAATAAGTCACTAGATGCAAGTTTAGATGATAGTCTGGGTCATGAAAGTTAAGCCACCCACAATCAGGTTCGCTTACCATTCTGTGAGAACCAAACTATGAAATGATAGAGGCCCATAGAAACATCAGTCCTGAGAGCCTTTCTGAGGAAACATCCTGATTTTGGGGGTGGATTTGGTGGAGTACAGTCAGAAAACAAATGAAGGTGATTTGATTCAAGGAAGTTGTTTGGAAGGAAAAAGAGAGGTTGAATGCTTAGCTTTCAGCAGTCTTCCCTAGAAAGAATTGTTTGGGGATCAAGAGAAGCCAGAAATTAGTGTTTCAAACTATCAGAAAGGTCTTTCTGGTGCAAAGACAAACATTTATTTGAACTTCTGGTGATTTGTGCCTGGCTTGCCAAACCATACACAGAAAAGTAATCTATTTTGTTTGGATTTGGAAAGAAAATGAAGAAAACAAGGAACAGGGAAGCTATATAGTCTGTGATTAATTCCATCTGATGCTAATTGGGCCTAGCCTAGTCTGGTAGCTTTACTTCAGTGTGATGGCAGCAGGAGTTCATTCCTTCCCTTCTAGCCCTTTCCCACAGTGTCTCAATCCAGCTCCTTTATTTCCGTTGGCTTTTCTCCCAGGTTCCAGTCCTTGCTCCGTTCGTCTTTCAGATTGCACTACTGGCCAGTTATTTTTTTCAGACACTCCCCTTCCCAGATGGTTCTGACTAAACTCCTGTCAGTTTTAGTTTAAGTCATTCTAAAGTGTTATTCGGGAAATCCCATTTCCAAATAATCTGTGGGCGTGCTTGACTCCTTTGGAAGGATTGCTAAACTTGGAAAAGTTTTCAGGGAGTACTTTCACAAGTCATTAAAATAAATCAATGCATTAACAGGGAAGCATTAATTGTTGGTGAGTTTCTTAATTGGCCACATCCAGGTACCAGTATGGTGTAGTGGTTAAGTGTTGGATTAGGAATGGGGAGACCCAATTCATCCTCAACCATAGAAACTGGGTGATTTGGGGTGAGTCATGCTCTCGGCCCAACCTACCTCCTAAGGGAGGAGAAGAATGCCTCCACTAGTGTATAGTACATTATGTACACTACACTGAGCTTTTGTACAAAAGGTGGGGTGTCAAACCGATTAATATAGTTTCAAAGGGTTATATTGTACACGCTGGCAAGTTTCCATCTCATCAAAGAATCTTGTCTACTTCATTGAGGAGTGAGCAGCTTTCCCAAAATTCAGGACAGAACTTGCTCTCCTTCACCAGTTTGGTTGTGAAATATAATGAGATGGGAAAGAAGGGGAGGTCACAGGAAGAGGTGAAGCAATCATTTTTACTTATCATTGACTTCTTGTTTTCAAGGATGAGAATGGCTGTAGACAATTGGCTTCAAAGAGCTGGTTTTCAGCAGTGTAATTTTGGCCATTTTGGTGTATTCATAGCGGTTAAGAATTGAAATAGGAGTAGTTGGGTTCCCAAGGTCCTCTCTCTCTACACTTTCCAACTTTATTTTGGTGGAAGGAGGTCATGTTTTTTTTTAAAATGGCATTTGGCTGTTGAATATTAATATAATATCTAGATTCTGAGTAAACTCAGATGACCAACCCCTGGTGCATTTAGAAGGCATGCTGAGATGGTAATACTCGGGATTCTTTTCATACTTACACTGTCTTTATACAGCATAATTATAATTGTTTTGGAAGTGGAGTGGTTTTTAAAAGCTGGAAAGTAGTATTACCTACAAATATTCATAAGCTGTAACGAACCATTTAAAGCACCTTAAGTATTGTGAAATAATCTTGAACCAAGATTCGCCTATGTTGACTAGTATATGTGTTTTGAAGAACCAGAGAATCTGGGTGCATCCAAGCAGTCTATAGCAGAAGTACTAAGCCTCACATCATCCCTGAATTCTTTACCTTTGCCCTGCCTTCTTTCCAGTCACTCTGGAGTTCTGTTCTCTTCTGGAAGGTGAAAGTATTCCTGCAAAGAGATGGAGACCACTATAACCTTTATAGTGGAAACAGGCAATCATTATAGATATAGAGAGAAGAAAATTTGTTCCACTACTCCTAATGTATATCATTGCCTTCTACTTCATAGGATGCCCAGATGAATTTGCTCATCAGGCAGACTAGCTGGTGTGTTGGGAATTGTGCTCTAAAAATATAAGGACATGATGGGAAGGATGTGATACTTGGAAAACCAATCACCTGCTTTTTTATATATATAATAAGCAGCTTATAGTTGAAGAAACTGCTGAAGGCTGTATGTAGCAAATGCCTGTGGTTATCATAGTATTGGTGAAAAAGGATCCCAGCGGGTAATGCCATGACACAAATTACACAGCTATGATTACTACTACTATGATAAGTAGGCTTTTCCAGGACCCAGAGTTTTTTCTACTTTTTTTTTTGAAAGATTGAGGATTTTAGACTATGTTTAAAAACTATGTTTAAACTACCGTATATTTAAAATCTTGATTTTATACTTCTTCATTTTCACTTCAGATAGCAGAAATTTGCAAGAAAGCAGGCAAAGGGAGAGAATTCAGGGGTCATGTGGTTAGTACTTCTGCTATATACTGCTTGGCTACCACTGAGATAAACATGACTAGAGTATCCCTCTAATGGTACCTAGCTAGAACTACAGAGTTGATTATCCCTGAACAAGGAGAAACAGTAATTCAGAATTTATACTTGGTTAACTCTCAAACACTATATAATCTCTTGCAGTGCTGCCCTCTCAGACGAGATTTTTCCTTGTTTCTGCATCCCTGATTCCGTTCAGATAAATCCTCCAAGAGAGGCTGGATTATTCCAGCCAATCACTGAGGCCTACCATGGGCAAGCTAAAAGTTCAGTGGTGTTGTACTGTATATCTTTGACATGTAGAAGTTCTTGGGCTCTTTATCCAGCAGCTCTAATTATAGAAACATGAGTTACAACGCATGGAAAGACTCATGCCATGAGGCTATGAAAATCCATTTTTAATCACGGTAGGCATTACTGGAATAGGTGGACCATTTTCTTAGTTGAAATAAAGCAATCCTTTGTATCCTAGACACCAATTCTTTTTTCCAAGCCAGCAAGCTATAAATTGCCTCCAGCTCTGAAACCAAAGCAGCAGCTTGGAGCTGATGAATGAAAAGGAACATATTTATTAATTGTTTTTTTGCAGGAATAAAATGTTATCGCTCCTGGTGGAACGGAGGAAGCAAAGGTCTTCCTGTTTGGCAAAAATAGATGGCTTTTGGCTCAAAATCAAACTGCACTTGGAAAGGCTTAAATAAGTAGTCTTAGTTTAAAGATAAATCTGAAATAGCATTTGGTAGTTTATGAGTGAATATAACATACATATAACACATACAGAAACAACCTAAAAGTGATTCTTCAGAATTCTCCCTGCTACCCACAACAGGTGGCAGCATCCAGGTAATCCTGGCTGATGTTGAAAAGTAAAACAAGGGACAGACTTAGGATTTGGATGGGAAATCACCAGGAAATCCCAGGACTGAACAGAAAATCCAATGGCAAGACGTGTCCCTGTTATTTCCAAGAAACGCATAATTGAATTTGATCCCCAGGGAGTCTTATCTTCATGCAAGACCAGTATCAAGCAAACATGACCTTTTTTCCCCCTGTACTATTTTAATGATAGCAGCAAAATATTTTCTAGACACTGTAGTTAGCACATATCACTAAGGAGCACATTGGTCACTGATATCTGGGAAACCTGTTGTGTTTTCAGAATCTGTTTAAGAAAAAGGGCAGCCTGGAGTGCTTTGCCATTTAATCTTTTTCTTTTCCTCCCCTGGCTTTATTTTAAGAGATCAGTGGGTTATTATGGCATCAGCAGATAAGCTCTCTTCCTACCACTCTAATTTCCTTCTTTTTTAATAAGAAAAAGGGTGTTGATTCATTCTGCCCTGGTTCTTTCTTGATAATGTAACAATTGTTCTTTTCAGGGCAGCCCACTCAGACTGGTCTTTATCTCTGTCCGGGCCTGGTTTTTTATCTCAGCCTAGCACATGATCTCATGGAGTAGGAGGGGGGTCTGAATGCAGCACTTGTTCCTTTCAATTCCAATCAGAATAGAACAAATACTACTAGGGGTGGGCAAACTATGGTTCTTTGAGGACCTGTGGACTTCAACTCCCAGAATTCCTGAGCCAGCCATGCATGCATGGCTGGCTCAGGAATTCTGGGAGTTGAAGTCCACAGGTCCTCAAAGAACCATAGTTTGCCCACCCCTGTAAAATAACTAAGCGATAAAGGAGGAGGAAATTTAGCCTGGTTTAAAGGCCTTGTAGGGAGGAGAGTGATGCTTTTTGCCCAAGTAATTCATGACAATCATGACTTCAAATCTAAACCAACTCCGTGTATTTTGAGTTGCTCACCAGGCAGAGGGTTTGTTTTATGTTTGTATTACTTAAAAACAAAATAAGTAGGATTGAGAAAGAGCTTAAGAGCAGTTAGTTGTGTATATAAGCAATAATAAGGACTTTAGGGATAGAAAAGGACACAATGGAAAATGAAATCTTACACCTGAACTCTGACTGCATTTTGCACCTCCAGATAAGTGGATTTATTTTAGAAAAACAGGACAGTTGTAACATGTATGTGTATAGTCATGATGATTGAACTGTAAATGTCAATTTCTATACAAATTGTGTACAAATAATTGTGAAAGGTACATTTCTGTAAAGTTGAGATTCTGATTCTCTCTCCTTTTTTTTCTTGCCTGAAAGGCTCAGAGGTCCAAAATCCTGAACAATATTGAAAATCAGCTGGATGAACTGGGAGCCGCAATAGTGCAGATGAAAAGGATGGTGAACCTCATCAAAGTATTTCACCACATTTATTTTATCCCCAGTAAAAAGCAAAATGTTGAACCTTCCTCTGAAACCTTTCCTTTCCACAGACTTTCCTCCCTTTATTGTCTGTTGTCAAAAGGTAACAAAAATACTGTATTTTTCGGCGTATAAGAGGCTGAAAATTTGGGTGCATCTTATATTCTGAATGTAGTTTTTTCGAAGCTTTTTTTCCAGCCCTAACAAGGTGCTAACGATCTTCCCAGCTCTTACCAGCCTGCAGGCTCTTTCATTGTTACTCTCTCCAAAGAATGTTTTTCCAGCCCTAAAGTCTTTGCAGGCTTGTTTTCATTGCTACTCCTTCCAAAAAAGGTTTTTTCAGCCCTAACCAGGGGATAAAATAATGTGCTGAAGCTGACCAAACTAAGGACGCTAGCCAGATGAATACCTGGTAGGTAGATTTTCCTCCCCCAAAACTCTGGTGCGTCTTATACTCCGAAAAATGTGGTAGGCCATCCTTCCCCAGGAAAGGGTCAACTGTTAGGATGCTATAGACCACAGTCCCATCATACCTGGAAAAAACTGAGGAATGCTGTCTTCAAGAAGTGTCCACTTAGGGATTATAGGTCTGTTCTAAAATTTTCTGTATTCGCATATAAATAAAGAACAAATGTATTGCTCCAGCATTTCTTATGCAAATGTTTTCCTGAGAAAAAAATTAGAAATGCAACAGAATCACATGAGGCTTCTTCCTTGAATAGAAGATAGTGACAGTGTTTAATGTTTTATCCCTGGAGTAGGGACCCCATATCCGTAGAAAAGTAGTACTGTAGGGCAAAGATAAAGTTAATGAATAACTTTCATGACAGGGAAAAAGCTTCTTTATTTTATGAAATGTAGTCAGGATTGAATGCTGTTCCTTAGAAATAGCAAAACTCTACAATTTTGTAAAAATTCCCTCAATTTGAGAATGGAATGTTCCTGATAATTCCGGAACATTCCATTCCCAAATTGCTACTTTTTGCGGTATTTCTAGAACAGCCATGGTGTTTTTTTTAACTTCTTCCCGTTTCTTAGCCATAGTTAAGAGATGGGGAGTATTCTCATATCCCTCTCCTTTTTTCAGCATTTACATTCCACTTTAAATGCTAGTTTTAAGTTTTCCCGCAGCAATATGATTAGCCTGCAAGAGAACGGCGCAGTAAATAGAATTAGGAAAAGTTATTAAAATGAGGGATGGAAAAGAAGTGTGAGAGTCTGAAGGACAAGGAAAGAAATGAAACACACAGAGATCTTAGCTATACTCAATTTGCCAAGAGATACAGCCCTAAATGCATTTTTAAGAAGTAGCTTTTATAAAAAAATTCAGGGAGAAGCAGCTTATGTTTTTCTTCTCCAGTATGTTCTCATGAAATCCCCCAGTTTTTGGGGGAAACACTCCTTTATCCAAGAACCAAGTTAGTGAGTGAGATAGGTGTTTTATCACTGAAAAGTAAAGGTGACTTCATGGGTTACATACAACCCTCCATCACTCCATCTGCTGCTAATGGCATCTGAAGATAGTTTAAATTTGGCAACAAAATAACTGAATTTCAACTGTTTGTCTCCCCTCTCCCTTTTTCCTGTTCAGGAAATAAAGTGCCCTCATTCCTACCCACATAAACTTCCCCAAATGAACCAAAGCCAAACCTATAAAAATGGCAATTTTGCCATAATTTTTCTTTGATTAGGACGCTGAATAAGGATAGGAAGTATTCTGTTCCCATTCCTGTCTTTAACCTGCTTGAAAGCTCTAAAGCAGTGATGGCGAACCTTTTTTTCCTCGGGTGCCGAAATAGTGCACACGTGCGCTATCGCACGTGTGCGCGTGCCCACACCCATATTCAATGCTCCCCCACGCACCCCTGCTCCCCCATTTCCTGACTTCCAGTGGATCCGGTAGGCCCATTTTTTGTCCTCCCTAGGCTCCAGAGGCTTTCTTGGAGCTTGGGGAGGGCAAAAACGCCCTCCCCTGCCACCCTGGAGGCCCCCTGGAGGCCAAAAACGCCCTCCCAGAACCTCCGTGCGAGCCAAAAATCAGCTGGCGGGCGCCCACATGCACGCTGGACCTGAGCTAGGGCAACAGCTCGCGTGCCAGCAGATATGGCTCCGCGTGCCACCTGTGGCACCCGTGCCATAGGTTCGCCATCACGGCTCTAAAGAAACAGTCCCCAAATCTTCATCCCTGCTCCTCCTGGATCATTGCTGTACTAGTGGAAAGCCTTCTAGAGCCTTCAGCAAACTGGAAGGCTGACTCACTTCTCCTGATTTCTTTATAATAGCCAAACCTGAGTGTAGAGTTTGGGAGAAAGGGTAAAAATTGATGATTGCCTACTCTCCCCATAGTTGTTAGTAATTTAAAAAAAATATTCTTTCTTTTGATGGGTTCCATATTGTATTTCCTCAGGCTACTTCTTAAATGTAGGTTTCACGTGATAATTCATTTGTTCTTATTTGAGAAAGGAGCTTGGTTTATTCACATTTTAGTTAATGGTTTTTGTTGGAATAAGTCTATCTTTATTTTTTTAGGCTACCGCTCAGAAGGAGAAGGAAAAGGTCAGCAGTCTCTTTACCGAGGCCACCAAGATCCTGGCAACCTTTAAGAAGGAAGTACTTGGTTTCATTGAGGTTGATGAAAGAACCATGCTGGGCGGAGCAGAGGAGGAACTGCGGCATAAAGAAGAGCGACATGTCCTGCTGATGGAACACAAGCGGAACCTGGAGAAAGTCCCCAGCACGGACACCATCACTTTCCTGCAGGTGCGCTCCAAGAATTATTTTTGTAGGTGATTCAGTAGAGAGAGAGCATAGGCTTCATTGTATGTCTTCTCCACCTGGGCACTCAGGATGCATCAGCAGTCCCTGGAGAAGGTCCAGCAGTAACTCTGGAGCTCTTGCTCAAGAGCCAACTCCGTACCTGTATCTATTTGCACAGTACAAATGAGTTTGGTTGGTACCTAAAAAGCTCATTATGTGAAATAGCATCCAGGTGTCTCCATCAATATAGTCATAGGGCAGCAACAGCTGTGTGCACTTGTCTTTAATATAAAGGGCTAGTGAAAAAGGATGCTACGCTTAATAGTTTGTGTTAGATTCGTCGATGGAAGAGGCGAGACACGCAGGAACTTGCTAACAAACAGCTTTTTATTGTGTAACAGTTCAGAAACCCAGCGAAAGTCCTGTCTGACAGCTAGCCCTTTTATAGGGAGCTGTCAGACTGTTCGACCAATCAAGTTTGAGTATTTTCCCACCGTAATGGCGGACCTGAGTGAAGCCTATGCTTCACTTGTATTGAATACTTAATAGTTTGCGTCTACCAGGGGGTGGTTCCATATGAGTGGATGAATGTGCCCCGTATGTTTTTCTTTTATTGTCCCACCACTTGTCGTCTGCTTATTCATCCAAGATCACATGTTCATTCCCATCACGATCTCTACTAGGGAAATGTTTTCTCATTTCTTTCACTCTTGGAGGCAAGGGGCCATACAGTACCAGGAGAAGGCTCTCTTGGATTTGATGCTGCTCCAGATGAAGATCCAGGAACAGAATGTGCCAGAAGGTTACAGCCAGTAGAGCTGTGTGTACCCCTTCTTCCCCCCACTTCATCTCCTGCCACATCTGTGCTGAGTTTTTAAGCCAGTTAAGTGTTAGTGACTTGAGAAGAGCTGTATCTGCTGAATAGACCTTATAGTCGAACAATTGCTGTAACTTTGCTTGTTTTCTTGACCAGGAATTCCAGGCATTAAAAATAGCAGCTGAGGAAAAAAACCTTGCATGTTCAAACTTCCCAAGAGAACTGAGTTTTATTAAATCCAGTCAGGCCGTGTTTGCTGTGAAGGAGCTGCTGGGAAATATTTGCAAGAACCAATGGGACCAACTGTCAGGGAAGGGTGAGAATGGACCTTTTCTTCATGGGATACCAGAAGGTTTGTAATTTATTTGTTTACTGAATTTTTACAGCCACCCAACTCATAATGGAAGGAACCCTGAGACATGGGCAGATTTCTTGTCCTTCAAGAGTTGCCCTTCAGCTGAAGTACCAGATATTTATGGCTGTGGAATAGGAGCTCTATATCAGCAGTGGAGCCTGGCATCCATTCACTGAGTCTGTCCATTATACTAAGCCAGCGCGTAAGTTGATGGCTGACCATCAGAACATCACACAAAAGTGGATGGAGGCGTGGAATAGCTGCACCCCCCAAGATATCTCTGGGCACATTAGCCCTAGTAGTATACCTCCAGGATTTGGCCTACCCCAATACATGTGGGTGACATATAATAGAATTAGAACAACTCATGGTGTGTGTGCTGACTCCTTGCATAAATGGGGAAAGACACCTTCAGCACAATGTGATTGCGGGGCTCCTCGACAGACTATTCAGCATATAGTGAGGGAATGCCCTAACAGAAGATATCCAGGAGACTGTAGGGACTTCCTCTGCACAACAACGGCAGCTACTGACTGGATCTCCAAACTTGATATTAAGCTTTGAAATGTTATTTCTGTTTTCCTTTTTAGGTTTTTCTTACTGCTTTAACTGTTTTTAATTTTTAAAAATGAAGTGTTTTAATATTGTGTGTGACCAGCCATACGCTAAATAAATAACTAAGTCAGCGGTCCCCAACCTTTGTGGCTTGGCGGCCCGGTTGGGGAGGGAGAGGGAACTGGGCCGCAAGAGCAGTGGACTGGTACACAAGGTCCACTCGCGCAGCCAGTTCCAAATAGGTTGGGGATTGGGGACCCCTGTGCTAAGCCAAAGTATGGTTTGTTCAGTTTGGCTTAGTTCATTGGGTTTGTGTACTTAATTCTTGGCTTATTCAGCACACTATGATAAAGTATTCATGATACTTGCCCTAAGATGTCAATTTTGTTGTTATCTACATGTAAGTCCTAGAAGCTCTGTCAACTGTTGTCACTGCGAGGTTCTTGTTTCTTTTCTTTCATGCAACTTCTCAGAGTTTCATATGTATAACTTTCATATTACTCTCTGATTTTTTTTCTGAAAGTACCTAATTTTTTTCTTGTGCAACAGTGGCATGCAAACTTTGCTTTTTATGGTAAACCATTCTGTAGAGTTTTGATAAGTCTTTATTTTAGAACTTAGATGGGGGAGGATATTCAAATCCACTGACTACAATTTATATCTCTTAAGTCCCCTGTGGCACTTATAGAAGGGGCACAAAAACAATTTTGAGTTAACATTTGTGATTAGCAGATCAAAATGAAATGCTGGCCTTTCAAGGAGAAAAGAAGCAAAATAGGTACCATCTAAAAGAGATGCAACTGACAAAAAATGCAAGATAGCAAGAATCTAAGCGGTCTTAGTTATTTAGGCTTTTAATAGCACTCAGATGTTTCAAAAATGACTCAGATATATAAACAGGCAACAAACAGACATCACTAGGTGTGGTTACTGGTGGTTTGGGAAACATATCCAAAACTGGTGTCCTTGAAATAACAGAACAGAGAAAGGGTTTTTACTTGTTAGTTTTTGATTTCCAGACTCTTATCCTGCCAGATTCAAAGCTCATGTTGCTTGTTCAGTTGAAGATGAAGATTTCTGGCTCATTTCTAAGTTTGAAATCTTAAGTTGTTTGTGTTTTCTTTGTGCAGCTGTTTAAAACATTATTACATTAGAACTGTTCCGCATCTGACTGCCACTGGCAGGGAGGTTTGGATTTTAATGGTAAATAACAAACACTTATCTTTTGAAGCGAGTTAAATAGAAATATCTAAAAGAACTGTCAGAGCTTTTTACAGGATATGCTGTCACTTTGCCATCTTGCCAGCATTATTACCTTCCCCACCCCACCCCCATTACATTTAGGTAACTACAGGTAATCCACGAGTTATGACTACAATTGAGCCCAAAATTTATGTTGCTAAGTGAAACATTAAGTGAGTTTTGCCCCTTTTTACAACATTTAATTAACAGAGTTGGAAGGGACCTTGTAGGTCATCTAGTCCAACCCCCCGCTCAAGCAGGAGACCCTACACCATTTCCAACAAATGGCAGTCCAATTTCCTCTTGAAAGTCTCGAGTGATGTAGTTCCCACAACTTCCGAAGGCAACTTCTGTGCCACTGGTTGATTGTTCTCACTGTCAGAAAATTTCTTGCCACAGATGTTAAGTGAATCACTGCAGATGTTAGGCTAGTAATGTGGTTAGGTGTATCTGGCTTCCCCATTGACTTTGCTTTTCAGAAAGTCACAAAAGGGGATCACGTGACTCCAAAACACTGCAACTGTCATAAATATGAACCAGTTGCCAAGCATCTGAATTTTGCTTACATGAGATGCTGCAACAGTCGTAAGTGTGAAAAACAGTTATAAGTCACTTTAGTGTCATTGTAATTTTGAACAGTTACAACTCAGACACACATCAGGGATGAAAATCACTGCTTTTCCCTGAAGGAAAATAAAATGTTTGCATTCCTCTCCCCAGCCCACCCATATCCTTACATCATGTTTTGTACATTTGTTTGATCATATGCAAAACAAAAATGGAAATGGATCTTACGAAAAATTATTTTTCTCTTTCAGAGATCTGCTCAGGCCAATAAGCAAAAAGCAGGGTGAGGCAGCTTTTTTCCTGCAAATGATAAAAACAGTTTTCCATGCAAACTCCACAGAGCCTGTGTCAGCCCTTGGATGTAGGCCAGGTCAGGAAACAGCAGCACAAGAAATAATAGATCTCCACTCTATTGATATACTGTAGGCTATATTAATAGACCCTTGAAAGCCTGAGGTTTCTAATCCCTGCTCTCATATACTAAAAAGAGTCAAGGTGGGACAGTCTTGAGTTTTTCTCTTGTCTTTCCCAGGCTAAGGTCATGTTTTCACAATACTTGCCACTATCTTCTTCGAGACATCCCCATACTCCTCTATACTCTTTAGTTCTCAAAAAAAAAAAACCCCAAACCAGTTTGGCAATTCTTTTAGCTGCCAGGGACAATGTATGATCACATAGCACAAAGTGGAACGTGGAATATGGAGATTTTCCCATAAATACTCTAGAGCAGTGATGGCGAACCTTTCGGAGACCGAGTGCCCCAACTGCAACCCAAAACCCACTTATTTATCACAAAGTATCAACACGGCAATTTAACCTGAATAATGAGGTTTTACTACCTAAAATAATGATAAACAGCACAGAGTTCAGCTAATTGCTCTAAGAAAAACGTGCACTTCTATGCCCCTTCATTTTTTCCTGCTTTTGAATTACATTTAGCAATAATAATAAAACTTTTGTAATATTATTTCTTTCCCTCCCCCTTTCCCTCCCTCCTTCTCTATCTTTCTCTCATTCCCTCCCTCTCTCAATTCCCCCCTTTCTCTCACTCCCTCTTTCCTTCCCTCTCTCTCTGCCTGATTCTTTTTCCCTCCCATTTCACTTTTCCCCCCTCTTTCTCTCTCCCCCTTCTCTTTTCTTCCCTTCCTCTCTCTTTCCCCCTCTTTCCCTCCCTTTGTCTCTTTCCCTCCCTATCTCTCTCTCTGCCTCCATTTCTCTTTCCCTCCCTCTCTTTTCTCCCTCTTTCCCTTTCTCTTTCCCTCCCCCTCTCTGCCTGTTTCTCTCTCTTTCCCTCCCTCTGTTTCTCTCTTTCCCTCCCACTTCCCCCACTTCCCCCCCTTTCTCTCTCTGCCTCCCTGTTTCTCTCTTTCCCTCCCTCTCTCTCTCCCCCCCCTTTTCCCCCTGCAGGAGGGAAGGAACCCCTGAACTGGTGCTGGGTGGTGGGAATATGACATCCGGAGGCCGAGGAGCCCAGGAGCAATGCGCCCACGCTCAGCTGGTCGCCGGAGAGTCAAAGACCAGCTGGACGGCGGGGACACAGGGCATCCCAACACAGGCAGCTCTTCAGGAAAAGTAACTGACATCCGGGAGGCGAGAGCGAGCCCACAATGACGCAGGGTCGCATTGTGGCTCTGTGTCATAATGGGCTCCAGGAGGAGGACGGGACCCCATCTCCCCATTGTGAAGCGCGCTAAATTTCACTGTGCTACACAAGGGGCAGGCCATGGAGGCAGCAACAACAAATGCACTGCGACGAAGGCGGAATGCTGTTTCACACTCTTTTTTTGGTCCTGCAAACAACGGCGAGAAACGTGATGGAGCTGGGCTGGGGTGACGGTGCGCGTGCCCACAAACAGGGCTCTAAGTGCCATCTCTGGCACGCGTGTCATAGGTTCGCCACCATTGCTCTAGAGTTTCTTGATTCCCCTAAAGTCTTGGCATTAACCCACAGAGTCTTTTGAAAATTGGCTCCACCACTTATGCCCAATCCAAAAAAGTTGTGCATTTTATATAGAAAGGGACAAGTAGAATCAAGGAAAACTTGCTAGCTCAATTGGGTTTTTCGCTGGTGTCCCTGCCTGTAGTATACAGAATTTGCAATACAGTTAGAATTGGGATCTTATGTTAACATATGCAATTGTTCTCTTGCGATGCATTATCAGCTTTAAAATGTTTCAGGATCCAATCTGGGTCGGTCACTGGGACAAGAGGTTTAGTCTTCCGAGTTTTTAGATTAATGCTGGAGTCCAACCTCAGGAAACCTCTCTCTCGCCAGAAAGGGAATCTCACCGACCCAGATTGCATCCTGCAACATTATTCTGGGACTCATATATTTGCCTTCATTCCTAAAAATGTTTTACACAGCAGGTGATTTTTAAGCCTCTGAAACCAGGAAGAAGTTACTACTTTGGGACAAAAGGCTTCTTTATGGTGATGATGTTTTCAGTTCTGTCTCTAATGTTGACAGTATATATTGATGACAAATTCTTCTTTTCACAGTGACAATTGAACCGCAGGTTTCAGAAAGGAGCATCAACCCCGCCAGTTTGGAATTACGAGATTATTTTCTCAAATGTAAGGCCATTTGCTTTCTGCATTTTTCTCCTTCGTTTTCATGCCTTGCTTGTGGGCTGATAAGATAACCTTTACTGTCATTTTTTATGGATTGAAACATCATACAAAATTCTAAGCAGCGGTATCTGCAGAGAGATATCTTTATTTTATTTTTTTTGCAGTGTAGCGTTTTATGACATTTAAAGGTATGTTTTTAATTGTTACCTAGTTTTGTTTTATTTGCTGATTTTTAGTGTAAACCACTTTGGGATGTCCAAATAAGAAGTTGTACATGAATATTTTAACTACAATAACTAGCATTTTAAAATAAATGCTCCTACCACTCTGAAAATGCAAATTGTGTGTGTATGTGTGTATATAGCATATATTGCATATACATATACATACATACATACATACATACATATATCTCCTGACACTCTGAAAATGCAAATTGTGTGTGTGTGTGTGTGTGTGTGTGTGTGTGTACACACACACACACACACACACACACACACACACACACACACACACCTATTGTGTTTCCCCAAAAATAAGACAGGGGCTTATATTTTTTTGCCCCCCCCCCTCCCCCAAAATGCCCCTGGCCTTATTTTCGGGGGGTGGTTTATAATTTTCGGGATGCAGGTGGGGCGGGGCACGAGACGCATCACTTACTGCAGTTTGCCAGCTCCGTGGTCTCTCAGCTAGTCTCTTTAGGGAAAAAAACTTGCAAACAGACAAGCCGAGAGACCACGGAGCTGCAAAGCTCCAGTAAGTGGTGCGTCTCGCGGGGCGGGGCGGGGCGGCCGTCCTACCTCGGATTTGTCCCGGGACCTCCGTCGCGTTCTTACGGTCTTCTCTCCACAGCAGCCCGTTCCAAAAGAGAACGTCTTGCGAGTTTGAGAAGTTTGAACTCGTGAGACGTTCTTTTGGAACGGGCTGCTGTGGAGAGAACACCGTAAGAACGCGACCGAGGTATCGGGACAAGTCCCAGGTAGGAGGGGCATCTCGCGCTGGGGTTTGGCCGGGCGGGCAGGCCAGGCATCCCTTGAAAATGCTTCGAAAGACTTTGAGGGTTTCGGGCGGGGGATGGGGCGGGGCGCGACGCGAGTGAGGAAGTCAGCGGTGACAGGGATGCCCCGCCCCGTCCCCCACCCAAAACCCTCAAAGTCCTTTGAAGCATTTTGAAGGGATGCGTTTTGCCTGCCATGAAGGCAACCGATGCTTGCCTCCTGTTCTTCAGGGAACATCGGTTCCCTTCATGGCAGGCAAAATGCATCCCTTCAAAACAGGGGTGAAATCCTCCTGGTTCGCTCTTACCTATCGGTCGCCGCAGAGCCTTTGGAGCTGATGGCGTTCACGGCGTGGGGCTTCCCCCGCCCGCCTGGACGCCGCCATTTGAGTTCTTTTGCCCTCTGCACATGCGCAAAGTGTTTTGCATGCGCAGAGGGCAAAAGAACGCAAATGGCGGCATCCAGGCAGGCGGGGAAGCGGGCGGGGGCAGCCCCGTGCCGCAAACGCCACCAGCTCCAAAGGCTCTGCAGCGACCAACAGGTAAGAGCGAACCAGGAGGATTTCACCCCTGCTTCAAAATGCTTCGAAGGACTTTGAGGGTTTTGGGCGGGGGATGGGCGCGGCGCGACACGAGTGAGGAAGTCAGCGGTGACAGGGATGCCCCGCCCCATTCCCCGCCCGAAACCCTCAAAGTCCTTCGAAGCATTTTGAAGGGATGCGTTTTGCCTGCCATGAAGGGAACCGATGTTCCCCAAAGAACAGGAGGCAAGCATTAGTTCCCTTCATGGCAGACAAAACGCATCCCTTCAAAATGCTTCAAAGGACTTTGAAGGTTTCGGGCGGGGGATGGGGCTTGGCGCGGTGCGAGTGAGGAAGGCAGTGGCGATAGGGAAGCAGCGAACTGCCAGACGCTGGTAAGATGAGCGTCTCGCAGCCGGCCCCTCCCCTGCCTCCCCCAAATTGTGCCTGACGATCTTACCAGCGTCTGGCAGTTCACTGCTTCTCTTGCTTGGCAGGTCTTTGCAGGGAAACTTCTTGAGGGATCTCTCTCTCTCTCTCTCCGGGCCAAAAGAGTGCCGCCGCAAAAAGAGCAACTCCCGGCATGTCCCCCCCTTTCCTCCGGAAGTAGTTGGGGGGGGGCTTATTTTCGGGGGGTGGCTTATTTCAAGGCATGTCCTGAAAAGCCCTGTGGGGCTTATTTTCGGTATATAAAATCACACACACACACACACACACACGATCATCTTAGCTATCTTGCTTCAGTATTCCACTAACTGAAGTCCTAACTTCCTCCTTAATCAACCCATGGTTTAGTATGAGAACACTGCTTTTTGTGGAAGGGGGGCTTGCTCATGCCATGTGCCTTCTTTGTTTATCATTTTCAAGCTTTTTATATATTTGCTTTTGTACAGCTGCATTCATCATTGACTTGGACAGTGATACTGCTGACAAGTTCATCCAACTCTTTGGGACCAAGGGGGCTAAGCGTGTGCTGAATCCCATTGCTTACCCGGATACCTCAACCAGGTTCATCAACTGTGAGCAAGTATTGGGCGAGAATACTATGAACCGTGGCAACTATTACTGGGAAGTGGAGATCATAGATGGTTGGGTGAGCATTGGGATCATCACTGAAGATTTAAACCCCAAGGAATCATATGACCGGGGTCGCCTAGGCAGGAATGAGAAGTCATGCTGTCTGCAATGGAACGGCCAGAACTATGTTGCATGGTTTGGCGGATTTGACTGTGTTATACAGCAGCCATTTTTTCATACTATTGGGGTGTACTTGGAGTATTCAGAGAAGGTGCTGACATTCTATGGAGTCAAGGATTCCAAGATGACTTGTCTCCAGCAGTTCAAAGTGTCTCGCTTCAAAAAGGGACATTTTGACCCTTTCCAGAATAAGATCAACCACCAGTTTCCAGTACTGTTCACGCACAACCTCAAGCCAGCCTTTTTTCTCGAAAGCGTAGATGCTCATATGCAGCTCGGGCCTTTGAAGAAAGACTGTGTTTCAGTACTTAAGCGGCGATAATTTGGTCAATGTATGACCAAGGATAAAGAATTTGACAAGTAGGATGTTTGTGACATCTCTGCTGGAGCATCTTTCTGCGTCATCTTTCTGAGTTAGTGTTGATGAGTTAATCATACTTGTTGCTGCTCTTTTTACTTATTTGATAAGTATCAAAGTTTAAAGAAGCACTTTTCAGCAAAACGTTTTCTTCTCTTGGACATAATTAGGGATCATTTCCAAAGGGCTTGATCTAAAGCAAAAGACATCTCCATTTCATCTATACGAACTAATGGTATCTCTAGAGACTGCTCTGTTTCACAAGTACCGGTAATACATGGATCAATAATCAATGGTACCATGAAAACCCATCTTCATAATAGCAGGCAGAAAAAATACTACCACTGATCAAAAATGTATGCTGAAGGCCCATCACTTGTTTTTAAATGTCGCTAGATGAATACTGCTCTTCCACTGCATTTGAAAAAGAAAACAACTGTGGAAAAAACAATGATGTTAACTGTCAGCAGAGCAAATGACATATATGAACAAATATATTCAGCTTTGGATTACAATAGCAAGAGAAACCATATGGGGCTGTGGGGAGCTTTTGTTGATTCTTAGCTTAAAACTAAACTCTAGTCTATATATTAGAAATATAACTTTGAAATTAAATGAAGCATCTGTGGCTGTGTGTCAGCCCCACTAGGTAGACCAGTTCAGGAAATGATCTCCAAA
Source organism: Diadophis punctatus similis (assembly GCA_023053685.1). Taxonomy (NCBI): domain Eukaryota; kingdom Metazoa; phylum Chordata; class Lepidosauria; order Squamata; family Dipsadidae; genus Diadophis; species Diadophis punctatus. The sequence continues at coordinate 142,769,438 of JALIGW010000002.1, read as the reverse complement.
GGAAGGATACAATTTTTACTGAGATCGATTATAATAATTGAGTCTTGCAAGTCTGATTGTAATATACCATCACCTCTTTGTAGTTCAGTGAATTAGGGTGCCATCTGCCTGAGCTGCTGCCAAATGTTGTCCCATTGTTTTGGGACTTTAAAATGTTCCTGTCATTTTTGTCTAGGTAATGGTTTCGGCATGTTTCCATTACGACCACATTGCATACTCTGTACACTGTGGTATATGTGCCTGTTTATTAATACTGGGTTAAAAAGTGTACAAAGTAAACTGAGCTGTAGATCTGAATGTGAGGTACTCAAGATATGAGTACCTGCACAAGGAGAGCAAAATATTTAAGCACTGGGTGCTTTCCCCTTTCCTTACAGCATCTTACAGGCATAGAAGTATTACAAAAATGGAGATTCAGAGGCTTTCTGGAGTCATTGGCTGGTTGAATCTGATGGAAATTGAGGCTTATTAGCCTCTGAAGGACCGCAGATTCCTATTTCTGTGATATATTCTGCTTTTCTTAGCTGTATTTTGAGTACAGATCCATGGAAGTACAATAGAAGAAAGACCATTAGAGACTGGGGATTGAACTTTCATGTGTAACAAGGATATGAAGTATATAAAACCCATCCTATTCAAATATACAAAGAGCACACTGTAAACATAAATTTACCATAATTTAGTCGTGCTGATAGGAATGGTGAGGAAATTCTAGCCGCTATTGTTTAAAAAAAGATTTCAAGCTAACCTATGAGGAAACCCAAGTTTTTCATTAAGCTTAGGCTTCTTTAAAATTGTTTTGTGACTTTTTAAAATTGTTTTGTTAGAACAGGATTGACAGTGGAGTTCAAATAAACCATCCATTGGATTCCTTTCTTTCTAGAAAATAATAGGCTATGAGCATTCATAATGTAAATTAGGACCGAACAAGGAGAAAATTTAGTTTACAGACAGATTTTTTTGCCATCACAGGATAATTTTGTTCTTTGAAGCGTTAATCTAATGCTAGCCCACTTAATTAATTCTGTGATTTTAGGATTACATTTTTACAAGAGGGTTTTGCAGTATTAGTGAGTACATGATTTGTCTCCAAAACATGTTTTGTTCCATTATAACCTGTATCCAAAATATAGTAGATTTGATTAATCATGAAAATAATATAATAAGTGCACTTTTCTTTGCTGCTGGGCCTCACTGAAATGTTCCTGCCTTTCATTAAAAAAAATGTGAGGTCCTTATAGTTTTGTTTGTGTATCCTTCCATTAATGAAAGCACTGCAGCATAGTCCTGGAATACACATGTCTTGTATTCTTTTTTTTCAAAGAAAGTTTTCACCATCTTTCTCTAAAGGGAAAAATGATATGTACATGATGTACATACTGAATTGCATGTTGCAATCTAGTATCTTAAATTTATATCCAATTAATTTGTGTTAGGTCACAGACATTTGAATTTGTAAGAAAGTCAAAGTAGTACATAATCCACTCTACTTTGAAATTAGGATTTTAAAAAAATATTTAAAGATGGTTAGTGACTGAAAAAGATGGAACCATCACTGCAGGACTTGACAGAAGGGGCACTCAAGTGGTGGAGAGGATTTCATTGTCTCTAACAGGACAGAAGGCACTGTGAGGAGACCATCTACTTGCAGATGATCCCAGTTAGGGGAGGTAGACACTTTGTTCCTTCATTTTTATAATGCAGCTATTGTAAGAGGGGAGGTACTGTAGTTTGTGACACTGAACACTTGGTTGATGGTAGCAAGGCCACACTTAATTTGAGGAGTTTGTTCAATTGGATTCAAATACTAACAAAATGTAGAGTTGTGTCATACATACGACTGTGACAGGATTTTCTTTTTTCAAAAACATTCAGGATGAGAATTGGTTTTTTTTTAATGTGTTAAGGTGATTTAAAGTGTAGGGTTGTTTATTTTTGAGTCATCTGCTTCAGCTTCTCAGGAAACTACATCATTATATTTTATCAGTCATGCTGCCAAGTTTGATAGTAGAGAGGGAACTTCAAATGTTATGAAAAGGAAATGTGGCGGCTAGACACCAGTGAGAGGCTGCAGACTGGAAATTCCTTTATATTTCCTGGTTAAAGATTAACAACAATACAAATCTTTAGGGCATGAAATCATTTATAATCACATGATAATTATTCTTAGACCATTGAATACAGCAGGTATTCTAAGCTTTCTGAACAATCCAGCATTAATCTTTTCATAATGAGGTTAAAAATTAATATTCCTATCTCTCATTCATTACATCCTGGTCTTGCCTAGTTATTCTTCCACATCTGATCATAAGGTTTCATTTGTACACAAGGTTCTCAGAGCATTTAGTTTGGAAGAAAGCTTCGGAAAAATGTATTTTATCCACAGCTGGGCCAGCCAGGAAATTTTGTTACAAAAATCCATGGCATAAACCACAATAAACTGGAATATAAAAATAGTTCAAACCACAAAAATATGTTTTTATTTATTTTACTTTGGCAGTATATGTGCCTGTTCTATGTGGCAAAGACTAGAAGTCACAGTTGTCTCACAGTTCCATGTGCTTTCTTCTACCTTTATGCGGCCTTCAGATGTTTTAATCCATTTTATTGTGAAAAATATACAGTAATGTTGAAGGAGGGCGAAATGAAATGTTGAGCTACTACATTCTGGTGTTTGAGAAAACTAACAATCTGATTAATGACATCAAATGGTTCAAAATTACTGAGATAGCTACAAGGGCAGACTCAAAATCATGAGTTGTTCTCTTTCCATTCACACTAATTAATGGTTAACTTAATGCCCTTCCCAAAGCATTGAAGCAGCAAATGGGAGGGGAGGGCATTACTTGTTCTTGTTGACATTATGACCAGAGTAAAGCCAAATGGATTCTCTACATATGCTCTTGAGCTTCTAATATAAGCATCCATGTTTTATACACAATGAGAACAGCAGAGAAGATATGTTCCCATTATAAAAATGCCGCATTTTTTTTAAGAATTGGAGGGATCCATAGGAGTGGTGTAATGACAAATGACAAAGCATGTATATCATGCAGATGCCATGAGTTACATGCTTGTACCAGATATTGGAAGATGATGTAGGTTAATACTTGCATAATATCACCATGTGCATTGGGCACCATCACTTTCACGGATACCCCTGACAGTATCTGTGAAAGTGATGGTGTTTGTTTCTTCCTTCACTATCCAATCTTTTCAGCTGAAAATTTATTTTTAATGTACCTAGGAAAATTAAGTTGTATTATTGTATAACCATTTAGTAAAAAGTGATAATTTGGAAATGGTTTGGAAAGTACAAGGTCACATTTCAAAAACTTATTTTAATTCTTAGGTTTTTACAAAACTTCTCTTGAATTACTGAATGAAATTCAAAGTAGACTAGAAGGCTTATACAATAATGATTCTTACATCTTTAAGGTACCATAAATTAGTTTTCACTGCCTGCTGCCCCACTAAGAATAATAGGAACCCAAGTGGAGTAATAGTGATTTTTATATAGATTGTAAAACTAAAAAGGATGGAGGCAGGGTTTCATGATAAGAGTTGCTTGAGAGATCAGTTCAGGAAACACAATGAAAGTTCCTGTAAATGGGAAAATTACATTCATTCTGTTATGTGTCAGAAACATAACAGATTTTTTGCCTCTTGCCTGCTCATTACAGACAAGCCAGAAGAAAGTCAACTTGCTTGTACAAAAAGGATGTGGCCAAATTATTGTGTATATTATAGATAGAGGGCCCCTTTAGGGAAGAGCACAACTATGTATAGGAATTAATGGAAGTGAAAATCATTATTCACATGACTAAGCAACTATGTATGAGTGACAAACTACACATTGGTTTTGTATAAACCACAGAATGGGTTCTGAAAAGAAATAGAATGAGCCAAATTGAAATAAACTATTTTACACTTTTTTACTTGAGCCCTGAGAGCATCTGACAATTTTTAAAAATACAAAATTAAAACAACAGAAATTCAAAGGTATACAATAAAACCAACAGAAGCATTCATAAGAAGAGCTTGGTTAGAGATGCATCTAGGCGAGGCCTACGGTCCGACCTAAATGTAGCACACAAAATTATCCGCTACAACGTACTACCTGTTAATGACTACTTCAGCTTCAACCACAATAATATACGAGCACACAATAGATACAAACTCAAGATAAACTGCTCCAAACTTGATTGCAGAAAATACGACTTCAGTAACAGTGGTCAATGCTTGGAATGCACTACCTGACTCTGTTGTTATATCCCCAAACCCCCACCTCACCCCATTCCTAAGAGGTCTGTAAGGGGCATGCATAAGCGCACCAGCGTGCCTACCATCCCGTCCTACTGTTTCCATTTTTTTGTACCCATTTACTATGTTCATATTTATGTTTATACTATACCTGTTATCTTGTATATGTTTGACATAATAATAATTCTCCAAAGCACCTGAGTAGAACAAGAAGCAATGGGTGGAAACTAATAAAGGAGAGAAGCAACTTAGAACTAAGGAGAAATTTCCTGACAGTTAGAACAATTAATCAGTGGAACAGCTTGCCTCCAGAAGTTGTGAATGCTCCAACACTGGAAGTTTTTAAGAAGAGATTGGATAACCATTTGTCTGAAGTGGTGTAGGGTTTCCTGCCTAAGCAGGTGATTGGACTAGAAGACCTCCAAGGTCCCTTCCAACTGTTATTCTATTCTATTCTATTCTATTCTATTCTATTCTATTCTATTCTATTCTATTCTATAATAATAATAATAATTAATAATAATAATAATAATAATAATAATAATAATAATAATAATAATAATAATAATAATAATAATAATAATAATAATAATAATAATAAAAAACTGGGACTGTTGTGGAGGGCTGAACTAATACAACATCTGAAAATGCGTCGGTATTCATGCACACACATACATACCCATACATATTTAAAAAGTTGCATCCAAAATAAAAGCAATGCAGTTGTATGCATGGTGGCAGTTACTTACATTTGATCTCTAATTTTTTATTGATCTCATGCAGGCTGGATAGGGACAGCCAAAGGGCTAGATGTGGTTCTTATAATGGAAGAAAAAAAAGCATTCTACTGTTTAGGAGCAACACAGGAATAAACCCTCTTCTATGTGTCAGATACTGTGAATGAGTCTGACAAAAGGAACATCAGAAAATTTATCTTGCGACTTCCGGTTTTGGAGCGCTTCATCGCAGACATCCCTCGTTGGATGCCTTTCCGATCTTTGTTAAAAGCCGCCAGAACAGCTGTCTGGCGGCTTTAAAATCTCTTCCCCGGGCAAAGGGGAGAGATGAGAGCCTGACAGGAGGGGTAGAGCCCCCCCAGCGCCTTAGGAGCCATCTGGCAGGGCGCGAAGGGAGAGCTCCCCATGCAGCCTGTCTCCAGCTCCGAAGATCCGGAAACCTCTGCCTCTGCAGAGCTAGATGGAGTGACCAGCCGCTGCTTCAAAAATGGGATTTATAACTACATTTAAACTATAGAAGCAGACAGAGAGAAACAGGCGTGAGATGGGCAAGTACTGAAACCTCTTTTTTTCCTTTTTTTTTCAACTCCTGGGTAAGCTTTCACTTCGGCAAGGGAACAAAGGAAACAGAGTAACAATATGGCGATTGAGAAGTGAAAGTGACTTTCGTTTCCCCAGAGGCTTTTTTTTTTTTTCTTTCTCTCTCTCTTATGGAAACTTTTAACTTGGAAAAATGGTTTTTTCTTTCTCTGTCTCCTAACTCTGGATTAAAGTTATAATAGAAATATTTTCAATAATAAAAGACTATCTGATTTTTAAACTGGAAAGAACTTTAATCAGGCAACTGGCTTTCTTTCTTTTTTGTACTCTTTTGAAACACCAATGGCTTCAAAGTTTGGAAAGACTGTTTTGACTAAAAGAAATGACTATTCATCTGGATATATTTCTAAAATGCAACTTAACACTGAGCTAACACCTCCACAGCTTTTGACACCTGAAAATTTATTAAATAATTTAAAGATTATGAAACATGAACTTACTTTGGAATTTAACCAGAAAATAAGTGAGATAGACCATAAGATGCAGGCTGCTTTGAAGAATATGAATCAACAACTAAGATTTGATGTGTTAGAGGTTTGCAAAGGCTTAGCAACAAATATTGAAGTTTTGGCAGAACGTATTGAAACAAATAAACAAGCTTTGGCAACTTCGGTGAATTACATAGATAAAATCCAAAACGACATTGCAAATTTTGAAAAAGAGGTCTTAATGACTCAGTTCAGATCTATGGAAGTTGCTATAAGGATTAGAGGTTTGAAAGAAGGATTATATGAAAATTTAAAAGGCAGGATGGTTGACATATTGGATCAGGTGTCTGGAATTTCTAAAGCGGAACTGGCTACACAAATCGACAAAACATACAGAATCAACTCGTGGTACGCCAAACAAAAGCATCTACCAAGGGATATTGTCATATATTTTACCACAAGAGCTTTACGGAACAGAATTATACAAGCAACGTTTAACAATAATCTTATGGTGAATGGTCAGGAACTAAAGATTTGGAAAGAAATCCCCTCTAAAATGCTTAAAGCCAGGAAAAGCTATACTTTTTTGATTGATGAATTTAAGAGATTAAATTTACAATATAAATGGGAAGCACCAGTTGGAGTAGCAGTGAAATTTTCTGGAAAAAGATACCGGCTCAACACGATAAAAAAAGCTACTGAATTTTATGTCAATGTTCTAAAGGCTGATATATCCAAGATTCCAGAAGAAGGGTGTATGAAAATAAAAGAGGAGGAGGAGGGGAAGCCACCTTCGATGGATCAAAAAGAAATAGACTCAAAAATCCAAAAGGAGTGCCTGAATCAGATAGCTGGGGAAAAGGAGATGGAGGTTTGGGAGCAGACGGGAGACGACTTGACAAATTTGAATTTATTGAACTATTAAAAGATGAACTATCAAGATACAAAACGATGTGATGTTGAAATATATTGGATGGATAGAGACTAATATGATTGTATTTTATCTTTTCCCTATCTAATGATTACTTATGCAATATTTAGTTAAGTTTTATATAATTTTGAGGTTATTTTTAATGTTGATAATATTAGATATATATAGTTTGTTGAAGATTTGTTTATTGTTTATTCTTCTTTTATTTTCTTTTTTTGTTTATTGAAGTTAATGATGAAATTTAATATTTGATGATTACTTATGTAACATTTAGTTAAGTTTTATCTTAGAGGTTATTTCTAATGTCAATAATATTAGTTTAAGATTTGTGTATTTTATATTTAGTTATTACTTATGTAACATTTACCTTGTATAAGATAGAGGACTGAAGGGAGGAGGTAGGAGGTTTGTTTGTTTGTAGTGTTAAAGAGTTTTCTCTTTCTTTCTTTTTTTTTATTCTCTTTCTTTTTTTTCTCTCTCTTTTTTGTATCTTTACTATTGTATACAAATGCGATATATTAGTACTGTATAGTTTGGAGTTGAAGCTTTTTTAAAAATAGTGTTCTTTTTTTCCTTTTTCCTTTTTCTTTTTATTAACAATTTAAACTTATTATTATGCCCTGTATTATCTCTGGGAAGTCCGGGGGGGGGGGGGGGGAGGTGGGGAGGTAAGGGGGTGGGTCTGGGGGGGGGAAACAAAAATGTTTGTACTTTGGATTTAATATTTTGTTACCACTTATGTAAGTTTGTACTAATAAAACTTTTTTGAGAAAAAAAAAAAAGAAAATTTATCTTGCAGCTCTTACTGGCAAGAGCTAGATGTCCTAACATAATCAGCAGTCTCTGAAAATCAGACTGCAAGCCATTTAACATTGAAACCTTCAATTGTGCCTGTGTAACGGAAATAGGTTCACTATTCATCTAATATTCTCCAGATGATGGAACAGGAGTTGCAAGGTGACCTATCTTTCTAAATATGTCTGGAAGCAAGTTGCCTTCGGGCAATTTCCATTAGGTCCTACTTTCTTGCCTTTTATTTTTGCAACATCTTATGAAAGTTGCCCATTAATACTTTTTTGCATAAGTCCAAGAAGGACATATTCACCAAAATATGCAGGAGTAACCCAAAATGCACTAGGGATAGTTTTAAGGAAGCGAAATAAGTAGTATCAGAATATGAAAGTATCGTATCTACGGTAATTAGCAAAACTTTAAGAGACTAGCATTATGTAACTTTAAACTTTATTCCGACATTACACAGTTGCGTTTACTAAAGCATCAATTATTATGAATAGAATCTAGTATATTTATCCAACGTCATATACAGACAGGAGCTCGTGATTAGAAACTTCACCCCACCCCCTTTTCTGCAAATTTTACCGTGGTCAAAAGCCACCTTTTTAACCAATGAACTACATTACCCATCATGCCTTGGCATCGCCCCCGTTGCTTTATTCCTCTTCCGGTTCTGTTCGTTGCCTAGAGCTCCTCTAAGCCGGAAGTCGCTCGCAGAACTTGCGTAGAGCCGCTTTATTAACGGCTAGACTAGAGCCTCTCAGTCCAGCCGGTGTTGGACAGAGAGTCATCAGTTGCTTAGCGGCCATGGCGCTGAACAGGAACCATTCGGAGGGAGGCGGCGTCATTATCAATAACAGCGAAAGGTACTGGGGCGGCATTTGCGGCTCGTTGGGTCCGGTCTGAGCATACTGCGTCAGCGGCTCTTCCCCCTTTACTCCCCGGCTCCTGATTCCCGGGGCCCCGCCCTTTCGCAGATGCCCCGCCTCCAGGGGCGGGAAGAGAAAGTTCGCCATCCGTCCTCCCTGATCTCGCCTTTTCTTGTTTTTTCTTTTTCCTGTGTCAGGGGTCCCACTCGATCCTTTCGATCATAACTGGCTAGTCTTTAGAGTCCTATTACCTTTTTTGGTTATGCTGCAATCTGGTTATTTTCCTAGAAATTTCTTAGCTTTAGTGCGGCTGAAAGGCATAGTAAGATGAAAACAAAATTAGCTAACAATGGAAAAACAACTAAGAATTGTGTGTAATAGAACTTGTCCTGAGCGTAACATGTATTTCTAAATACCCTCAGCTCGTAAAATTTTGTAGAGTGTTTGTTTTTTGTTTCCAAAGACTTTAATTTATTCCCTCATTTCCCATGAAGATACTTTAAAACAAACAAGATTTCTTTCTTATTCCCTTTCACCTTATTCCCTTTCACCTATGGCAGGATGATATTACTAGTAGTAAATAGCAATAATATAGATACCTGTTTCCATTGTTGGCAATATGCAATAAATCTGAGCAGTTGGCAAGTCAATAGATGCAAGCCAGTTCAAGAGTTAGCTTAAAAAATCACTGTTTCCACACACACTTTTTGGAGAAAAAAGTTGGAAGGAATACCAGTTGCAGCAAACTTAAGACACAGCTGGGAGAATAAATAATAAAATTCAGAAAACAAATGAGAATAAAAGTTAGAACATTGGCAATGGATGTAGTGGCAACACTCCATTTGTAAATGTAACTAAGGGGGACAGGAATTACATAATGTATAACAGTATAATACTTCAGCTTTGGAAAGCTGACACTGGTAAATATTTCAAATTACATAGTGATTTCTCTTATTCCAACTTGTTTTAGCTATTTCTCACATATTTATAACATTATTCTACTCATATATTGCTGAATCAGTACAGACTCATGGAATTTTATAAAACAATCAACAAATACACCCATAGCAGAAAAGGTGTTCCATATTTATGCAAGTAAATTGAAACAACCAATATGCAAATAAAAAGATACGGTAAATTATAATAGTCATGGCAAATAAATACAACAAATCCAAACAAAATTAAATGAATTAATAGCAGCAATTAACTCAAATTAATATAACTAAAGATGGAAATAAACTTTGGCAAAGTTCCAAGAATATCCTCAGAAAGAGCATCATATATATTTCCACAATAGGAAAGAGTTTATGCCATAAGAGTCTTACAATAATTTTGTCCAATGCAAAATTAAACTACTAGAAGGCTTCTTGATGTCATGTTAGTATTATGAAATAGTATAATCTACCACAATGTCTGCTATTTCTCATCTGAACATGCTTTTGCCACTTTTTGTTCTTCTTTTGTCAAAAAAAAAGCAATTGCATTTTGGAAGTGGCAGGGTATATTGAATATCCTCGCATTACAAAGTTTTCTATATAAATTTCTTCACTGGAAGCAATGAAAGAGAGTGTATAAAAATGAAAATATGACTTTAGCATTAAAAGATAATAAAACATCAGACTGAGGACTGATTTTAACACCATTATAAGCAAATATAATAGAGTAATGGTACATGAAGAGAGTACCAGTTTTATTTCTGCAGAGCTTAGGAACATATGCAATACTGAGAAAGGCTGATAGGAACTTTTTCAGTCAATCGTAGGGAAGAATAGAAGACTAGGAGAGCTGAAAATTTGTCTCAGTTCAGGCTGCACAAAATATATGAATTGAAATAACAATCCTATCCAAGTGACAGATGGAATAGTTTGATATTGCTGCTACAGTATTAAAACTGTGTGGAATAAAGTATTCATTTTACTGAATTATGCCATTTCATACATAGTAGCTTTGGCTGTATTAAGAATACTGCCTTTGGCATTACTCATGCTGAGTAACGTTGGCTCATTTTTTGGTGATATTTTCATGTTCATGTTTTTCAACAAAAAGGGTTGCTGACAACCTCACTGATAATCATTGTGTGCCTGTTTGTATTTAGTAATCTACAGATTGCATTTGTTGAAATCTTTTGCCAGTGGTGTTAAAGCTTATATTATATGTCTTAGATATAAAAGAATGACTAGAAAGTAAAATTTAGTATCTGATGTCTGTTTGTTTGAGTATAGCATCTTGATGAACTACGAGCACATTGAAATGACATTCCATGATATGGAACATATGCCAGAGGCGTTTAAAGGGACCAAGAAAGGCAGTGTCTTCATGACTCCGTATCGAGTAAGTAAGCAATGTATATTTTCTACATGCACACTTGGAAAGAGAAAAACATCCTAAAACTCCTGATAGTTGTCTCTATCTAAACCTTCGTTATTCTGGTTTAACTATGTTGATATGGGAGAAGTATCAATGTAGCCCCTTCTGTTAAAAACTGGGTAATTGCTTTTAATCTTTATATTAACATGGCTGACTTTTGGAATTAGCGTTTTTATGCTTGATAAGTCCAAAAGCCAAATGAAAAGGAACATAAAATGAGTTGAACTGTAAAATAGGAGCAGCAAAGGTGGTAGTTGTAAGGCTGGCCTTGTCCTTTCTTCTCCTTTTCTGTCCCATAATTTGGGATCTTTTAGGCAACATGAAGCAGTGGCTGAGGGCTTACAAAAAAGATTAGGCCTTGTAACAGATGGCATGGTTTGCAGTGCCCTTATCCCTTGAAGTTTTATTATTATTTTATTTATTAATGAGATTTATATACCGCCTCACAGTGCAAGCACTCTCTAAGCGGTTTACACCATTAAGCAATGTATATATTTACATTGCCCCCAACAATCTGGGTCCTCATTTTACCTACCTCGGAAGGATGGAAGGCTGAGTCAACCCTGAGCCGGTGAGATTTGAACCACTGAACTGCTGATCACAGTCAGCTAAAGTGGCCTGCAGTACTGCACTCTAACTGCTGCACCACCTCGGCTCTTCAACTTTATGATGAGTTTTCATTTCCAATGGCTAGTTTGAGTATTCTCGGTTGCAGTATGAAGCAGTACTAGAATTATGTTGGGAGAGCAAGCTGGAGCTAGTAAAAAGAGGTGCTAGAATTGCTTCAGTAACTTAAAAGTACATGGGTAGGGGGGTATTTCAAGCACTTTGGATAAGAGCCCTGGTGGCACAGTGGTTAAATACAGTATTGCAGGCAAACTCTGCTCATAGCCACAAGTTCATCCTGATGGGGCTCAAGGTTGACTCAACCTTCCATCCTTCCCAGGTTGGTAAAATGAGGACCCAGATTGTAGCAGCCAGTATGCAAATAATGCTTTGATATTGTAAACTGCTCAGAGAGTGCTATAAAGCACTATGGGGTGGTATATAAGCCTAAATGCTATTGCTATTGCTATTTGATTAATACAGGACATCAGCTGAGCTTCTTGAGAATTTAAAAGCTATCTAGAAATAGATTAATATTGCTGCTTCATAGTATCAATCAAATAAATTGTTGGTTCCTATTTTCCGAAGAATTTGGAAGCATTAATTGAAATATTAGTTATAAAATATCATTTGAGATTTTCTTAGCGTGTAGCAATGAAATCTAGTGTTTTAGTTTTCTGACTCTAAACATTAAAAATCTGTACTCATTTTGCCTGCAGGTTATTTTTGTATCTAAGGGAAAAGATGCAATGCAGTCTTTCATGATGCCCTTTTATTTAATGAAAGAATGTGAAATTAAGCAACCCGTGTTTGGAGCAAATTATATCAAGGGCGTAGTAAAAGCAGAGGCAGGAGGTAAGTACCCCTGTGTTTTTGGCATTTGATTTATGCTGTTCTTACAAAGATCAATTCACAAATTATTGGGATTATTCTTCTCCGTCATCTTTGCAATGAACTATGCATTCATCTTAATTTACTTGCAAAAAGAAATTAACAAATGAGTTGTGAGTACTCTAATTACTTTGTGCTAGTGAAATGTTTAGAATAATTATGCATTGTAGTAACAGATGTTGGTGACATATTCAGAGGGTGAAAATAGAGAACATAGAACATAGGGGGTGAACATGTTGTGTACAAATATATTTGGACTTCAATAAGGTATTTGACAAAGTAGACCACAACCTACTTCTTGGTAAGATAGAAAAATGTGGGATAGATAGATGGATTCATATCTGACCAACCACCTCAGTCTTCAGTTGAACTAAATCTACATGGAAGTGTGCAGTGGGGTACCCCAAGTTTCTGTCTTAGATCCAGTATTCTTCAATATCTTCATAAACTATTTAGATGAGGGGATAGAAGGGGAACTCATCAGATTTGCAGGCAGCATCAAGCTAGGAGGAATGGCCAATACTTTAGAAGATAGGCTCAAGATCTAGAAAGATCCTGACGGATTTGAATACTGGGCCCTATTTTAAAAAATGCAGTTCACTAGTGAGAAAATTAAGGTGTTATACTTAGGCAACAAAAACCAAATGCACAGGTATAGAATAGGTGGTACCTTGCTCAACAGTGGTAATTGTGAGACAGATCTAGGAATCCTAGTGGACAATCACACATGAACCTGTGTTGCAGCTACCAAAAAAGTGAATGCAGCTAGGCTACATTGACAGAGGGATAGTATCAAGGTCATTTGAAATATTAGTATCGCTATACATTGCCTTGGTAAGATCACACTTGAAATAATGCATGCAGTGCTTTCCTGACAGAGAACAATTAATCAATGAAATGGATTGCCTTCAGAAGTTGTGGCTATTCCATCATTAGAGGATTTTAAGATGAGGTTGGACAGCCATTTGTCTGGAATGGTATAGGATCGCCTGCTTGGACAAGGGGTTGGACTAGAAGACCTCCAAGTTCCCTTCCAACTTCGTTGTCCTGAATATTATTCTTGCTAGTTTACTTATAACGAAAGACCAAATAAGCATGTTTGTCTCAACAGTCATGATTAAACCAAATCCTCTATGCTAAAGAAGAGAATGGTCTTTCATAGTACCTGAACTGATGGGAGAGATACCTCCCAAGATCAGCAGTATTGTTCCCATTCAATTCTCTGACTCTGGTCTCATGATGATGATGATGATGATGATGATGATGATGATGATGATGATGATGATGATGATGATGATGATGATGATGATTATTATTATTATTATTATTATTATTATTATTATTATTATTATTATTATTATTATTATTATTATTATTATTATTATTATTATTATTATTGGAAACTCCAGTAGTCATTGTTTACATGAGTACAAAATATGCATTCTTGTTTTATAGTTCACATTTTATTTTAATTTTGAATTTTTTAACATTTTTATCTTAAACCATGACTGGATTTCCCTTGTATGAACGGCCGTCCCTGTCCGTCTCCCCCGTCCGTCCGTCCCACACCCACTTCTTTGCAAACTATATAGAGCTCAATTAGAAGTATTAGGAAAAAAGTCATAATGCAGAATATGGAAACTTTTAAAGAGTTTCAAAATTGATGAAAACATTGACCACCCTCATTGCCTACTTCCATTAAGTATGGGGAAGCAAGATGTCATAAAAATGGATCTCATCTTTTTTATTTCTTATAGTAAAGCTAAATCAGACACTGTACTTCATCTGCTTAGGTTAAATGGCTTAGGACATGCAGCCTTCTGAGATCCCACAGAGGTCATTAATCTATAGCAGGATTCTTATCTCGGTTGCTTTTTGATGGCTGTGCAATTCTGTTTGATTGCAAGTTTCATATCTAATTGACTTGAAAGCTCTTAAGTAGTTTCTCCCCCCTTGCTGTATCTCATGAAATTTGTTTTAGCAGAAGATTGGAATATGACAATGTCCATTTATGCCATTTTATATTGTATTAAAAGAGCGGAGAGCCTTACTTCTGAGTGACGCTCGGTATCAGTCGGCTTCAAATATACAATCTGCCAAACTAGCTGGGAGATAAGGGATCTTTTAAAGTGTCTGGTCATACTGATCATATCTTTTCAGTATTTTACTTTTAGGGCGGTGTATGGGCAATGATTTGATTGTACTGATGAGCACATTTGGAGTTTCGAAAGCATACTATTAGAAAATGGCTACAATAGAGGAGATATGGCTACTGAAAACTGGCTGTCTATGTGGTTGTGACTACTCACATACACCTGTTTACCAGGAGGTAAAATAATTCATTATATCTTGACCCCTCAGGATATTTCTTATCACCCCAACACACTTGTACTTTTTTATGGGCAGATAGCCAGACTTGGCCTTAATTACTACCACTTTATATATGGAATACAAAGACATTTGTTGTTAAATAAAGATAACAGCAGAGGCTGAAGTTTTGCTTCTCAGTATCTTCACTTCCCTTCAGTTTCTTTTAACTGAAATGCACATCAGATGATTGCAAGCCTAGCAGATGCCAAGGATATATGTACATGGATCTCCATGGGCATCACATTGCTTTCTTTACATAGGGGTTGAAGCAGGGGTGAAATCCACTTACCTTCCCTACCAGCTGCGTGGGCGCTCGCTTCACTGTCACGTGCCATCCGCGCATGCACAAAGCCTTCTGTGCATGTGCAGAATGTGAAAACCATCCCAAAAAAGGGACGTCATGACATCGGTGCGGGTGGGCGGAGCTTTGCGCAGTCGGCCCTAGCCGCCCGCGCGAGCCGGTTAGAGCTGGCTGCATTTCACCCCTGGGTTGAAGTCAACTAAGTAATTCAGAAACATTGTACCGTTACATGATTCTTATGTGATGGAAGATGCCTAAAGATCATGGTGTCAGTAATGCACCCATCACAAATTGAACTCTCAAGGCATTGCTTTTCCTCAAAGAACAAATTTATTTAGATACACCATCTTGGCATTACTGGTGAAAAGCCAGTACTAAAATTCCCGGGCTTTTCACCCCAATATAAGTTTCAGTTTCTCAAGTTTCCAAAATAACTGTCACATTGTCCAACCGAGATGGGAGCTGGTTGCTCGGTGACATCTCTCCTCCTCGTCCTCCTCCTTGGTCAGCCAGACATTGGAATGTGATTGACTCATCAGTTAGGAATTCTGTTTTGACTGAAAGCTGCATCCCCCCTTCAGCTCCAAATTGTGTCAAGCTGAATGCATGTCAGAATGCCCAAGGATACAAACAATCCCACACCCCAATCAAATTCAGGCTTGACACATGGGCTAAAACACAGCCCCCCTTACTTTTATGGAAGCTCCCAAATTTAAAGGACTACAGCCACATTGATGATGTTTGGTCGTCTGTTTCCAGTCCAGCTCTAAATTGTTCCTATAATCCATATAATTTTTAGCCCAGATAAACTCCTATTTCTGATTTAATTTCACTTCACATGGTTGCCATTCTAGATTGATTTATGGCTATGTGAAGAATAGCTGCGAAGATGTTTTAACAAATCAAATTTGCCCTGGCTCGCTCAGAACAAATTTAATCTGTGTAATGTTATTGTTTGCAAATTATTGTTGTTGTTTTTTCTTTCCTGGCCTTTGATGGCTCTTGAAAGCACAGATCTTTTTTGTTATTTAAAATCCATCTCCCTGCAACATTATCATCACTCCACATTGTATATATAATATTCAATTACACTTTTGTACTTTGCTCAACCATTATAGAAAAATTCTCCCTGCCATTAAATAGTAACCTGTTTTTTATATTTGTTTTGTAGAGGTAGGAACAATTATATTCACAAACCATCAGAATTAGCTAGCTCTCAGATTTTATTATCTAAATTATAAAATAATTATTTCTGGCCCCACAGTTTGAAAGTGTGTATCTGCTCTTAAAAGTAGCAACAAGTAGAGAGCATGTTGGTGCAGTGGTGAAATGCTGGCCTAGAAAGCAGGAAATTATCTGTTCTAGTCCCACCTAGGGACATGAAAGCCGGCTGGGTGGTTTTGGGCTAGTCACAGTCAGCCCAACTCTGTAAAATAAGAAGGAGAAAAAGAGAACATGATCCTCGTTTTCTAAAGTTGCTTTTATAAAGGTAAAGGTTCCCCCGCACATATGTGCTAGTCGTTCCTGGCTCTAGGGCAGTGTTTCCAACCTTGGCAACTTGAAGATGTCTGGACTTCAACTCCCAGAATTCCCCAGCCAGCGAATGCTGGCTGGGGAATTCTGGGAGTTGAAGTCCAGACATCTTCAAGTTGTCAAGGTTGGGAAACACTGCTCTAGGGGGAGGTGCTCATCTCCGTTTCAAAGCCGAAGAGCCACCTCTGTCTGAAAAGGTCTCCGTGGTCATGTGGCTGGCATGACTCAACGCCGAAGGCGCACGCAACGCTGTTACCTTCCCACCAAAGGTGGTCCCTATTTTTCTGCTTGCATTTTTTACATGCTTTCAAACTGCTAGGTTGGCAGAAGCTGGGGCAAGTAACGGGAGCTCACTCTGTTACGCGGCGCTAGGGATTCGAACCGCTGAACTGCCGACCTTCTGATCAACAAGCTCAGCGTCTTAGCCACTGAGCCACCGCGTCCCTTTAAATTAAGATTTAAATTAAGAAGGAGGGGAAAAAAGAACACGACCCTCGTTTTCTAAAGTTGCTTTTATACACGACTCTAAAAGACTTAGGCTGAAACTGAATGGAAAGATGATAGAGGAGGAGCCTTATAAGGATCTCAGGAGCCTTTATAAGATAACCTGGTTAATAGACAATCTCATTTTACTTTTCTCCCCCCCCCCCCATCTTATCTTATTTTACTAGGTGGTTGGGAAGGATCTGCAACGTTCAAAATGACATTCTCAGCTGGAGGTGCCATTGAGTTTGGACAGCGTATGTTACAAGTAGCATCCCAAGGTATTTATAACAGAAGAAGATCTGCTAAGGTGGGAAAGAAAATGTGGGTGTGTGCCTTGATGAAGAGTTGAAAATGTGTTTCAGATCAGGATACATGCCTGGATTATTTAAAATAGTTGAGGGAGTTAAAACAAAGCTAATTACAAAATAAGCGCTTATTTTGGTATTCCTATCTCAAGATTATTCTTTTTATCATGAGAGTCCTAGTAGATGCATTCACTCTTGACTTAGCACTTACAACAGAAGTCTTATGAGTGCTGTCAATGCAGGTAGTCCTCACTTAACACAGGTCATTCTCACTTAATGACTATTTGAAGTTACAATGGACTTCAGAAAAGCTACTTGTCCATCAAGTTATGACTGTGGTTACCCGTCCCCCCCCGCCACCTTCCACTTCCATCACGTAATTGCATTTCATGTGCTTGGCAACTGGCTCACATTTATGATTGGTTGCAGCATCCTTGCAATGTTTCTCCCACCCCCCTATTTTGCAGCAAAAAAACCAGTCATTTGACTCATTTAATGATCACATAGTTTGCTTAACAACTGTAATGATATAATGGTTTTATAATGACCATCATAAAAATGGTTGTAAAATTGAATCAGGTCACGTGATGACCCGCTTAACAACTGTAACAACTTATGACCAAAATTCTGGCCTCAGTTGTGGTCTGTGTCAGTTATTCCATAAACCAATGGCTTATCAGTTGGCAGTTCTGTTTTCAGATCTCCTTTCTGCTAAGGGTAGAATTACAGCCTTTCTCCTCACTCACCTTTCCAATCAACCACATCCTTTCCCCTGGCCCCTCCTGCTGCCTCTGAACTCTAGTATCCAACTAGTATCAAATTGACTTTCATGAGACAGAAGGAAGTTTCATTTCTCCAGTGTCCTGTTTTCTTCCAGTAACTAGTTCAATGCTGGACTTAGGCGGTTCTGCTTGCTCTGTGTTTCTGCATTTCTACTCTGTTTTTATCTGATACATTAGAGCAGGGGTGTCAAACTGGTGGCCCGTGGGCCAGATGTGTCACATGCAGGCCACACCCATCCCAGCTCCACAAAGGGGGGAAATGTTGCGAAACGTCACGTGACAGCAATGTGACGTGGTGAGTTTGACACCCGTGCATTAGAGCCTTTAAACAGAAAGCCAGAACTGTGTTGCGATGCTGTTGGCTTCATTTTTTTTGCTACTGCACCAGGCTTCCCAAATTCTGTTGTGAAAAGGAGGTGATAGAACTAAAAAGAATATAGCATAATTTTAGGGAGTCTTCGACGTACAACTACAATTGGAGCCCTAATTTAGATTGTTAAACAAGGCAGCTGCACGACCTTTCTTGCCCTGCTGTGGAATTGTCTAAAATTGGTTCTAAATACTCCCAAGTAATGTATTTCTTTTAGCCATACAAGTTTTGCAAGAGGTGCCAGCAATGAAAACATTGCTACCAAAGCCATCACTTTTTAAAATACAGGGGATGCCAGATTCCAAAAATGGTCTGGGTTATGCAAATCACTGTCGTTGTTAAGCGAATCATGCAGTCATTAAGTGAACCCAGTTGTCCCCATTGACTTTGCTTGTCAGAAGCCAGCTGGGAAGGCTGCAAATGGCGATCCCATCACCTCAGGACGCTGCAACTGTCATAAATGCATGCCAGTTGCCAAGCACACACAGGATATTCTGATGGTCGCAAGTGTGACGATTGGTTGTAAGTCACTTGTGTCAGTGCCATTGTAACTTCAAATGGTCTCTAAATGAATGGTGGTAAGTGGAGGACCATCTGTGTAGGAGACTCAAGACCTGTAATTACTGATATTGCTAAGCTGTCGATTTTAATTGGTATTGTGATGTCCGTGAGCTTCATGTATGCCATTGTCTTGTGGAAGTGGGTTCTGGCTGTTGTATTCCTGAAACACTTCCTGTCAGTTTGGTTGAATTAACTTACTTGTCTTTGTTTTCTAGCTTCAAGGGGAGAAGTTCCCAATGGAGCCTATGGTTACTCCTACATGCCAAATGGAGGCTATACCTTCCCACCACTTGCTACCAATGGGGTGTATCCCCCTCCCCCTCCTCCAGGATACCCTTATCCACCACCACCACCTGGTGAGTTTTAAAAGTAAAAGAAGTAAACTTTTAACTCACGTTTCAGTTAGAAATATGGCAAGGAAACCCAGTAAAGGCTCACCGTTTCATCCTGATTTTTGCCTATTTTCAATTGTCACCCAAACTGGCAACTCCCTTGTTAAAGTGTAAGCAAGGTTTGTTTTGCGTAAAAGCACTTGCTTTTAGTTCTTACAAAGTTTCTACTGGGCTAATATATGGTTCATCCTTGTCCCAATACTTCTCCATACCTTTCCTAGGTTGATGAAAGTGTTCGGATGCTGTGTAGTCACAAGGGAGCCAATCTGGATAAGCCGAAGCAGTTAGCATGGTCAGAAATGCAGGGTTATTCAAAAAGAATGAACCGATTTCATGACGCATTGCTTCAGTTCTCAAGCATCGTCATGTAATGAGTCAGTGACCATTTGAAAGAGGAGTTATCTAAGTTTTGAATGGCTGCCACAGGGGAGGTGTAGTCGCGTCATTCTTCCGGCAACGTTCAGTTGTTTGTTTACCCTCGGAATGGCGAGTCCTCAGGAAAAGGCGTTCTGCGTTGGGGGACCCAAGATCTTGCTCTTTGTGCTTGGCTTGCGAGATCCCCAGACCTAACTGTGTGTGATTTTTTTCTTGTGGGGATAAGTAAAAGATCACATTTATGTTCCACCGCTACCCACTAACCTCGATGACCTTAAACATCGAATAACAACAGCAATCAACTCAGTGGATTGTGATATGCTGATACGCGCCTGGGTGGAATTCTCTTATCACATTGACCTTGCCCGTGCTGTAGGTGGTGGCCACATTGAACACTTGTAAGACAGGAAATAAAAGTTGATTGTGAGTAGAATACTTGTGATTTGGCTGGAGTTTTGTATTACTTTTCCTTAATAAAATATTGCATCATGAAATCGGTTCATTCTTTTTGAATAACCCTGTATATCTGAAATAGCTCTGATTGCAGCATGAGCCATATTATGATATAAGATGTCAGTTTCTGAGTTCTGGTTCTTTTCTAAATAAATTGGACCCTTCAATGTACCTAAAAAGGTCAGCTTGAGGGCAGGCATTTCAGTGATACTGTGGTTTGTCTCAGCTAATTGTTTTTGCAGTGCTTTACACTTATCTGTTTCCATTGTCCTAGAATTGTATCCTGGCCCACCAATGGATGGTGCTATGGGATACATGCAACTTCCGCCTCCTCCCTATCCTGGGCCTATGGAGCCACCTGCTGCTGGCCCAGATCTTCCCACCACTCCAGCAGGTAAGATGTTTGCACACAGGCCAAGATAGGAAATTTTCTGAAAAATGATAGATTGGCGCAAAGCCTTTGAATCAGGGTTCGCATATGTAGCCTTTCTAACTTGTGCCTTGCCAGTATGTTGGTATACTACTCTGTTATTCCCAACCAATACATTGTGAAGACACCAGATTGGGAAAGGCTGTGCTAGGCTTAGCAGACCATATTAACATTTGTTTTGTTGATAAAGCCCATTTGAAAGAAGACATTTTGGATAGCCATTCTGTAGAGACGTCATTTTAACTCGGATGGCTAATTTCTAAAAATGGTTCAATTGAAGCTCTATTAATCTCCTTTGTAGGACCTCAAACAAAATCTATTTATAAAGGAATTGCCTTTTGTTATTGTCAAGCTTCGCAAATGCAGTTCATAGAGAAAGGAAAAAGGGGTTTTGTTCACCCTGTGTATCACCAACAAAAAGGCAAAACATCCAGCAAATTTCACCATATATAAACCTAGGAAGGGCTGAGTTTTCAGTAAAAATGGCAGGTGGTTAATTCCTACATAGACAGAATAGCAGCACAAGTTTTATTTACATGGCTTTTTAATATAATATGTTTTCAATTAATTGAATACAAAATAAAAATAATAAACCACACAGTTATCAAGAAAGAATTAAGAAAAAATATACAAGAAAAAGAAAAGCATGCAAGGCATATAATCCTGTCTGTATCTGGATACAAAGTGTGCCAAAAGCCAGGCCTCACAGTTTATTATATAAATTACATTACATGCTCGAATTGGTTCTATTTTCTCCTAAACTGTTCCTTATTCATTTGACTATGATTTTGTCCAACAGCACAGACTAGGAGTTTTTAACAACTATTACAAAACAAAGAGGAAACTTTCACTGTATAATATGTATTATTAGCAAACAACTAGAGAGAGAAAATTTTAGAGGCAAATTCAATATTTGATGTTGGAGTCAGTGTTTGGCAACAGGCCTGTTATTGTTGAAGAATAGCAGTATGTCAGAGGGTATAATCTTCCTCTTGTGCACAAAAACTAGACATCTGCCTGGAGAGGAAGGGAACCAGGAAAGACTTCAGCTTTTTACCCTGACTGTGGCTTTTAGAAACTTCTAGTTTGATTCTTAGAATAGTAAGGGTCACAGTTCTTGAAACATATCCCTGTGCAGTAGGTCTGAGTTGAATACTGAGCCGGACCATATCACAAAATGCAGAATGGTGCTCTGTTTGCTATTGGAAGTAGGTGGAAACAAGCCCTTTTTAGCTAAACAGAATAATCCTATTATTATATGATTAAAGGACAGTAGAGCAGTGTTTCCCAACCTTGGCAACTTGAAGATGTCTGGACTTCAACTCCCAGAGTTCCCCAGCCAGCGAATGCTGGCTGGGGAACTCTGGGAGTTGAAGTCCAGACATCTTCAAGTTGCCAAGGTTGGGAAACACTGCAGTAGTGTTTCTGTGCTTACCTTACACTGCATTTAGGGAAATATGAGAAGCAAGTTCAATACTGTATAATACAGGAAATGATTGGTTGCTAAAGCCGTATTCCATCTTGGGAGCAAGAACTGGATGACACGAACTGCTGCCTTGTTTTAGCCTTGTCCTTTGAATAACTTTAGAATTTGAGTAGCTGATTGCATTCCTCTAGGAAAAAAACTACAGAAGCTTTGGGCAAAAATGGCAAGAGAATTACAACAGGGATTATACATTGTATTAAATGATTTGATTAAATCAAATCAAACAGTGTGATCTTAGCACAGAATATGACAGTGATTTGAACATTCAGGTTCAACACTAATTTCCAGCTTAATAGTTATCAAAAAGACATATATATTATGCATTTTCTTGAATAAACCACAACTGCCTAGATCCCTACACGTTAAGCATAAACCATGGTTTACAAACCATAATATATAAATTCACGCACCATATTAAGCCAAAAGAAAACAAATCAATTTATTCAGCAGCTGAGTACAATATGCACACCCAGCTCTTATTTCTAAACTTAAGTGCTCTGTTTTCCCCCCTCGCTGTTTGAATCTATGCAACTCATCCATAAACGGCTTTTACCCAATTGTTGGATGTTCAGATGCTATGTGTTTTTATTTGTTATACTGTATCTGTTTTGTCTATTTTTATTGTAAGCCACCTAAAGTCACGTGTGTGAGATAGGCAGCTATATTAAATTGATTAAACAATAATCACTAATATGTGTTGTTGTTGTTTTTTTGCAGCTGAAGCTAAGGCTGCAGAAGCTGCTGCAAGTGCATATTACAACCCAGGCAACCCTCATAATGTCTACATGCCCATGGTAACTTTCAAAAATATATTTAGAGAAAGCGAAAAAAGTGTGTCTCTTGGTGGCAGCGCAAAACTTTCACATTTCCTTTCTTTGAAAACACTTAACACACTGCTTTCTCTTTTGTTTTGTTTTTCCTTCTACCTTTAACTTTGGTGGGTTCTTGTTTTTGGGTCTTTTTGCATTTTACCATCTCAATTATATCTTCCTCTTCTCATGAATTTTTCTAGAAATTTGCCTATGTATTCTTCACTTCTTCTTTCTGTGTTCCAACCTTCGCAACTTCCTTCTTTCTGATTTCTCAACTGCAGCTTCATTGGCTTTCCTCATATCTGCCCAATCTACTGTCTATGTTTGTTGTGGAGGACATAAATATATGTATGTACAGATTTTTAAAGAAAGGGCTGGAAAATGAGGGATATACAGATGGTGATTAGGTGTATATATGACGGGATAGGAAATTATTCCTATCAGAGGTGATATAGGATCTTGCTTCCTTGAAGTCATTCTTACTTAGAAAATAAAACCGAGATTTAATACTAATTAACAAAATATTTATTTCAGTATAAAAGTAACAAAATATAAACTTTAAATAAGCTACATTTTTCCAGCTAAGAATTCACGTCTGCCTCGGGCGAGGCTCACAGGAGAAGGAAGGAGGGAACTCCTGGAATGCACACATGCGCAGTAGTACATGTCACATGTCTGCTTGATTAGAAAATACGGTAAATCTAGAAAAAATAGTAGAGATGCTCAACTGGCAATATTCACATCATGACAATATAGTTTTACAGATGGGTTGCACGATCTGAGGATGTTTTATAGAAATTATTTATATAGTTTCCACAATTATATAGTTAATTTTAATAAGATTATTTTGCAGAGGCTCTATCAGGGGAATTTGATTAGCTTTTGGGGGGAAAAAACCAGTGCCACAATGCTTTTGCCTTTGCTGCACCTCTCATGGACATGAACAGCCCTTAATGCATCCTTGATTGACAGTGTTTGTGGGTGTCATCTTTTCTTTCATCATGGAACTCACAGCAACTTTGAAAGGATTCCCAGTGTCTCTTCTACCCAGGCACTAACTCGATCCAAGGTTCTTAGTTCAGCAAGTTGGCTGCATTGTATGCCCTCAGGCCACATCCAAGGGCCCTTTATCGTGTATGTTCCTCTTGCCTTAAATAATCTTCCAACTTGTACGTAATAACTTCATACATCTATATATTGCTATATATTACAAGAACACTGTTAGCACATGGGCCTAATTATTAGGGAGCCGTTTTCATTTATTTAACACTGTCCGATACCAGTAAGGCAAGAGTAGATGACAGGACATAAAGGATGCCTAAAATAGACCTTATGACAAAAAAACCAAGTTTTTCTAAATTACATGATAGTACAAGAGGAACCCCCCCCATCAATTCAAGAACATGGTTCATGCAGTATAAGTCTAATTTATCTTTGTTATATATCTAAAGCATAAGAAATGCTCTGCAGTTGAAATAGGTGTAGTAATAAACTGAAGTTGTTGTGTTTTTCTCTCTCACATTTTAGGACCAGCCTCCTCCACCTCCTTACTTTCCTCCAGAGGACAAGAAAACCCAGTAGAGAACCATCATCACATGTTGCATCCTTTATTGCCATATGACTTAATCTTGATTAGGGATATGACAGCGATAAGAGCCACCTTGTCTTCCCCCCCCCCGCCCCCAGTACATGTATCTCTCATGGACGGAAATGACAGATATATGTGCCAGTAGGAAAGTGTTTCTAACGTTTTCCTGGATTTGGGAATGCACAGACACTTAATACATTGTTCTCCTCTGTATGATATAATGGAGTCTTTCCCCCTATCCCACCTTTTAATTGTCCCAGAGAACATTCATTCTTGAAGAAAGACTACTTCAGCTGAAACTTACCAACAGCTATTGAATTTGGTAGGTGTTGATATTTTAGGTGCTGCCCAGCTCATTCACGGTGAAGCTTCGGAAGAAAATTATCTCTGTGATCTTTTGATTGGTTCTTCGTTGCATGAACCCTGCCATCCTCCGATTAAGGAAGTTCACTGATGATGTGACAAATTTGACAGCATGTATTAGACATTTGATTCTACTTGGACAATGGGATTTTCTGCCATTTCTTCTACAAGATGCATGTATGGTAGCACAAATGCTTCACACTACGGACAGTCTTGTCTACTCTCTTAATACCTTGGCTCTTTCAGTTTTACAGTAACAAAGTGGTGGCTGCATAGTTTTAGCCAGGAAAGCATCTTTACCTCTATAGTTAACAGGTAGTTGATTTGACCAAATGGCTGATCGTCCTACTAGTAGGTGATATGGTTTCTAAGAAAGACAATAGTCCTATATAAGCTTATTTATGTGTTTAGTTTAATATTGCACAGATTTTATTCCTTTAATTTTGAGTGTATTGCAACTTGAAGGAACAGATTTATTTTATGGTTTTCAGCCATCACACTCACTATGTGTGGCGAACATCAGATTACCTTTCAATAACTCTTTGGTTTAACTTTATAAATTCAAAGGCTTTGCGCTAAAAAAAAAAAAGTCAACGTCTTGTAGGGCTTTGTGAATTTCCTCTTTCCTCAAGTACAATTCTTATGAGTAAAATGCCATATTCAGATCACAATAAGGCCAAAAAAATTTCTTGAAACAAAACCTGAGGGGAGGGTAAGAGGTAGGGTTTTAGGAATTTTCTATGGCAGTAGGTCTTTAGATGTATGGCTTCCAAAGATTTTGGAAACTTATCGGAACAGTTGAAATCCTAGTGCTGGCATCCCCTCATCTGTCTAAAAACAATGAAAATCATCTCTTCATTTTTAACATTGAATCTGATTTAATGCTGAGATGAAATAGATATAAAACTGTTGTAAAACTATATATCCTTACTGCCCTTGATAATAAAAATACTTGAAATTGCCATTTCCAGTACTGCCAATGCAAAAAAAAAAAAACTCCGGGCCCACAAATTTGGGCCTTCTTTCACTGTTGCTTCAGCCCAAGTTCTATGTAGTGCTCGAAGCAACACCGGTTATTTCCAACTTCGGGTGCATGTCCGCACTCTCCCACTTCGCAGTAGATACAAATCTACTGACTTTTGCTCCAGATTGTCCTGGGGCAAAACACAGCATCCGGTAACAAGAACATGACAGAATAGGATGGTCTTTCTGTATGTTTCTGCAATGCTTAGTTTTTGCTTCCCTGACTTAGCACAAATATTTTGCTTTTATTAAAGTTTGTGAACAAGCAGACTTATTTATGACCCATTTGCATTATTCTGAGCACTTTGCTACACTTCTGTAGACTTGAGAGACAGCCGTCTCAGTTCAGGTTGGAAGTACTGCAACATAAAAATTCAGATGCTTTTTCAGCAAAAAGTGTTGCAGCGCTCTTTCCTCTAGAAACTGAAACACACCATCTAACTGATAACTAGGTTTGCAGACTGACTACAAGATATTTTAGGTTTCTTTAGTACTGTGTTGTTTTTGCAAATAGTTTCTAGCTGACCTATAATATATTTTTTAAAAAGCCATGCATTTTTCCCTAGATTTGCTATTTAAATGAAAGTGATGTAACAAAATTGTTCTATGAAAAATCAGTTTGTATTTTGGAGAAATTTTATTAATATGGATGTGAAATGGCTCTCTTGAATGCAAGGTTATCTTTTGGTTTGCTGAGACTGTGAAATAAAATACATGACATCACATTGCTTTGGTTCAGTGGGTCAACATATTGAAAAAAGTTATTTATGACCTGTTTCAACCCTTATGACCGTTGCAGCATCCTGGTCACTTGATCAAAATTCAGGCACTTGGCAACTGACATGTATTTATGACAGTTGCACTGTCCTGGGATCATGTGATCGCCATTTATAACCTTCCCAGCTGGCTTCTGACAAGTCAAGTCAATGGAGGAAGCCAGATTTGCTTAACAACTGCATGATTCATTTAACAACTGCAATGATTCGCTTAGCTGAGGCAAAAAAAAAAGGTGGTAAAATGGGACAAAACTCACTTAACAACTGCCTTGGTTAGCAATGAAACTTTTGGGACTCAATTGTGTTCGTAGGTCGAGGACTACTGGTAACGTTTTACCTGTCCAGACCTGAATGAGACAGAATGGCTTGAATTGCTATCAGCCTTCTAGAGATTTCTAAGGAGGCTGCCAGCTTAAAGCCCAGTCTTCCTTTTAAGGCTGTGTTTCCCAACTTCAGCAATTTTAAGATGCGTAGATTTCAGTTCCTAGAATGTTTAGCCATGGCCATGCTGGCTAGTAGGAAATTCTGGGAGTTTATTTTTAATCTTTTATCAAATTTAGATGCCACTCATCTCACAGTTCAGGGGGACTCTTGAGTGGCATCAGGGGTGGGTTCCACTTACCTTCGCCACCGGTTTGCATCGTGATGTTTCGCACACGTCCCCTCATGCAATTTAGCTTCCGTGCATGCTCAGAAGCAGGAATAAGCCTGAAACACAGCTGAGGAGCTCATCAGCTGTGCTTCAGGCAAAGAAATAAAGGTCAGAATTCGCGGGCGGCAGGGCCCTTTTTCAAGCCGCGGAAGGGGAAAAATTAGCACAAAATCCAAAAAAAAGATGGCGGCATGCACGGAACGGCACCGACAGTGACATCACCAGCCGGTCGCTACCGGTTCGGGCGATCTAGTCTGAACCGGGAGGAACCAACCCCTGAGTGGCATAGAATAGAATAAGAAGAATAGAATAGAATAGAATAGAATAGAATAGAATAGAATAGAATAGAATAGAATAGAATAGAATAGAATAGCAGAGTTGGAAAGGACCTTGGAGGTCTTCTAGTCCAACCCCCTGCTTAGGCAGGAAATCCTACACCACTTCAGACAAATGGTTATCCAACATCATCTTAAAAACTTCCAGTGTTGGAGCATTCACAACTTCTGGAGGCTGTTGTTCCACTGATTAATTGTTCTGTCAGGAAATTTCTCCTTAGATCTAAGTTGCTTCTCTCTCTATTAATAAAACATATGGAAGTAAAAACAATTATAAATATTATAAATAGACTAAAATTACAGAAGATTAAAACAAACTGAAAACTATGGGTTTAGACCGAGAGTTGGTGTTGGCTTCTCTTAGTCGAAGTACCCATATTTTAAAGTTGTTGAAGTTGGAAAATACTGGCTTTTAGTTAGCCTTTCCACGAAGGAAGGGAACTTGTGGCTCTGTAAATGTTGCTGAATTACAGTCCTCAGTTTCCCATACTATTAGCTATGCTGGCTGGGAAGATTTGGAGAATCACAGGATCCCTACCCTTGTTTCTGACAGAAGTTCCATTATATTCACAGTGACTAACTTTTGAATAGGCAGGAATGCAATTATATACAGTGGGCTTTGCTTATAAATAGGCACACAATCAACTTAGTCTCCACCTGCCCTGCTACTTGTCACTTTCAGAGAAATTGTTGGTTCTTCCCAAAACATCACTGCGGGAGGAAAGATTTGTTAGTCTATGGTGGCAACAATATGTGGAGGAGCCTTGATCGCATCTTTTCCGATGAACCCATTTTATTAAAAAGCATAGGCTTTCATGAGATGCAGCTCCCTTCTTCGGGAACCATGGGACCAACTTGGCACCTCCTAGTAGCAGGTACTGCTCCCATCTGTCTGATTTGCATGGTGGCTGTAGACTGACGTCTACATTTGCTTCAGAGGAAGACAAGGGTTCATGTTGATAATGCTCACAGAAGGGGCTGCACACTGCCCATAAAGCACTTGGCTGAAGCCACGCATAGGCCAAATAACATTTCCATAGCATGGCTCTTCGATTTCATTTCCTGGTATGAGTCATGTGACATTTGCTCCAGTACACCGAAGGGTTGGTGGCCTATAAGCTTATGTAAGCACTAGTAAATCCAGGTTGTTCCTCCTGAGCCTGCTGACTGCCAATACCAATAACTCTTGTTACTAGTTCTGCCATTGTGTAAGTGGGATAAACAATGGCATACACACCCAAAAGAGATGAGAAGCAACAGCAATACACCCAGAAAGATAATGTCAAGATTGCATGAGACCCTTAGCCATACCGGTAGTTAACTCATCCATAATTAACTCAGTTTTTTTTGGGGGGGGGGGTGTCACATAATAACTAAATAATTCCATAGCTTGCATTCATACAAGCTAGACTGAAATGTGTTTGCATAGTGCAACTTCAGACACTGAATTTGTATAACATTAAATGTGCACTTGTGAGACGCAAGCTAGGCAACTATGAATTATCCTAGAATTATCCTAGCAAACCCAGACCTTTTTTGGAATCTGGCATCTCCTGTATTTTAAAAAGTGATGGCTTTGGTAGCAATGTTTTCATTGCTGGCACCTCTTGCAAAACTTGTATGGCTAAAAGAAACACATTACTTGGAGTATTTAGAACCAATTTTAGACAATTCCACATTTACAGGGGTGAAATCCAGCAGGTTCCAACAGGTTCAGGAGAACCGGTAGCAGAAATTTTGAGTAGTTCGGAGAACCGGTAGCGGAAATTTTCATTAGTTCGGAGAACCGGCAAATACCACCTCTGGCTGGCCCCAGAGCGGGGTGGAAATGGAGATTTTGCAATATCATTCCCCCAGGAGTGGGGTGGGAATGGAGATTTTGCAGTATCCTTCCCCTGCCATGCCCACCAAGCTACGCCCACAGAACCGGTAGTAAACAAAATTGGATTTCACCACTGTTCCACAAGTTTTATTTACACACACACAGCATGCACATGTCTCCTCCCTACCAATAATCTCAGATGGGTTTTTATTGGTGTAGTGTTGCCTATGTTCCTGCCTCATAGCATTTTGCCCAACCCTTTACAGTAAAACAAGTCAATAAAGATCTATAGCTATCAACCTCCTCTGCTTAAGAGGGAAAAGCTCTTGATGCAGAACCAAGGTGAGTTTTGTCTTTCCCTTTCTTTTTATCACCATTAGCAAGCTGTCTGCCTGCTCCTGTTAAGCGGGAGCTCAGACTTTAAGCAGGGAGATCGTCCCTAAAGGGCGGATGCAGTGAAAAGCCTGAAAGAGAGCAGAGCTTGTGGGTGAGACAGCTAGAGAAGGGCGGGATGGGTTTCAGTTTGACAAGCAAAGGGAAGATTACTTAACCCAGCTGGACAGATTAAATCAGCATGTGCCATATGTTTCCACAAAAATGCTAGTGCCTGAGAGAAAAAACCCAGCATGATGCCAACCTCTCTAGGCAAATGAGTTTATATACGTTTTAATCCTCTTCAGAAGTACCTCAAAATGTACTTTTAGAAGCAGGTTGCTCCAGCGTAACAAATGGTAGAATGCTACAGACATATTGCAAAACATATTTCTTGTCAAATAACACATGGTATTAATATTTCCTTATGGCAAATTGATTATGACGTTTTAACGATTTTTTTAAAGAAAAATGTTCCTGGACATCCCTTTATTTCCTGTGGCTTGAATGACAAAAACTTTCAACACACATTGTGTGATAAAATCAGTGCACCCACAGTATTGTGGCATAGTTCACAGAATATGATAAGCCATAAACAGGCAAACTACATTTACCTTAGTTAGTTGCATGTGCAGCCTATGTTTATTATTAACTACCTAATTGTTTTGTGAATGTTTACAGTTAATAATTGGCCTCTTTCTTGCTATCTTTCATTTCTCTTTGATATAATTGCTGTGTAAAATTCACCTCCACCAAAAGCTATGCCTATATTACTATAAATTAATAAGTAGTATTAGTATTATAAATACCAGGAATACTAAATTATTATATTTAATTCTAACTCAGGATAAACTTTCCTTTGTAGACTGGGGTCCATGAAAGTTTACAGATTAATCCAAGTGTTAGATTATGTGGAAATCTGTATATAAACTTCACAGACCTAGCTTATATAACACATTAAACCTTAATGTAGTTTGTTTTCTGTTTTTGACATTGAAGTTAGTGAAATAATCAAATTACTGGTACTTAGTCGTCATCTAAAAGTCCGTATCTGAGAGTGACTGTTTACAATCAGTATTTTCCCTTTAAGTCATATAGCAGGGAGGGAAATCAATTGACAAAATTGAATATCCTTCCATGCTATATGATGTATCTTAGGTTACAGTTATAGTCTTGCATGATTATGATATATCCAGAGCTTATGATCATCTTGGATACCAGCTTAACTTTATTTATTTATTTTATTTTAATTTATTTATTTGTCAAACATGTATAGTAGTAATTTGTATAAACATAAGTAAAAAGTAACGATAAAAGAGGACAATAGGACAGTAGGACAGAGACGGTAGGCACGCTGGTGCACTTATGCACGCCCCTTACAGACCTCTTAGAAACGAGGAGAGGTCGACTGTAGACAGTCTAAGGTTAAAGTTTTTGGGGTTTGGGGAAGAAAGCACAGAGTCAGGTAGTGCATTCCAGGCATTGATCACTCTGTTGCTGAAGTCGTATTTTCTGCAGTCGAGTTTGGAGCGCTTTACATTTAGTTTGAATCTATTACGTGCTCGTGTATTGTTGCGGTTGAAGCTGAAATAGTCATTAACAGGAAGGACATTTTGGTATATGATTTTATTAACTACATTTAGATCAGATCGGAGGCGACGTAGTTGTAAGTTGTCTAATCCCAGTATTTCAAGTCTGGTGGAATAAGGTATTTTGTTGTGAGCGGAGGAGTGAAGGACTCTTCTTGTGAAATATTTCTGGACTCTCTCGATTGTATTTATGTCTGATATGCAGTGCGGGTTCCAGATGGGTGAGCTGTATTCCAGAATTGGTCTAACAAATGTTTTGTATGCTCTGGTTAGTAATGTAATGTTGCCAGAGAAGAAGCTACGCAAGATTAGATTAACAACTCTTAGTGCCTTTCTATTAGGAAGTTCTACATTTTTAGTTGGTTCGTGATTAGATCAGATTTCAGCAGAAGTGATTTTTATTGTGGTATGAACAACTTCAAATTACAAGCCTCCTTCTGGCATGAAAATGCTAATGGTACAGAACTCCTTTCTGGAAAAATACTGATAATCAGAGAGCAGTCCTTGCCGCCCACAGCCTCGTGCAACAATTTTTCCTGTGAATAATGGAGCTCCAAGTACCTTCTACAGTTACAAATTCTCAATTTCATTGAGTTTTTCATGTGATCTAAGATAACTGAAAACGTAAAACTTCTTTGGACTTGCTGTTTTTGGATTTTGAGAATAGTAATTCTAACATAGAAGTTTGCTAACCACCAAGAAAAAAAATGTACAGTATGTATTTCTCTGCCTTTCGCTTTTCAGAGGTTCCCCCCCCCTTAAATGAAAAATTGGGTAGTCATCTAAATGCAATGTAATCAAAAGTTTCACAATTAAACATATGGATTTTCCCCTGTTGTTCTTTAAATAAGGACTTCTGTAATATATTTTTGATAACCCTTTGTTTCAACATTTTCATCTGGAAAAATCCTGACCGAATTTTGAGTAAGAGTTGAATTATTCATGTGACTCTGACTTGTATGCAAAGATTTTATTTCAGCAGAGCTACCATATTTGCACTTTACATTTTGGTATATCTTTGTTGCCATCTTAGCACCCACCTGGATTTTTGCCATCAAGATACGTTAGCCATAATTTTAGATTTACCAGTCCTCAAAGCAGGACCAGGCAAAATCAAGAAAAAGCCTGAAATTTTTGAGAAAAAGAAAGAAAATTGGAAATAGGCATGTTTGTTGGAATTATGGATTTGGAGCTGATCGTATTGTTCTTTATTGTTGCAGATCTTTAAAAATCATTTTCATGTGCTATAGGTCACCCGGAGTCACTATGGAGAGAGGTAGGTGGCGATACAAATTGAATGAATGAATAAATACTGAACATTCTGGATCAGTAGGCCAGTATACATATTAGATTTTATTAGCAAATCTCTCAGCAATTTTGGTTACAGGTTATCATCAGATGTTTGGGATGCATTGCACGCTGTAGGTATTATATGACTGAATGGGGGTGCTTGATCATTTATCACAGGGTTGCCAATCGGGACATAATCTGTAAGTGGAGAAGTCAGCTGGGGCACCCCTCAGGTTGAGGGGTACAGTCCTAGAGAGCTGCCCGTTTGCTTTCATAAAACGGGGAAGCTTCCTCCTTAAAAAGCAGAAAAGAGCTGCATTGGCTTCTGCCTAGGAAATGTGTTTTTGGTGTAAACAGTACGGGCCCAATAAAATTAAGCATCCTTTGGCAAGAGGACAAGCTGTTATTTGCTTGGGTTTGGTCACATGAATGTAGCTGTCAGTGTTTGCTTTTTGCAAACTCATACTTTGAATTTGGAGGCATGATTTGTAACTTCCTTCTCCCCAAAAAATTAAAGTTGGGAAGTGAGCCAGGCAGCTACCTTAAATTAATGTTTTAACTTTTTTTTTCCTTTCTCTTCCTTTCTTTCTCTTTTGCTAGGATTCAAGAGGAGACCAAATGATGGCCAATTGATTTGCATTATTAGTTCATTTCTTGGCTGCTAGCAGTAACAGAAATTGCACAGGATCATAATCGGTGGGCTGCTGGCAAAATCCAAAGGCAAACTTCCTGACAAGAAAGATGACTAACTGTCTGTTTTATAATAATCAATTGATAACAAAATAAGCAATTGATGTATGTTTCTGCCCTCCACAGGATTGGATTATATGATCCTTAGCGAGCTGCCTACCAGTCCTACCAGTCCTGCAGGGAACAGGACAACGCTTAGTTGAACGCGTCGGAGAGGCTGTTGCTGTTTGCAGAAATGCTTGGATAGATCCCGGCAATCTTTTTAGGTAAGTATCAACTAACTGGATAATTGGAGAGGATTCTTTTTGTTGATGCCTTTTACAATAACGCAACTTACTTGGATGTTTCTAAAGAGATGGGTGAATGCCTGGAAAGAGGGGAGAAAAACCTTGTCCTCTGTGAGCTAATAATGGTCAGAGCTACTTTTTATGGCACAGAATTAAGATCGGGTCTAGGTGATGCATTAATTAGAATCACATATACCTTGCATGTTTCATCCGAGGGAAGGAGAATCAGGCAGCTTATCATGGGCAAATCACTTTCACATAGTAGCAAATACAGCGGTAACAGGTTAAACCTGTTGACCGATCTGGTCTGGGAAAATATGCATTCCTAGAGTGTTTGCCTTGAGGGTCCCGAAGAACAACAACAACTATAGAACAGTCAGTTTCAGAAGGAGAAGATGGGCAGGGAAGGGACTGAACAGAGCAACCCTTTTTCCCCTGGGTTTAACAAATCCCCTGGCTTTCCAGAAGTCAGAGTACAAACCAATCTGCTGCAGTCACATGCAATTTAGCATCTGGGTGGCTTTTCTGGCCCCCATGGAGATGGAAGAACTTGATCACAATGGTAGCTGAAAGCAAATCTTGTGTGTTGGAGCAAGAGCCTAGGCTTTGGAAGATGTATGGTTTTCAAGAATTGGAGGAAGGCTCTCTGGATCCTTAAGGATTATGTGCAAGAGTAAGTTAAAGGGAGGCCAAATATTCAGTTATATATGGAAAGAGTCCTGCTGTTGTTCTGCAGGATTGGTACTAGCAACTAAAATATAATTGCCATCAGTTCCGACACACTACATATTAACTGCAGTTTGGTTTTACAGACTTCTCAGCCAAGAAAATGAATAGTACTAAGTGATATCTTATAGGCATGACTTGTGTGTGCGCACGCACACTTTTAAATTGATCTTGACTCCTGGTGACTACATGGAGAAGTCCCTGCAGCTTTCTTCATAACATTTACGGAGTGTTGCAGAATGTTTGCCCTCGCTTCCTTCCTAGGGCTGAGAGAGAGAGAGTGTGAGTGGCCCAAGGTTACCCTGCCTGCTGGCTTTGTGCCCAAAGCAGGACTAGAACTCACAGTCTCCCAGTTTCTAGTCAGTGCCTTTAACTGCTACACCAATCTGTCTCTCTATAGATAGGTTAGACAATGTCTAAATAAATAACTACAAGCCTTCACATTATGGGGCTTTTGAGAGAAGATTCAGGGGACATTTGCCTAGCACTCTTCCTAGTTTCTCCTCTGCAAGAGAGGTCTGTCCAGATTATGTTTTGGGAAGCTATCGCTCTGATTTTCTGTTCTGTTCTGTGCAAATGGGCAGGATGAATAATAGTACTGTGTTGTGAAAGCATAGAGATTCTAAGTAGGCAAGGAATTAATCAGCTCAACTTTCTGTCTCAATCATACTTCCTAATATTATTTTCTCTTTTCCTCTTTATTTTTGGGCAATGTTTAAACTGTTTTAAATCTGCCTAGAAATCATACATTGTGATTTTTTAGCAGTAGAAGTTTGAAACCTGCCAATGGATTGTTTACATATTTCCAAGATACTTCTATCAATCCCATTTTTGTACTCCTGTATTTGTCTTCGGCAAGCCTTGTTCTGAATGAATTGGGCTGGGTGCAATTTGACATTAATATCTTTAATGGGCAAATAACAGATGGACAAAATTGTTTTCCTGAGGCTCAAAAAAGAAGACAGAACATATTTCTTTGCTAGACTTTTTTTTTTACCTAATGTTCCTTGCAAGCTGGGCAATGCTGTTTTACTTCAACTAAAACTTAGCATAGAAATAGTACCTCCAGTTTTCTCAGACCAAACCTCCAAATTGGTTCTCTTTTCACCAAATTAAGTGTTCAGGTAGGATCAATCCTTCTCCCAATCTTTGAAAGACACCAGTTGGCTCCTGGATCTTCATAAAAGAAGAAATTGAAATAGGCTTTTCTTTTTTTTTTTAAATTGAAAAAGTTTTATACGTACAAAGTACAAACATTTTTCTTTTTTCTCCCCCCCTCCCCCCCTCCCCCCAATCCCTCCCCCATCTCCCCCTCCCCCCGCCCTGGACTTCCCAGAACATGCATAGGGTATAATATAGTATACACAAATATAAAACTAAAATATGCTAACAAATTGTTAACTTCCACATATCTTTAGGTCTTAACTCCTTATACTATAGATTAAACAAAAAGCTAAAAATTAAAATATGTCCTTCACAGTCTTATTTGGATCTTCTTAGTCTGATACTTGATTTGAATATAGTCAGTCCGTCTTTCCCATTACCAAATATATCATTTGAATAGTCTCCAAAGCGTTCTGAAACTTTAGCCATCTCTGCCAAATACACATCTCTTATTTACTTTTAAATAATAGATGAATCTTCCTCTTCCAGTATTATGCCACCAGCAATCTGGCAGCAATTGTTAAATTCAAAGCCAACTTAAACCATATATAAAAATACACAACATCTTGACATTCACTTAATCTCTATTACATTACATTACAATCTATACTTATTCCCAACCTATAATATAAATTTAATCTTATTCTTTAAAACCAATGTAATCTTTTCTTTTAAATTCTCTTGTTTATTTTCTTTTACCCCTCTTAATCTTAAAGCAAATTCCATATCATTATACTGGATCATCGTTAAATGTGCCTCAGTTCCTTCAATTTTGTTCTGAATCTCGACTACTTTTTCACCCAAAGTCACCATAGTTTGTTTAATTTCAGCCACATCTTTTTCCAATAATTCCATATTAACTGCCACAGCTTTAAATACAGATACCACATCGTCTCTAGTTTGTTGAATCTGAGATGAAAACTCCTCTGAGACAGCTTGTATTTTTTCATTAATTTCAGTAGTTTTTCCATTAATTTCTTTAATTTTTTCATTAACCACAGAAGCAATTTCTTTCTGCATATCTTTCATGGCTTGCTGCCACTTTTCAAGCGTTAAAGTCTGTGTTGGAGGGGAAAAATCTTGCAAATTAACAATATGAGTGGGGAAACTTTCAACTCTTCCTATTCCTTTAAAAGGAACAGTCTTTGCCAGTTTTAAAGCCATCTTCAGTTTGTATTAATTTTTGTATATTATTAAAAAGCCAAAAAACAAAGTTCATCAAAGTAAAAAGTAAAAAATAAAAAGGTTTCTTACAAGCGTCTATTAGCAAACAGAACTCTCACTAGCTTTTGCTAGCTTTCACTTTTCCACACCCTTTCAAATTCCAATCGCCATCTTTTTGCATATTAGCTACTTCGTTACTTCCAAAAAATACAACGAGCACCGGAGTTAAGTTAGAATACTTGCAGTTGAGTTCTCTTGGTATGTTCCGTCTGCTACATTGTTTAAAATGTTAAAATCCATTTGTTACTAGCAGAGATGGTCACGGCTTCTTGCTCCGCTAAAAAAAAAAAGCGGAGGCATTCCAGGTCCGGAGCTGTTGACAGGCTTCTAGGGAGCCCTCACCCTTCGCACCCCAGAACTTCTTCTGGGGTACTTGGGGGGCTCTACCTCGGCCCATTTGCTCTTCTATCTCCCAAGCTTATTTACATAGCCCATTTGTTTGTGTGTGTGTGTGTATGGAAAGTTCAGTTTGCAGATCACTGAATAATAGCATTAAACCAAGCTAACAGCTGCTAATTATATAGTCAGGGGGACTATTCTACTACGTTATGGTAACATGATTTAATAGCACAAAAAACAACACTACAATAAAATACTGTAAAATACTACAATGTTAAAATGCAGGAAAATGTCATTCCGGTAGTAGCCCGCCAATTGCACAATTTGCGCGCGATGGCTCCAGTACCGTCTTTGCCGGTCCGTCGCATGGCGCCATCTTTTTTTCAATTTTTGGGTGAATTTTTGCTTCCTGCGCATGCATGGAAGCAAAATCTCATGAGGGAATGTGCATGTGTGTGAGATTTTGGCGATTTTTTGTTTCTGCGCATGCGCGGAAGCAAAATCGCACAAGGGGACATGCCTGCATAGTGAGCATGCGCATGCACAAAACGTGATGATGCACGCGCAGTGCACCGGTAGGCAGGTAAGAGGAACCCGCCCCTGCATTGACGGGCTGACATCCAGCAATTACAACAATTGGTTAGCTATTATAAATATGTTTATTGGATAAATAGGTTAAACATTGTTTTATTCATTTTTTGCACCTTGTCATAATTCCTTCAAATGGAAAGCAGTTTAACCAAGTTTTCAGCTGTTCAAAATAGTGGGTTCACCGGGGCCTCTATAATTACAGAGAACATCCACCACAAAGATGACTAATAATATGTAAATCAACCCAATGCAGTTCAAAATTAGACATACCCTGAAGTTATACACTGTTTGGTTGTATGGTAATGAATAATGTGGCTTTCAGGAGATTGGGTATCGCTCCCTTTGAAGATGTAGTGAAGCAGTGCTAAATCTTTTGGTTTCTTATAAACGGCTTTTCTTCAACATCTGCTGTTTATTGTGAAATGAGGTGATTTTGGTTTTTACACAGCTAAGTTTTTCCTTGAGTATCATTGACATTTGCGTAATTATCACACTGAACTTAACCACCCACACACCAGCCCTATAGCTTTGAGCTAAACAGAAGTGAATCATTTTGAAAAATTTCCCATGGATGACTGAGAATATACAAAGCTAAATTATTCTATTTCTAGGTAGCCTCTAACCATCTAAAATTTTCTATTTTTAGAAGAATCTAAGGAAATTCAGATCTGAAGAACGATCAACACGAGAGGTAAGCCAAGTTTTTTTGTAAACCCCACAATTTTTTTTAAAATTCAAGCTACTGCGATATAAAAGAGGATTCGTCTTAAAAGTTGTATGTAAGAGGTTTCAAAATCTATGCAGGATGTTATAACAGTAATTATACCAGCAAGGAAGTATTATTAATGGACTGGTAGAATTATAAAAAATGTTTAAACTCATGGCTCTGTCAGGTAGATCTGAGGCTTTTCATCAGTGGACTGGTGAATTTAGGAAGAGTACCACAGTACCCATATTCAATTGTCTTTAATAGAATTTAATAGAATTTACATATTTTTGCTAATCCTGCATGTGAGCAGTGTTAGCGGGGGGAGGATCATCCCCCGGAGGTCGATGGATCGTCGCTTCCCTTTTGAAAACATTCTGACTTAGGAAATAAAACCGAGATTCAAATCTAATTAACAAAATATTTATTTCAGTAGAAAAGTAATAAAAAGAATTCTTAGTAAACTACATCTTGATCGGCTAAGGAAATAAATCACTTCTACCTTTGGTAGAAATGTCGAAGAGAAGAGAAAGGAGTTGACTTCAGGAATGCAGACATGCGTAATAGAATATATCATACGTCTGCTTGACCATAAATACAAGAAACAGTAGAAAAACATAGAGATGCACAAACTGACAATATTCACATCGTGACAAGCAGGAATCTGCCCTGAGCAATAATTAATGAAGTATTGTAGGTCTTATATAATAACTGCAGTATAACAGATTTATATCCTTATATCTGCCCCATCTCTCTGGAACCAACTCCCACCAGAGATCCGAACTATCCCCACCCTACTGGCCTTCCGCAAAGCCGCGAAGACATGGCTCTTCCGGCAGGCGGGGTGAAGAAGTAGAAGATCGGATTCCCCCTGAAGGAATGTTGTTGTGTTTTATATTGTCATGTCTTTTTTACTGTATTGTTCTTATTCCCATTGTACACCGCCCGGAGTCCTACGGGATTGGGTGGCCTATAAGAACTTTTAATAAATAAATAAATAATAAATATTCAGGAAATGCATGATGGAGATGAGCAAAACTCAGCACTACCGGCAGCTAGTTACAGATAGTTCTAGATTTATGACCACAATTAAATCCAAAATTTCTGTTGCTAAACAATACAGTTATTAAGTGAGTTTTGCCCCATTTTAGGACCTTTCTTGCCACACTTGTTAAGTGAATCACTGCAGTTTTTAAATGAATAACATGGTTGATTAAGTGAATCTGGCTTCCCCATTGACTTTGCTTGGGAGAAGGTCGTAAAAAATTGA
The DNA here is from genome assembly GCA_023053685.1 of Diadophis punctatus similis. Classification (NCBI taxonomy): domain Eukaryota; kingdom Metazoa; phylum Chordata; class Lepidosauria; order Squamata; family Dipsadidae; genus Diadophis; species Diadophis punctatus. The sequence goes on along the minus strand of JALIGW010000002.1, from coordinate 142,729,488 downwards.
TCACATGACCCCAGGACGCTGCAACCATCATAAATATCAGTCAGTTGCCAAGTGCCTGAAATTTGGTCACTTAATCAGCGGGATGCTGCAACAGTAGTAAGTATGAAAAATGGTCATAAATCAGTTTTTTTCAATGCCCTTGTAATGGTCATTAAATGAACTGTTGTAAGTCGAGGACTATCTGTACATCCACAGGTAAAGTATATGTGGTACCTTGCTCAACAGTAGTAACTATAAGAGGGATCTTGGAGTCCTAGTGGACAACCATTTAAATATGAGCCAGCAGTGTGCAGCACCTGCCAAAAAAGCCAACAGAGTTCTAGGCTACATTAACAGAGGGATAGAAATCAAGATCACGTGAAGTGTTAATACCACTTTATAATGCCTTGGTAAGGCCACACTTGGAATACTGCATACAATTTTGGTCGCCACTATGTAAAAAAAGATGTTGAGATTCTGGAAAGAGTGCAGAGAAGAGCAACAAAGATGATTAGGGGACTGGAGGCTAAAACATATGAAGAATGGTTGCAGGAACTGGGTATGTCTAGTTTAATGAAAAGAAGGACTAGGGGAGACATGATAGCAATGTTCCAATATCTCAGGGGTTGCCACAAAGAAGAGGGAGTCAAGCTATTCTCCAAAGCACCTGAGGGTAGGACAAGAAGCAATGGATGGAAACTAATCAAGGAGAGAAGCAACTTAGAACTAAGGAGAAATTTCCTGACAGTTAGAACAATTAATCAGTGGAACAACTTGCCTCCAGAAGTTGTGAATGCTCCAACACTGGAAGTTTTTAAGATGATGCTGGATAACCATTTGTCTGAAGTGGTGTAGGGTTTCCTGCCTAGGCAGGGGGTTGGACTAGAAGACCTCCAAGGTCCCTTCCAACTCTGTTATTCTATTCTATTCTATTCTATTCTATTCTATTCTATTCTATTCTATTCTATTCTATTCTATTCTATTCTATTCTATTCTATTCTATGAGAATCTGAGAGCATGTGTGCCTGGGAGAAAATTCTGTAATCATGTGTGCCTGGGAGAAAAAAAAAGAAGGAATTGACTTGAGATTGGCACTCTTTTGGACAAAAAGCAGGCAGAGTGGACAAAATGGGAGACACAGAAGAGATCTTTCGCTCTCCACATCATACTGTCCCCTTGTGGTCAGTAAGTCATGTAGTGCTAAAGCGTCATCAGATTCCTCCCTCCAATCAGTGCAATATAGTGAAGGTGTATGACAGCTGGCTCAACGTATCTACAGGGAAGACAGGTTTAGGCCTAATCTTTGCCCCTAGGCAGAGAAATCAGAACAAAGTGAGCAGTCTTTGGCAGCTGAATGCCTTTTATTCACTTTTGTTGCGTTCTCTGGTCAGTGGGGCACTTGAGTGAGAAAACAGAAGCTACAAGAGCCAAGGGGCTGCAGCGATGCCTGAGCTGGTAGTAGAAAAAGTATTGACTTGTAACATGGTCTGTGCCTAGACAAACTAGCACCAGATGTTAATGTTTAATATTAACATGTGGTCCAACAGACACCAAATTGCAAAGGCTATGTAGAAATGCACACTAGAACTATTGACGTCAGAAACAAAGGGATCCAAAGAAGCTAAAGTACACTAATCCATTCTCCAGATGTTAAACACAGAGAAGGCTTTTCATAAGGGAGGATGTGCTACATGTTTCAGAGAAATGGTGCTCAGATATCCTGACTGCGAGTGTATGAAAGAGATTAACTGCTTCTAAACAAGCACACAAATAACTTCTGTTTGTATACAGAAGATTGTAAGAATAGGTATCAAAGTTGCTCTAGGTACCTGATGGTTTGCTACTGATTTTGTTTAGAAATCTGAGCATAATGAAGCTGAAGATCTATGTACCAGGGGTGGGTTCCTAATTTTTTTACTACCACTCTGTGGGTGTGGCATATTTTGTGGGTGTGGCTTGCCAGCCATGTGACTGGGTGGGCGTGGTTTCTCAGACTGCTGAAGGGAGGGAAACTGAGATAGGTCCTGCCGCCCATTCCCTCTCCCCTCAGCAGCTCGAGAAGCCTCGAATGTGCAAAAATGCCTAGGATCATCACCGCGCATTCGTGGCTTCTCGGACTGCTGAAGGGAGGGGAATGGAGATAGCTCCTGCTGCCCGGTCTTTCAGCGTCTCACACGCTCCCTCAGCCTCCCCTGCTTGGACTCACTGTGGGGTAGGAAGGCAGCGCATGTGCAGTGCCGGAAGCTCGGCTTCTGGACATGTGCAGAAGAAAAATTTGTAAAAAATTAAAAAAAATTTTTTTTTAATGGCAGCACCCAGGCACCGGCAACCGACCGCACCGGTACTGTGATGTCACCAGCGGGCCGCTACCGGTGCTATAGAGTGGACCGCACCTGTAGGAACCCACCACTGCTATGTACATATTGCAATTGGTTTTTCCCCAAAACGAATCAGGCACCTGAAATAAGGCCACTGGATGACCAGCTGTGGATGCAAAGTGAGAAGTAAAAATGTTTTGCCTCTCTTACCAACATGGTGTAGCCCTGATCTTGAGCACATACTTGTGCTTGATCAGATTAAAATGTTGTTCTCCAACTATGCTCTAACCATTATTTTAGATGTTTAATGTCCTAGAGCAGTGGCTGTTAAATTGGGGTAATTTGAGCATATCCTGGGGGTAATGAAGCAATTGCAATTGCTTGTTTGTTTGTGGGTCAAGGATCCAGTTTAGGATTGCTGCTGCTGAAACAGTTTTTTCAATAACCAAATCTGGTTTTTTTTTGTATATTTGTGTGGAGATAATGACATTATTTGAGACTGCGAAAAGGGTTTCTTGGATCAAACCATTTAACAACTGTGATCCTAGAATAGCCCAGAAAATCATAGACACCCTCCCCTCAAAAGTGGCCAAAAAAGCAAACCAGCCTCTTGATGGACATGCCTGTCAGATTGTGGGGGGGAAACCTCAAGAACCTAGTTGACATCACCTGGATCCAGAGCTCCAGCCCTGTGGAGATCATGGATGATCATCACTCACATTTGGACCATGAAATGCTCTGACCATGACAAAGGGATGGTTATAGTATTCTCGTATTCAGATCAAACAGTAACTACTCTGAAGTGAAAATAGGGATCAGTGATTATCTAGATAGGCTCATGGTTGTCATGGAGACCATAAACTCCTGGGACTCTACTAAACTGAGCCTCCAATGCATGGAGGTTGAAGACATTCAACACCAACAGACGGGGACTTGACCACCAATCCAGTGACCAGATGCAGGAATGATGTGTCAATAATCCTCATAACCATATACACCATATAGAGATGAACTGAAGACCATATTACCCTAATGGAGATAGGTTACCCCCTTGTTCTAATATACTGGCACAGGAATAAGGATTTTTATATGTTTTCCTCCCAAGAGAAATAAAACATCATATAAGGCTGCTCTCATACAAAGATCTAAATTTCACATGCCCATTTTAATTTTGCCAATTGCATATTGCCTCAATAACACATTCCTGTACATTTTTATTGTTATTTTCATATAGAGGTCCCATGAGAGCTACAGAGGTATAGATCATTACTGAGAAAGGAGGAAATAAAAAGGGAAACAAAGAAATTACTTTGCCCTATATCAGTGGTGGCGAACCTTTTTCGGCTCGCGTGCCAAAAAGGGGGGGGGCGCTCGCGCGCGCTCGCATGCCCACACCCATTCCCTCCCCCCCATGCATGCGCACAACACCCCCCCATGCTGCCCCCTGCGCATGCGCACACACCCCCACCCCCGCACAAAGGCTTACCGGAGCCTGGAACGACGAAACCGGCAAACCGGAAGTGCGAGAAAACGCACTTCCAGTTTGCCGGTATGCTGTTTTTTGCACTCCGGAGGGTTCAGGGAAGCTCCCTGAAGCTCCGGAATGCAAAAAACTACAAAACGGACAAACCGGAAGTGCGGAAAAGTGCATTTCCGATTTGTCCGTTTTGTAGTTTTTTGCATTCCGGAGCTTCAGGGAGCTTCCCTGAACCCTCCGGAGTGCAAAAAAACAGCACACAGGCAAACCGGAAGTGCGTTTTTCCGCACTTCCGGTTTGCCGGTTGGAACCCTCGCGTGCCGGCTTCTATGGCTCCGCGTGCCACCTCTGGCACGCATGCCATAGGTTCGCCACCACGGCCCTATATGATCAAGATCATCAAAGCATTAATGTTTATAAACTTCTTTGAAGGGAAAGGATTTGTATACTGGATATTTGAAACAATAGCAATTACAGGGCATGTGTCTGTTTTTCAAAGACAAACTAAGATGGCAACAACTAGAATTTTCAAATGCAACGCTTTAAATTGTATTAGCAACATATAAAGAACGGTTGCAGGAACTGGGTATGTCTAGTTTAATGAAAAGAAGGACTAGGGGAGACATGACAGCAGTGTTCCAATATCTCAGGGGCTGCCACAAAGAAGAGGGAGTCAAGCTATTCTCCAAAGCACCTGAGGGTAGGACAAGAAGCAATGGGTGGAAACTAATCAAGGAGAGAAGCAACTTAGAACTAAGGAGAAATTTCCTGACAGTTAGAACAATTAATCAGTAGAACAACTTGCCTCCAGAAGTTGTGAATGCTCCAACACTGGACGTTTTAAAGAAGAGATTGGATAACCATTTGTCTGAAGTGGTGTAGGGTTTCCTGCCTAAGCAGGTGATTGGACTAGAAGACCTCCAAGGTCCCTTCCATCTCTGTTATTCTATAGTCTATGGCCGTGATGGTGAACCTATGGCACGTGTGCCCAAAGTGGCACGCGGAGCCATGTCGCCTGGCACGCACGGTGTCGCCCATTCCTCTTCCGGGTTTCCAGTGCACGCATATGTACCGGCCAGCTAGTCTTCTGTTACTGGTGCGCATGCACGCGCAATGATCAACTGGCCTTCACACGTGCGGCAGTGCCAGAAACTGGAAGATCAGCCGGCCAGCTGATTGTCACACACGCATGCGTGCCAGTAACCAGAAGACTAGCTGGCCGGTGCGCATGCGTGCCCCGGGACATCCACCCACTTGCCAGCCAAGAGCGCTGCCGCCAGTCGCTCCCCTGCGCCCGCCTGCCTGCCTTGTCACTGTGAGGAAAAGCCCCGAAGCTGCGCTGCCCAGGATCCATGTGGGCTGCTGCAGGGGGAGGCCAGAGGCAGAGGGGGAACTGCCTGTTTCGCTGCCCCCCCCTGCAGCACAGATTCTCACTCCGGCTCTTCCGAGGTTCAAAAGCGCTCTCCGCCGGAGGAAGCCCCATTCCTAATCCTCCTGTCCCTCAGAAGCCCCCAAATTTTGTTTAGTTTCGCTTCCCTTCATTCTGTGTGTGTTGTGTGTTTGCACGAGGATCCAAGTGCTTTGCTCCGGCCGCGAGGGGGGGAGGGCGGCCCACCGAATAGCAATGGGAGAAGAATTCCCCTCCTTCTCTGTGGGGATGCTAGTCCAGCCACCCGCTGCGGGAAGCGGTTTGCTGTTTCCCCCGCACACCAATGGAGAGGAAGGTTGGGGAGAGGGGGAGCCATGCCATGGACAGAGGGAGAACCCGGATCTGCCTCCTCCCCAAATCCAGAGGACAGCTCCGGTAGCGAGGGGGCTGCAAAAGGGGCGCAGGCGGAAAACAGAAGAGGAAAAGAAGCGAGCGAAAGAGCGATGTATGCAGTGATAAGGCCGCATCTATTATTCAGCCTTGTGCCCCATGTTAAGACTGGCCCTTGACCACCCGAAGCCTCCTTACTGGTGTTTTAGCAAGACAAAATCAGATCTGATCTCTAAGCTGAAACATGTTGCTTTTCTTTCTTGGTGAAGAAAAGACAGGCATGTTTGACCCTGTCTTGATCTGTTTCAATTTCTGAGAGAATGTACTGGCTTGGGACAGAGCAGGCCTTCCTTCTTGGAGGTCTGTTTCATATCAGTGCTTATCAGCGAAGCCTTTTCATGCCACAAGCAAGTTGCATCATGCCAGGCCTGTCTGGAAAATAACTAGTCAGTTTTGCAATTGCCAGGGCCTCAAGAAGTCCCCCCCCCCGGGGAAACCACCACAAAACAACTGAATTACCGTCACTTTAACCTGACCTTGGAGAAAAGCACCATTTATGGAACTTGCTCTGTGGAACTTGCTTTGTTCCTGAACTTTATTTCAAAGCTAAAGCTTTCTGTGGATTCTGTGGATAAGAGCCGAGATGGCGCAGTGGTTAAATGCAGCACTGCAGGCTACTGCTAGTTCAGCAGTTCAGCTGTTCAAATCTCAGGCTCAAGGTTGACTCAGCCTTCCATCCTTCTGAGGTCGGTAAAATGAGGACCCAGATTGTTTGGGGCAATATGCTGAACTCTTTAAACTGCTTAGAGAGGGCTGTAAAGCACTATGAAGCAGTATATAAGTCTAAGTGCTAAGTGCTAAATGCTAATTACATATGCTGGATTATTAGTTTCAAGATAACAAAAACAGTAGTACAAACCTGATGAAGAATACATCACCCAGGTATAAAAGGTGCTTGGTCTGGTCAGACTCTTAGTGGTTGTTATTTTCTTTCTCTCTCTCTGCTCTTTGATATCCCATCATGAATGTGGAATCTGAAGTGCCATATTGTAAAATCCACAGGAGAGGAAATGGAGGTAGCTCACCTGCCAAAGAGAGGATGGTCATAGAGCTGAAATGCAGGACATGTTTATTCACCTGTCTTTTGTAGGTGGCTTGATTGATGTTACGTTATGGTAGATGATGCCAATGTGTACACCCCACCAAATGATTAGCTTTAATTATCTGGCCCAAGGCCTCCAGTCAGCTGACTTTCCAGATTTGCATGAACATCTTTTTCTTCAGTCTTTTTATTTATTAGTGCTCTCTTAGAAGCCCATAGTTTTCCTTTCCACTTGGGGCAATGTGAGTGCAAATTTATATTACCATATTTTTTGGAGCATAAGATGCACCTCCCCCCCCTAAAAGAGGCTGAAAATTTGGGTGCGTCTTATACTCCGAATGTAGCTTTTTTGAAGCTTTTTTCCCAGCCCTAACGAGGCGCTAACGATCTTACCGACTTGCAGTCTTTTTCATTGCTACTCTCTCCCCGAAGGAGGTTTTTTCCAGCCCTAAGTCTTTGCAGGCTTGTTTTCATTGCTACTCCCTCCGAAGAAGATTTTTTCCATCCCTAACCAGGGGATAAAATAATGTGCTGAAGCTGACCAGACTAAGGACACTAGCCAGATGAATACCTGGTAGGCAGATTATTTTCCCTATTTTCCTCCCAAAAAACTAAGGTGCGTCTTATACTCCGGTGCATCTTATACTCCGAAAAATACGGTAATCTCTTTAGACTCGCAGTGTTTCTCAACCTTGGCAACTTTAAGATGTGTGGACTTCAACTCCCAGAATTCCCTAGCCAGCATGGATGGCTAGGCGAATCCTGGGACTTGAAGTCCACTCATCTTAAAAGTTGCCAAGGTTGAGAAACATTGGTTTAGAGAGTTTGCATCCAGATTTAGCTTCAGGGGGTTGAGACTACAGAGAAGTCAATCAGAGGAGGACAGGTAATTTTTTTAAGGGTATATTCAGCGCTGGGGAGAGAATTCCATGTTTAGAGAACTGCAAGGTACAGTATAAGCTGAGAAAGAGAGCCCTGCTTCTATTTCCGTTTGTTGCTACAATGGTCAGGGTGATAAAAGAGTGTGGTTTCCTCTTCAGCATGTGAGAGCCGATGGGAGCCTCACGCTAGGAAAGGCAGAACTTCTGACTTTGTGGGTCAGCCTCTGTCTGAAAACATGGCCATGTTCTGATGGCGTCCTCCGCTCGGCTTACCCCTTCCCCAGTCCATCCCAGCATGGAGCCTGAGAGTGAGACCCCAATGATGGGAAACCCCCCAGAAGACATCGGAAACGTAGGTGGTGGTGCTTAACTGCAATCGGCCTTTCCTCCCCCCCTCTTCCTCTTTCACGTTCTGCTTTCATTTGAAAATATGCTGAATCCTTTTAGGAGTGCATTAGATACCGTTAAGAGTCATTAAGCTGCTTTCTTGGTTTGACCTCTGAAACAATATACAGAAGTCTGCAGAGGTGGCTGTGCTCATGACTTGCCATAAGCTGTTCTGTAAGGCTCAGAACAGAATGAGGACCTGCTCCAATACTGTAGCCTTGCTAGTTCCTATCTAGAGAGAGAGAGACTTAATTTTTTTGGGGGTAGCAAAAAGAAACAACATGCAAACTTGAATGTTGAAAATATGATCAATCCAGACAAGCGTGGAAAAGAATAACAGAGCTGGAAATGACTTTGGAGGTCTTCTAGCCAACCCCCCGCTCAAGCAGCAGACCCGGCCTATACCATTTCAGACAAATGGTTGTCTAGTCTCTTCTTAAAAACTTCCAGTGTTGGAGCACCCACAACTTCTAGAAGCAAGTTATTTCACTGATTAATTGTTCTGTCTCCTTAGTTCTAAGTTAGTTCTCTCCTTGATTAGTTCCCATCTGTTGCTTCTTGTTCTGCCTTCAAGTGCTTTGGAGTAGAGGTTTTGCAGATTCAAACTCCAATGTATTTTGTATTTATATTATTAACCATTTTCTGAGTATGGAATTCCTCTGAGTAGCTAACTTCCTTTCCCAATGACTGATAGTGACTAACTTGACCAGGGCCTTGTTAGTTACTCTCATCTTAGTTTGCATATTGCTCTAAACCATTATTTAACCGTGATGTATTTATTTTATTTTATTTTAATAAAATTTATATGCCGCCCAACTCCCAAAGGGACTCTGTATCAAATAAACCATGAAGGGATTAGAGAGCATAGATCTTAAACAGTAAGCCATAATTTGCAAGCCACAGTAGTCAGTTCATACAAAATAACTATAATCAAACCACATTCTATCTTTGTATGACATCTGAACTTTGTTTTCATCAAACAATTTTATGGTCAGCCTATCTGATCATCATTCTCTTAAACTACTAATTTCTGAGGGGGGAAAGATAGAAATTGGAAGACAAGCTTTAATTCAAAACTGCCCTTTTAACTATTATCCAGAAAGCAAAACATAATCTGGTAGGGCACCAAGAGTCCATAAGCTTCCTCTCAGCCTCCCCCATTGCCTTAATTACAGAAGTAGCAAATGTGTTGCTGCACTTTCTATCTTTTGCATAATGTACTGCAAAGCCTACTCCATAAATATATATATCCTTCCCATTTTCAAGCTATTTTTTCCCAATCTCCTGATAGCAGTAGCTTTGGTTGCTCATGTTTTCCTGCAACATACTCAATTGTGTAAGTTTGTCTAAAATAAATCTTCATTCACTGTGGAGGTGATAAGGCACTTCTGCTTCTAAACAAAGTCACACTTAAAATCACACTTCAGTAGATTCCATGGAATGCCTCAAGATCGCTATAATATTGACTGTTAAAATAAAGAACCCTGTTTGAAAACATTAAAAGGCTTCGGAGAAGGTAAGGAGCATACAGGGACGATGAAACCATTTTTTCTAGCTCTGTCTCTTAAACTGGAAGTAGAAGTCAAGATACAGCTTCATCTCTTGATTGCAATTGTACAGAATTAGTCCCCCACCCCAGTTGGTTTTTTAAAACCTGACTAATGTGAATGTGAAAATGCAGTGTGAAATGCTGGAAAATGTAGTTCAGCTGCATCTGATGGGACATGGATTCCACTTCCTGCTTTAGCATGCAGTTTAAAAGGAACAAACTAGGATAATTTTTTATAGATGGAGTGCACAGGTTAGATGTAAGAAGACATTGCACTACCCTGTTGTCTTTCAATGGCAGTATTAATCTTGGCTTGATTTGTGGAGGAAGAAAGTTGTCTGATTTGACTTGTGGGTGCAACTGTGAATAGGTGCAAATTGCTCATCACAGCAGATGACAGCATCTAACTGATATCAATTGATTCTGGGGGGAAAACCCTCTAATCAAAGTCTGAGATGGTGAGTACTTGAATGGGAGATGTCTAAGTAATTCCAGGGCTGCTTCCTAGACTGGGAGATTAATGCATCCCAAAAGAAAGCCACAGCAAGCCACTTGTTACCAAGATAACTATGTGGATCAGAGGTGGGTTGCTCCCGGTTCGGACCTGTTCTATAGAACCGGTAGCGGGAATTCCCCCTCACTCGCCGAACCGGGAGCGATTGTTTTTGGGTTCTGTGCACGCACAGAAGCTGTTTTCTAGAACGTTTTATCTGCTGATTATAAAAAGTAAAGTATTATTTTGTCTTGCAAAATAAATAATTGTGATGTCTCAAAACCTTGTAGCTCTGACAGCAGCCTAGATCTGCCTTGGAATCATGACCTCTGGTTTTAACTGTCTGTTAAATATGGTTTATCATGAGGAATGAATTGCAAAACAGATGCAAAGGAAGAATAAATAATAAATGGAATTAGTTTAAAATAGTGGTCTTTTCTATTACGTAATTAAGAATTGGTGGGTTGAAAGGAAGATCATGAAAGTTGTTGATAATCAAAAACAGAAATTTAAAGAGCAAAAGGCAATGTAGGGTGATACTGTAGGGAGATATATAAATATAATAGTGATCTTTTCTATTATGCAATTAAATTTTTTCACTTATTAGTTCTGAATTCTCTTCTGAATATTATATAATGCTGTTTATTCAGAAATGGAATATGATGGTTATGTATTTTTTTAACTTGATGTATTCAAAGCATTTCTATGTTACTTTTCATTATGAACAGCCCTGAGCTATACATTCGGTATCATGGGGTGTGAAATTTCAGAAGATTAAATTATTGAATCATATTGTTCACATTAAATTAGTGTAAAAAAAGTAGCTGTTTGTCTGTTTACAGTGGCTAAAATAGCTATGGTGTGTTCAAAGCTGTTGAATTAGCTGTATATAATATATATATAAGGTGACCAGACGTCCCGATTTTGGCGGGACAGACCCGCTTTTTAATCATTTGTCCCGCGTCCCGCCCGCCCTCTTAAAAAGTCCCGATTTTTTAAAACAATGCCCGACTAGGGCATTCTTTCAAAAAATTGGCCTGCAGGCACTCGAGGACGGCCAGGTTGGGCCCAGCCGCAGGGGCAGCAGCAGCAGCAGCAGGCCCTCTCAAAATCGGGACATCTGGTCACCTTAGTCTAATGAGCCCCCGCTTCTTCCTCCAACCAGACGCGCGCCCGAGCGACAGGCTTCCGATTCAGTCCCCTCTATTCACAGGGTGGCGCGGGGCGGGGCAGAGCAAACTCTGGGGGGGGAGCGCGACTTTGCACTTGTCTTTCAGTCTGTGCCGCGGCAAAAGGGGCGGGGCAGGGCTGGGCGCGCGTCCTACCTGGGACTTTTCCTGGTAGCTCCAATCGCGTTCCTTGCTAATAGCGTCCAGAGCAGAGCAGCCCCTTCCAAAAGATCGCGAGACGTTATCTTTTGGAAGGGGCTGCTCTGCTCTGGGCGCTATTAGCAAGGAACGCGATTGGAGCTACCAGGAAAAGTCCCAGGTAGGACGCGCGTCTCGCGCTGGGGGTTGGGCGGGCGGGGCAGGACTGGCGGCCAACTACCTGAGCGATGGAGGCGCGGCGGCCGGTTTGGGGCTCAGGGCGGACCCCGGAGGCCCCACCACCCCCGCCGGATCGCACAGAGCGGACATGCAGGCACCTGTCGAGACGCTAAACAGCTAAAAAGCCCCCCCCCGCCACTTGTTTTCCTCTTTTGCGCCTGCGCACGCTGTGCCCGAGCATGGGGGAAGAATTAAAACAGCGCACCGAGAGCGTCACCTGAGACGGTTGTAAGGATCTTGCCAGCCAGCCAGCCTAAACCATTGCCGGCTCCCGAAGGGGAGGCGAGGAAAAGCCTCCCGCCTCCCCCCCCCTCCACCCACCTGGACGCCGACATTTGCCTTCTTTTGCCCTCTGCGCATGCGCAGAGGGCAAAACTCAAATGGAGAAACCCACCCCCGTCAATGGTGTCCCGCCTGAAGAAAAAAAAATCTGGTCACTTTATATATATAGTATATTATACATGATGTTCCTGAGGCGAAAGTTGTGCAATATATGTTCCCCTAAGTACTTGTAGTATTTAAGTAATACCTGGCATAAAGCATTTGCTTCAATAATTTAATATAAAGTCTATAAAGTGAAGCTTTGCTATTTTTGATATATCACTGTTAAAAATTAGTAAACACAAAATTAAATAAAAATTCAAGAACACTTGGATTGATTTAAATTAATTTTAATATCATCCATCATTAAATCAGGTTCCTGGGTGATATAAAATAAACGGTTCTACTTCTATATGACAGATATGATAACATATAAATAAAAACAGCAAATAAAACCACAAAAGCCATATAAAAGTGCTACCAATATTTTAAAATGTATGGTTAAATAAACAATGCCTTAACCCAGTGTCTGAAAGCCAGCAATTGATTCCAGTGTACAACTTGGATGTAAAAGACTTCTCATTTACACCCACGTGGTGTCCTGCTGATAAGGGAGTGTGCACAGGTTGGTAATGGGAAGTGGTGTTTTTTCCTTTGCACCAAAAAAACATTACAGTCTAAGCGTTTAAAAAAATGAATTTACAGCAGATCAAGTGAAATTGTTTTTTCTTTCTTTCTGTAGATGGATCTCTCCCATAAATTATCTAAGAGAGAGGTAAGAAACTCATTCATTAATGACCATAAGGTCTATTCTGCTGGATCAGGGAAAAGATCTACAAGTTGTCCTTGTCCTACAAACAAATTGAGGCCAAAATCTCCGTTGCTAAGCAAAGCAATTGTTAACTGTGAACTTTGTTTTTTAAGTGACTCTGGCTTTCCCCTACTGACTTTGCTTGTTGGAAGTCAGCCAGGAAGGTTACAAATGATGATCACATGACCCTGGGACACTGCAACTCTCATAAATACATGCCTGTTGCCGAATGCCCGAAATTTGATGATATGTGACCGTGGGGATGCTGCAATGGTTGTAAGTGTGAAAAGTAGTCAGAAGTCCCTTTTATTCAGTGCCATTATAATTTTGAACCGTCACTAAATCACGCTGACCCTTTTCAGTTCACATTCTCCCGCCAGTTTCACTCGGTGAGCTCCTAGTGAAAACATTTGATCAGAATTATTTGCTCATTTAGAAAAGAAAAGCTGTACTATATTGGAATCTCTCGAGTTTAGATCAGGGATGTCAAACTCAAGGCCCACGGGGCCTTGAGTTGGCCTGCAGGGTGCTTAGATCTGGCCCGCGGGGCTGCCCTGGAAACAGCGAAGGACCGGCCCACAGTGCCTCTGCCAGTGAAAACAGCTCCGTTTTTGGCTTCCTCCAACCCTCTGCCAATGAAAACGGAGTGACCCTCCCGAGTTCCATTTTCACTGGCAGAACACTCGAGTGATGTCAAGCTGGCCATGCCCACCCTGGCCACGCCCACCCTGATGCAGCCCTCAATGAAATCGAGATTGACACCCCTGGTTTAGATATTCTGCACAAGTACCTAGTTCAGTGGTGAAATCCAATTTTTTTTACTACCGGTTCGGTGGGCGTGGCTTGGTGGGCATGACAGGGGAAGGATATTGCAAAATCTTCATTCCCACCCCACTCTGGGGCCAGCTAGAGGTGCTATTTGCTGGTTCTCTGAACTAATCAAAATTTCTGCTACCAGTTCTCCAGAACCTGTTACAACCTGCTGGATTTCACCCCTGACCTAGTTCCACGATTGAAATGCAATATAAAGTAAACCAGCATTATTACAAAATTAATCACAGATTGGTTCAATAAGCCGGCTCCCAGGAACAAATTGACAGGCTTAAATGAGAAAATACGTAGCTAGCAAGTATTATAGGTGATCTGATCTCTCAAGCACTGCCCTCCCATTCCTTTTTGCCTAATGACCTCGTACTGTATTTCTCCTCTCTGCTTGCTGCTGGGGATTTAGAAAGCATATCAGGTTGGCTTGCTTCCTCCCTTTGGAAGGGGTAAACATAGAGAATGTATTTCCTCCTCTCTGTCTTTGGTGGGCACAATCAGCACAATCAGCACAGAAGGCAGCAACACACACCACAATTGCATACTGTAAATGGAATCAAAGGCTTCAATATGATGGTTTCTTTTAATACATTCCTTCTTTTTAGCACAACTCATTAGAGACAGGGGCGGGTTGCTCACTTACCCATGCTGGTGCATCTGCACATTTTGCGCGCTTGCGTGCTCGCTACATGTGCGCACCCCCTTGTGAAATTTTGCTTCTGCGCATGCGCGGAAGCAAAATCTCACCGAAATCTCACGTGCGCGTCCCCTTGCGAGATTTTGGCGAGATTTTGCTTCCGCGCATGCGCAGAAGCAAAATCACCCAAAAATTCTCAGAAAAAGATGGCGACGCACGCGACGGACTGGTGAAGATGGCTCTGGAGCGGTCGCGCGCAAATTGTGCAATCGGCCACGCCCTACCGGAGCTATGTATTGGACAGCTCCGGCAGGAACCCACCACTGATTAGAGGTATCTATCACTGATGAACACCATCTTCCCAACAAATGAAAGAAGGCAGGGTATCTTAGTAATTCAATTAATGATCTAGTAATCAAGTAGGTACCAAAAGTTGTCTTGTAGCACCTTGATTCCTGAAAGATTTCCTAATGTGAAAAAGCAGTCAAAAAGCAGCAAATAAAATAGTTAATGATAGAAGAGAGAACCTCTTCCAGTCTACCTACCCCTCCTACACACTTCACATGCTTCTCCCCCCCTTCATTTCCTAAGCTAAGTGTATTGGACTCTGATCAGCTACTTTTCATTCATCTTGCCACATACTATTATTACAATTTAGAAGGCAAATTGAGGAGAAGTCTAGCTTTCCTTGGACGGCTCTTATATTTTTATCCATCAGGCATACTTTGAATTTCTGCTGGACTTTGGCACATGGTTATTTTAGTCCAACTAGCCCGCTGTTGCACTCCCACACGCTCCTGCTTTTAGATGGGCTCTTTAATTAATTTTCGTGTTTACTTATCTCCTTCCTTTCCTTCTTTATTCTAAATTTGTATTGCTTTTAAAATGTAAAAAAAATCTTTGCAAACTGTAAAATAGTTTGCAACCCTGCTAAGCCAAATTACGCTGATTTGATTCCGTCTGTTTTTAATTTTTGTTTAATTATTGTTGCAGCTCACCCTGCTGTATGAAGAGGTCCTTTACACCATTCTCCATCGTGTGGGCCAAGTGGAACAGAATCATGTTACTGATTCAGATGAGCTCTATGAATATGTGCAAAAGGTTGGGATAAAGAGCCAGACCCAAGTATCTTATTATTCATCCCCAAGGCTTTGGGGCTGCACTTAAGACTACATTCTTTTCTTTCTTCTTAGTGTACGTTTTCTCTCTCTCTCCCAAATGCTAATGGGACAAACAGTTACTTTCTGCAATATAGTAACTATGTTGGTAGGCCAGGGGTGGGTTCTAACTTACCTCCCTGCCAGTTCGCTTCCTCCCACGTTGCATGGGCGTGCCTTGTGGGCTTGGGTACTTTGGGTGCAAAAAAATCCGGGGGGGGAGGGAAGCAGAAAACAAGATGGCGACCGCATGCACAGTGCCAGAAACTCGGCTTCTGCACATGCTCAGAAGAAAAATTAAAAAAAATTAATTAAAAAAATTAAAAAAAGATGGCAGCGCCCACGGACTGGCACTGACCGAACCGTTTCTGTGACATCATTGTGACATCACTAGTGGGTCGCTACTGGTTCGGGCAAACCCGTCCGAACAGGGAGGAACCAACCTCTGTTTTTCTCCCACACAGTCTCCCTCTCCCCTCCCAGACCTCCCCCTCACAAATCACTCTTTGGCCTTCTTGCCAAAGGTCTGAATGGACTGGAAACCAAGGGCTTTTGAAATTATGAGGAAGATATGACTTCAGGATACAGAATCTTAATTCCTTCTTAAAAGAAACTCATGTTCTATTGTCGTTTGTTTTTACTTTAAAGGCTTTACTATTTTATTGAAACCAAATTCTCACTCTGAAAATTTCTTTTCTAATATCCAAATCAGGCCTTCAGTATTGATCCAGGAGAGCATCAAATTATATTACAGAGGGTCAAAGAGCTAGAGGTAAGATCTAACTCCAATTTTCCATTCACTTGTAGGTTGTTATTATGGAATTGTTCTATTTATTTAGTTGCAAAAGGGTTTCCAAGCATGCATTGTTGTTTATATTCCAGATTAATCTGAAGATTTATGTTATTATTCATCATTAGCCTTTTCCATTTTAATGATTATATCAACTTGGACATCCCAGATGCTATTCTGTTCACCTGCTAGCTAGGTCCTTATGTTAAGATCTTCTTTTGTTTTTCAGAGGCCAATTTTTTGTCTTAAAGCCACTGTGAAGCAAGCCAGAAATATTCTGGGTAAAGATGTCAGTGGTAAGTGCAAAAAACATGCCACAGCTCAAATGCAGAAATTTGGAGATCCTATAAGGGAGAAGGAGGGAGGGAGGGAGGGAGAGAGGGAGAGGTGGGTTCCTCCCGGTTCGGACCGATTCGCCCGAACTGGTAGCAACCCACTGGTTATGTCACAATGATGTCACGGAACCGTTTCAGTCGGTGCCGGTCTGTGGGCATCGCCATCTTTTTTAAAAATTTAAAATTTATTTTTTCTTCTGAGCATGTGCAGAAGCCGAGTTTCCGGCACTGTGCATGCGGTCACCATCTTATTTTTGGCTTTTATTTATTTTTAATTTTTTTCCTGATTTTTCGGCACTGCGCATGCGTGCATGCACGCGAGGCGCACCCATGCGGTGCAGGAGGAAGCGGACCGGCAGTGAGGTAAGTTAGAACCCACCCCTGGAGGGAGGGAGGGAGAGAGAGAGAGAGAGAGAAATTGACTGATTGACTTTCTAATTCCGCGCAGAATTAGGCTATAGTAAATTCTTTGGAAATGGCAATTATGCTAATGAATATGAAATTACATGTCTGGAGGAAGGAAGCTTTTCTACCTGTTACATCACCATCTACAAATTTTTCCCCATAAGGCAGCCAAATATTTTAATGGAAGAGCATAAGAGAAAGGTTTATGGTTAGAAAGGTTGCTTATAGTCCTCATGTTAATCCTAAACAGCACTTTGATTGGATTGATACCCTTTAAACCTTGGCTTGTTTTAATCATGATCCCTGAACATGCGATGGCCTTGTCCACTTTGCTGAGCAAATCATGACAGTTCACACAGTACAATTAAGTCTATCTTTTGGTGCCTGAAATATTTAGAGGAGGCTGAGTGTAATTACCAGAAGAAAGGGGGAAGCAGATGATGATCTCTTCAAATAAAAGAAGCCACCTGCATAGTGGGGATTAATTGATGGTGGAAAATGAATGAAGCAAAATAATGCAACATTTTTTTTCTTGGATTTTCAGGAATAGTGGAAAACAATGATTATGCACAATATCAAGATTAATAGTGGAATGGGGAAAGAAAAGTTTAGAGGATCTCCTGCCACAATTCTGCTACTTGTTATGAAACCTTATCATAGTCCATGACCCCTGCACATTTTAAAGCTCCTTCTTTGCTTTCAGGATTAAGTGATCCATACTGCCTCCTAGGGATAGAAAGAAAAAAACAGGGCTCTTCAGCCCATGGTTCTCCTCATCAGAACAAAAGGCGATCTAAGGGTGTGGTGAAGAACTTGCTGCCAGAGGACCAGACCCATCGCACACAAGTCATCCATCAGACACTAAATCCAGTGTGGGATGAAACCTTCATTCTGTACGTCTCATCTCTTTAGCATATTTAATTTGCATGAGCCTTAATGGAAAATGGGACTTATTAGAAAATCAAACTTAAAGATAATTTTAGGGCTAGAAAATGATGGTTTTCGGCAACCTAGCTCATATTCTAGAACAGTGTTTCCCAACCTTGGCAACTTGAAGATATCTGGACTTCAAATCCCAGAATTCCCCAGCCAGCAAATGCTGGCTGGGGAATTCTGGGAGTTGAAGTCCAGATATCTTCAAGTTGCCAAGGTTGGGAAACACTGTTCTAGAAAATGTAATACTATTTCCAGGAAAAGCTCTTGGTTGGCTGTTGGGGGAGAAAATAACTGAGAGAGATGAACAGGTGGTTGGTTGAAGCTGAAGACCCAGGGTTTACCATGAGGCAAATAACATCTGATAGTTTTCTTTATGGCCAAGGCCTGAGAGAAGAGAGGCCTTGGTGGGTTACAGTAGAGATATTGGAAAGGTGTAATCACACTGTTAGACCTCTTCCTGTACAATAGCCATTGATTTTAAACTTGTAAGATAGGATGGCCTGAGAGCCTTCAGATCAGTGTTTTACAATCTTGGCAACTTTAACTTCCTCATGCTGGCTGGGGAATTCTGAGAGTTGACGTCCCTGTATCTTAAATAGCACTTAGACTTATATACCGCTTCATAGTGCTTTACAGCTCTCTCTAAGCGGTTTACAGAGTTCAGCATATTGCCCCCAACAATCTGGGTCCTCATTTTACCCACCTCAGAAGGATGGAAGGCTGAGTCAACCTTGAGCTGGTGAGATTTGAACAGCTGAACTGCAGTGCTGCACTTTAACCACTGCGCCACCTCGGCTCCTTCAAAGTTAAAGTTGCCATGGTTAAAAAATATTGCTCCAGATGAATTGGACAATAGCTCCACGTAGGTTGGGAAGGTTTTGTATGTTTGTTTTTTAAGTCCAGCTGCTCCGTTGTCTAATCTTTTATTTCTGTCATTAGCTATGGAAGGGGATGATGGACTGAATACATGCTTCTCATTCATTCTTTGTACATACAATTAGGTTCATAGTTGCTGACCGCCATCTCTATATGCCTATTCATCAACTAGTTCCACCCAAATCTACTTCTCTTATTACTTAGCAGAAAAGGATCCCAATATTATGCAGATGTAGTCCTTTTACATTGGCTCAGTGAATGGATAATTGTTCCTGCTGGCATGTGACAGTGAGTGGGTCTAGCTCCATCTTACCTCTCCGTGCAGGTGTTATGTATATAGTTGTGTTAAGCCCTGCTAAAGTGAAACTAACCTTTAGATGACCCTAACTGTTAACTTTAACTGTTTTGAAACTTAGAACATTCATATTTGGGCAGGCTTTTTCATGGTTTTTGATTGGTTAAGGCCCTGTGGGCCCAGAGTATAAATTACAGGCATTTGCCTGCTGCTCCTCAGTTCCAGTTTTGAGTCAATAAATGCTGTTGTAGCTATGCTGGTCTGCTTCTTGCCTACTGAAGCCCACTACACAATAGCAGGCAAAGGGATTGGGTACATCTCCTTCTCACTCCATTGTTCCCTTGCATTAGTTATATTTTTTAACGGTTTCTTCCAGGGAGTTTGAAGATGTAGAAAATGCTGAATTCCAGCTAGATATGTGGTAAGCAGAACTGGCTCTTCATTCCTACTGAATTTCATTGTATCTCATTAAAATTTGAGAACAAGTGTTCCAAAGAAAGTCAGAAAGGAGATAGATTCATTGGGCAAATATAATGAGGGGGTAGCAGCAGATCACTTAGGAATGACCAGAGTAGAGCATGTTAAGTCCTGGTACTGAAGAGGCTGGAGACAGTATTGTAACTAACAGCTCTTTATTGTAATACAGTCAGATCCAGCAAAGGAACCAGCCTGACAGCTCTCCCGTTTATACAGGGCTGTTGGCTGGTTCAACCAATCAGCGGTCTCCATTTTCCCGCTCAGAATAGCAGACCTTGGAGTGAACAGTTTAACCTTAATACATAACAGAGCATATGCAGCCTGACTGACTTTCCAGTGCATGTGTGCGCCCACAAGCCTATGGCCACAGCTGGCGAAGGGGTTGGAAAGGATTCTAGCAGCCAGGCTCTGCATTGTTTCTTCAACTTGTTTAATGATGTGTACAAGATAAAAATATATAAACATAGTTTTCAGATCACAGTGACGGGTTTGATATTTCATCCTGCGGCAGACTCAAAGCAAACACTGTAGCTCCCTCCAACTGTCCATCATCTCCAAAAAAATATGCTTAATATGAATAAATTCTTTTCTAAGTGGAACCTCGCACTCTATTTCTTTCTGCTATGACTAAAACAAGGACATTCTTAAGGGAACTACTTTTGGGCCTAGATGGACATTTAATATTCCTGGAGGCTAATGGCCACAAAGTGAGTGAGGCCATCACAGTGATAAGTGGAGCAACGGTTGTGAAGGAGGGGGCTCTTTTTATTTTGCTGTTGTGTCAACTATAGTTTGTTTCCCATCTGAAAATATCAAAGAACTGTGCTGCCAGTTTTCAAAAATTACTCAGAAGAAGATCTAAGGGCTTCAAAAAGAGGCAGAGGATTATGGGGCACAAATTGTTCACCTTCAAACATCTTTGAGGGGTTGGAACCTCCCCTAAGTAAACAAAATAAGAACAGGTTATTTTGAGCCCAGATATCTGTCTTCTCCACTATTAGAAGAAATATCAGCTTGGGAACAGATCGTTTTGGAGAAGGTATATTTATCTAGGTGGCTTCTGAAAGTCAGCCCCCATATGATGGCACATAATCAATCAATCAATCAATCAATCAATCAATCAATCAATCAATCAATCAATTGCTCTTCTTGCTTTGATTCCTTTTCTTTCTGTTTCCTGGATGTCTTGAAAAGGAGCATGAAGGCATATTTTTATTTGCTTTCTTCTAGGGATTCTGATGCTGTTGAACCTGTACGGCACAAACTGGAAGAACTGAGTGACCTTCGTGGCCTGAAGAGGTTGGGGCTGATAATGAGACTTTTTGTATATGAAATTCTATTAATTACATAATACTGCTGATAAGACAAAACAAAATATTTAAATAAGGCAGCACATTCTGTTTCTCTTTGGTACATAAGAAATGTTCTATCATCTTTGTCCTTGTTTTGCTTTTTCCTACTCAGAATTATTAAGGATGCTCGGAAAAGTAAAGGACAGGATGATTTCCTGGGGAATGTGGTCATTCATCTGCAGGTAAGGAAGGAAATAGCATGTTGCCAGAATAATACTGAGACACACACACATACACCCGCGCACACACACCACCTTGATCTTGGGCAGATTAGTCTTTCTTTACCTGTGGTCTGTCTTCTCCACTTAGACAGCAACATAAATGCCATTAAATAAACAGGTTAACTGAAATTTCATGCGAACCTTTTATGTGACTATGAAAGAACTTGGTAGCAGAATATGTCACCTTGCTCTAAATAAATCTGAGATTCCTTTTTCAAAAACTAGACCTAATGAAAATGCTGTAAGAGAACTATAGATTTTTCTGGAATAATCAGAAAAATAATAAAGAGGCCTACGGTATTTTGAAGGCCTCAGTGTGAATTTCTATTGTGGTCTCTGAATAGAAGGCCAGGGTTTATGAGAACTTGACTGGCTCTATAAATATCTGTAGCTATGCCAGCTACAAACTAATTCAAGAACATATTGATCTTTCCTAGCCAGTTGCCATACAAATATCTTGGATTCTAGGTACCACAGTTCCCAGCTAGCATCAGAATTCTGGAGTTGGTTCAAGATACCTGGAGTGCAATAAATTGGGGTGGGTGGAAACCACAAGTGTATGCTTGCCACCAAGGAAGATTTCTGCAGAACCTTCTCAGGGTCTGTTCTCATGAATCAACCATTAGCATAACTGAGAGCAAAAAAAAATTGTTTCCGTGAAGCCATTAATTATTGCACTGAAATTTAATTACAATACAATGAAGTAAGATAGGTGGATCCATTTGAGCGCTTTCTCTTGCTTGCCCAATTTCTCAATTTCTCAATTAATTGAGACACTTCATTTCTATGATGAAAGTGGAGCCATTTTCTGGAAATGTAGTAGGAATGGAGAAACGGCACTTTCAAGAAGTAATGTGGTTCATTACTTCTGAGCTAAGACTTTTCACCTCGCTTGTGTAGGACCTGCATTGTCGGGAAGATCGCTGGTACAGGCTGGAACCTCGCACTGATACTTACCCCAACCGAGGGCATTGCCACTTGCAGTTTTTTTTGGTACATAAGAAGGTAAGGATAAGTGAAATTGATTTCCCATTGAGTAAAGGAAGTGTACTTTATAAATTCTGATTTAAACAGTTTTGATCCATTTAACCTTTTAAGACCCGTTCAATATAGTTTCTGCAATCTTTGAGACAAGGCTGTCCTTTCACTGAGATCTTTTTCTCTTGGGGTGATCTGGGTGGGAAGAAGGTCTTTCTCCCTTCTTCACAAATGTAGAAGACAGTCACATATTCTAAATCGATGTTGTGATTTACATTTTATGACTTTAAGAGCATATTAAAACTGTATGGATGAAAGGTTGACTTATGGATTTGTATCCTGCTTTAGCTTATGTTTTGTAAAAAGATAAATATAATAAATCTTACACTAATACATCAAGAACCTATTGTTAGCATACTTAAATGTTCAAAGATATGCCATTTTTATAATTGTGAACATGGATGCATATGTAAGAATGAAACCTGTTGGCAGAAATTCTGATATCTTCCGAAAGCTGAATCACCGGATTTGGCATTGATTACTAGTCGAGCCCCACCCCACCGAGCAGTGCGGCTTTATGCATTTGACTGATGGTGATTTTGTCAATTTTGAGCTTTTTAAAATGTAATTCCAGTGCTTTTGGGATAGCACCCAGTGTTCCAATCACCACGGGAATTACCACTGCTGGTTTGTGCCATAATAGTTGATTTTTGATTTTTAAGTCCTGGTATTTTGCGATTTTTTCGTGTTCCTTTTCATCAACCTTGCTATCACCTGGTATTGATGTCAATGATAGTCACCTTGTTTTTCTTGACCAGAGTGATGTCTGGTGTATTATGTGCCAGTACCTTGTCTGTTTGTATACGAAAATCCCACAAGAGCTTGACCAACTGATTTTCAGTGACTTTTTCAGGCTTGTGTTCCCACCAGTTTGTAGCAGTATGGATGTTATAATTTTTGCATACATTCCAGTGGATCATTTGTGCAACAGAGTTGTGCGGTAATTTGTAATCAGTCTGCGCGATTTTCTTGCAGCAGCTGAGCACATGGGCTACAGTTTCATCAGCTTCCTTGCATAATCTGTATTTAGCATCATTTGAGGATTTATCAATTTTGGCCTTTATGGCATTTGTACGAATTGCCTGTTCTTGTGCGGCCAGGATCAATGATCAAAGTTTCTTTCTTTAAAGTACCAGTTGTTAACCATAACCAAGTTTTTTCACTGTCCACTTTGTCTTTTATTTTTTTCAGAAATTGGCCATGTAATGCTTTATTTTGCCAACTCTCCATTCTTGATTTTATCACATTTTTTCTGTATTCTTGTTTCGTCTGTTGGACCTTCAGTAGATTTTTGTTCTTTACTTCAATTAATACACGTTCTTGACTTTCTTTTAAATAATCCACCAGTGCATGCTTTTCTTCTTCAACTGTTTGCTTTACTTGTAGTAGTCCTCTGCCACCTGATTTTCTGGGCAGGTAAAGTCTATCAGTGTCACTACGTGGATGTAAACTGTAGTGCATTGTCATTAGTTTTCTGGTGTTTCGGTCCAAAATGTCCAAATCAGCTTGTGTCCAGTTAATAATACCAGCCATATATCTTATGACTGGTATTGCCCAGGTATTCATGGCCTTGATGGTGTTTCCACCATTTAATTTAGATTTCAAAATTTTCCTAACTCTGTTGGTGTACTTTCTTCTGATGATAGTTTTCACTTCTCCATGTCTGATGTTATCCAACTGCAGAATGCCCAGATATTTATAGGCTTCATTTTGGCTGCATTTAATTAATTGGCCATTGGGCATTTCAATTCCGTCACATGTAGTGATTTTGCCCCTTTTCATAGATACAGTGGCGCATTTTTCCATGCCAAACTGCATCAAGATATCTGTGCTGAATATTAGGACTGTGTTGGTCAGGGATTGGATTTCTATTTCTGACTTTCCATACAGTTTCAAAGCATCCATATACAATAAATGCAAAAATTTTTTGGCGTCTTTGGCTATTTTGTATCCAAGTTTCATTTTTTTAAGATTACCGATAGCGGGATCATTGCAGTGATGAAGAGGAGGGGTGAAAGTGAATCTCCTTGAAAAATTCCTCTCTTGATATTAACCATTCCATAGTTCTCATTCCCTACTGCCAACTCAGTTCTCCATTGTTTCATCACTTTTTTAGTGAATGATGTAATATTTTTGCTGATGCTGGTAGTTTCTAAGCATTTGATGATCCAGTTGTGTGGCAGTGAGTCGTACGCCTTTTTGTAATCAATCCAGACCATATTCAAGTTCATTTTTCTGTTCTTACAGTTTTCTAGTATCATTTTGTCAATTAGGAGCTGATCTTTTGTGCCCCTGCTCCTTCTTTTGTTGCCTTTTTGCTCTACTGGCAAGATGTTATTTGTTTCCAAATAATCCATTATGTTATCTGCAATTATCCTGGTGAGTAATTTGAAGGTTGTTATTGGTCTGTAGTTTCCAGGTGTTGTTCCTTTAGTTGCATCTTTCTGAATCAAGTATGTTTTTCCAGTTGTCAACCATTCATCAATTTGACCATTTTGTAGCATTTCATTCAGTTGCCTGGCCAATATTGCATGCAAACTGGTCAGATATTTGAGCCAGAAACCATGTAATTGGTCATTTCCAAGTGATGTCCAGTTCTTTACTTTTTTTACTCGATTTTTGACCATCTCAGTTGTTATTTCTAATACTTGCATTTGCTTCTTGCCAACACTTTTCTCAATGTCTTGTATCCACTTGCTTCCTTATTGTAATCCTTTGCATTTTCCCACAGTTCTTTCCAGAATTCAACTGTGGCTTGCTTTTCTTCATTTTCATTTTCATTTTCATTACTATTATTATTACTATTATTACTATTATTATTATTATTATTATTATTATTATTATTATTATTATTATTATTATTACTATTACTATTACTACTACTACTACTACTACTACTACTACTATTATTATTATTATTATTATTATTATTATTATTATTATTATTATTATTATTATTATTATTATTATTATTATTATTATTATTATTATTATTATTATTATTTTAGAGAGCTACTTCAGCCAGCAAGACACAGACAAGTTACAAAGTTCATCGGCAACTTCTTCAGCAGATTGTTTCATATGAGATTCTTCAATACCAGGTAAATAGATAAACAAACTGATAAGTGAATTGTAACAGAGTGACATATATTCAGTTGTTCCCTGGAAAACAAATAGATTCCATATTGCAGTCAGTTCAGCTGACCTGTTTGCTCTTTTCAGCTCTTCTCTGAAGTCAAGATACAAATTTGGCTTGAAGCAAAAGCTCTGCCCCCACTTGAAATCTCAGAAGATTAATGGCAAAATTTCAGGGCTGTAAAATGATTCATACATCTAAAAGAAACTTTACTCTGAGGTGATGTTGTATGTGTTCCATGGATGACCAACTGCAAAACAGATTCCTACAGTCTTGGATTGGCATGATAGATCTTTCCTATTTGAATCCAAATCGCTTTCTTGAGATTGATGGAATTGTTTTTATGCAGAGGACCATCTATTATTTGCTGTACTATTTTTGGAACCATAGATTCAAAGTTGGAAGGTATCTTAAAAGCTATCTAGTCCAACATACTACTCAATGCAAGTTCTAGTAGAACATTTCTAACAGATGACCATCCACCCTTTGTAAGAAGGCCTTCAGAGAATGAGAATTCTCCATTTCATGTGGCAGTCTGTCCCGCTGACTGAGAACTCATTCCAACAGATATTTAGCTTGAATCTACTTCTCTTGTAGTTTTAACCTGTTGGTTCTAGTCCTGTTTTCTGGGACAGTAGGAAAATAAAGCCACTTCTACTGTGTCAACTCTTAAGCTATTTGAAAATACTTTCATGTCTCATTTAAGGGGTCTCTTCTGTGTGCTAATTTACACCCAGATCCTTGTTCTGGACCTGCCCCCTTGGGGAAAAATAAGTTTACTCCCTTTTCTTGGGACAACAGATTATTCCTGTCATATCTCCCCCTTAGTTATCTTTTCTGTAGGCTAAATATATTCCGATCCTTTATGTGACCTCATAGGGCTTGGTTCTACACCCTTCACCATTTGAGTCACTGTCCTCTGAACTTACTCCTCTTTGTTACTATCCTTTTTGGCGCAGAGAACTGGACACATTATTGAAGCTTGTGCTTCAAACCAAATTTGTATCTTGACTTCAGCCGCCCAGAGTCCCTCGGGAGTTGGGCGGCATACAAATCTATTAAATTAAATTGAATTAATTAAGTGGAATTGGTGTAGAGTGAATTACATCCTGTAAGCTCATGCACATTCTCCTGTTAACATACCCCGCATAGCAGTTACCTCAAACTGTTGGCTCATATTTAACTGTAATACTACCAATCCAGTTCTCTCCTATCCTATGCCTGTGCCTTTCATTTTTCCTGCAGAGATGCCAGATTTTACATGTCTACCTCTTAAGTTGCATTCCATTCATTTCTGCCTACTATACAAGCCTGTCCATATTGTACCACACTGAATCTTCTTCCTTTCCACTAAAAATATCAGTCACTCCTCCCAGCTATCTATCATCTGTAAACTTGATCAGCATCCCTCAACTTCATCCACTTGATAACTTCCTCCAAGCTGAAGTGGAGCTATTAACTCTTTAGTCAATTAAAAATGCTAGGTAAATGGGAATTGCATTGAACTAAGTTTCAGAAGAAAGAAAGACCTGAACATAATACAGGTAATTGTTTTTTGCAAAACTGTGAAGCAATGGATATGCTGCATTTTTTCCCATCTGATATCATAAGAGAGCCATTCATTGTACTCTTTCACTGCAGGCTGGCAGCACTTCCTGGGATGGAGAGTTAAGCAAACATGCCGTTACTATCCTGTATCTACACGCTACTCAGAAAGACATTTCAGATTTCCACCAAGACTTGGCGTAAATATCTCCTTCATGCTTCCACTCAAGGCAACATTCTGGAAACCAAAAGTTCCTGGCATTTTTGGTCCCTTGCTTTAAAAAAAAGTTGTGAAGGTTCTTTTCTATAGCCTGAGAATGATGTAATTTTATTAAAATGTGCAGGCATGCCATGAGACCAGGGTTTAGTACTACCCCTAGAATTCCATTCATGAATTCAGTAATTTCGACTCTTCTTTTTCAACTGGGATTTCCTTGATTCATTACTACATCCTGCCTATTTTTTTTTTTTTCCCAAAAAGTTTTATTAGTACAAAATTACATAGATAATAGCTAAACATTAAATAGAAAGTACAAACATTTTTTTTAATTTTTCTCCCCCCTAACCCACCCCTTTCCCTCCCCCCTCCCCCCCGGACTTCCCAGAGAGAGTACAGGGCATAATATCAATAAAATAAATTTAAATTAAATTAAAAAATTTTGACTTCCACCTTATTTTTTTAAAACTTCAACTCCAAATTGTACACTAATAAAAATTCCTTCCTCCTCCTTTCAATCATCTACCCTTCACAACATTTCTTCACTGTTAACTAAGAATTAAATGATTATTACATAAATGATGACTAAGTATTAAATACAAAAACCTTAAACTTCATCATAAAATCAATCAGTATATAAATAACTTACTATTACTATATATCAGATTATAAGCACTAATTCCAAACTTTAAATAACCTTCCTCCCAAAAAAAAAATGTTAAATCTAATTGTAATATTTTATAACTGGATAGATAACAATTCCAAATCTTTCTCACAATTAAATAAAACTTAAATTGATATTACACAAAAAATAACTAAATAATAATACAAAAACCTTAAACTTCATCATAAATTCTACCACTCTATTAGTAACAAAATGTTACTATGTATTAAATTATTAGGTTCAAAAAAGTTCTAAATCTTTAAAAAGAATTAATAATACTTTGAATAAGCCCCCCAAAAAAAACAAAAGAAAAAAAAAAGAATGCAAGAAGTAAAGAAAAGAAAAAAAAATTAAGGAAAGAAGGGAAAAAGAAAAGTACAGTCATAATGGCAACCATCTGTCCAATAAACTTCAACACTGCATCTTGTTGTATCTTGATGATGGTTGCATCTTTTTGTAACTTGATAATTTTGTAGTTGACAGCTCGCCTCCCATCTGACCCCGATCTTCCATCTCCTTTTCCAGACTGTAGACATCTGTCTGGCTCTGCCAATCATTTAAATTTTGTAAATCTGTTTCGATTTGAAGAGGAAGGGATGGCTTTCCCTCCTCCTCCTCTTTTGTTTTCATACATCTTTCCTCTGGAATCTTGGATATATCAGCCTTTAAGACGTTGACATAAAATTCAGTAGCTTTCTTTGTTGTATTAAGCCGATATCTTTTTCCCAGAAATTTCACTGCAACTCCTGTTGGTGCTTCCCATTTGTAATGTAAATTTAACCTTTTAAATTCATCAATCAGAAAGGTATAATCTTTTCTGGCTTTGAGCATTTTAGAGGGAATTTCTTTCCATATCATCAGTTCCTGGCCATTCACCTGCAGGTTATTTTTAAACGTCGCCTGTATAATCCTATTCCGTAAGGCTCTTGTAGTAAAGTATATTACAATATCCCTTGGTAGGTGTTTTTGTTTTGCATACCAAGAGTTGATTCTATATATTTTATCAATTTGCCTGGCTAGTTCTTCTTTAGACAGTCCAGACACCTGCTCCAAAGCTTCCACCATCCTTCCTTTCAAATCTTCATATAATCCTTCTTTCAACCCCCTGACCCTTATGGCAAATTCCATGGATCTGAATTGCGTCATTAACACCTCTGTTTCAAAATTTGCAATGTCATTTTGTATTTTATCTATATATTCTACTGAAGTTGTCAAAACTTGTTTGTTTTCTTCAATGCGGTTTGCCAAAACTTCAATATTTGTTGCTAGACCTTTACATACCTCCAACACATCATTTCTAATTTGTTGGTCAATATTCTTTAAAGCAGCCTGCATTTTATTATCTATTTCACTAATTTTTTGGTTAAATTCAACAATAAGTTCATCTTTCATAATCTTTAAGGTACTTATTAAATTTTCAGGTGTTAAAGACTTTGGGGGTGTTAACTCAGTGGTAAGTTGCATTTTAGAAATATAACCAGATGAATAATCCATTCTTTTATTCAAAACAATCTTTCCAGATTTTGAAGCCATTTTAGTATTTCCAGTGGTGAACAAAGAAAAAGCCAAGCCTCTAGTTAAAGTTCTTTTAAATTTCTTTTAAAATTCTATCAAATTCCAAAGCCAGATAGAATTTTATTTTTAAAAAATTGTCAGTTATTATTTAATCCAGAATCGGGAGACAGAGAGAGTAAAGCCAACTTTCAAAATCAAAAATTTCCATAAGAAAAAAAGCTGCTAGGGAAACGAAAGTTACTTTCACTTCTCCTCCCACTTTCTCCGATCGCCATGTTGTAGCCTAATAACTGTTACTTAGTTTCTTCCGAAGTGAAAATCAGCAGTGGAGTTGAAAGAAAAAAAAATCTGTACTTGCCCTTTAAAATCCTGTCTCTCTCTGTCTGCTTGTTTAAACAATTAAGTAGTTGTAATCCCATTCACGAAGCAGCGGGTGGTCACAGCATCTTGCTCCGCAAAAGCGGAGGTTTCCAAGTCCCCGGAGCAAGAGACAGGCTGGCTGGGGAGCCCTCACCTTTCGCGCCCCTAGCTGACACTTGGGGCACTAGGGGGGGCTCTACCCCACCTGTCCGGCTCTCATCTCTCCCCTTTGCCCGGGGCAGAGACTTTCAAGCCGCCAGACAGCTGTTCTGGCGGCTTTAACGGGGAAAAGGAAAGGCGCTCAACGAGGAGCGTCCGCGATGCAGCGATCCGGAACCGGAAGTCTACATCCTGCCTATTGAATGTGATTCCTGCAATGGACTTTGTCAAGAACGGCATGCTATAATTTCTGCTGTTTTTAACTCCTCTTTCTGCAGTTTGCATAAAGACCGATAAATGTTTCCCAGCAAACTGGCAAAACCAGCCAATTTGACTACATACCTAATCTATAGTTTGGTTAGGTCACTTAATGTGAGGTGTTTTTTTTGTTTCTAATTGTACTTTTTTGCAGGTTTTTCTTCTGGCGTTTAATGCTGCTTTCCTTCCCTTGTTAACATAGGCACTGGCTGGCTTACAGCAAGCTGTATCAGTTCTTGGAGTTCAACAGCAGCTGCCTGCTCCATCAGATTACCAGCATAGAATATCAGTGGATTCAAGGCCGATTACGGTCTGAGCAGGTAAGAAAGGAAGGGCTGTGGAAATATAGGGCTGGTGGAACATTCTGGTCGAGCTAAAGACATCTTCGGTTCCAACATCAGACACTGATCCATTAAGTGGGTTGTATAGTTTTACAATGCCTATCCAATAAAGTGGATTTTATTTATTTATTTTATTTAGGAATTCTTCTATGCCGCCCTACTCCCTGGGGACTCAGGGCAGCGTACAGCATTTTAAAGAACAACTAAACAATAAAATTATTAAAAACAGTTAAAAAAAGTTAAAAAGACATACAAAACCGTGCATACATGGGGGAGAGCTAAGATGTAAAGTTGTCTCATTGAAATACATCTCTCTTAGCATAATGTTAGTAGATCATGATCTTGAAATGATCCAGATATTACCGAGCAGGACTAAGTCGTCTTACATCTATGGCATGTTGCTTACTTCCTGCAGACAGCTGAATTGGCAGACTCTTTCCAGTCCTTACTGAACTATGGGATTTCTCTTCTTCAAAGGTTCCGGATCGTCTTCCCACTCTCCTCACCCAAATCTACACAGAGGCTGCAGTCACTGCTCAGGTGAGCTATCAGAAACCTCCTGGGATGCACATAGTCAGAAGGAAAACTACCAACATTTTTCAAGCACGGATATTCTCTCAGTAGCATTACTGTTGAATTAAGGGGACATAAATCATGAATCATTCAACATACTGATCCTATATTTCCTTCACATAACACCTAAGAATTTGTAAGCCTAATGCATTTATTATGATCGAAGCTTTCACGAACTAAAGCTTGTAGTTTATGCCATGAATCACCCAGATAGCACCAAGAGACAGAAATGTATCTATCCATTGGCACCTGTCAAGACCCCTGCAGGGGCTATTCCTTTTTTTGTTTTTTACTATATTAATGGAAAGAGTGAACAGAAAGCAAACAAAAAAAGCATCAGTCTTATTTGTCTGGATTTTGGCATTCTCTGCAAGATCAATTCTAAACCTCCAGTCATATTAGCAGTCTTCCCAATGAATGGTACCCCTGTCTTGTCTGAATGAAGGTCAGGTTTGGTGATCCCTGTCTTCCAAGAACCACTTTAAAATATGTGTTTGACAGTTCTGCCAGTTCTGTGAGACCAGAAGGTGAAAAGAGAGAGAGAGCCTGTTCTTTCCTTGAGCATAAAAAGCATCAGGAAAAGAGAGAAGCCTGAAGCGCATAAGAAGCAGAGCAAAAATCTCTCCACAGCACTTCCTGAAAGTGTTTCCTACAGAAAAAAATGAGACCTATTATAATGATGTAAATTAGAGGGCAGAGGAATGGCCTTGAAGGACAGGAGGAAGAACCCGCAACCAGGCAGGCAATGGTCAGATAAGAGAGTCTTGAGCCCAGATGAAGCAATAGGAATAGCAATAGCACTTAGACTTATATACCGCTTCATAGTGCTTCACAGCCCTCTCTAAGCGGTTTACAGAGTTCAGCATATTGCCCCCAACAATCTGGGTCCTCATTTTACCCACCTCGGAAGGATGGAAGGCTGAGTCAACCTTGAGCCGGTGAGATTTGAACAGCTGAACTGCTGAACTAGCAGTCAGCTGAAGTAGGTTGCAATGCTGCTTTTAACCACTGCGCCACCTCGGCTCAGAAAATGACTTGAGAAAATCTCTCAGATAAACCCGTCCCAGTTTGCAAGAAGATAAAGTAAGAGAGGGAGGAACTACAGCCGGACTTTCTGTTACTGTAGTTATTACAATTAAAAAAAGGAGTCCTGGCCTACATGTCACCAGTTTCTTAGTTTGGTCTATGTTGTAAGGGCTGACAAATACTGACCTCCATGTCCTTGGAAATCAGGCTGCTGCTTAATCTCTTTATAATAAGGTGACCAGACGTCCCGCTTTTGGCGGGACAGTCCCGCTTTTTAATAATTTGTCCCGCGTCCGGCGGCGTTTCAAAAAAGTCCCGCTTTTTTAATTTGAATTTGCCCTGCACACCCCTCTGCCTCCTGCCTCGCCTGCCTCCTCCTGCCAGGCGTGGAGGGAGGGCAGTGAGAGGGGCAGCAGCGGTCTTGCCTGTTTGTCGCCGCAGAGCCGAAGAAGCTGGTGGCGTTCGCGGCGTGGGGCTTCCCCTGCCCGCTTTCCCCGGCCGGCGGGACGCCGCCATTTGTGTTCTTTTGCCCTCTGTGCAAGCAGAACGCTTTGCGCATGCGCAGAGGGCAAAAGAACACAAATGGTGGCCTCCCGGCAACCGGGGAAAGGTAGCGGGGGAAGCCCCGCGCCGCGAACGCCACCAGCCTCTTCGGCTCTGTGGCGACGAACAGGTAAGCCTGCGCCGGTAGGAACCCACCCCTGGCTGCGATGAAGGGGGGGTGTTTGGGGGGGTGCACAAAGCTGCAGGATAAGAGAGACTGACCCCTCCCGTCTTGCTCCCCTAGGAAACCCCCGGTCAATGGTGTCCCGCTTTACAATAAATAAAATCTGGTCACCTTACTTTATAATATATCCCAAAGAGAAGGATCGAACAACAATGTTGGGGTCAATAGGAACATAGGAAACTGCTTTATAGTGGGACACTGATATTTCTTAGTATTGTTCTATGCCAGTGATGGGGAACCTTTTTTGAGTCGGGTGCCAAAAGGGTGTGTGCGCGTGATAGCGGGAGCACGTGTGCACACATCCATAATGCAATGCCCACTCCCCTGCACATGCGCACAATCCCCGCACTGTCCCCCTGTGCATGCACACAACCCCCCTGCGCTGCCCCCCCGCGCATGCGCACAGGCCTCACTGAAGCCTCCAAACTTCCGGTTGGCCATTGGGCTGTTTTTCACCGTCCCCAGGCTTCAGGAGGCTTTCTTGAAGCCTGGGGAGAGCTAACATGGCCGAAAAGAAGGCTGAAAATCAGCTGACCAGCATGCGCATGCACACTGGAGTTGACATGGGGCAATGCCTCGCGTGCCCTCAGATATGGCTCCGCGTGCCACCTGTGGCACGCGTGCCATAGGTTCGCCATCACCGTTCTATGCTGTTTGTCATCAAATGTTGGGGTCTTTAGATGTGTTTTTCTTCTCAGCTTTCCCTACAGTTGTCAGAGAATGGATTCAGGATCTTTGCATTTGAGACTGATTAAAAGGGGTGGCATCTTTTGCATGGAAAAGAGAAACAAAACTTTTCTCTGAATTGCATTGGATTTCAGCCATGATTTTTCATCTTCACAGGATTTTGGTCCAAATGTGTAAAACGAAAGCCTTCAAAGAACTTTGTACCCCGACTCCTGATCTTGAAGAAATGGTAACAGAGGCACTTAAGGTACAAGGCCATCTCAGTTATCTTTGGGATGTCTTTCCTCAGGCCTACAGTTTTGTTCTTAGTGCTTTTTGAAGACTTGAAGGGACGGGTAAAAAGAAACCGTTTTACTTTAGTTTCCTTGTCAAAATTCACACGGTTCTCTTTATGGAGAAATGCACAGTTCTATTTTTATATATGTTTTATATTTATATATTTATATATAAAAGTTAGAATTGGTCTAACATTTGTTAGACCAATTCTGGAATACAGCTCACCTGTCTGGAACCCGTACTGCATATCAGACATAAATACAATCGAGAGAGTCCAGAAATATTTCACAAGAAGAGTCCTTCACTCCTCCGCTCACAACAAAATACCTTATTCCACCAGACTTGAAATACTGGGATTAGACAATTTACAACTACGTCGCCTCCGATCTGATCTAAATGTAGTTCATAAAATCATATACCAAAATGTCCTTCCTGTTAATGACTACTTCAGCTTCAACCACAACAATACACGAGCATGTAATAGATTCAAACGAAATGTAAAGCGCTCCAAACTCGACTGCAGAAAATACGACTTCAGCAACAGAGTGATCAATGCCTGGAATGCACTACCTGACTCTGTGGTTTCTTCCCCAAACCCCAAAAACTTTAACCTTAGACTGTCTACAGTCGACCTCTCCTCGTTTCTAAGAGATCTGTAAGGGGCGTGCATAAGCGCACCACTGTGCCTACCGTCCCTGTCCTACTGTCCTATTGTCCTCTTTTATTATTACTTTTTACTTATGTTTATATAAATTACTACTATCCTATACATGTTTGACAAATAAATAAATAAATAAATATTTTACTTCAGCTACAGATTATGTTTCACAGAATGTCTGAAGATCTAACTGTGATCTCAGACCCTCTACTCTTGGACCTTTGCCAAATTATATAGTCCATATTATATACAGATATGACCAATGTCTGCCTTAATGTGTGTGTAAGTTTTAATATGGAGAGAAGCATAGGGAAGGCTGTTGTGTAACTTATTCTCTTGCCTATTTTCTCAGACTGGAACAGTACAGTGGTTTTACATGAAGAAGCAGCACTTGAAGCCAATGGTAAAGGTATGTTACATTGTAGTAAAGTTTATGTTAGAATCTTCTAGGGGTTGTTGAATTGTGTTTCCTATTGATTCTAGAAGGGCATATCATTAGCATTTTCAAAACATCTGCTAGCCCAGCCTGGATAAAAATGCTCCTGTATTATATTTTGTATCTGTGCAATCTATCGTATTAATCTGTACAACAATTTTGGATAAAAACTACAACAACATTTTCTTCCCAAACACACAGATATGGCTGCTGTAGCTTGACTTTAGATAAGGAATTAAGTTTGACAAAATCAGGATATAACTGGTACTTGTGTCCCCCTTATAAATGCCCGTGAGCACATGTTATCATGAACATGCTACTAGATCTTTCCTACAACTATGAAGCATACTTAGCGACCCTGAACTCTATATTCTCACAAAAAGGGAAGAAAAACCATAGTTGTTTTAACAGTTGGTTGAAAAGCAACTCTGCAGAGTAAATGATAGAAGCTTTATTTTACAGCACCGTGTTACGAAAGAATAAAAAAACATTAATTAGAACAGCAGTCCCTTGTATGTGGAATAGCATATAATTCCTAATGTCAACAACAGAGAAAAGCTTGGTTGTGATCCCACAATAGCATTTCTTGCTCACTTAATTAGAAGAGGACCCAGGTAATTAGGCTCTACCTGGGTCCCGTAATGGCACGTCCCTTGCCATTTAAACCTCCTGATAGCTTTAATATTCTTGATCTTCCTACTTTCCTCAGAACATGAAGTTTGAAGTTATGTCAGAATGATGTCAGCTGAAATTGAGAACTCCACTTGTGGACCAAGCCCTTCCGTAACACGGAATATCAGTTCTGTGCTGCTCAGGACACCACTGAGTAAATTAAGCCAACGTCTCTAACACCAAGAACTGAGCAATGGCAACATGTTAAGATAAAGTTCGATCCGTCCGAATGCTACCATGTTGAGAATGAGAATAAAATCTCATAGAGGCGATTTGGATCTTTACTTGGAATTCAGACAGTCAGAAATAAAGCCGAGATTAAAAGTCTAATAGAAAATATTTATTTCGGTACAAAAACAATAAATCTTGAATAATTACATCTTTGCTAAGAAACACGACCGTTCAGGTCGACAGACAAGGCAGAAGGGAGTTAATGGTGACTTAGGAATGCACACATGCGTACAACTCATATCACGTGTTCTGCTTGTATTGTAATGTACCATAATATTAGATAGGGGTGCATCACCCTGCATAGACATACAACTGACAATATTCACACCGTGACACAACATAGCAACAAGTGGCAGAAGAGTGAAACAGCCTCTTGCCCTGGAGAAATACTGTGCAAATCTAGGAGAAATTCATTCGTCTGAAAGTGTCTTTGTTTTGGGGAGAAACGAAGCTCATGCTAGACCCCCGTTTCTCTTTTTTCTATCCATAGACCATGGAGGAATGTGGCAAAGCTCTGGTCAGTCTCCTTCTGGAGGTGAATGCAGATCTCCAGGAGTGTCACAAAACCTGGAACAAATATTTCATCAGGCAAGTCTCTGAAGGAGATTTTTCCTTCTTTCCCAGCTTTGGCCAATTGGTTGCAAACTGCTTCTTCATATGTTTAGGTAGCTTCTAAGGCCAGAGAGACTTGCTACCAAAGAGAGTGGCTGAGCCCAGATCACAAAAGTGATAAGACAACAAGCTTGGGAAGTATGAAATTTCCACTCTAATGATATGGTTTTCTTCCCAGAGGATTTGGATTTTGGATGTTGTGTATTTCAGTTAAATGAATGCACATTTTAATACATGTGCCTGTTGGCTTAAAGAAAGAAAGAAAGAATGAAACTGGTTAGGTCAGACCTTTGTGCAGTATTTACTGTACTAGAAATTTTCCTGTGGTTGTTTAGAGACTTTTGTCACTCTATTTCTCTACTCAGCAACTATTTTTTATGGGTAGATTATTTTAATGCTGGCATTGAGAAGTCAAACCTCTAGGTCTCTTTTTATCCTCCCAAGTAGGCTTGTCAGCAAGTCAAAGTTTCAACTTCCTAGTTGTCTTCCTTGTTGCCAATTATGAGAATTCAGCTAACAGTACTGAGAATGCTGGTTCTGGGTTGCCTCCGGGCTGTTACAGTTACTGATCTGTTACATGTGGATGCATCATTTAAATTACCTAGTGCTATTAGCTTTAATTCACAATGATAAACCTAGCAGATAAAACCCATGAGAAAATGTCTGATTGTGTGTTTCTCCTTCTTCCTCCAATACAGCACCATGAGACTAGATCTTTTTTCAATTGCATATCTTAAAATGCAGGAACTGGTGAGTAGCTGTTTCACTGCTTTGTGTCAAAGAGGACCTCGGGCTTATATCAGGGGCGGGTTCCTAATTTGTTTACTACCACTCTGTGGGCGTGGCTTATTTTGTGGGTGTGGCTTGCCAGCCATGTGACCGGGTGGACGTGGCTTGCCGGCCATGTGACCAGGTGGGCGTGGCTTGCCGGTCATATATTAGTTATTTCAGATGTTACTACTATTTTTGCTATTTTATACCTTACATGAAAAGCTTTGCATACAAAGTGTGTGTTACACCATGGCAACACTGCAACCTTTATATGCAGAAAATGCTATAGTTAAAAGACAAGCAAGTCTCATACAGCATTTTTGGTTTCAGTCATGGATTCATTAGGCGAAAATATTGAGGACTGTTAAAAGAACAGTATCTTTTAACAGTCCTCAATGTTTTGTCTAAAGAATATATTTTATATAGTATAAAACTGTATAAAATTAACAGTATAGTAAAGCCAGTTAAGCTTTTGGAAAATGCCCACTTTGGGAAGCTTTAGGCAAAAGTGAAGGAAAAGTGTCAAATGCGAGCTTATTATTTTCAAGCAAAGGGACGGGGAAAGACTTAATTGTCAGGTTTCTGGGCATGCACAGAAGAAAATTTTTTGAAAAATAAAAAAAATTTTTTTTAAAAAAATGGTGGCGCCCAGGCACCGGCAACCGACCACACCGGTACTGTGACATCACCAGCGGGCCGCTACCGGTGCTATAGAGTGGACCGCACTGGTAGGAACCCACCACTGGCTTATATCCAACAGCAAGGCAGAAGATACTGGGGGAAATGGCTAGTGGACAAATAAGCCAATTACTTCAGGATTTCTAAGGCAGCTTTCTCCAATAGTGATGCCGTCCAAATGTGCGGACTTACAGAATACTTAGCAAAGGTTATATTGGCTGGAGAGTTCTAGAAGCTAAGTCTATATATATCTGGACTCTGGAGTACACCCAGAGTGAGGAGAAAAACAGGGATTCGTCTTTGAATTAGCTACTCTAATCAGTGGTGAGGATTCATCACTTTCACTTTGATGATGAAACTAGTTCCTGAGCCAGTTTTTTGCAGATTTCTACTCAGGGCCAACTAGTGGTATCTTTCTGATCCAGTTTCAGTGTGTCAACCCAAAAACCTGATCCATTATACCTTTTTTATGCTCCTGCAGGTTTCTTGTTATGTCAAAGAGCAGCTGAGCAAGATTGACAGTGGCATGTCCCAATTAACAGCAGAGAGCCTTTTCCAACTTTATCTCAGCATGAAGGACTTCTATCACATGAAGGATTTTGTGTGCAGCAGGTGTTTATCTCTGCAGAGGACAACACTTTGCCTTCCGTCTTTAGGCTGTTTTATACATTATGGTTGTTGTTTTGAGATTAGTCTCATAATGTATTGTTGTCATTGAATCCTCAGTGCCAAAACTGTGGCCTGATTTTCATGCTTCGCTGACAAAATGTGGTTTGTTTGGGTTTGAGTTAGCATGACTTGCAAGCCCTGTTTAAGCATAGTGTGCTGTATAGCCTAATTATGATTCATTCGGTAAAATACTATTAAACAAGCAAATAGCAATAGCACTTAGACTTATATACCGTGCTTCACAGTGCTTTACAGCCCTCTCTAAGCGGTTTACAGAGTCAGCTTGTTGCCCCTAACAAGCTGTGTCCTCATTTTACCCACAGCAGAAGGATGGAAGGCTGAGTCAACCTTGAGCCTGGTGGCTGGCTGCCTGCCAAATTGCAGGCAGCCAGCAATCAGCAGAAGTAGCCTGCAGTAGTGCATTCTAACCACTGCACCACCATGGCTCTTGTTTAGCATGTTGTGTGAACTCTTCTGTAGATGAATTGCTGACTGTTTATAACCAATGAGGATTTGTTGAGACAAACTTGTGATTGGTCACCACAACAAAAATATCCTGTAGAGAAAAACTAAGTTGAATGTTTGGGAAATAAGAAATAACAGTTTCTCATGTGATACAAACCATTTCTGTTTCCTATTTCCAGGGATACACCTCTTGCATTGACTGGTTTCCACCTATGGTTTAAAGAAGCCATCCCCTTGTGGCTACAGAAGACCTACACAATAGCTCTAGAAAGGACCCAAAGAGCCATCCAAGTGGACCAGGTAATCCCACCCAGAAAGGAAAGCATTGCTCAATTGTTTTATCTTCCCTGTTTTTCTTGGATAAGGTTTTTCTGCCTTCATACATTTAATCGTTGGTG
Organism: Diadophis punctatus similis; assembly: GCA_023053685.1. Taxonomy (NCBI): domain Eukaryota; kingdom Metazoa; phylum Chordata; class Lepidosauria; order Squamata; family Dipsadidae; genus Diadophis; species Diadophis punctatus. The sequence continues at coordinate 142,690,449 of JALIGW010000002.1, read as the reverse complement.
TATATTATGTAGCACCTTCATAGTAGCCCCTGATACTACCATCACTTGATTCTGTCTGTGGATTAACAAATGAAAGTTGTGAATTACATTGTGTGTATAATTTTTGCAGATAAGCAGATATCTTAATATGAATGATTTGCTAACATATCTTAATCCAATCTGACACCTGTGGTTGGCAATTATGGAATTATCTGAATCTGAGTAATTATCCAGCAGTGAATTCAGCAATTTGAGCTTACATCCCATCCATGTAAGAGTCATTGAGCTTATATCAGGTCCTTTCAACTAGTTGCTGTGTTCACATAGGTGGCACAAGCTAATAATGTTACAATGCTTTCATGATGCCTATGTTGTTCAGATAAAGACACAATGCTACTTCAGTTAAGCAAACTGATGTCCATTCTTATGAGATATTTTTTAAAAATATTGTTCAACTCAGATAATTGTCAATTATTGTTTCTATTCTTTTACTCTTTCACCTTGAGGTTTCCCAAATGACATCAGAAAAGATGGCATGTTGTTTAATATAGTATATATTAATGGAAGGTAAAAAAAAGTGCAAAGAGAAATCTTAAGATGCTGGGAAAAAGACAAAATGCACAACTTTAACAATGGGCAGTGCAGGATATAAGAAATAAAAAGAGACAAGGAGCCAGAAATGGCCTTCAACATTTTCTAGAAAGTCTAGAAAATTTATTTTCTTGACCTTTTTCCTCCCATTGAAATCCACTGAGAAGAAAACAGATGGTGCTGGCTTCATGCTAGTACACTTTGGGACCTACAACTGCCTCCAACACACTTCCACAACACCATTTTTGAAGTTCTTACTACTAATGAAAACACTGTAGGTATATCCCTAGATCCCAGAATGCTTTTCCCATGAGCATACTGGAGGCCTTTGCAGCAGAGATGTTACCCTTTCCGGCATCTCCGCACAGAATTGCTATGCGGCATTTCTAAAAACAAAACAAAACACCCCAAAAGTCTGATTGCTCCATGTCCTGATCAAATTGAAGATATGATGTTCTGGGTCAAGTAATTGGAAGAAGGGAAATTCAAGTGTTAAATATCCCATTGTCTGTCTATGACGGGTCAGCAACCCGCGGCTCTGGAGCCGCATGTGGCTCTTTCATCCCTCTGCTGCAGCTCCCTGTCGCTCAAAATATGCGTCACAACCGCCAATGTGTGACACAGGCTGGTACGCGATTTATTGAGCTTTTCGACCCCCGGTAGGCCAACCATGGATAAATCCAAGAAAAGAAAAGTTTCAGAAGAAAACAGAACGTTTAATTCAACTACATATGCTAGTTCTGTGGCCGCTCAGGAAATAGTCAGTCAGGGGAAGTGTTTTGTGACTCCCGGTGTTTTCTTTTCTGTGGGAAACGGGTCCAAACGGCTCTTTGAGTGTTTAAGGTTGCCGACCCCTGGTCTAGGATATTCAGGGTCCAAAAAACTCCAACCGAAGCCAAAAGCTCATCCTGTAACATTCCAGGTTAAATTCTGACTATAATTATCTGATGTTGCTCTCTTTCTCTGGTTTCATTTCTATTCAGTTGACACCACTGGGAGAACTGAATAAACACAGTACATCCATTGTTGACCTATCAACTTGCTATGCTCAGATGATGAAGACATGGCAACAGCTGGATTGGCCTGATCCTGAGGAGGCCTTTATGATCATGGTGAAATTTGTCGAGGTATGTGTAGAATAAGGAAGCTCAGATCAGTCTAATCTGTGCCAGAAGTCACTTCTGTCCCACTTTTTATTAAATCTACAATGGTTTAAAGAAAATTCAGTGTAAAAAATCAGAGCTTCTGAGATCTGGGTAGTTGCCATCATTATTTCTGGATGGGGTGGAATTGGTTGCAATTGGAGCAACTTCTGGACTCTCAAAGTGTCTGAAGAATAGATTAAATCTGTGATTAGGAATACCTTTGCAGAAATCCAATTTGTGTGTCAATTGCACCTCTTCCTGGATTGAGAGGCCTTATTCATGGTCACTTACACTGGTCACTTATACTTACAATTTACAAGTGACCACTGTAAGTTCATGGTCATTTATACTTACATGGTCACCTATACCACTGAGTTCATGGTCACTTAGTCATCTCTTCTCCAAATTATTGCAATATCCTGTATGTAAGGTTGCTTTTGAAAACTTCTTGGAATTTGCAGCCGTTTCTGAATTACAGTGGCAGAGGTAGTTATGGGTGTAATTCAGTGTGACCATGTAACACCACTATTTTGTGAGCTATGTTGGCTCTGACAAAGGCTTCTGGGTGCATTTCAAAGCATAGGTTTTTACGTACAAAACTCTTCATGGTACAGAGTTATGTTGTTTGCAGAATTGCATGTCTTCAGTTATTTCTGCTTGCCTCACAAGAGCCAGCAGAGTGGTCATGACCATTAGATATTAGAAAGAAGGAAGAATTGGTTCTGCAACCCAGATCTCATTAATACACCTTTTACCATGCTTCCAAAATATTGTATTATTCTGCTGAATATTATGATTGTGCTGAAAATCTTCTAAAATACTAGTAATATGTCTTCCTTCCAGGGATTATGTATTGCCCAGGGACGACATAATTGGAATTACGTTTAATTAAAGAGACTTAATATATTCAGGGAATGTGCCAATCAAGCAACAACAAAAAGTTATGTTATTTTTCCTTCACTCCCCCCCCCTCTTTTTTTCCCACTGAAGAACAAAAGGCAAATTTGGTTTCTTAGAGAGAGAGAAAAGACTCTGGTGGGATTGCAGCATTAGAAGATTAGAACCTCTGAACTCAGCCATCACTGATGCTTCCTTACAGAAGAGTCAGCTGTGCTTGACCATATTTACATTGTAGGGATCAAAGACAGTCAAGTGTCCTTGGAGGATGCAGCGAAGCCTACCTACAGTATTGACTGAACAGTGACAGTTTTCTTTTTTCCCGACTTCTTAGGACACCTGCAAAATTGCTCAGATGTACTGTCAGATGATCAAAGTGAGGGCAGAGGAATTGTCTTCCAATCCAAGTGAGGCAGGAGAAGCAACAAACAGGGTAAGTGGGAGACCCAGGTTTTGGGTACAGGAAACAAGGTTGAACACAAGGATTGACTTGATCCTACCTTCCTCCCATCCTCCAGCTCTGTGTTGTGGTGAACAACATTGAGCAGCTCCGGATGATGATCCTGAAGTTGCCCAAACAGCTGAAGTGGGAATACTTGGAACAGAACACCGGACCTGTCATTACCCCAGAGCAGATTCAGCACACGCTGCATCAACAGCTTCAGGCTTCTGTTTCCTGCCTCAACAATGAGATCCGAGGAGTGGTGCAGACTCTGGCGACCAAAGTAACCTCACAGGCTTGGTCTTCCTCTTTTCCTCCAGTGGCAGAAAAGGGTCAGGGGAGGAGCGTGACTAGAACGGCGAAATGCCAGGCACCAAGTGTCATCCCACATTTGTTTGGGCTGCTTCATATAGGGAAATTCTGGCTCTTCAGAGACCAAACTCACTGAGTTCTTATGCCTCTGAGAAGTGGGGGTCAGGGCAGAGGTGGGTTCCTGCCGGAGCTGCCCAATACGCAGCTCTGGTAGGGAGCGGCGGATTTCGCAACTGCTCCGGAGCCCTCTCCGCCGGTCCACCCGGCGCATCGCCATTTCCCCCCCGTGATTTTCGGTGATTTTCGGGCGATTTTGCTTCTGCGCATGCGCAGAAGCAAAAGCGCGCCGAAATCTCACAAAGGGATGCGCACACGTGTGAGATTTCGGTCTGTCATTTCAATAGCCCTGACCCAGGGGCGGGTTGCTCACTTACGTCGCTGCCGGAGCCATGCGCGTGCATCTCCATGCTTCAGGGGCGTGCACGCTCGCTACGTGCGCGTGCCCCCTTGCAAGATTTTGCTTCTGCGCATGCGCGGAAGCAAAGCGCGCCAAAATCTCACGAGAGGACACGTGCGCGCGCGCGAGATTTCGGTGAGATTTTGCCTCCGTGCATGTGCAGAAGCAAAATCGTGCGAGGGGGCACGCGCGTGTAGTGAGCATGCGCCCCCCCGAAGCGTGGAGATGCACGCGCATGGCTCCGGCAGCGAGGTAAGTGAGCAACCCGCCCCTGAGTCAGGGCTATTGGAATGACAGACTGTGGGAAAAACATCCATGCCAAAACCAAAGGCACTTGTAAAAAAGAAAACAGCAGGATTGCTTCATGGGGGGGGGGTTTGCTGGCCAGAGCTGGTCATTGTTAGCGGCCTCTGCATGCTAAAGGTTCAAGAAGCCAATCGGCCAATGATGCCCTTTCCTACCTTATCCCATTTCGTCCTTTACCCATTGCAGATCATTAGGCTTTACATTACAGGTAGTCCTTATAACCATTTGTTTAGTGACCTCTCGAAGTTACAACAGTGCTGAAAAAAGTAACTGATGACCATTTATCACACTTATGACCGTTGGAGCATCCCCATGGTCACATGATCAAAATAAACATATTTATGACAGTTGCAGTGTCCCGGAGTCATGCGATCCCCGTTTGTAACTTTCCCAGCTGCCTTCGGACAAGCAAAGTCAATGGGGGAAGCCAGATTCGCCAAATGACCGCATGATTCACTTAACAGCTGCAATGATTTGCTTAACAAAAGTCACAAAATGGGGCAACATTCACTTAACAACCACCTTGCATAGCAACAGAAATGTTGGCCTCAGTTGCAATTGTAATCCGAGGATGATCTGTACTAGAATGCTTTATACAAGTTGCTGAATCCACCAGCCTGTTGCACATGAAACTCAATTCTGTAGAAGAAATTCTGTCTGTAATGGTATATGTAATGTGTGATGATGGCATTGGACAGAACAGAGAGAAAACTCATATCTTCTATCTTAAACGTTCAAGGAGCTTAAATGTGTGGACAGTGTGAAATATGAAAGGCCCAGCTTTAGATTGTTCCCACAAAAGTCTCTCAGATGCAGATGTTTACAGATGAACAGAGTTGGAAGAGACCTTGCAGGTCATCTAGTCCAACCCCCTGCCCAAGCAGGAGACCCTACATCTGCCTCTACCTAGGATCGAACTCACAACCTCTTGATTGTGAGGCAAGAGCTCCACCTCTAGGACACAGCAGCTGGGTAACAGTATGGAATGCCTGAAATGATGTAGATATGAATGGCTTAGCATTGTGATGGCGAACCTATGGCACGCGTGTCAGAGGTGGCACACAGCGCCCTCTCTGGTGGCACACGAGCTGTCACTCCAGTTCAGCTCTACTGCGCATGCGCCTCCCACCAGCCAACTGGTCTTCGGGTCTCTGCCGTGCATGCGCAGGGGGGCGGGGCCAGCAGTGGGTTGCTCCCGGTTTGGCCCGGTTCTGCGAACCGGTAGCAGCGGGAGGCTCCAGTAGCAACGGGTTTTAGAACCCATTACTGGGCAGGGCGCGTGCGGGCCCCCCGTGTGCGCATTGCATTTTGGGGGTTTGGGCATTCGCACGCACATGTGTGCGGACACTCGGTCCGGGAAAGGTTAGCCATCACTGGTTTAGCACTTTTAATATTTATACAGCATTGTGTTTCTCCTTAATGGCATTAAAAGCATGTGTGGGTCTTTTTTTTGGCAGATGGATGCTAGAATTGCCCAACACATCCAGGAACTGTCTGTTTGCAACGATTCTGATAACCCAGAGAATGTGAGTATTTAATTGCTCACTAAATATTGTATATATCATTTTTTTTCTCTTGGTTTGTTCCTATGTTAACTATTTTGGGGCAATTCACAAAAAGCCATAACAATAACCAATATGCTACTCAAAACTGTATGTACCTGTCTGTTCTTTATCTCTCCATAAAATATTATTATTGTTAAGACATCCCACATTTTCCCCTCTTCTGTGTTCCCGGCTTTGAATCAGGTTAGATATGGGAGAGAATCTGATAATGCACTGATAAGAATCCAGGCTTGGGGAAACCTATATTCCACATGAGTTTGTGAAAAGGAGTTAAACAACAATTAGTGTCCTACACTACAACCCCTTAAAATGGTTTAAAAATATTTGTTCGCGGTTTCCACAGAATTCTATAGGCTTTTATAACAGAATAATTGCACAATAAGTATCTCAATCTGAAGGCATCCAGAATGAATTTGGGTCAGTAATCAGCATATAATCAACTTAAAATGTTATGCTGGCGATGTTGTTTGTATTCACCTGCAGCGAGCCTTTTGTATTTCTTGTGTGATGTTCCTTGAAAGTTTCATATGTAATCATTTAGTTTCGTAGCTGATAAATGTTATTTCCCGTCACTTAATTTTTGTGGATCTTTTTCTGCCTCTTCTAGTGCATCACGCCTTTAATGAGATTCTTGGAGTATGAGTTTCAGTATCTAAACATGAACCTTGTCCAGGAGAATTTTAACAGGTAAAGTCGGGATAAGGAGGTCACATAAGGAGGAAAATGACTTTTGCAGAGATGTCTCGCCATGCTATAAATTAGGGATCATCATTGGCACTACCTAGGGCATCTGCAGAAGGAAGACCAAGGCTCTTGTCTCCCTTAAGCCACAGTTTGGTGTCATTTGTCTACCATTCAAAAGTAGCAAATGCTGGGGAAAGGGAAGAAGGAAAGCATCTGAACAAACTAAAACAATTGAGGGCATCCAACATATGAAAGAACCAGTTTGTGAACATCAAGATAAAACCAGGAGGAATAGCCTAGGACCGTGATGGCGAACCTATGGCACGTGTGCCACAGGTGGCACACAGAGCCATATCTGCCGGCACATGAGCTGTTGCCCTAGCTCAGCTCCAGCGTACATGTGCGCGCTGGCCAGCTGATTTTCGGCTCGTGGGGAGGCTCTGGGAAGGCGTTTTTGGCCTCCGGAGGGCCTCCAAGTGGTGGGAGAGGCAGTTTTCACCCTCCCCAGGCTCCAGGAAAGCCTCTGGGGCCTGGGGAGGGCGAAAAGCGGGCCTACTAGTCCCACCAGGAGTTGGGGAGTGGGGGAGGGTCATGCGTGCATGCGTGGGGGCGGGGCAGCGTAGGGGTATCACACGCGCATGCACAGGTTGGGCATGGGGGCATTGAATTATGGGTGTGAGCACGTGCACGTGAGCGTTAGCGCTCGTGCGCGCACTTTTGGCACCCAAGGAAAAAAAGGTTTGCCATCACTGGCCAAGGATTTTGCCAGGATCAAAGGATAAGACGGGGGGGGGGGGAAGAGAACTCTGTGATTGGTTTCTAATTTGATAGATAGTTCATTAGGAAATCATTGGTAGAATCCGAAAACCATCCTAGAAGAAGAAGGCATTAATTGTTTCTACACAGGATGTGATGGCCGTTCTCCATATGTTCTGACAAGTTCCCTTCTTTATACATGCATCCTTGTCTGTGGGGATTTTTAGGGTGCGATGGGCATGAGAAACAAAATTAGGCAAAAAATGGAAAAGACATAGGGCTTCCTTGAGTCTTGGTAACTCCCTTGGCAACAATACCAATGTCTTTGGATGTATGTGTTTTCTTTTCCTTTTCTTTCTGTGGTTCCTCCTCCTACTTTACAGTGTCAGTCACCCAGAATTGTTGGGCGTTGTGCATTCTCTACATTCAGTAAAGTCTATAAATAAAATAGTGCTTTTGAATTATTCTGTGTAAATTCTCAGTGTCACCTAAAGCCACGGTGCATCCTGATGGTACCCTATTGAAAGGGACAACTACTAACCATGTCTAGCCTTATTTGGCTTTCTGAGAAGAGCAAAAGTTGGCTAGGTACTAGCATTTGCTGTGAAAGGAATAGAGGAAAAGAGAGGTATAAATATCGTTAATGGCTAAAACAGAGTACCGGCATCTTATTTGTCCTTTGAATATTAATGTCCCTATTCTGTGGGCTGTTGTTATTTTTCCTCTGAGTTTAGAATAATTGATGCTCTTTCATGGCCCACTAAACATCTGCATATTTTATTTTTAATATCAGCCTTTTGGTTGTCCTATGTTGTCCTCCTATGGAATTTTTCTTAAACCTCTAGGAATTAGAAACTTGGTTTGCTGCCTTATCTTCCTTAGCATATATTTGCCCCCAACTAATCCTTCTTGAGATAGTGTGTGTATGTTAGAATATAGGTGGATCAATGGGTGTGAATTAGGGAGGAGGGATATAATTTAATTACTATAATTTTTTTTTAATGCAAAATGTTGATATCACATGTTCGAACCAATGCACACTGTAATTTAGCTACCTTTCCAAAGTCGTTATTCTATAAATTTTGCAGTGTAATTTAATGATGAAAATGTTATGCAGAAGTGAGAACACTGGTTGCAAAATCTGCACTCATTAGATAAAATTGCAAACAAAAATAATATATTTGGAGAAATACATCCTCCCGAAATTATACATTTCTCAACACCAAATGAAGAAAATAGCTCAAATAGGGCAAGAGTGGGATAAATGGAACTTAAAAATGCAAGGAAGATAAAACATGTAGACAGATCTTTAAATATTAGAAATGGAGAAAAAGTTGAATTTATAATCCACTCATCCTTAATTTGAGCAGTCCAGCCCCAGGGTCAAATGTACTAGGCTTTGCTGAGTCTTAGTAAAAATGCCTTGTCTAGCAATCTGTTGTACATCTCTACTTCTTTTGGTTCTTCCCGAACAGTCTTCTGGAGCTTCTGTGGAATCACACCTTGGACTTGCTACAAAACGCTACAAAACAACAAGCCAGAAAATTGGACTACTTTAGGAAATTTCAGTTTGCCCTCCAGGTACTTAGGGATGTAAACTGAAACCGAGGAGGAAGGGCATGACTTGTGCTGTGCTGTGATCCAATGTCCTGCCACTTTCTCTCTTTTTCTCCATCTCTCCCATAGAGCTTGGAACTTTGCTTTCATGGAGAAGGCTGTGGACTATCCAAAGATGCCCTTCACACACCAGCTTTTATAGTAAGCTACTGCAACCTTTGCTGCCCTTGTAACAAGCCTGTGCAACTTGTCAAGGGGAAGGAGCCACATCGATAAATTAAAAATCCTTGTGGCGCCCAGAGTAACGGCTGGCATGCCAATCAGCTGTTTGGTGGCTAGTAAAACGGGCAACCTTGGAACTGGCAGAAGCGATGAGACTTGTTCTGCAGTGTGCCTTTTAAGCCAGCAACAGTGATGGTAATTGTTAAATTGTGGGCAAAGATCGCAGGAGACAGACTTCAGAACAGCTCTTTTATTAGCTCACTCAAAACAACCAGCAACTTGCAGTCTGACAGATAGCCCTTTTATAGGGAACTGTCAGACACAACAACCAATAGCGTATGAGCATTCAAACACATGACCAGGGTGGCAACAACAGTTCAGGTAGAGTTCAACTATAAACATAACAACAACAGTTCAGTCAGAGGTCGTCTAGTCAAAACAAGTTTATGGTTCAGTTATAGGTCAGTCAGAACACAACAGTAATGAATTTATTACTTTAAAAAAAATGCCAGTGAGCCATTTGGGACTGCTTGACCAGCCACAAGCTGTGCGGGCCTGCTTTACAGAAAAACCTCTGAGCAACAGGTACCCTAAGCATGCTCAAACATTGCCTTTACATATCTAGATACATTTAAAAAAACCAATAGCACATAACCTACCTTTTCTATCCATCCCTGCATCAACCTACCTTTGCCTACAAAACCCTTGCATGAACATCCCATATGTTCCCTGCTCACTCACATAACAATAGTGCATAAGGGCCACAAATACTGCATCTGTTAGCCAGACACAGTTTTTTTTTTAAAAAAAATGCAGATTCTGGCTTACACAAAAGTTGCCCACCTGTGTTGTGGCATCATGTGTGCTGCCCTGTCAGGATTTCCATCCTGTTCAAGCTATGGATCTAGTTCACAACTGAAGTGGAAGGAAAGCTTTTGTGCATTTTGAAGATGCCACTTCATTTTAAATAGTGTTAAGGCAGAGGTCATCTTCTGTGAATGGAGCAGGGAGGTCCTTTGTACTGTAGCTGTACAAATGTAGCTGTTGATTGAAATGATCAAAATCATTGGGCAAAAGTATTCACTTCAAGCTGATATTAAACATAAACATGCTGATAAAATGGCCCTAGATCAGGGTTCCAAAACTCTTCAGCTCATTGACCTTTTCAGGAAGTTTCAAATTGTTCCTCAAACCCCCAAAGATTTATTATATGAAAATAATTTAATAAACACTACTTTAACTAATAGAAAGTCTGTATGTGTAGTGGTTAAGACAACAAGCTAGAGACTGGGAGACTGTAAGTTCTAATCCCCCCCGCCTTAAGCATGAAGCCAGCTGAATGACCTTGGGCCAGTCATTCTTTCTCAGCCCTAGGAAGGAGGCAATGGCAAATCACTAAAAGCACTAAGCATACAGCTGAAACTTTGTGTATGGCCTGACATTGGACAAACAAGATCACAGTGTCAAAAGTGGCTGGTGTAGCAACACTTCCTATCTGGGAAAGCTTCCGTTTTTATTTCTCTCTGTTACTCATGTATTATTTTATTCGTAGTCTAGTATTTCTGCTGATACTCATTTCTCTCATAGGCTCTGGAGAAAGAGTTGGATCTTTGCTCCTCCACCAGCAGAAAACTTATAGAAAAGTATTTCATTGCTCGAATCCAGCAACAGGTGAGGCCGATCTTAGCTCCTGTTTAATAATATGATAATAGCAATAGTAATAGCACTTAGATTTACAGTACCCTCTAAGCTGTTTACAGAGTCGGTATATTGCCCCTAAGAATTTGGGTTCCCATTTTACCGACCTCGGAAGGATGGGAGTCAAACTTGAGTCTGTCAGGATCGAACTCCTGATATGAGGGCAGAGTTAGTCTCCAATACTGCATTCTAACCACTGCGCCATTAAAGCTCCTTTTTATTTGTTCCTTCCTTTTGCTCATCTTATTCAGTTGTTGATACAGCCATGACTATTGACTTACAGCATGGTAAACAATATTTTGATAAATGGGGCAACACTTACTTTTTTTTAGAAAGTGGAAGGACCGCAGGGGGATATATTAATGATAGACAGTGGGACAGGAGTTGTTGCTTTCTCTGGATTTGGCAAGGTAGGCTGGGAGTAGTTTTTTTTTAACATGTTGAAAATTCTTGTAGAGTTTACACAATGGTTGTTATTGATGTCTTACCTTTAACTGGTGGGAAGCCGTATCTCCAATTTTCAGAATTATGTACAGGAGGCTCACACACCAGCACACACAAAGGTTAAGGTAACCATAGTTGATGTTGGAACTTCAAGCTATCTACCACTGATTAACAGCTTCAAATCTGAAGTGTTAGAATTGGCCAGAATCACCAAGGGCCAGAGTTGCTATTTGAGATTTCCATGAGATTTTTTCTTTTTCTTTTAGTAGAATTGTATTGTTTCCCATTCAAGCTTAGTATAGTGAAGCATTACAATCGGGGTGATAAAAATTCTGCCATTAGTACTGGTGGAAACAATTTGAGCATTTTGCTCCCACCATATTTCACAGTGAGGCAAATACTAACATTGAAGAAAGTCCACTAGCATACATTTTACCCACCCTTGTTTTTTTAAAAAAAGTTTATGGGGGGAAATTAAGTAACATTATATGAAAGTGGTGATTGTTACTTTAGAAAATATCTTATCAAGAAGATATGTTTAACAAGACTGTGTCAACAAAATGGAAATTTGTTTGCAATTTAAAAGTTGTTATTGGGCAGTTTATACTAACGTAAATTAAGAGAAGATGCATACATTTTCAAATATAAATAACTGCATTTTTTTCTACAATTAGTTGCATAGATCAGAAGAAACTATTATCAAACGGTATTTACTATCTGAGATACAGCAGTGGTTTAGGCTTCTTAAAATGTGATCACTATATTTAAAAATCACAGGATGTAAAGTGCTGTTTGATTTTTGAAAAGACCTACATCATAATTGACAAATGTTTATTTATTTATTTATTATTTATTTATTTATTTTGGTTTTCTTATATGCCGCCCAACTCCCGAGGGACTCAGGGCGGTGTACAGCAAAGAGAAAATACAAGAACAACCAACAATAAATATTGCATTAAAATCAAATATAAAAATTAAAAACTTAATATTAAAAACCATCTAACAACCAGACATACCCGGGGAGAGCTCAGATGGATTAGGCTCTACCCCCAGCCTGCAGGAAAAGCCATGTCTTAACGGCTTTTCGGAAGGCCAGCAGGGTGGGGATGGTTCGGGTCTCTGGAGGAAGTTGGTTCCAGAGCGCAGGGCCCGCCACAGAGAAGGCCCTCCCCCTAGGGCCCGCCAGCCGGCATGGCTTGGCTGACGGGACCTGGAGGAGGCCAACTCTGTGGGCCCTAACCAGTCGGAGGGAAGTATGAGGCAGAATGCGGTCCCGGAGATAGCCTGGCCCTAAGCCATGAAGGGCTTTAAAGATGATGATCAACACCTTGAATTGGACCCGGAGACCGATGGGCAACCAATGCAGCTGGCGGAGTATAGGTGTCACGTGGGTGTACCTTGGCACACCAACCACAGCACGCGCAGCCACATTTTGCACCAACTGAAGTCTCCGGATACTCTTCAAGGGTAGCCCCATGTAGAGCACGTTGCAGTAGTTAAATATTTTTGTAGGCAACACGGTAAATTTTATTACTGTTCAGGATGGAATTAAAATCTACCCACCACAATTGATAATGGTGTGAAAGAGAAACATTATAGACAAATGGCTATATAGAAAAGGAAAAATACTTATTTGAGCAAAATGAAGTTTGGGCAATGTATGGCCTTCCAGATATCAGATTCCCTCATCATAGTCCGTGCTGGCTATAAATAATGGATGTTGGAATTTAACCCTTTGATAATCAGCTAGCCAGGGCGGGATTAAGCCATCCAATGATCGGTCATGTGAATATGGGAAATTATGCAGTTTAATTATTTTGTACATTATTTAGGAACAGGTAATATGAGTTATAAAACTGTACAATGCAATGGTATCAGACTTTCTGATTCAGGATGGATTGTTTATCTTCTGGCTTCCTTAATACTTTGGCTTTTTTTAAATCTTTGACAACACGTCACCATTTTCCCTGACAGTTTTTCTGGTTGTTCTTCTCTTAGGAAGAGGCCACTCCTGGAAAATATGGGGCTGTGACTATCAAAGCTTTTTACCGTCACTCAGAACAAAAACTGTACGTTGAAGTACTCAATGCTGTTAATCTCCTTCCCATGGATTCGAATGGTAAGAGAATTTTTGGGCTGAGTTCCTGAATAATTTGGGATATATTGTTAGCCTCATTAGCATGGGTGGGGAATTGATCCTTGCTTGCACTGTTGAGTTTAGAGATACACTTAACTAACATATTGCCGTTTAGTTTTGAGTGTAGCCACCGATCGGCATTTCTGGCCAGAGTCGATTCAAATGGAACTGATTTCACTGTAGAATCTAGCCACGGGGTCAGCAAAACTAGCTTTTAATTTTCTAGGATGAGTTTAATCTGTTCTGCAGAGAATACCCCCATTCAGCCTTGACCATGTATTTTATGAATGAACTATTGTAGCCTTCTGTACTGTTGTGTTTTGTTATATAGAAGTAATAAAAAATGGTTATTACAAGTGTGTGTATGTGGTGGAGGTTGGTATATTATTGCTAGGTCTTTTGTGAATGTCAGGTTGCACTGCATATTGCTCTGTGCAGACACATACGGTAGATTTTCTCCTCTGCTGCAGCATTCTTGCCAGCAAAGAGCTGGATGTGTTAGCTATTGTCGAAGTGCAAATGTCTGTATTTTGCCTTTACCAATAAAAGCAGTATTGGAGAAAATCAAGGAAAGTTCTAACAGTGAAAGTTCAATACAGGTGGTCCTCAACTTACAACAGTTCATTTAGTGACCGTTCAAAGTTATGATACTGAAAAAAGTGACTTATGACAATTTTTCACACTTATGACTGCTGCAGCATCCCCCATGGTCATATGATTTACGTTCAGATGATTGACAACTGGTTCATATTTATGACGGTAGCAGTGTCCCGGGGACACATGATCCCTTTTGCAACCTTCTGACAGAGCAGAGTTAACCGGGAAGCCAGATTCACTTAACAACCGTGCTACTGATTTAACAATTGAAGTGATTCACTTAACAAATGTGTCAAGAAGAGTCATAAAGTGGGGCAAAACTCACTTAACAAATGTTTCACTTAACAACATAAATTCTGGGCTCGATTGTGGTTGTAATTTGAGGACTACCTATACTTTCCCATCTCTATCAATTTTAGCCACTAAAAATCAAAGGCAGTCCTACCTGTTGAGCCACCTCCAATGTTCATGTTCATTACTGTAATTTGGCTAAAATGAAAGAAAACTTGGGAATGACCATAGAAATGAATAGGTTTGGATACATCCAGACCAGATTTGTGCCCAGTGGTAGCCACACAAATGGGTGCTGTATTGTATCCCTCATTCTGGTTTCTATTCTAATTCCTAATTTTGTTTGTGTTTAGAGCACATGAAGAATTTTATATCTTCTAAAAGGCAATTAATATGAGCAAAGATCTTCTGCTCTGTAACAAACACTGTTAATTAAAATATCTCTGTGTGTGTGTGTGTGTGTGTGTGTCTATTCCAAGGATGTCATTGCACACTGCTAGGGAAAGATGCCAAGATGTCATGTTGTTGCATTCTTAAAAGGAGAAGAGAAAAGAATAGATTGCCTGCATTTCATTCAGCTCTCCGGAAGAGGAGGATGTTGACTGAGTGCTCCGCAAATAGTGCAGTTCTGGCTTTGCTTGTCTTTTTAAAAAGCTGCCACCAATCACACTTTGTGCTCCAGGACTTTGGAATTTAAAAGAAAAAGAAAAAGAAAAGAACATTGAATGAAGGAAAAATTGTTTGAAAATACAAAGTTGAATTTAAGAATTATTAGCATTTAGCAGTACAGCACATACACACACCTTTCCCCAACTTCACATCATCCAGATACCTTTGGCAGTCCAGTGAGCATAATTTTTCCCTGCCATAGTAGAAGATAGGAAACTGCAGTTCTCAACATTTGGGGAGCATCAGGTTGTGAAGGGCTGGAATATATGTAACACTTAGGACTGTCGTTGTTAGTTAACAGGAATGGGAAAGAGCTTTCTCTGACCCTTGATTTACCCTGTTTCCCCCAAAATAAGACATTCCCTGATAATAAGCCCAATCGGGCTTTTGAGTGCATGGTAATAAGGCCAAGCACTTATTTCAGGGTTCAAAAAATATAAAAGACAGGATCTTATTTTTGGGGAAACATGGTAGATGTCAGAGGACTGTTGCATATCAACAGACAGGCGTTAGTCAAGAGTGACCAATAGAATGACTCAAAAAACAGTGGCTTCATCTACTCCATATCATATTGGAAAGGACTGGAGAAGAAAGTGATTCTTGACATCAGTTTATAAACATTCCAATAAAAATGAACAAGAAAAGAACTTTCCTCTGTCCTAACCTTGTGTATTACAAGAGGTTGACTACTATGTGGATGTGCCTTACTTTGGAGGCTTTTTTGAGAAACAAATGTTCATGATAGATAAGTAGGGTTTTGCATTATTGTTCTGTAACTTCTTCTACACCTTCCCCTCCCCCCAATATAGGCCTAAGTGATCCCTTCATCCAACTCACTCTGGAGCCACGTCATGAGTTCCCTGAGATTGCAGTACGGACAACTGAGTGCATAAAGAACAATCTCCACCCTCTGTTTGATGAAGCCTTTGAATTGTATGTATGAAGAGCCACTCCTCTTTCCTGTCCTATAGTCATCTTCCAACATTACAGAGTTATCATACTTAGAGCATGAGTTAAATATGTTCCTCTTCTTCCTTTGGTTGACATGTTGTAGGTATCACTGCTGTACTCTGAGAAAACTGCCTATGAGGTTGAGCTTCTGTTCCCCATTGGGGGTGGAGGGGGTGGTAATATATTAAGTTGTCCTATTTCTATTTGAAGTCCGGAGGTATCATGATTTCACCACTGCCATATTGGTTTTCCCTACAGTTTGGTTCCTCCAGAAAAATGTCAGCAAGACGGAGCATGTCTGCTGCTTACAGTGTTTGACTATGACACTTTGGGAGCAAATGACCTGGAAGGAGAAGCTTTCCTCCCACTCTGCAGGGTCTTGGGGCTGAATGAGCCTGAAGAGTCAATCAACCCATCCAGAGTACCACAGATGCGTTTATCTTTAACTCATCATGGAACTGCTGGTAATCACCTCTCTCATCCTTCATGCTATCCTCTGGAATGAAAACATTCTGGTTAGGAATCCACCTCAAACAGGATCAAAGAACAATTTTATTTATTCTGTTGCACAAACCAGGCTGTTTGAATAGGTCGGAATATTCATTACGTTATTTATTTTTTGCTACAGAAGGGAGAAGAGGCCGTGAATTAAAATAGAAGTGTTTATAGTTATAGCATGCTAAATTGAGGAATTAATCCATTAGGCATTCTAATCTAGCTGGTGGCTCTTCTACTTTTGTCAGGCAGTGGTATAGATTTGCATGAAATATCTTGTGTTTCAAAACTTCCGTAAGAAAATATTTGGGTAAAGTAAATGCCCTTCTAGAATTTTATATAGGAGGCTACATTTTAAACATTATAAACATGTAGAGGAATAGCAACTGGAAATGTACACATTATCAAAAAATAAGAAATATCAGATGAATTTCCTGCCCACAAATATCTTACCACTTCTCCCAATTAATTGTGAAGGTGAAGAAGAAACTGGCTGTAATATTTTAATATAATTCCAGGATTGTTTTAATACCACTAAATATTGAAATACTAAAATATGAATGAAAGCTTCAATCACCAACTATCCTAAATATATACCCTGTGTTTTCCCCAAAATAAGACATTCCCTGATAATAAGCCCAATCGGGCTTTTGAGTGCATGGCAATAAGGCCAAGCGCTTATTTCAGGGTTCAAAAAAATATGAGACAGGGTCTTATTTTCAGGGAAACACGAGTATATATTAAAGGTGACATAGCATCAAGAGCCACATACATTTTGTACACTATAAATAATCTGTTGCAATAATGAGATGAAACCTTAGAAAAGATTGGGCTATAATGTCATTAAAGAAGGCAGAGTTAAGGACATTCTATTGACTTGTTTTTAATCTGTTTTACTGAAAATAGACTATTTGCTCTACTAGGATTTTGTTCTTGTTCCACTCACAGGAGAAATTACATGCAATTCTCTTTTCATTAGTGGGTTAAAACTTGATTTAAGCTTTGCATTATTAAACTGAGAGTGGATATTTTCCAGAGATCTCACTAGATACCAAGTTTTAAATTCTTAGCACCATTGGCTTGGAAAGATAAGCTGATTACCTATTGCCTCGGCAATTGCAAAAACAGTTTTGCCTTCTTGAGCAGCAGATAAAGTGATTTCCCATTGACAGGGATCGAGATTTCATCTCATCCTGACTCCTCCAGCCATGCTGTGTAAGTCTTGTGCCCACCTCCTACTTCTCCTCAATTGCTTTAGGACAAGGGTCTCCAAACTCCGTCACTTTAAGACTTGTGGACTTCAACTGCTGGCTGGGGAATTCTGGGAGTTGAAGTCCACAAGTCTTAAAGTGGCGAAGTTTGGAGACCCCTGCAAGTTTAGGGGGTCAGTTTTGCTGCTCTTTCTATATGATGAGCATGTTTCCTCGTGTTGGCTGAGCACTGAAGATGTACTGAACAGAGTAGTGTAAGGATGAAGCACATGACAAAGTGAAGTGAGGATTAAGGCTTGCACTGGCCTTTAGAGAAAGATAAACCCAGGGCATTTTGCAAAAAATGGTTCCAAATTGCAGATTACTATAACTTTTTTCTTTCTTAGCTCTTTCATTCTTTTCCAAGTGACTGTTATAAATCCCAGTCTGTATCAGTGGTTGCTTTTGAATTTCCTTAAGGTTCATAGAATAATAGAAATTTCCTGTAGTTCTTGACTCTATGCATTTTAAGTCCCTTGCACTCAAGACATTAGATTAGCAATTAAATCTCTTTATCCACTCCTTTAAAAATATGTGTTAAGATTCTCCCAAGCTGAAACAAAGATCAATTCAAGACTAAAGGGGATCATAAGGAACTGCTTAAGGCTAGAGGAAGAAATCAAAACTACTTAAAAAAAATCCTGCCTTGTTTGCTATATGTATTGTTCACTAATGTTCATTATATTAATACACATTTTCCACCAGTACATTTTTTTCTTTTTTATTGCTACAGAAATATTTTCCCCAAATTATACCTCTCAATTTTTATAATGTTTTCACAACTGATATCCATGTAGCATATATAACTAATCAAGGAGAGAAGCAACTTAAAACTAAGGAGAAATTTCCTGACAGTTAGAACAATTAATCAGTGGAACAGCTTGCCTCCGGAAGTTGTGAATGCTCCAACATTGGACGTTTTAAAGATGAGATTGGATAACCATTTGTCTGAAGTGGTGTAGGGTTTCCTGCCTAAGCAGTGGGTTGGACTAGAAGACCTCAATTTCCAACTCCGTTATTCTGTTTTGTTATATGCTTCCACAAGAAACCTAGCATCCCCACTCAAAACAAATTGCACAAAAGTTATATTACCGTAAAAGACTTTTCTATAGGAAGGGGGGGGGGGAAGGCAGATAGGAACGTACAGAACACACATAAATACAAATTTCTAGTGAGTTATGCATAATGATGAAGGCGAAATTGAGCAATGTTATCCTCTTGGGATTGAAGAAGCCAAGTCATTTTTGCACATAGAAGCATAGGGCAGGAAGAGACTTTGGAGGTCTTCTACTCCAACCCAAGGCAGGAAAACCTTATACCATTCCAGACAAATGGTTGTCCAATTTTTTCTTGAAAACCTCCAGCAATGGAATACCCACAATTCTGTGAGACAAGCTGTTCCATTGATTGTTCTGACTGCCAGGGCATTTCTTAGTTGCAGGTTGGATCTTTCTCTGACAAGCTTCCTCACATTGCTTCTTGTCCTGCCTCAGGCACTTTGGAAAATAGACCCCCTTTTCCCCATGACAATCCTTCAAGTATTGGAAGGGGGCTATTATATCATCCCTAAGCCTTCTCTTCATTAAGCAAGACATACGGTACCTACTTCCCTTAGATGTTCATTGTACAGTTTAGCCTCCAGAGCCTTTCTCATCTTTGTTGCTCTTCTCTGTACTTTTTCTAAGGCCTCAGCATCTTTTTCCATATCATGGTATACATTAAAAATTATGCAGTAAAAGCCTCGTTCAGAAGCATCTAGACAGCATCTCTGTTGACAGCTGGGTAATGAACAATGGAACTTTTTTTGGGCAGGAAAATGACTTTGTATTAATTTTCTGAGAAAACTATGCTATAGCAGTACTGCTATACCTCAGTGAACTGCAGGTCATCTCTTCCCCCTTAGGCAATGACATCCTGAAGCTCCTGGGGACCCGCAAAGGAGACAAGGAAGCACAGGCCTTTGTGAAGCTACGCAAACAAAGAGCAAAGTATTCCAAGGAGCTGGCATGATGCAGTCAAGCAAAATGGGTGAATGCACAGGTTGAACCAAGGTGCCACCACAGAAGTTCTGCTGCCATGGCAACAGCTGATCATACGAGTAGGAAGCCATGAGGCTCTTGTTATTCCTCCTGGTGGCTTTGATGCAACAAACCAGACACTGGAGGCTCTTTATCCATGCAAACTGAAGCTGCCGGTTGTGTTTCGATGAACAATTGATCTATTTTCATCTAAGAGACAACAGGAAGGACCCATACCACCCACCCCACTCCCCACTCCATATTCTTTCTTTGCTGCAGGAGTTTGAAAAGGACGAAAAGAAGGGGAACGTCGGAAGCTACTGCAGGCTGTCGCGAGCTGATCTATGCCCATCGTTGTGTGTGCAATGCACCTCTGCCGGGAAGAACCAGGCTGCTTGAGTAGTGAAGCTTGTGATGAGCCTCTTGTGGACCTTCTGCAGGAATTTTTTACTCTGTGCTCCAGATGGCATGGGAAAGGGGCTCCCAAGGGAAAGGAAATAAACACTTTGGATGAGGAAAAAATGGGTGTGTTTTCTAGCCTGTTACAGAGTCTTAGGCTGCCTTCTGCTTAAGCAGCTTGATTTTTTTTTTAAAATCCCACTGAAAAACTGCTAGTAACAGCACCCAGGTCTCTTTATATCCAGGGCATCGTTTTCATAATTGCAAAGGCAGCTCAGCAAGATCTGAAAAACCCTTGTGATTGAAAGCAATGGATGGCTGAATAATTATTGTACAATCCTCTCCTCTACCAACAATACTGTTCTCGCTATAGCTATAAGCTTATAGTTTTCTCTTAGGGGGATCACTGGGGCCTGAGATGACACGGGTTACAAAAGCAGAATTTTGGAGGATGAGGGTAACAAAATGTCTTTGCTTCCACAACATGAAGGAAAAGTCATACTGCTGTGAATTAGTCTCGGGTAAATAAATGCAGGAGCATGACAGGAGACAAGTAACAATATTGCAGAAATACATTTCAGTTTTTCAAAGTTTGTCATTTTTTCCCCTGTGCCGGGACCCATGTTGCCATGACAATATTACAGCTTCACGTGCTCTTCCTTCTGAGAGGGCCCATTTTTGTGTCCAAAATTAAACAAGGTTTCCATTAAAAACAGAAGAAAAAAATAACTAAATAGACTAAAGTTCTCAGCTGGTTTTTCCCCCCTCTCCCATCAGAAACAGCAAGACTACAAAATGATTAAATAAAACTAGGGCATGCTGTTTCACCATGTGAGAAAGGAATCTAGGCCTCAGGATTAGAGAAAAAGCGGGGGAAGGGAGAGTTCAAAGCCTCATGATGTCTGCTTCAAGTATGTTAAAGCTGTCATACTTCAAAGATTTTTCACAGGATTAGAAAGCAGCATTGCATATCTGCAGCCTTAGGTCCAGCTCGCTTTATCATCTCCACAAGAGTATAAATATGGCTACTCAGACCTGAAATGCATTTAAGGGTATTTAAACATTCCTAGTCATATTTAGAGCCCATTTCTCACTAATAAGATTCAGGCAGGTTAAAATATATTGCTCTAGTCTAGCTCACTTATCTGTGAAAGGCACTGGAGGCAGATTTGCTCCCAGAAAGACCTGCTGCCTAAATCACTAGATGCAACCCCAGCAGATGTTACTATTTTTCTAGGAATAAGCATAGCCTAGCAGGCCTCTTCTGATTAGGAGGCAAGCAGAAGTGTGGAGAGCACAGCTGGGCCTCAGGGCTTAAGAGTCAACTCCTTACTTGCCAAATCTGCTCCTCATAAATAAATAATGTTTTCAAGCTAAGGTCACAGCTGTGCATTGCAGATGTGACTTCCATAACTCATACGTTGTGCGAAATGCTTACCTTTAGGTGGTTGCCACGCCACGTTTACTTCTTGTAAATATAACTTGTTCCTGCTACTTAATATTTTTCTGCCATCGGTAAGACACTAATCGTACTGATAATATTTTTGCATTTTTGCCAACTCTGTGAGATCCTGACTTAAAAGTTCAATCAGCATCAATAGCTCTAAAACAAAAGTGTTATCATACTAGGTGTTTTATTTATTCTTTTTAAAATATAAGACAACACGTGCCCCATGGGAATCATTGTTTCAGAGAGATTTCCTTATCTAAAAGAGAAACAGATGACCAAGGGTGGGCAAAAAAGCAGTGGGAGCAGTAGCAACTTCTGATTTCTGCCAGCTTCCCCATTGAGTCTCCTTGAGGAAATCTGGCAGAGAACACCAGAAATCTTTAATCCCTTCCCTACCTATCGTAGCAGGCAGATAATGACTGTTGCTGGGTGGGGGAGGGGAGGGAGGGATTGTGAGATTGGCTGGGAAATTGCCAGTGTGTTAAAAATGAAGATCACACAACCACAATAGCAACCAGTGGTAGCACTGTAACAGCCAAAATTTCCCCAAATTTCATTCCTTAGGAATCATGGGTCCCAGATTTTGGATGCATTCTGTAAGTAAGCCCATTTGGAGTATCTTGGTTCAAGAATTGCCCAAAATGCATCATTTTGTCTAAAGATATAATGAGTTTTAGTAGATGAATTCACTGGGTTGCAACCCATTGCA
Organism: Diadophis punctatus similis; assembly: GCA_023053685.1. Lineage (NCBI taxonomy): Eukaryota > Metazoa > Chordata > Lepidosauria > Squamata > Dipsadidae > Diadophis > Diadophis punctatus. The sequence continues at coordinate 142,668,428 of JALIGW010000002.1, read as the reverse complement.
TTATCATCTTTAATGTGCCAAGAGACTTACCACTACTAATGATATGTGTATATGAAAAGTTAGGAATCTCCCTAGCCTCAAATGATTCAACCTATGCTTAACATGATTTCATTTTTAATTGAGCTGTCAGTTTACCTTGCATAGAGAAATCAATTTCAGGCCGCTTTGATATAAACCACCATTCTGAATAATTTGGCGGCCTCTAAAACAATGATGCATTCCAGATAATTTAAGAATAAATTAAATAGCACTGCAGCCATTTGATCATCTGTCAAATATACTACTATACCTCTTACTGACTGAAAATGTTATCGATATGTGTAACTGCTATGTCATCTTTAATCAATTACTGATTCCTAAGAAAGACATCCTTCTAATGCATGAATGCTTGGTTTATGCAGGAGCTTTTACAGGGAAAACCTGTCAAAAATATTTTGAAAAGCCAATTATTTGATGTCTTAATGGGGGGGAAAATTCTAATGAAAGAGAAACTTTCCTCAGGCAACAAAATGATGCTAATAATATGGTTCCATCTATAGATTGACCTGCCATGACGTTAATTATTAATCCTAGCTGACTTTTAGGCCATCAAATCTATCATTTGTTCTCTCTGCAGCAACTCCTTTAAAAAAATAATGGTACAAACACCCAGTGCAGGTGATTTTAGGAATGAAATATTTTAGCCAAAACAGCAGCAATTTCAACTTAGTTTTGGAAGGGAAGACCATGGGAGAGATGGAAAATTTCCTTCTCCTCTGCCCCCCTCCATTAGAATTTGCCAGAGTTTTGGGAAGTCAAGGAATAAGAATTTTGTTCCTCTAACAGTTTGAATATCTCATTTTCACATCCACTTTGAACCAATGATTTTCTTTTTTTAAAAAAAAATGTCAGGTTGGATTTCTTTTCCTCAGCCACATAACCTCCAGATGTGTTGGGATTACAAGTTCCAGAAACACCTGGAAACACAATCATGAGTTTGGTGTAGTGGTTAAGGTAGTAGGCTAGAAATCAGGAGACTCTGAGTTCTAGTCCTGCCTTAGGCATTAAAGTCAGCTGGGTGACTTTGAGACTACTTGCTCTCAGCCCAACCCACTTCACAAGATTGTTGTTGTGGGAAAAAGGAGGAAGGAACAATTAGGCAATGTTTGCCACCTTGAGTTACTTATAAAGTAATAAAAACAGAATAAATAAAAATCAAATAAATGAATGAACGCTCCCTATAATTTGCAATGGCACTAAGAAAAGGTTAGGGATCAAAAAGATCGATGTCCAGCTACTTAAGAAATGGAGTCAATACTGTCCTGCTTCTTTCACCTTGAAAATTTAGTTTAAGAATTGCAACTGCTCAATAGGAAATAAGCAGAGCCGTGGTATTCTGACCTGCTGCTGCAGTCCTAGCTTTGAGAATGTGAAACTATTATAGAAACAACTCGATAATTTCATACTAATTTTATAGTGTCTTGTGGTATTTTAAATTAGCCCTATCCTATCTATGGAGATTCTCAATCATTCAGGTCATGGTTGTCTCAAAGGTGCATTTTCAAGAGCCAACTGGACTTTCTTGTTTTACTTTGAAGACATTTCGCTTCTCAGAACTGAAGAAGCTTCTTGGATGACAAGCGAAATGTCTTCAAAGAAAAACGAAGTCCAGTTGCCTCTTGAAAAAGCACCTTTGGGATAGCCCTATTCTGAGCTATCCATCTTACATTTATAATCTCCACAAACCCTATTCCATGAGCTATATTAACGCAGAGTGAATGCCCCACTGCCCAATCAGCCACCATTCTTAGCCTTGTATGAAATGGGACCATATTCATCCAAAGATGAACACCTTAAATCTGAGTCATTACGGACAGAAATAGAAAGACAATCTGGATAAGTGCAAATACAAATATTATTAGGGAGTGTAGCTCAATCCAGAGAAAGTTACTGTACTGCACCTGATTTTACTGACTCTCAAGTTACTTATGATTGATTTATCCTGCTGATATCAGTAAATCTCAGTATAATTAAATTTATAATTGCTAAATTTCTATGATGGAGCCTTCAGTTTTAAATCCCACTCTTAAAATTAGCAGAATTATTTAAGCAAGAATTGTCCAGCTCATACGAAGAGAGAGATATTACAGTACGGTAATCTGTTTATTAAACAGGCCTGCCTTTGTTTCCTTTTTTCAAAAGTGATGGGAAGATAGATGGGATACCAGACTGGAACAAAGAAATGTGAAAAATTCTGGGCTAATATTGTTAGCAGTTTTTAGCACCATTATTTACAGTTGGATATCGAAAAGCTGCTTGAGTAAACTTCCAGAAAGCGAGCATCTCCACTCACCATTCTGAAAGCTTCAGACTAAGTCTTCAACAGCCTGCAATTGTCTCATCTTCAGTCATTACAAAGTTTCACTGGAGTCAACTAGTGCTCTTCTAGAACGGTCAAGGGAGTGCCTATCCACACTCTTATTTTTATGGCAGGGCAAAAAAAAAAGGTGGTGGTGGGAGAAAAAAGCCAAAGCCATTGCTGTTGGACCAACTTCGACCAAGACCTGCCTGAAGGCACAAAGCTGCTATGATGAAGCCCAAAACCAGCCCACTCCCAAACCCAAAGCTCTAATGTCTGAAACAGCAAAACAAAAATGTGTGATTTGAGATTTTAAGCAGTTGAATGAAAGAAAATCAGCTTGCCTACTTTAGTACAGAATCTGCTGCACTTCAGGAACAGTACCAAAGTTATGACAGTGTGAAGAAAACAAAAGAAGTACTCACTACAAAGCATCAAGGAGGAAGACTTTCCTAGGTCTAGAATTTTTTCCCCTGTGGAAAAAAGGAATGGGAATATTGGCAGTAATGACCATTTTTTTAGAATGAGAATTTAGGATTTGAGAAAAAGCCCAAGTCTCTTTTAATTTTGTCTTTATACCATAAACATATTTTTTTTTAAAAAAACATCCTAAAATCCTATCATCTGTATTATACAGAATGGGGAATGAATTATAGAATACAATATTAACTCATTTTAGTATATGAATTACAATATTAACTCATTTTACTGTACACTGTCTTCAGAATTCTCTAAAACCATATTAGGGTTTCCATAGTATCAAAAACGAAAAAGGTGACAGGTAGGTTTCTTGACATACAACCCACAAAATACTCTTCAGGCACAAGCTCTGTCAAGCTTTGCCATCACATACTATCTTTTTACTTTTCTGAAGCTTGAACAGAAAAAAACTGTTCTAGTGAGATACTTTATCAATAATATACCGGGAATTGTTCCTTACTTCCCTACCTTCTAAATATGAAGTAAATATTCTGTTAAAATCCAAATGACACCACATGTACATACATTCTAATACAGACAAACATATGCACAAACAAAATGGCTACCTTTTTTTTCTTAGCAAAAAAAATAAAAAATTTATTGTCTTCTAGAAAATCCATCCTGCCTTTGGAAATTGTGACATAAGATTGCATTTTGTTTCAGCTCCACATGCAAATTCACTTGGCCAAGAAAGAGTGTCTAAAATTAGGTTTCTGGACAGCCAAACACACATATATACAGAGTACGAGAAAGAACAATAGCTGAAATCACAGTTCTGCATTACAGTCTATAATAATGTAATCAAACACCACATTGTACACACCATCTATTATTATCTTTTGGCTGACTTCTACACAGATTGGAATGGCTCTCCCTCCACCAGCCACCCTCCCCGCCATGGAAAAATCCAAGGAAAGAGACTGGTCAAGAAGTGCCACCATAAATACTGCAGTGTGTAGTTTTTAAGAATTTATATTGTATTATTTATGTTCTGTTTAAAACACTGGAAGCTACAAAATGGGGAAGCCCCATAGAGATTTTTGATCCATAGTCACCAGATTTGAGGAACACTTCACTTATAATACTTCTCACCAGAAACATCTATGTTCTCATTGCATTACTTCAAAGGTTGATATATTAGGGGGATGGGAGAGAATTAAAAATTATAATGAAGAGACTCCCTCACACACACTGGTTATAAAAGGAGGAAATATATCTCATATTTAGGAAATAGTTGCAAGGCTTCCATGTGGAGTCTCTGTTCTGCTCTGCCTTTAGGGCTGAACTGTGATTTAAAAAAACAAGGTGACCCACATTAGCTTTGAGTTTGTGCATTTCTCTTCAAAAGCTCTACTTTTGAGTTTTGACTAATTATATTTTTGTATTATATCTGAACACAAATCTGCAGTGAAAAAAATTAACTAGTTTCTCAGGCTATGTTTTAATGATGGTTTGTTTCCATTAACCACAATTAACACTAAAGGCAGTTGTAGAAGTTCAAACAGCACAGCAAGCTGTGAGTGTTTCAAATGGATGTAAATGAGTTCAACTTCCTTTTCATACTTGCACTGGAGAAGAGGAAGAGGAGAGGGTAAGCACAGGCAAGGGGCCACTATCTCTTCTATTGGAGCCTTGCAGATGTGGAGCAATGCTTGACTGAAAGGTGTAATCCCTCACCTTCACAAAACCATTCATCTTAAAAGGAAGGAACATATGTGGGCACTTAGAGGCTTCCCTATTAATTCTTCAATTAATCAACTATCCTATACCTCATATAGTAGGTTTAATGACCCATCTGAATAATGTGGATTTTGCAAATACAATATTCATTTTTCTCATATTTAGAGCAAGACGAAAACGTCCAGTTTGGATTAGTGAATAGTATTAATAGCCGGACCTCCAACTCCATAAGACCTTTGGACAGTGGAAATACATTACATTTTTCTAGTTAGGACTTTGCTCAAAAACCAGAGTTGGGAGACGAGAGGCTTTATGCTCAACTGTGTGGGGAATTTCATAATCCAAACACAATTCCTTCGGCATTTTATTAGGGATGATTTAGTCACGAACCCAATTTTTGACAGGCAGAAGTTATAGAATCTGTTGGTTTAAAAGAGAGGAACTGTGCAGATCCTCTAATGGACAATTGCTGGCAGGATAGAGCAGAATTGCTCTCAATCACCCCAGTAAACAAAACTGCCTATACAGAAATTTAATACAGAATTAAATCTTTAAAAAACAGAGAAGCCATTTTTGCTTTTCCACTTGATAACTAATAAAACATTCACATTTCAGGTATTTCATTTTCAATATTAAAATTCATAGAAATCTAGCATTTTTTTTAAAAAAAGGTGCTTTTTAAAAGAGTGGGATAGAGATATACTTGTCCTTCTGATTCCCGGGTTTAGATAAAACCAATCTACTGTTATATTCTCTTGCCCAAGTATAATACTGATATCAATGAGGCAGGTGGAGGGGACATAATTGGAGAAGAATCTGTTAAGCTATTTATAAGAATGGGGGAATTTTTAAATTTTCTTGTATTCTTTGGTCCTTCAAAATAAGACAAGACAGAGTAGGTTGTGGCATGCATGTAAATAGCTGGCTTCACACACAATTTCTTTTTCACATTCCACCAGCAATTTGCCAATGGAGTTGGGGATAGGAATTGGGTAATCAACAATACTGTACAGAGCTGTCAGTTCTTGGAAAAAGATTTTTTTTAAAAAAAAATCTAGATTTAAGTGACACCAAGTGTATTGGCGACACACTTCCTAAAGAATTCTGCTGAATTTAATAAAGCTATGGCAATTCAGGATAAATCAGATCATCCCACAAAGTCAACAATTCACTATGGACAATCACATAGAAAGGCAGAGGAAGCAATAAAACACAATGTTTACAAAAGTAAGTGTTACAAATCAGTCACCACCAGAGCATCTGCAAATGGCTGCAATTCTGTATAAACACTATAGACCCAATTCAAAGATTTTATTTCCTATTATTTTTAAATTAGTTACCAAAATAGTTTAGTACATTTCCAGCAGAGTATTATTCCCCATAATTTAAATGCATTGTATCTGTATGTATTTTTTTTTAAAAAAATGTTCACATATTTTAAACAAACAAGCTTTCTTTAAGACTGAAGCATGTTTCCTGACCACGGAGACCAGGGATGCCTCATGGCACAGACATTCAAAGGCTATAACCAAAAACAACACAGCTACAAGAGTCAGCCAGCAGTGTCTCTCCATACATAAAAAAGCCAATTAAGTGTTTTTTTTTTAAAAAAATGAAGAAAACAACAGATACTAGTACAACATACACATTGAAAAAAGCAGTTTTATCAAACATAAAAGTTAATTTAAAAAAAAAACCTAACCAGAGCTGCACTTTGAGATTATCTGGGAATGCATATTTAAACCCCCCCAAATATAGAAGGGCGGAATTATGGAAGCAAATCTAATGATGTACTTGAATTACGTACGGAAAAACTATCTTGATAGTGAATGGCTGGATCCCTCTTATGAAGACAAGAGTTTCCAGTGCTTTTTTCAGGTTAGGGAAAAGTGGGTCAACTACTGCAAACAAAGCAAAGACCGGTGAGCAAGGGAGTGAGATTAAATTCTAAATATTACACTTTTACACATTAAACAACTCCCAGTGCAAAGTGGCAGATTAGAGTCCTTCTAGACTGGACTGTTGCTTTTCATCGTCTGGAAGCTGTTGCGCTTGTCTGTATAAGAACAAACTGCAGTGAGAGCTGTGTCACTCAGGGACAGTAGGACAACACATTCACTGGATACAAATTTTAAAACAGAAATATTCCAAACCATAAATTTCAATGAAAGTCAGTTGGATTTAGGCCTCTGTGTCATTTTTTAGAACTTATCACACATAATCGAACTATCAACATAATCAGTGAGTTGACACTCCTTTGTAAAACACTCTGGGGAGAGTGCACATGGATTCTCAAAGGAAGTGATTCTGATGCTGCAATCTGAAGCACATCGGCTAGGAAGCAAGTTCCAGTTGAGTTCAGTTGGGTTAAATTCTGTGTAAACATGCTTAGAATTACTCTGCATGTTTTTGTTTTTTTTTTAAACTGATTTTTAATACGATCTGCTTAGAGCCTGGACATTTAACTCATGCTGCCCCACAAAAGCATGAGAAATAAATGGCTACTCCTGCAAACCCAGCTGATTGTTGCCTGGGACTCAAATTACTCAAGACAGTTAGTTACTGTCCATCTGTTTTAAACAACAAGCCAAACTTATGTATTCCTCTGGACCGGATGCACTGCATCCAGAAAGTGGATAATAAGAGTGGTCATTTCAGTCCAAGACAAAAGATTGCCCGTATTGTCTGATTTATGTATTTGTCTAGTAAGTCCACGACAAGGAACATGCTTAGAGATTCAGACATTTTAGTCATTTGGGGATGATATACACTATCGTCATTGGAGTTGTCTGCTGGCAGGTACCCAGCCAGAAAGGGAATTTGTACTTACCAGGGGAGTTAATGGTGATGCTAAACTAAGGGTTAAGTTAGGAGATACTTTGTGAAAAAAAGCAGAGCAGTAGGAAGGAAAACATTTCTCATTGGCGGTATAAATGCCAAAATAGAAGTGCAGGAGAGTAAAGACCCATCTCCTCTCCTCTCTAGAATCATTCTTTGGATTCTCCAAACACAGGGTGTATCCTGTGCAGGCTCAAAAAATATTCCCATCCCCAAGAGAATGGTCACAAGAAGGTGACTAGTGAAACATGGGATTAACGTAATTGATCCCCGAAGAACACCTAATGTAGATGCTCAAGGAAAGCTTAAAAATTTCAAGGAAATGAGAAAAATTTCCTAGTAATAAGGAAAAAGGAATGTATTTTGGAACTGAAGCAGTGTGGTTTCTGAGCATAACTTTCCCTTCTCTTTCTCTTACATATGGTGAAATGTGGCCCTTGCGGTATTCATGATAAATCTATCACAAGAACTTAAAGTGGATCAAGAGCTTTAATTCCTAAACAACTAACTAATCGCAAAGGAGAATATTGTGACATCTTACATTCATCAATTTTCATCCTGCACTGTTGCATTCACCACTTCTACCTATTTATGTTCAGTGTGAAACATTTTGAGAACTTGCATCCTGCAACTAAACACATACAAGGGCTTCTAAGTGTTTGCAAAACTGTCTTTTTCTCTGTGGTTTTTTTTTACCATAATCTCTGTATTTTTGCAGAAATTACTAGTTTAGGGAATCCAAGTTTCGTTCAGTTTGCAACTCTAACAAAAGTAGTTAGCTATGCTATGTAAACCTTATCAGATGCTTTCTTGTATTAAATGTAGATAAAGATAGGAAAAGAAACCTCGTTGCCTTATGACAGGCAGATAAAAATATAGCAAGTAACTACCTTCTCTATGACATTCTGCCCATGTTTGTGTTGGTGACAACTTACCCTAAGTTAACAATATGAAGTGCTGCGCAGTTCAGGAAAGGTGATTTTGCATCTTCCCCATTTCTGAATGCACAAAGGGCCATCCTTCTCTAAACTATAGAATAGAGTTTGCTTTTAACTACAACACTTGTAACAGCACCATTCATAGATAAGAATGATAAAGGAAATGTGTTGATTTGTTTCTTCCTACTGGAAAGAAATACCAAGCATTCAATACTAAACAAGTTACATAGATAACTGAGCCAAGCACAGCCCACTATGTATTGCAATCTGTAATCTGTTTTTTTTTTTAAAAAACCAGAATGCTCAATTTCTGCAGGGAAGGAAAAGCTAGGGAATTTAATGGATTGTAATTTGTTGGTAAGTTATAAACTTCTCTTAGACAAAAAGACAAAAAGACTCCAAGTGGCTCCATGATCAAAGCCTGATTCTGAAGCCCTTCTCCACTTCCATGATAATGCAGATTACAAATTTGAACTTTTCTCTTTACAAGGTCCCACTCAAAAGTGCTACTGAAGTTTCTCAAAGTCTTACTGCAGAGTAATGCTGATGAAAAAAAGTATGTTAACATTGGCCTCACCTCTACAGTGTGTTTTGTTTTTTTTTATTCCTTGGACAGAATTAAAGAAGTATGCAAAATGACTTTCAAAAAAGGAACTTTTGGTTTTCCAAGAGACAAGTCAAGAAACTTTCACAATACTGGAGGCCACAAGAATGCTGAATAATTGAGGCTCATAAGCAGGGACTACTGACCGGCACGAGTAAGATTATTATGGCTGCATAAAGCCTGTGAAAGAAGTGTTTCAGAAAACACACAGCATGAAGAAAGCATCGCTCTTCCAATTGTTAAAGCAAATTAATCTTTTGTAAGATTTACCCAGCAGCTTTGAAAGCCATTCCTGGAAGTGAGCATTGGAAAAGATAACAGCTGCTTTAGCAATTCAAAGAAAGATGTCTTGCCTTTTTGTGCATTGCAAAAGAGTTGCTTCAAAGGCTTTGCGCACCTGTAATGGTTGTGATACAAATAAAAATACTAAATACTATAGTATGAAAGAAAGAAATGAATCGAAAATTTATTTCTATCTTTTCTCTTCCCCCCCAAAGCCCAATCCTTAGCTTGGAAATCACTTGAAAACTCTCTTCATCCTCCCTCTAAATATCTCTCCAGAAAAGGCTAAAAAAAAAGATTATTTCCTAAATAAAAAAGAGGAGAAACAGATTTTGCAAATGGCCCTTTGATCTATATTAAAAAACTGCTCTAAAAGTCCCTAATGTGTTAGAATTAATGGGACTGCATGGGTGGGGAGCAGGGATCCTTTAAATGGGAGATGCAAAATATTAAAAAAGTGCTCTGCAACTAATATTTTGTTTTTATGTGTGTGTGTGTGCATACGTACATATATACACACACATTCACACACAGATATATATAGACATATATATATATATCTGAAAAAGTTTAAAAATTCTATGTGATATGCTAAACAAATGTCCTAGTACAGTCACGACTGGAGAGCATGTGGCCTGTTGGGATGGCAGATGGGACATTCACCCTCCTCGGCACATGTTTCACACAGCACAGTGTGTTGGCACGGTAGTACCACCCGGTTCTCTTCCTGGCACTTGAGGCATTTCACCGACTGCATCTGAAACACTGCCTGAAAAGAGAAGAAGTGGGATGGGAGAAAGGAGAAGCAAAGGGGGATTATTAGTGAAACAGAATGGCCCTCAAGGACAACTGCTCTATGTTCAATAAGCAACTACTGAAAGAGCCAGAAAGAGTCCAAGGGGCTGGGGGAGGTGGACTCAAAAGAGAAGGACATTTCATTTGCCCAGTTTTCTATGTAGCAATCCAGTGATGTGTTCCTCTAACTGGGGTAGGTAACCACCACCACCACCACCACCACCACCACCACCACCACCACCACCACCACCACCACCTCCTTCTCCTCCTTCTCTATCCTCTTTCCGGAACTTATTTTGCTGCTCAGCAGAACTGTCAAATAAATGGACTCCCTTGATATACTAACCCCTCGATCCAGGAAACTATTAGATGAAAAATGGCCTGGTCTGCAACCATAAAGAATATGAGGGGTGGGCAATCCATTGCCTGCATCCGACTTTGGCACTCCCTCACAACCCGTAAAATATGGTAACAATTGCTGGGTTTGGATGATGCAGTTTTTGCTTGATTTGGGGAGCTTTGTGCTGCCTAAGTGAAAATGGGAAGTATAAACACCCTTCCCCCCACCCGCACAAGATTAAAAGTCACCACTGGAAAGCCACCAGCAGCTTGGGAGACAGAGTTACTACTCCATGATGTAGAATAGGTTACCAACTACTGTCAAGCATAACAGCAGACTGGCAGACTCTTTTTATTCAACAGATGACTGAATTTATCCTCATCCTCCTCAACTCCAAACAAAGTAAACTAAAGGCTGAAGGAAAGCCCATGCAAAGAAAATGTATACTGTAGACCAGTGATGGCGAACCTATGGCACGCATGCCACAGGTGGCACGCGGAGCCATATCTGCCGGCACGCGAGCCGTTGCCCTAGCTTAGCTCCAACACGCATGTGCACACCGGCCAGCTGATTTTTGGCTCACGTGGAGGCTCTGGGAGGGCGTTTTCAGCTTCCGGAGAGCCTCCAGGGGGGCAGGAGAGGGCCTTTTCGCCCTCCCCAGGCTCCAGGGAAGCCTACTGGGCCCACCGGAAGTCAGGAAACGTGCTATTTCTGGCCTCCAGAGGGCTTCTGGGGGAGCAGGGGAGGCATTTTTGCCCTCCCCAGGCATTGAATTATGGGTGTGGGCACTCGCGCGTGTGAGATAGCGCACGTGCATGCGCTTTCGGCACCCGAGGAAAAAAAGGTTCGCCATCACTGCTGTAGACTATTTACAGTTTGTGGTGAAAGAGGTCCATAATTTCCCCCATGATTTTCCTACTAACTAGACACTACACATTTACTAAAATATAATAGAAGAACTGGAGACAGAAAATGTTTTTGTAAAGTTAATATTTTTTAAACTATTGACCAATTTCCCTTTTCCTTGCCTTTAGTCTCTTAAAATAATGGCAGGGAAACCAAATAATGCATTGAGATTTTAATCATTGCAGGTAGTCCTTGACATATGACCATAATTGAACCTGGAATTAGTCTTAAGTTGTTGCAGTTGTAAGTCGAGGCATCATGGGAATGTTCTTTTTACAAAGGTTGTTAAGTGAACACTGTGGTTCTTAAGCAAACACACGTCGTTATTAAATGAACATGATGACTATTAAGTGAATCCATTTTCTCCAATAGACATTTTTTGCTGGCACCAAGAAGTCGGAAACCAACCAAAAATGGTGCAAATCATGGTGATGTGACAGTGGAATGCTGGAAATGGCATCAAGGTGAGCCAGTTGCCAAGTGCCCGAAATACAATCATGTTGTAACTCCAAAAATGTGTTATAAGTAGTTTACAGGAGGTCCTTCATAACTTTGAACAGTAGTTAAATAACCGGTTGTTTATTGTTTAACTTATTTAAAATCACATCATGAGTTAATACGACCTAAAGCTTCCATACCTCCACTTCAAACTCACCTTATCAACTCTTTCTAAATTGGCACGCAACTGTTTTTGGAGATTATAGAGTGTGGACAAGGAGAGATTCTCTAAATCAGAGAATGAGCGCAGGAACTGGGGGTCCTGGCCAGTATGGATCCGCTCGATTTCTTCCTGGAGTTTCTTGACTTGCAGTTCCAAGGTCTCTCTCTGCTCCCGGGCTAACTCACATTCTAGGGTTGCTGTACTTGCACGATCATTAGCTTCCTCCGCTTCTTTTTTCCATGCATCACAGGCCTGTGTATCCAAAGTAAAGTATTATTAGTAGCTTCTCTTAATCATTTCATATGACGAAAAATATCTGTTTCTAGCCGTTTGCAATTTGGAGGACAGACTTCTTCTATCTTTTGATGACACATCATATACCTATCCTTTCTGAAATATCCTTTCAAATGCCTTGTATGCAGATCAGTTTTCCTATCTGTACGAATTCCTGCAAAGCAAACCCATTCAAACATGAACACGATCAGAGAAATGCATGTTTCTAAGAAAATCTGAGCAAAACATCAACAAGAGAAGCAGATGCGCATTTAAGTCTGCTTTTTCTCTTTACAGGTGTAGACGCATGAATTGGTTTAAGAGTAGCACACTGCCCCCACCGCTTGGCCAGCACTTCAAACCACTTTTAGAATACCGTATTTTTCGGACTATAAGACACTCTGGACTATAAGACTATAAGACACACCTAGCTTTTGGGGAGGAAAACAAGAAAAAAAATCTGCCTCTGCCTCCCAGCAATTTGCCTCCTTGCAGCAAACAGCAAACAGCCTGGTCAGCTTCAGCACAGCCCGATTTAGCACAAGCAGCTGATTGGCGGTTAGATCGGCCTCCCGGAATACCGACGATCAGCTGTTCCAGGCTGTGGGGATCGCTGCCGCCTATTGCTGCCTCTGTGGTGTGATAGGGGGACATACCATCAGCCCCTGGACTATTGGCTTCCCAAAACTGGACACTGGAACTCTTGGATTGACTTAACTTTTAATGAGATTATTTTTACATGCTCCTTATTAATTTTATTGATTTTAACATTTGTGATAATTAACCTTGCAATTTTTACCCCAGAAGTATTGTGACTGTGGTTACAGTGTGGGCTATGAATGGGTATGATTGTGTGATAGAGTTTTATTGATTATTATAGTGGAATGAGTAAGCCGGGGGTTTGGTCTTTGTCCCCCTCTGCTGAGTGTGGAAACAGAAGTGGAGGGGGACTTAGGTCCATTCCCAGGTGTAGTATGAATGGTATGCATGATCTGTCGGGAGAGGGGGGGACCAGTAGGGGAGGGGAGTGGATCTCTGATGGGATGGGGGACGGGAGGATTACGGTCATAACAGGGAGAGGTAGGTATGGCGGGAGCAGAGGGGTAGGCCGCTCTCGGGGAACGAGAACTCGCTGTCTCCAAGCGATTTCTTGTTCTGGCCCCTCTGGTTTGGTTCCATCTTGCTCAACCCGAGGTCCTGGTAACCAGGGATGTCAGGGCCCTGGGCTCAAGCTGCTGCTGTTAAATGCCAGGTCAATTACCAACAAGGCCCCCCTTGTACGGGATTTAATCCTGGAAGAGGGGGCGGACCTGGCATGTATTACTGAGACCTGGCTAGGCCAGGAGGGGGGGTTCCCCTCTCCGAGATGTGCCCGGACGGGTTCTCAGTTCAGCATCAGCCGCGACCCCAGGGAAGGGGTGGAGGAGTGGCGATTATAGCTCGCCAGAACCTTAATCCTCGAAGGAGCCCTGCCCCAGAGATTGTTGGGTGTGAGACGCTCCTTCTGAAGTTGCACTTAGGGGTTCAGGTGGGCCTTTTGCTAACGTACCTGCCTCCTAGCTACGTTACAAAGGCCCTGCCTGTTCTGCTCGAGGCAGTAGCAGGGCTGGCGATTGAGTTCCCCAGGTTGATGGTGCTGGGGGACTTTAATTTGCCATCGCCCGGTGAAACCTCGGAGGCAGTCCAGGAGTTCATGGCTTCCATGACAACCATGGACCTGACCCAAGTAGTTCAGGGTCCGACTCATGAGGGAGGTCACACGCTTGACCTTGTGTTTCTCTCGGGGCAGTGGAGAGATGATCTGAGGTTGAGGGGTTTAGTCACAGTACCCTTGTCGTGGTCAGATCATTTCCTTCTGAGGTTGGATTTCATGGCACCACTCCTCCACCGCAAGGAGGCGGGGCCGATTAAGTGGTTCCGCCCCAGGCGCCTAATGGAATCTGAAGGATTTCAGAGGGAACTTGGGGAAATACCTGACTCCCTGGTACACGATTCATCTGAGGCTCTAGTGGCTGCCTGGAATCGGGCGGCAACGGGGGCTTTAGATCGGATCGCGCCTTTGCGGCCTCTCCGTGGCAGCGGATCCCGGAGGGCTCCTTGGTTTACTGAGGAGCTCCGGGAGATGAAGCGCCTAAAGAGACGCCTAGAGCGACGATGGAGAGCCAGTAAAGCTGAGTCTGACCGGACACTTTTAAGAACTTGCATTAAGTCTTACTTAATGGCGATAAGGGCGGCAAAATGCTCGCATTTTTCCGCTCTTATTGCGTCCGCCGACTCCCGCCCAGCCGCCCTGTTTAGGGTGACTCGCTCCCTCCTAGCCAAGGGGGGAGTTGAAGATCCCTTGCAGGGCAGAGCTGAGGAATTTTCTCAGTTTCTGGCGGACAAAGTCGTTCAGATTCGGACAGACCTGGACTCCATTTGGACAGGGCAAGCTGAGATGACAGGGGCGAGTCTTAGTCCTGTTATATGGGACGAGTTTGAGCCTGTCACTCCTGAGGACGTGGACAAGGCCATAGGAGCGATGAGCGCCTCCACCTGTTTATTGGACCCGTGCCCCTCCTGGCTGGTCTCTGCCAGCAGGGAGGTGTCACGCGGCTGGCTCCAGGCGGTTGTGATCGCCTCTTTGAGAGAGGGATCCATCCCGCAGCCTTTAAAAGCTGCGGTGGTGAGCCCCTCCTCAAGAAGCCTTCCCTGGACCCAGCGGATTTAAAAAACTTCCGTCCAGTCTCCAACTTACCCTTTTTGGGTAAAGTTGTTGAGAAGGTGGTGTCGCTCCAACTCCTGCGGCTATTGGAGGATACTGATTATCTGGATCCCTTTCAATCGGGTTTCAGGCGCGGCTACAGTACGGAGACTGCTTTGGTCGCACTGATGGATGATCTCTGGCGAGCCCGGGATGGGGGTTATTCCTCCATCCTGGTGTTACTTGACCTCTCAGCGGCTTTCGATACCATTGACCATGGTATCTTTCTGCGTCGTCTTGGGGAGATGGGAGTGGGAGGCACTGTTTTACGGTGGTTCTCCTCCTACCTCTCTGACAGGACGCAGTCGGTGTTGACAGGAGGACAGAGGTCGGCCCCTAGGCCCCTGGTTTGCGGGGTGCCACAGGGCTCGGTCCTCTCGCCCATCCTGTTTAACATTTACATGAAACCGCTAGGTGAGATCATCCGACGACACGGGGTGAGGTATCAGCAGTATGCTGATGATACCCAGTTGTACATCTCCACCCCGTGTCAGTTCAGTGAAGCTGTTGATGTAATGTGCCGCTGCCTGGACGATGTGAGGGTCTGGATGGGAGTGAATAGACTCAGGCTCAACCCAGACAAGACGGAGTGGCTCTGGATATTGCCTCCCAAGGACTATGTCGACTGTCCCTCCTTGGTTCTTGGGGGAGAAAAATTGACTCCCTCAGAACAGGTTCGCAATTTGGGTGTCCTCCTAGACCCACAGCTAAAATTGGATCAACATCTTTCAGCTGTGGCTAGGGGGACCTTTGCACAGATCCGTCTCGTGCACCAATTGCGACCCTACTTGGAGAGGGAGGCTTTGCTCACAATCACTCATGCCCTTGTCACCTCACGGCTAGACTACTGTAACGGACTCTACATGGGGCTACCCTTGAAGAGCATCCGGAGACTGCAATTGGTACAGAATGCAGCTGCGCGAGCTGTAGTGGGTGTACCGAGATACACCCACGTAACACCTATCCTCCGCCAGCTGCATTGGTTGCCAATTAGTCTCCGGTTACAATTCAAGGTGTTGGTTTTGACCTTTAAAACCCTACATGGCTCAGGGCCAGGTTACCTACGGTTACCTACGGGACCGCATCCTACCACATACCTCCCTAAGACCGGTTAGGTCCCACAGAGAGGGCCTCCTCCGGGTCCCATTGGCCAAACAATGTCGGTTGGCGGGGCCGCGGGGAAGGGCCTTCTCTGTGGGAGCCCCGTCCCTCTGGAACCAACTTCCACCAGAGATCCGGACTATCCCCACCCTGCTGGCCTTCCGTAAAGCCTTAAAAACATGGCTCTTCCGGCAGATGGGGTGAATAGGATAATCAGATTCCCCCTGAATGTTGCGTTTATTATGTTTTTTCTTTAATTATATCTTAATTACATTTTTAACTTAAATTATGATTATTGTTTTTAAAAATGTACGTTTCTTATTCATGCTGTACGCCGCCCTGAGTCCCACGGGATTGGGCGGCCTATAAGAGCGTCTAAATAAATAAATAAAATAAATAGGTCATAAGTCACTTTTTTCAGGGCCATTGTAATTCTGAACCATCATTAAACAAATGGTTGTAAGTTGAGGACTACCTGGTATGTCTATACAGTATATCTATATCTCACTTAAGAGAACTGGTCAGATTTCTGTGTTGCTAAATTGTAGCCACCTTACAATACCTTCTGGATATAATCTAACAACAGGATTGGAACCACAACATCATTATGACTTTGGGGATGCAACTCCACTAGGCTGCAACTATGGTTGACAATTCCAAGAGAACTGAAAGTGCTGCACTTTCTGCATCCGGTTCCCAAGAAAGTTATCTTCCAAAATTGACAAAGCAGCCTTAGTTAAATCGCCTATCTAAAAGCCAAATTACTGTATTTTTTGGACTATAAGACACGCTGTAGTATAAGAAGCACCAAGATTTCAAAGAGGTAAACAGAAAAAAAAAATCACAAACATTCACAAAAACGGGGCACACAGAGGCTTTGGGAGGCCTGTAGAGTGCTCCTGGGGGCTGGGGAGGGCAAAAATGTGATGCGTGGGTTTGGAAGGCAAAAAATGGGCCCGTAGGGGGTTTGGAAGGAGAAAAACGGGGTGCGCAGAGACTTTGGGAGACCTGCAGAATGCTCCTGGGGGCTGGGGAGGGGAAAAACGCCTGTTTTTGGAGAAAACAGGATGCATGGGGCAGGGTTTCGGGAGGCCAAAAACGGCTGTATTCAGTGTATAAGATGCACCAACATTTCCACCCTCTTTTGGGGGAGGGGAAGTGTGTCTTATACTCCGAAAAATACGGTAGTTCAAATAATCAATATTAGCCAATGTTTCTACAGGAGTTGCAACATCATACCTTCTTATTCCCCTAAGTCACGGGTGTCAAACTCGCAGTGTCACGTTGCCGTGACATTTTGCAACGTTTTTCCCCTTTGCAGAGCTGGGATGGGCGTGGCCTGTGCGTGACGCATCCGGCCCATGGGCCACCAGTTTGACATCCCTGCCTTAGGTTAAGAATAGTACTGTAAGTGGCTGTACTACTGCTGCATCAGTGAGATGGGCAGCATAAAAAATTAACAAATAAAAATAAACAGTGTTGGAGCAATTTGTCAATGCTCCAACACTGGAAGTTTTTAAGAAGATGCTGGATAACCATTTGTCTGAAGTAATGTAGGGTTTCCTGCCTAAGCAGGGGGTTGGACTAGAAGACCTCCAAGGTCCCTTCCAACTCTGTTACTATTACTATTACAAATAGTATAGTGGAGACTGTGAAGGAAAAGAGAATATCATTTTAGAGGTGAAGCACAAGTTAAACTGCATGAAACCTTTAGGTAGATGAGTCCAAATTCAAATTAGAAAAGCTAATACTCATAGACCAGGTGTCCCCAACTCCCAGGCCACAGCCCACTACCAGGCCTTGAGCCATTCAGAACTGGGCCACAGAAGTGGCGGGTGAGCGTGCACGGTGCGCACATCCCCACTTGTGCAAGCAGCAGGCAAGCATGTGCATGTGTTCCATTTGTACGAGCAGCGAGCGCATGTGCCTAATGCTCCCGCAGAACCATCCCTTCTCTCCCACCTGCCAGTCTGCAAAGCCAAAAAAGGTTGGGGAACTCTGTCATAGAGGAACTCAAGAATATTTGGGCTGAGCATCACAACTTGAAATCTACTCCTCTGCATACCTAAGATTTCAATCTTTTTCTTTGTTCATTAGTAAAAAGATCTGTAGGGAGCTCACATTACAAAATCAGTTATGTCAGCTGAGCTTCTGTCTACTCTCTTAGATCTCAAATTACTCATTACTCTAGGGCTACCATTAATGCTTTAGGAAACCAACCACACACACACACACACACACACACACACACCCTGCCAACCACACTACCTGTTTGGCTTGTTTCCAAGAATCTTCCCACTGTTTTATCGTGCTGTTAGCTTCGTCTAATTCTTGCCGCAACCTGGCCAGTTCAGCAGCACCTGGACCTGACAGAAATGCAGGTGAAGTACTGGGTGAAAAACTTCCTGAAGCAAAATGCTCCCATATGCTGCTGTTCATTCCATTTAAACCTGTTTCACGTGGAGACAAGAAAAGCATGTTATTTCACATTTATTTTTCTTGTCCCAAACTATTTTTTTTTTTTTTGAAAACTAGAATAAAATGCTGCCATTTTTTTTACTGGGCAATACTGCATCTGAAAACCGTTTGGGAGGGATATGCATATATGTGCACTGTCAGACTGCCACTTCAGCTTTAGCAAAAGGAGTGGCAGCTGACCATCTTGTGCCAACGATGCCCAGAAGCAGTTTTCGTAGTACACTTAATCCACAAATGCAGGGTAGATAGATACAGGATGAATTACCTAGTGCAGATTCACACAGAGCACATGAGGAACGAATATACCATAAACTCTCGGTAAAGGCTTAGGCTTCAGGGAACAGCAATCAGCGCACAGATGCTTAAGAACAAAATGAAACAGTCACCCATTATTTCATACTTTATTTGTTAATATCTTTAGGACCATATTTGATGCCATATTAAGTTAGATATGTTTAGAATTCTGGCATGATCGAACCCTGCCCTGCTGTCTTTTACCTGACCACTCCTGATTGGCTACTCTTGCTAGTGGGAGCAGTTAAAGAAACCTACTGAGATCCAGCCATTAAATGCCAATTGAAAATTCTGACTTGTTTAGCTCTAAGGAAGCCAGAATCATAACATACAGCAAACTATGATTGATAACTCTGTCTTATTAGGACAGAAATAAAGAGGCCTCAGTTCACACATTAAGGAAATGAAAGATGGAAGAATCTGAGTTGGTTTAGCTGTTCCTATGGGCAGAAGCCAAGTCAAAGTAGCATACAGCTAATTCATGATGCTGCCAGAAGTCTAAAAATCTGGATCTGAATATATGTTGGCACGTATTCAATTTTTCTCTACCCATTTAATTTTGAAAATACACACAACACTCTCTTCTTAGTATTACATCCGCTATATCACCATATCTTCCTTTTCATTTCAAATACACAATTGTAAACAGACCAAAGTTCCATCTGGACATTTTATGGAAAAATTATAATAAGAGTATATTAAACTACAGTAATGTTATTTCTCTTTTGTTGTTATTCAGCATCAATCAATTTAAAATAATGTGGAGAGTGCCCTCAACTAGATCCTCAAAAATGTAAATTTGAGAAATCTTTTCACCACAACAGACCAATGTGTCTTTAGATAAGGCACTGGAATAAGGCACAGAATCTGATATTAAGGGGAAAAGATATACCACCCACTATACTTTATAGTATTTAAAGTGTGACTGTAAAAATCCAGTATCACACAGGGATATTTCTAAGAGAAAAAGGACTGGCTAATTTGATCTGCTGAGAGAACATTTGGATGGTAAAATTGGTTCATTCTTGAAAAGGATATAAAGTAGGCTTCTGGATCTACTCCATTTCAGTCACAGCATACAACCATTCCATAGCTGGTGATGGTAAACTAACTCTCTTCCGCTTTCTGCCAGAGACCACGCAGAAAAAAATGGAGTGAAGTGTTTACTTTTAGAATATAAGCGTGATCCAGCAAGAATGCAGAACAAAGGAGACTCCTTCCTCTAATAAGGAAGGATCTATTTCTTACCAAACATTTGCTCAGCTAAGGAAAGATGCTGTAAATCAAATGAGTTTTTGTAGGTATCTCTCTGCTCTAGGCATCATATGAAAATGTATTTTCCCCCCACACAGAATATATAGTTTACTTTCAATTTAAGTTTGCTGTTCAGCAGCAGTGCTTAAGCTACACTATAAAAAGCATGGCTATAATCTTGAAATAAATTGGCCACAACAGAATTGCCAAATCGAAGGCACACAGTATTTCAGAAGAACTCAAAGCATAAAGAAATATGCTTATAACAAAATTTATTTCTTAAAATTCCAAGTATTTTAGGTCATTCATCATGTTGATTTGCTATCCTGTTACTGCTGACACTGTTTTTTTTGTAAGCATGAAAGCTGTTTATGTTTTGGCAGGAACAAAAATTCTAGAGCTAAATTACTCGTTGAAGATAATCTTTCCCTCTGTCCATTAGCCTTATGCAGCCCCTTACGTGAGATGCCTTTTACAGTGCAAGCCTTACATGTCATCCTAGAAATCAGTTCCACTCTAATTAAATTAGGACCTACCTCCAGGTCATAGTGTACACAACTGCAATAAGAATAGCTCATATGCTCATTGCTGGAGATCCCTATATGGAGGTGTGTGTGTGTGTGTGTGTGTGTGTGTGTGTGTGTGTGTGCGTTTTCTGGACTGGGTATAATCACCTTACAGCAAAATCAATGCAGTTGTATTACTGTATAAGGAATCCTGGGAAATGAATGTTTGAGTATTGATTTTGGTGTAATATATTTGTTTAGGACCTTCGATCATATCCTATATTTTCTGTCCTTTCTTAAACCATGGGGTGCATTGGTCCGTTCTTCAATCACCCCTTATAAAATCTGCCTGATCTGCCATCCCTACTTACTACAGTATTTAAATTGTACAATGCTGAAAATCAAAAGTGTTGCAATATATGGAGCATGAGTTCGTTCAAAGTAAATGATTACAGATGCGACAGACATGTATGACCGAACATGTGAAAACATATGACTTGATTTTAAGATCTCTTCACCTCACCTTCGAAACAACATTCCTGCCTTATTCTTTTATCAATTCTTAATTTTTAGTCAATTCTTCATCTTTTAATTCATATATCTTACCTATTGTAGAATAAAATTTAGTTATGCTATACAAAAGGAGAGGACATTAGGTAAATATTGGTTTGCGAATGTAAAACATTAGTCTAATTTAGTAAACTGAAACCAATAAGCTATCCACAACTCCTTTGTTGTTTTCAATGAATGTGTTTCACAGCATGACTACACCAGAGTCTGATTGGTTACATATAATTAAAAATATATAGTTTCCATCAAATCAAACTCAGTTCCTGGTGATTATATGGAAATGTCTGTGTTATCTCCTTGGTAACAAAAAGAATGGATTTGTTATTGTTTTCTTCTGGGATGTTTCTTCAATTTCTCAGTCTAATGTACGTAGTATATATAATATAATAGAAGTAGCACACTGCTCAAATTTGCAAAGTGCGCTACAGTTATTAGTACTTCCTTCATTAAACACAAAACGTGTCCCAAGGCCTCATTTTGATGCCAGAGTTCAATGTTAGAATATCTGATCAAATAATTAGTGCTTCTATGCCTATTATGCCTACTATGCCTACTGATGTAAGATTAACACAAAAATAAGGCAGATGCTGCTTTAAAATTGACATATAGAGAGAAGTATTTTGTTCAGGTGGTGTCAGAATATTTGTTTATAGGAATCATATTTGTAAGTGAAAGCAATGTAGGTACGACAAGTTTATTCTGAGTGAATTAAAAGATGATAACTAATGACATTTCATATTCATACAGTTTTTATAAAATATTAATAGACATATCAGTAACCAGTTTCACCCTGTTTGGGACTCGTTAAATGTTTGTTGCCACAAATCTTCCTATGGAGTTCAAACCCTCAGTCAAGAATTGAAGAATGGAATTCAGGGGAATTGAACTGCTGTTCACATAGTTACTGAACTTTTATATTCAGTCTATTGAAAGGGTCTACTTGCATATTTGAGATTTAATTTATGCAACCTGAAATCACCTATCGAAACTAAATCAGGTGCGAGTTCAAGGTTCAGCCTTTCCTCTGAAATTCATGCACAATTAGTAATTATCCTTTGTTATTAATCTTCAACAGTACAGGCCATACTCGACTTTTGACCACATTGGGACCAGAATTTCTGTTGCTAAGCAAGGCGGTTGTTAAGTGAGTCTTGCCCTATTTTATGACCTTTTTGGCACGAGTGTTAAGTGAAACACATTAGTTGTTATGTGAATCATGCCATCGTTAAGTGAATCCAGCTTCCCCCACTGACTTTGCTTAAGGGAAGCCAAGTGGGAAGACTGCAAATGGCAATCACCTGACCCTGGGATAAATGCAGTCATCAGAGAACATGCCAGTTGCCAAGTGCCCAAATTTTGATCATGTGACAGTGGGGGAATGCTGCAATGCTTTTAAGTATGAGGACGGCTTGTAAGTCACTTTTTGGGGGGGGGGGCATTGTAACTTTGAACGTATGTTAAATGAATTGTTGTAAGTCGAGGACTACCTGTACTAAATTTATTTGATTCATTCTTTGTCTGCAACACAGTCCTGTTCAAAAAAAGTAACTGACCTTAGATCTAATGAATCTTTTCTGATTTTACAGAAACTGGGCAATACATTATGTTAGATGGCAACAAAAATGTGAACATTCAAATGAAAGTTAATCTTAAAAAAAAAAGGAAAATACTTACATGGCATAGACAGTGAACATGTTAACAGATATACTCTCATGCTTACATTGGGCATTTACCTAATGATCCATGAGAAGCTGATGTCCCCAGGAAAGTATTTTCTGATTGGCTTAAGTGTCCCTGGGACTGATGAAGGAAATGCGATGATAAGCTGACCGGTGGAGAAGGAGAGGCAGAGTGAAAGGAGGCAGAACTTCCAAGGGACCCAGGGATATTTACAGGAGCAGAACTTTGCAGCAAACTCCCACCTGGACAAAGAACACACAGAAAGTATGGGAATGTAGAAGCCATGAACTATGAGTGGAAGCACAGCACAGGAATTGGAACAGCAGGTGTTTGCTTCACTCTCTGCACCAGTAAATGGATGGGTGAATCCAGAATATTCCTCTAATCTCTATCTTTCTACACCTTCAGAGCTGGTATTATAAGAATTGTCTCTACGGCCAAGGAAGGTTAAAAAGTAAACTATTGAATGTTAGCTGCAAAATACTAGGGTTAGGGTTAGAGTTAAGAATCAGAAGTTCTCCAGTAAACAAGGACAGCTTACAATCTAAGAGAGATATTTAGACAGCTGGTTTTCAATTCTTGAAGCTCCATAATGACACTATTTATATACATGTTTAAATTAAATTAATTTTCTACTATCCCCATTATTTGTTAGTTCAAGAGACTACATTTTTATGACAACTACAGTATCTAGTAATGATTACCATGATTATATATCATAATTAGACTATAATTATGATTTATGCTTTTTTCAGAATGGGAAAATATGTGTTTGTCAAATCATATAGATTAAGAAATACATTTTTCAAGGACAGTCATTTGAATTAAATGGCATCTCCACTTTTTTACAGATTGTGCCAAAGATATTCTTGCAAGCTGAACCTCCCATTCCATCGTAAGGATAAAAGTTTGTTAAGAGACAGCAAATGGGACAGACTTCTGCTTTCAGGTACTGGGCCAAAGGGAAAAAAATGGAGCTTAATTTCTACACGCAGAAACACACTCATAAGATGTTCTAGCAGAAGAGATCAGTAAACTGGTAGCACAGCAATTACTTATGCTTCATCTACAGCAGCGGTTCTCAACCTTCCTAATGCCGCAACCGGTGCCTCGCCCCCGTGCCCCCACTGCGACCCACCCCGCCACCGCCATTTGGGTTCTTTTACCCTCTGCGCATGCGCAGAGGGTAAAAGAACCCAAATGGCGGCGTCCGGGCAAAGTCTTACAAACCTTTGGCCAGGTTTGTGGCAGTGGGGGGGGGGAGCTGAGGATGCCGGGGTGACCTCTGGGAAATGGTCGTTCGACCCCCAAAGGGGTCGCAACCCCCAGGTTGGGATCTACAGGAGCAGGAGCAGGAGCAGGGTAAATCACCTTCCCATTTCGCTAGAGGAGTCCCAGTTGCATGGCACAGTCAAAAAGAAATCAAACTCACTAGCCCATGAAAGTTGTTAGTGTTGCAAGAATATTTTTTCTCTCTGATTTAATAATGCTTGAGGACGCATAGCACTGCCTGTGAAAGCTTCAAAATTAAAGGGACTCCTATGTGGCGCAGAACTTCCCATCCTCCTTTTTTACCCTAAAAGTTACAACTGTAGATCAACGAACCTGTACTTCTGCTATGGTATACTGAGATGGCTTGCAAGGCAACAAAGATTTCCAATAATCTGAAAAAACAATTTCTCACTCATATATCTATATCTATATCTATATCTATATCTATATCTATATCTATATCTATATATGAGACCAAAGAGGATGCTGCTTATGGGAACAAGGACTAACTAAAGGAAAAACAACACTGGGCCATATTCTCCATATTTATTTCCAAACTGATCTTAGCCCAAACTAATACGGGCACAGCATTGCTGCTAAATGGTTTTATGTTGAATACTATCTCCTCAAAGTAGAACCAATTTTGGAGAAAGCAGACCTGAACATATATAGTAGAACCTCAGGTCATGAACGCTTCTGACCATGACCAAATCGGGTCCCAACCAAAAAAATGCGCCATTTTTTTTTCCAGCCAATTTCCCCTTCCGCGCCAGAGGTTCTACTGTACTGGGCACGTGATAGGCTAATTCTAATTTGCACAACTACTCAAATCTGAAGAAACAACACTAAAGGACAGGATATGCTGAAATAAAACTATGTGTTGATGAAAGACAGTTGTAAACTCTTTTGCAATAAAAAAAAAACATCTGATACCAAGGTGGTTTAAGCTAATGGATGTGCCTTAAAAAATGTGTAGTGGCAGCAGTGAGCTAAGGAGGCACTTACCAATTTGCACACAGTTTCAGTTCACAAAGAAATATTTTGTCAATTACTAATGGGATCTGTACACTTAGAATATAGCAAGATTGCATAGACTATATTCACTTGAAAACCAGACATGGGGCAAAAAAAAAAAAGACACTGGTTTGAAATGACCACATACAAGGGATGAGATACACAAGCGGTAGTTTGTCAATGTGTGGCGACATGCCTTGCCATGATCCTGTGACAGCAGAACAGTGATACCAATCCAATTTGTTTCCTACTATTTAAACCGATTCCCCCCCCTTCCATGATAGTTTTGTGTCAGAATTTTGTGACCATGTTTAGTGTGCCACTGTTAAGATATTGTAAAGCAAAATAAGCCATGCCTATTTCGTAAACATCATTGGGATATCAGACACCATTGAAAGATATTTCCAATTTGCCAACCAATGAGGGTCCTTTGGTTCTAAGGTCCCGCACTGGCCGTCAACCAATATGTCAACCAATATGTCATGTAAGGGCTGGTTCTGAGAGCTTGCTAGGCTGCTTCAGCCAGCCGATGGGGCAAACCCTGCTTGGCAGAAGATCAAAGAAAGCTCTGTTGCTTTCATGTACCTATCATGATGCCACTCGTGTGGGGCACCGAGCTGCTGTCAAATGTCTTCTCCAGGGCAGCCACTCCGAATTCGTTCAGGTCCAGGTCATCCAAGGCAGACTCTGCCAGACAGAGGCACCAATTATATATTACAAAAAGGACCAACAACTTCAAGGGAAAGGGAAGTCCAAAGAGTTCACAAAGAGATGTCACTGCTCTGGACTGGAGAATCTACAATGCAAGGCTGCCATTAGTTGTTTAAATGATTCAGCTTTCAATACTGTTTTTCTATTGCCTGATCTGAATCCTGTCTCTTCAGTATCAGGCTGATCCCATAGATTGACACTGGAAATAACAGCAATGCAAAACAGATCTCCCTGCACACCTGCTGTACAGCTTGACCTTGGGTAGAAGTACATCCAGGGTTGGCTTTCATCACAGGTGCCCGTCCCAGTTCACCTGGCAACCTAGGTGTCCATGATGCATAGTGATTGGAATTCACTAATCCTATATTTAGGAATTCCACTGTGGAGAGCAACTTGGATTGCAATTAATGATAGAGGAGATGGCAATAGGAATGAGGTGCAAGTATGGTAGTGGAAAGAAGGGAAGTGTGTATGGCAGTAATATAAGTGGTTGTGTGTAGGTTGGGGGGGGGGAAGAGGAAATGAATTAGCATATCCTATGAAACAGGCTATAGCCAGCAGTGGCCCAATAATGAGCCAGCCATGTAGCACGGACACTGCCAGTTGGGGATGAGATGGAGCAAACCTGCACAGGATCATCCCTGGGGGTATTCCTAGCCAATGTATTTAATGTCTTGTCAAATGTTGTTCTTATAAAGCATAGCATGGGTTGTGCTATATGCATGACATTCTTGTCGTTTCAGAAAGATAAAGACTATAATATAAATAATAAACAATTTTAGATACTGAAAATGGATGTTTCCCCTCCCTCACCCTCCTGCATAGTTTATATTCAGTTCTGAACTACTGCCTGGAAGATTACTTCTTGAGCATTTAGAAAGCACATAAAGGATTTCAAATTTCCTCAGCAATTTCCTATTAGAAAGGGTAAGAAAGTCCCTGTCTAGAATTAAGAAACATATCCCCCACCAGATCCTTCGTAAGTGTTTTAATTTAGTGGCAAGAGTTGTCTCTTTTATTTGTATCATTCCAGGCCTGTAATAGAACATCAACAGTTAATAAAAATTATAATAGGTTACCTGGAGAATAAGAGACATGTATCAACCAACGCTAAATATCAATAATAATAATAATAATAATCAATTGCAAAAGGCAGCTTTACTTGGAAGAGAATACATCCTGCAACGATATCTTTAATATCATTAAACAATATTTGTCTCTCCCAGGTACTTGGGAAGGACTCAGTGGACAAAAATGCCAAATCTAGTTTAAAAATCTGGCTGACTGTGCAATCAGCCATAAAAATAACAATAATACATTAAAAAAAGAGAAATGGTAATCCTTGTACAATCTGCACTCTTACTCTTCTTGGAAAGTCTTCGAAATTTAAATATGATAACATACGAACCCTTAAACAGAAATGTAAATAAAATCTTTTAAAAATTCTGCACTTGAAATGTTTCGTTATTGTCATAAATGGAAGAATTTCATCTTATGTCATAAATGGAAGAATTTCATCTTTTTAGTATTTATAAAAACAGCTGCTCAGTAACAGATTATACATGTCACAGGACTGAATTTTTAGTGGATTGGCCCACACAATGGCACACTGAGCCAATTTGGTGGCTTATGAGTTTAGGAAATATAGGATATGATGAAGAACATCAAACAAGATCTACACACACATATACACAGATATTTAGGAGCAATCATGATCTTCCACTGACCATCCTGTCACATTGTGTGCTCTAGCAAAAACAGCAGAGCCGTGTCACAATCCAATAAGTTTATTGTTGTATAAAAACTTATTCCACAATAAATTTATTAGCCTTTAAAAAGATAAAGGACTGCTTGTGGTTTTTGCCATATAGTTTTTTACAGAATTCAGCTATGGGAGCTGTTACGTAAGATTGTTCTATAATTTAATTTATGAAATATGAAAGAGTTCATATTAAATGCAAGTCATCAGCCAAGTCAAAAGCAATAAAGAATAGTTTCTACTGTAAGTCCTCTAAATAAAACAACCAAAGGCTTCCCACCCATAATGGATATTCTTCTTCTGGATTCCCTGCACCATCAATGTGCATAGGCAGTATTACCTATCACGGACTCCACAGTGTCACTAGTTGGGTAGAAAGGAAGGGCATTGGCATTCATGCCTGGTACACTGCTGGTGCCTGCTGGGCTTGGTGGTGTTGCTGCCAAACTAGAAGTAATGCTAGAGGAGATGCTAGATGTCAGTGGGCTGCCAACTGGAAGAATCCCTAATATATCCTGAAAGAGGAAAATACATTCATGTATTGATGTATTGAAAATACACTCATGTATTCCTATGATGCAACAGAATATTCAGAGAGAAGTAATGATATACTTGTCATAAAATTTTCTTCCTAACATTTACATCTTACACCCTTTAATTCTAAGGTACACTCAGGGCAGCTGATTGGTTCTTAGCATTTAATACAACACAATACAACACAACACAATAAAGGAAGACTGTTTGGGACTCTTTTAGAACAGAATAACAGAATAACAGAGTTGGAAGGGACCTTGGAGGTCTTCTAGTCCAACCTCCTGCTCAAGCAGGAAACCATATAACATTTCAAATGGTGGTCCAATCTTTCGTTAAAAACCTCCAGTGTTGGAGCACCCACAACTTTTAGAAGCAAGTCGTTTCCACTGATTGTTTACACTTTCATGTATATTGTCAGCTGCATCACATCATCAAGTTACATAATTCATGATGACTGTGTATAATCTTGCCATTCAAAATTCAAAGAAGGCCTAAAGAAGATTTGTGAACTGCAGTGAACCTTTCTCCAATAATCTATCTAGTCCAAGCAGTATTCAAAAATTCTGAGTTCGTGATTTTCTATTCACACCAACTTCAATTTTTTTTTTAATCTAAAAGAAACCAGACTGATTCTCAAACACTTAGGAAAGTGTCAATACCCTTTCAACTCCAATTAGCTTTTCACATATACCACCAACTGAAATCTACACAGGAGACTATATGGGCCTCTAGAAACTAAGCAGCATCCCCTGGAATAACATACCTGCTTGGGTTGTAACAGAGGTTGTTCTTGGGTTCTATGTTCCATGGAATGGGATTTGATTTTTGCCTGCTGCAGTAATTAGAAGGGGGGAAAAAGACATTACATGCTACTGAAATTGTCAACTTTGCCAATGTTTACAGCACTTCCTCTCTTATTTTGTTGCTTTCCGTAACATTAGGTTCTACAAAGGAAAGGGCCAGAGGGCTTCCTGAAACTAGCAAATGAAAGATATTGTACCAATATTTTCTCTTTTCTTTGACATCTACTTTTTAAAAACTAGAAGAGATGGGATAAAATGATAGCGAAATACAAGGGGATAACAAATTGAAGACAATGTTGTTTGTATACATTTAAAAAGTTCTGTAAAGGGGAAGGAAAATCTGGGAATGCTATGCCTAAAGATACAAATTACTTTAGAAACAGTATGATTTACTTCATAATACAGGATAATCCTACTGTATTATCAATGAATTGAGCTTGAGTTATGGCCATAATTGTTGAAGGAAAAAAAAAGAATTCTTTTTTCCCCATCATTGCAACTTCAGATGGTCATTAAATGAGGCAGTCAGTAAGCAAGAACTATTCTGAATAAATTCTCATTTGCTTATCTAAAAGATGAATTTATATTTGAATAACTTTTACTTTGGTCTATTTTATGAATCATGTCTGAAGCTTCCAAGTCTAACTGATGTGTAAACAGAGCAAATATATTTATTCTGAATATCCTTTCCCAGACTTCCAATTCTTTTTGTTTTTCTCTAAAATACAAAACCTTTCCAGCAATGTCATTATCTCTTCCTCAAAAGCCTCTTCATACTTGCTTGCATTTACGAATGTTCACATGACCTGCACCTCTTGGATTCCCACAATACTATATAGCAGGGGTCCCCAACCCCAGGTTCATGGACCGGCACCGGGCCGCAGCATGCCAGAAACTGATCCGTGCAAATAAGCAAAGCCCCATCCATGAGATGCAGGTAGCACACGAAACCAAGCCCACTCCAGTCCGCAGAAAAACCTCTCTCCACGGAACCGGTCCCTGGTGCCCAAAAGGTTGGGGGCCGCTGCTATACAGAGATCCATGACAGGAAGTTTGCAACAATTATGTATGCATTACTTGACTGCATGTCAGCCCTAAAACCAATTTACATAAGTTAGTACTCTTATAGCAACCACCATTGCAGAGACAGGGAGGGATTTGCCACACCATTTTTTCCTTTTCTTTTCTGAATGACTGGGTCTACTTCAAAGAAATGTATGCCTTTCAATTCATTCATCATAGTCATTTTCTAACAACGATGCTACTAGGCTCATGTGGCATGTAAGGGCTTTCTGCTTATGGAATACAAGAGGTATTCCAAGGAAGTAAAAAGCATACTGCAAGGCATCTCTTCATTTTGCAGTGCATCCAACTTGCAATGGAACAAAAACTAATATTAATGTAGCTTTATAAAATTAGGATGGACAGGCAGACCCTAAGGGATTTATCTGCAGATATTAAGGCACCCACAGGTACTATTAAGGTGCACAGGTACATCTAGCATGAAGTATCAACAATTGGTTCCATAGCTAATATATCATATCATTAATGATAACAATATATCATACATACCCTACATACATATATCCGATATCCTTTTCTAGTATTTTATACCTACCTGGCATTTGAAATTCTTTAGATACTCTGCTCCAACCAGGTCTTCCCGTTCAAATCCAGGTGCCTTCTTATAGCTACTTGCACTAGTTACTGAATCTGTGGGGAAACCAATGCTTTCCAAACTATGGGGTTTTCCAATTGTACCAGGAGGGGATCCACATAAATTAGATGGGCTTCCAAGACTGCTATTTCTACAGAGGATCTAACAGAAGCAGGAAGAAAAGAAGATGATAATTTGTGTATTAGATTATAACACTCTCTACCCCTGTATCATAGCTGATAGTAAACTTCTAAAAGTTAAGTTGTTAAATTCAATCAGGTTACTGAGATACACAAAGTCAGAATTTAATAAATGTCCAAATAATTACATTTTGCCTAAGGTCTTAGAAATATCGAGCATTTTTTTTCATCAAAGCCATATTTTTAAAGATGAGAATGTCTTCACTGCAACTTTGTTCTCTGTAGTTCATATGCTTTAACAGCTTTCTGCGACTCTCAGAGATCCAGATACTGCATGAAGTTCCGCAATCTCAATAGATCATATCAATTTCTAATGCAAAATCAACTACATTTCTTACTGTAAATTGATGCTTTCATATTTAAAATGGTTTGGAATTCTCACAGCGGAACAAGTAAAACCATGAAAGATGTCCTGCTTCTGCTTCAGAAAACAGGCAATTTGGAGATGTTTATCACAATAATGGAGGGAATATGTTCCCCAGGTCAAAATAATGCCTTTTCCCCTAGAGAGAATACTTACTGTAGCAGAAGTAGGGCTAGTTGGTAGAGTTCCTGGTTTATTCCATACCTAGAGTGCAAAGATAAATGAAACACATCATATGTGACACGGGCTATAGATTTCTAGGAGACACACAGGTTTACTCACTTGGGCATATTTTTAATTAAAATAAGCTTTATTCCTTCTGTCAGCTATATTACATATACAATATATGTCACAGTACGATACAAATTTGGACTGGGATATGTGTAAGATCTCATGCAGTATTATAATCTACTCTTCAAAATCCCTCAAAGTGAAAATTTATGCTAGGTAGTAGCAATTCCACTTCTAAAAATTGGTTGGATCCATTCAATTGAAAAGTGGCAAGATTCTGTTGAGGAATAACTAGAACTAACTAACATAATTTGTGCAATTTGAATGCTACAAAGATGCTGAGCCAGCTCTGAACCTGTAATCCTAAACTTTTATCTAGGACAGGTATATCCAACCTGTGGTCCACGAGCCACATGCAGCCCTAGACAGCTAATAATGTAGCCCCACAAGATCATAAACTTTTAACATTATTATGTGTTATTCATATACATTCACTATATTACACGTTTTAGCTGCATCC
Source organism: Diadophis punctatus similis (assembly GCA_023053685.1). NCBI lineage: Eukaryota > Metazoa > Chordata > Lepidosauria > Squamata > Dipsadidae > Diadophis > Diadophis punctatus. Next base: position 142,636,602 of record JALIGW010000002.1, on the reverse strand, counting down.
CAAGAATAATTCCTCTTCACTCAATGTGGCCCGGGCAAGCAAAAAGGTTGGACACCCAAGATGTAGGAGTAATTGCCGTTATTCACAAACTCAAGCTTTTGGGATCAAAAAGTGTCAGCAATGTTCTTCCAGAAAGAGCTTATATTTAGAGAGAACTGCAGTATCACATGCTCAGTGAGGAATTTTGTAACAATTTTACATACATTGCTAAGGTCTGGGGCTTGTGGACTAGAAGGGCTGACAGGAACAGAATCGCCTGCTGCTGAGGGCATGTACATTACAGGGCCAGCTTGCGTTGGGCTAGAGACAGCCGATGTTGGCTGTAAATCTTCACTAAGTGGAGGTTCTATAGGAAACAGAACAAAACAAACCATGTGATAAATACAGTTACAAAAAATGGGTTCACAACAACTCTGTAAGAGCAAAGGGTAAACAGGCAATGCCCAACACTGGTTCTAACAGGCTAATCTTCCATCTGCAGCAATCTACAAACCACTATAGAAAAAACAAAAAGGCACCACAAGACTAAGGGAGAGAATGTAATGTCTTCCTTTTTTTCTATGCCAATAGTCTTAAAGAATAGCAGTTACATATTCATAGTAGCTGTTTCAATTAGGCTTTATGCTGCCCTAGTTTATTACACTTATGCTGCCCTAGTTTATTACACTTATAATTCAATGTATATTCTATCTTTCTCCCTAAAGGGCCTTCAAGACAACTAACAATAAACATTTTAAATAATTGTTAACTGAATCAGACTGGAAAGGTCTGGCTGAAATTCCTTTCATATCGCCTGAAAAGAACCTAATGGTAACTTTAATATCAAAGCAGGTTCATATTGAAATAAAAATGTAATCAACCCCCAAACTATGTATGTTTTCAAAAATTAAAAATGCTTTTATTTTTGATTGAAAAATAACTGATCTTTCAAAGTGGACATAATATGATCACAGAATTGTTTACCGGTTAGTAGGCTGCTTTTTTATTTTCGAGCTTAAAAATAGCTGAACCCTCAAAACACAAGCCCTATCTATGAGTTCTTTCATGAGACCTTGGCTTTGCACATATTACCCCATTGCTTGTTTGAAAAGTCCGACAATCTTTATCCTACTTTCAATGCAAAAGGTTGACAGGAAGAGGCCTAATCTGAAAAATCGTGGATCCACAATATTTTGAAATTCTGGAATTTGGGATGTACAAAAAGTGAAGCACATTTAGGAGTGAAAAAAGCCCACCCCTGTCTATGATGGCAACTAGGGGTTCAGGGAGTGACCTCTTGAAGGCTTGTGCTTCTGTTCCAACTTTTTCTGTCTCAAGTGATTATCCTTGTTAAAAAGGGAAAATAGACTATATAAACAGATGACTGAATCATAATATCTGGATGCTCTAGGCATTTCTAAAAGCAATTGTAGCTATGTTCATTGTTGCGAAGCAGTCAATGTCAAAAGCTTTAAAATTGTTTGCATTTTTCCCCCTTCACCATGCCCTTGTTTCATAATTGAAAGAAGAGCATGACAAACAATGCAGTAAAAAACGTGTTCCTTTTTGTTCCCCAAAATTAAATCATACCAATAGCAAATTACAACTTCAAAAAAAGTAGTATGCAATATCATTCACAGTATCCTTAAATAGCCACTGGGTGTCACTTCTGTTTTGAGAACAAAGCACAGAGCTATCAACCATCTGATGACTGAAGACTGTTTTCTAAAATATATATATATATATATGCAGTTTGAAATAAAATTCATTATATATTATTTTTAGGTTCCCCCCCCCGTATGACTAATTTCTGGGGGGGGGGGAGGAAGTTTGGTTGCTTAGAATTGTACTTGCCTTGTTTAATACAGCAAGCAATGTTGTACTCTAAACAACACTCAGGACAACACTCAGTAGACAGATTATTGCTACATCAAGAGAAGACCACCTACGTTCTACATGTGCGAAGGCACAGAAGGGTCCTCTGGGACAGCTGCCAGACTGCTGCATATCATTACATTTTGTTGATTTGTAGATCTGGGAAAAATAAAAACAAAAAGAAAGTTCGGAAAGATGAAGCTGCTCAAACTCAGCTGCTTACAATGGATTTAAAAAGAGAAAAATGTATTAAGAAATACAATAGATAGTTTGATGTTTTGGTTGCGCTTTATATGTAGACTGCATAAATTTGTGGAGACTGAGGCTATGCTGGGTCTTTGAGCAGCATGCTGGGATGGGCAGCATTCCAAAAAACAAAGAACAAAATAGGCAGATCTAAAACAAATATAATTTTAGTTTCGTATAATTTAATTAACTCAATCAGCTAGATATGGATAATATATGACTCGAATAATTTTTCCTGCCTGACATTCCAAAAAAGAGAGCCAGTAGTGATGTAATGGTCTAAGGCACCAGGCTAGAAACTGAATGACTGTGAGTCCTCCCTTAGCCATGAAACTAATTGAGTGATCATGGACCAGTCACTTTCCCTCAGCTCTAAGAAGCTGGCAATGGTAAACCACTTCTAAACATCTTGCTAGGAAAATTGCAAGGATTTATCCAGGCTGTCTCCAGGAATCAAAGACTAACTTGAAGGCAGAAATAAATAAATAAATAATTCTAAAAATAAAATTTGGAGGACTCCTGTTGACCGAGGGCTGCATATAATCCCGAGTCTCAACTTATGCTTGGACTTAATATCTATAGAATTGTACCTTAGATCTTTGAAGAACTATTTCCAGTGATGCACACATATACATAACATATGGGCAGATTTATAGCATAATCTATGCCTTTGCAATTTACTCAAAGATTGTTCCTATCCAGGAACCCTGTTTAAACAATGCATTTTCAGCAAAAGAAGTAATTCAAAAGAAAACTTTTCAATTACATGGAAATCAGTCCAGATGCACTGCCCCAGCAATTGCTAGCCACACCTTCCTGGCACTTCCACACATGGCTTTGGTACAGTTCCGACATGTCACTATGATCACATGCCATCTTCTTTCCGGGACAGTTGAGTTGATTGTTTTTTGACTCCTTGTGAGACCTTTCACATCCCAAACTTTGTTTTAAATTGCTGGGATTTTGTGGCCTTTGGAAAGCTGTTTTCCCATCAACCAAACTTTGCTTCAATCTGCCTTGTCCTCTAACTTGGAACTCTCTACTATCTTTCAGAAGCACCCTTGCCAGGGAGCCCAATCTTAAATCTTTCTAGTGAGTTTCTAAGCAATTTCACAATCTTTAAACAACAGAAAGGCTTGGAAACAGGATGCACTGAACTCGTATTTTATATATTATTAAATTTATACATTATATTTCCAAACACACAATAAAACATGCATATGTAAAGCATAACAAAATTAAAATCAAAACCCAGCTCATTTTAGGGGGCTCATTCCATAGCCTGGAATGCTTTTCCCTGACTGTAAAGTCTCTATATCTTCATGAGGCTACAGAACAGGCTTCACCTCAGTCTCAGAGTCTAGCTTTCTCCTTAATCAAAGAGTTTCCTTATTAAGAGCACCTCCATCTTCTGGATTTAACTTCAGCTTGTTCTCTGTCATCCAGGCTATTATCACAATGAGCAAACTTCAAAGAGACCTGTTACATCTTGGAATTAGAAGGTAGGGAGCAACTGAGCAGGTTGTCATCAACATATTTCTGTTCCACAGCTCTGAATGAGTTCCTTCTGAAGTTTCATGTAGCTTTAAACAGCACAGGAGGAGAAGCCAAGCCCTATGGGGCACTATAGGTCCACATCCTAGAACAGTGATGGCGAACGTTTTTTTCCTTGGGTGCTGAAATAGTGCGTGCGCACGCGCGCTATCGCACGCACGTGCGTGCCAAAACACATAATTCAAAGCCCCCCACCTGCCCCACCCCCCTGCGCATGCATGCACGACCCCCCCACTCCCCCGTTTCCCAACTTCCAGTGAGCCCGGTAGGCCCATTTTTCGCCCTCCCCAGGCTCCAGAGGCTTTCTTGAGCTTGGGGAGTGCAAAAATGCTCCCCCCCCCCGCCACGACGGAGGCCCTCCGGAGGCTGAAATCGCCCTCCCAGAGCCTCTGCGCAAGCCAAAAATCAGCTGGCAGGCACGTACATGCGCGCTGGAGCTGAGCTAGGGCAACGGCTCGCATGCCAGCAGATATGGCTTCACGTGCCACCTGTGGCACCCGTGCCATAGGTTCGCCATCACTGTCCTAGAAGGTCAAACCATAGTCCCCCTGCAGCACTTTCTGATAGGAAGAACCAAAACTGTTGCAAAGCAGTGTTTCCAAGGCCCAATCTTGCCAGATGGCCAAGAAGAATACTATGGTCGATGGTATCAAAAGCCATCAAGAAGACAAACTGATGTATTCCCTCAACTAGTTTCTCGTGTAAATCATCCTCCGAGACAATCAAGACAGTAATTAGCATGAGTATTGTATAGTTTATCATCTCCAGTAAATTGTGTAATGTGTGCATTTATCTATGTAAATGACCAACAAGGAAGAGTCTTTACCTCTGGGTGAAATTGTTGCTCTGTACGGGTGTGACAGTACTGGCATGCATCTCCATTGTCACACTTACTAGGATCTCCCCACTCATCTCCATGTTTCACGCTAGGGCATGGGGAGGATCTTTAGCAATAGGCAGAAAAAGAATGAATTAGAAAGTCATATAATTGTTGAGCCAAACAGAGAAACTGTATCTACAATATTTATATAGCTTAATTTCTGGCACTGAGTACCTTTACTGTTTGCTAGTCTTCCTCAAGGAGGACAAATTGCATGTAATCAAACAATGCTAATACAAATCACTTATATTTAATTCAGATTGGCCAAGAATGAGTAGATTATAAATATGTAGTTTGGTTATAGTTGAACCCTGAAATATCCCCCAAAATGGTGCTTAATGTTTAGAAAAGGAAACCTCATGGCAGCAGGAACATAAGCAAAGGAGATAAATAACTGCTAATCGGCATATGATTAGGAGATATCACAGTTTTTCTTGAAATACACTTCTCAGAAAGGTGCTATCTCAAAGTCTTCACTCTGAGGCCATTAGGTTTGATGTTCATTCCAGTTTTCATGAGGAAACAATACTCTGAACATAAGTTCATAACAGAACGGTTGCATCTCAGTAAGCATTCCCTGATTAATTCTTAGAATTTAACTACAATGGGTCAATATGATGAGAACTATAACTTGGAAATCTCTTCATAACAAATAAAGCCACCGGCTCATATGCGAACTTATTTTGCACAAGGTTTATTTTCTTTTTTATCTTGACATCATATTAGAGTGCAGCAGGCTTAAAGCACATGCGCCCTAATCCTTACTTATGGCAGCATCCTACACAGATGTAATCCTGATCCATGAATTAACTACTTAATATGAAATGCAATCTTCCCACCATGATTGATGTATTTATTACACTGAGATTAGAGTAAAGTTACTTTCCAAATGAAGAAAATATAAAGTCTTGGCCCTTTATAACCAGGTTTTGAAGCACTGTACCTATATTTATGTTTTCTAGGACTCCTTCTTCTATCTTTGCTATTATGATAATAAGGGCAGGCATAACCTTGGCGACAGAGGCGTGGGGGCTTCTTACACTGTTCTGTTTTGTAGTTTCCCAAAACATAAGTTGTGTCTGTGAAGATAAGTATAATTAGTCAATTAAAATCCTAAGCAAAATTACTCCTATACAAAGATGCTTTTTAGAGGAGAGACTAATTCAAAAATAATTGGATTCAGTAAATCCAATGTGTAAAACCCCAAGGAACTTACCTTGCCACCTTGGCTCTTCACTGAGTATTTTCTCTATCATAGCATGGCTAGCAGCAACTGCAGACTGACCTTCTATGCCACTTTCTGATGTGGTCTGACCATTCTGCAAAGCTTCCATGGCCTGAAGCTCCCTTAGGGAACATAGATAACTTAATAATTATGCAGGTACAGATACTCAAAGGAAAACATATGCGTCTATTGGCTTTTTGAAAAAAATCTTTCTAATAATATTCAGATCCCTACTAAAAGCTGAGGTAAAAGGCAGCCTAGGAAAAAAACCATTATCACCAAAATTGCAATGGAAAAGGGTGATTTGCAGAGCTTATAGCTCTTAACTGTTTCCCCTGATTTTACTCTCTCCCCTTGGGCATCTCCTCTCTCTCAGATCCCAGATGTCTGTTGGCTGCATCATGGAAGAAGCAGTTGGATGAAGAGAATGAAAAAGGGTTACGCATTTCTCCCCCATGCACCTCTAACTGTATTCACAGATGTTTGGTGGTAATTTGGCTTCATTCACACATCCGCCTCAACCTAGCGCCGAAATGGTGTGCTGTTTGTTGAGTATATATTCTTACCACGAAGCCTCCATCTCAGTGCCAGCCTGTTGCTCTGAGGAAAAAGTGATGTTTTCCAATGGAAAAAAACAGTTCAATTTCCTATTCATGCCTTAGGGCTCTATAGCTCCACAGCCATTTTTAGTTTGGCTGGTAAGAGAAAACAAAATAGGACAAGCAATCAAAGTTGTTTTTCTTTTTTAAGCTCAGGTAGGAACATATTCCATGAAGTTGCTATTCCTACTAGTAACCTTCACTGCTTAGTTTTTCTCCTCTCCAGTATCCAAGAGAAGAGGAAAAACTGGTGACAGTCTGTCTCTTCCAGCAGGTGTAAAAGACCTATTGGAAGGGGAAAAAAATCTAGAGAGACAGGGTTCCTCTGCCCTCCCTGCTCCACTCCCCTTTTCTGCAGTCGCTCTTACCTCCATTTTACATTCCAGGTTTCCATTTAGATTTAGCAAGTAAATATCACAGAATTTATTTCCTACCAACCTGATATCATAAACTGGAGAACGTAGGTCATGTGGTCCATGAGCAAAAGCACAATGAAGGCCATTCTTGGTGCAATTTCCTTTTGAATCAGTCTCATGGATGCAGATTCCAGTTTTGTAGTAGCGCAGATGGTATCTCCGTTCTGTATCACCGGTAGTTCTATGCAGGAATGGACACCTAAGGAGGAGGGAGAAAAAGAAAGAGCTCATAGACACTTAAAATCTCAAACATTCTTTCCAGCCAAATAAAAAAATACAAAATCCTTTTAGAAAAACAGTTATCACGTTTGAAAAATCCAGCATTTTTTCCTTTTGAAAATAATTCCATTTGTAATTTAAGGACATATATAAGGATTCAATCCTGTAAGCAATTATTTTATGATAAATCTCACAAATTTCTCTAGAATTATTCCACCAAAGCACAAAACTTTGAAACACAGCCTTCACTTTGGGAGGAATATATATAAAAGTAGTGCAATTATAATAAATATTTTCTTCAACCCGAGAAGTTCCACATTCTTGATAAGCTCTTCTGCAAGATTTTAAAAGCTGAATTGATGAATTTGCCTCTGTTACTACAGATTGGACTTTCCGTCAGGTCAAGTAAAATGCAACCTTGAGTAACTTACTCATCTCCTTCAGGGCAGATCCCTGTGGTCTCATCATATTTGGTGCAGTAAATGTCAGGGCTATAGTTAAAGGTGCCATCCCGACGGCGGATAGATCGGCGGCGACGCTGGTTAACAAAGTGCCAGTGGAAGCATGTGTAGGGCCTGTGCTGAGTACATTTGTGCTGCACAAACAGGGGACACTGCTCTGTGCGGAATTCCTTCAGGTATCTGCAGAGAGAAAGAGACTGGTTTGAGTTCTAGCTGGACAGATCAACTGAGCCCCACCACAGATTCATACCAAATCATTCTCCCTTCTTGTTTTAAGTTTGCATTCAAATATATTCACAAAAAAGCTGGTAGATGTGAATAAATTATTCATTAATTATTCATCAATCAAGACTTCTTCCTCAACACCCATACTTGGTATATTTCCATTTGCCTTTTACTTTCTACAAGCAAGCCAGTGAGTTGAACATTCAGTTTAATTTCTCCATTCTTGAATCTTGTTTCAGTTGAGTTAAATTAGATTACCATCTTTATGGCAGCTATGTGCTATCAGATGGGTATCAGAGCAAAAGAATCAGGAGATAAAGAAAGGGCAGATAGTTTGTAGAAACGTTTTGCATTAATTCCTTACTACCGGTAATAAGTCTACAGTCTAAAAAAGTGAGGACTTGCACTATATGAGAAGAGTAAGGAAAGGCATCAAGTATTTCTATCGGTTGAAGTTCTCACTCTCCTCATAATACTCAGGAATATATTTTGCAGGAGTAGAAAAGAAGATGGCAGGCCTGGTACTGGAAAATTTACTTTGATATAGTATGGAATAAGGAAGCCTGCAAATTGCCTAGCCTAGCCTAGCTCAAGAACATTGAGATTCAGAAGAAAGCAAGAAAGTGTTTTGATTTATTATATATTACATGGAAAGGTAGATTAATTTTTTAAAAATTAATGCTAGAAAAGGAAACTTTTGTGTCTGCTTTCATGTGTTATTTGACACTGTTAACCCCTATTGCTTTCCAGGCCTTTCTACTTATATTATTTAGTTTTGCTGGAAGGCAGTGAGGAAACTAGAGAAGAATTGGTCCAAATAAGGTAGATGGCCCTTAGCCTGATGATCATCTGTTTTATGCCCTTACTGGGAATCCTACACATTTAGCAGAATACCCGTATTTTAGACACAATTTTATACAATTTTGCTTTGATGTGAGCAAGAAAGTGCACTTATGGTACAGGAATACATCTTTGTTTACTCAAAAATATTTAAATTTTCTTAGGAAACTGGGTAGGTTATTTAAAAAACAAAGTGTAAAACAATTGAAGAGGCATTGCTTCAATATTTACTAACATAAAGTAAACTGAAGAATTTAAAAGCTTGAGTCCATCTGCACAATTTTGATTCAATAATCCCGGATTCTCAAGTACTTCTTATTACTACATAGTTTTTAAATGACTACAATTAATTGCAAGCACTAAAAGATTACAGATAGTACTCGACTTAGTCTATTCATTCAGTGACAGGTCAAAGTTACAGCAGTATTGAAAAAGTGGATTTATGACTATTCCTTGAAATTCCAGCCATCGCAGTCATGTGATTGCGCACTCAGATACCTGGCTCACCATTACATTGCAGCGAGCCACATCATGTGCCCACAAGCAAAATAAATGGGGAAGCCAGCAGGGAAGGTTGCAAGTTTCCCTAGAAAGTTGCTCCCACTGCTTTTTTCTCCCGAGGAGCCTGTTACAGAGTGCAAGTTCCCAGGAATCTGGTACTTCATAGCACCCCCATCCATCCACGCTCCATAGTATAAGTGTGCCTGCAGCACCACCTTGCCCTCCTGAATCCTTCACTGACCTATCTGAGGTCACTCCCAGCAGCCTCCGCTGACCCACCTGAGGCCTCTGCCAGCTTCTGCTGACCTGCCCATGCTCTCTAGTGCCTGTCTGCAGCACCTCCACCTCTCCCATAGCACCTGCACCCTCCCACTGCTTTTTCCCGCTTAACAACTCGTACAACCTGGGGTTATGACAGCAACTGGGAGTGCCAGGATTGCTGTCATTAAGTGATGCAGTCACATGATATTGTGCTTTACGACTGCAACACTCCCACTGCAACTATAGCAACCCCAGCCCCAATTGTTGTTGCAATTCAAGTACTACGTATACTGTCAAAAATCAAGAGTTTTTTGAATGTACAGAATTCTGTAAACAGTTTTGTCTGCTCAACACAAGGGAACAGTTTTGTTTCAGAACATTTGGCTGCAGTCTAATATTCCATATTCACTATTAACCACCAGAATTAGAACATCTTTATTTGCAATGGTTTTTATCAATACTAATTACATGTTTTTTTAAAAAAGCATCTAAAATATTGTTTGAACTAAAGTAGGGAAACAAGCAAGCATATTGCAGTATTTACATCATGTAATAATTTATACTATCTTTATTGCAAATGCAAAAGAATTCTTACATCAGCAACCTATTCCCAAAGGATTAACAAACTTTACATAGGAACAGTCAGTCAATAAAGCTCAACAATGCAAATTAAGCTTGGAAATCATAATCATGATCCAGGTCTAAATTTAAAGCAAGAAATAATGTATGTGTAAATGTGGACAGAACAACAGCATTCCAGTGTGAACAGTACAAGATATGTTCATGGATGAGCCATTCAACCTACAGTAAATAAATTGGTTAGTAAGGCCCAGTCCCCAACCAAATAAGACAACTTCCTTTAGACTCTTAATATGATTAAACATAATCAAATTATAAATCACAAAGCTAGTATGTTATTTCATATGATCAAATGACATAGCTTTATCAAAAAGGAACAGGAAAAAGGAAAATCATGTCGAAACTATGTATCAGGCAAACTGCTTTCTATAGAAGGAATCTAAACAAGATGTACGCAGTATTTGCAGAAGTGTTCCTTGTTTCTATATTCTAGTAGACCTAAAGAGGCTCTAGGACTGCAGGATCAAAATGTTCCAATAACTTGGGCCTGAAAGAGTATAATATATGAGCCCTATATGGCATATTTACCGTAGTTGTCTCTCAGGTTCTTTAGTTTGTCTCTGTCTATGTGAGATCAGCCGTGTTTGGGAATTAAGAATCTTCTATCATAGATTTCTCCTGTTCCCTTAAAAATGTTTTGTTTCAGGAGATTCATGGCAGAAGTAAGCAAGTGAGGAAAAAAGTTCTCAGAACATAACGTTTTTGCTTTTATATACTGTATATAGATTATTACATTTATATCTCTTTTATTCATTTTGGTGCTTAATGTCTGGGTTTTCACATTGTACTAGACCATGGTTTGTTAAGCTAGCCGTGGTTGCCTGAATTGCAAATAAACTTAGAAAATAAAGTAGGAATGCATAACGTATTACTATCTGGGGACAACATTTAATTAACTTTTCTGAGGCAAAGCTGCAGTAAGATTATTATATAAAGAAAGAGGACCGCATTTTGAAAGAGAGTAGAATCGGGATTATTACTTTTGTCTGGAATTAGGATGGGGTAATTGTAAAGCTTCTACTACAGTTCTTGCATACTTTTTACCTCAAAATAGAGGGAGCCATCAATTTTTTGCAACTGAAGAGGAAAAAGATTTTTCAGGACCACAAAGTAACAGCATTTCCTAACTGCATAAAAGCCTCAGACTGTACTTTATGACAGGAGTAAACATATCAGTGGCTGGGTTTACCCATTAGTCTTAACCAAACAAAACAAACTTCATTATGGCTTAATGCAATATACCAGAAGATGTAAATCAAGATTGTGGTCCTGCCTTTGATTTGGAAATGCAACTTCTGCTTGTTTTGACTCAACATTTGGAATACAGTATATTAATTTATTTTTAATTCAAGTAACCTAGGAATCTCTCTACTTAAGTTTTATCTCCGAGTCTGAAAGTCTAATATTGGAATTCTAGAGTCTGGAATACTGAAATTTTCAATCTGTATTTTGAGTAACTAAAAGTAAAATGAGTTTGATTTTTGTCATTTTCCTATTTTCTGAATGCACCTGTGAGTGCACTTCATTTCTCCCTTAAAAATAATAACCAAACAAAGCGACCAGGCCTAGAATAACTAAGAATTGTAACCACTTTTCTTGTGTAATAATTTCAAGTTTAAAAAATTCCCCCCTGAAGTAGCTATTTCTTCATCACAGTCTGAAGCTGCCATCCTACGGGAGTTGGGCGGCATATAAAAACAACCAAATAAATAAATCATGATGAATGTGTCAACCAGCACTAAATGTTATAGAAGTATGGTTATAATTTGTTACAAGTCTATGTGTACTTAAAACTGAAATTTATTTATAAATGGGAAGAATCTACATTACATTTCTCAATATACATCTAAGGCTTTTTACATACATATAGAGATTTTTAAGACTCTCCAGAATATCTCATCAGTTTCTTTTTTGTGCAGCACACATAATTCTGTCCTATTTAACTGCCAAAGTGGAAGGAGTCAGCAAGAAGCAAAATACTTCATCTTCTAAGAAGCAAAATGATTTGTTTTCCTTTGTTAGCTACAACATAAGTCCTCTGAGTTTAATTTACTCTGATTATTTACAAGCTAAATAAGCAGAAATCTCTAAACCACCCTCTTGGATTTTATGCAGTTGTAAAGATAAAATGTTGACAGGTGGAGCTTACCCTACTTGGTTAACAAAATCCTTTCCACTACCTAAAGATATAAGAGCCCTACTGTCCTTGGCATCTAGCTAAACAATTTTTGTTTGTTTTGTCATTTCTGCAAAAATTAATCTTAGAAATAAAATAATACTAACATCCAAATAACCAAAGCAATTTTTTGACACAATACACCAGAGGTCTTCAAACTTGGTAACTTTAAGACTTGTGGACTTTAACTCCCAGAATTCTGGGAGTTGAAGTCCACAAGTCTTAAAGTTGCCAAGTTTGGGGACCCCTGCAATACACCCTTGGAATTCAACCAACGGGCCTTTGGATGTTTCACGCATTGGAATCTCTGCTGTTATTCTGGTCTCAGTCACAGTCTTCAAGAAGCAAAAAATAGTTCTCCCCCCCCCCCCCCAAAATGCAATAATGAGCATAAATTAAGTTGGTAAAAATGCCTGTTAGAACCTAATCAGCAATCGTTCTGAAACTGCAGTGGATTTAAACTCTGGCATTCTGTTTTTTCTGACATTTTACACAACTTTTTTTTTCTTAAACTGTAACTTGATCATATAAGCACGATATAAAATATTTATACTACATTTGCTCAGAATCAATTTAAGCACTTTTTAAAAGCATCCTGGTTACGTAAAATGTGGCCTCTAATAGAAGAAGAAATGTTATCGTTATTTTAATTGTCCCATCTTGCTAAATTAGTTATAAACAGTAAAAATTGCATAGCAATTTCAGGTCAATAACTACTTTTTTAAGTAGCCTCAGAGAGAAAAACTTGAACTCAAGCCTTCTAAAGATCCTAATAATCTACAGGAGGACTTGTGTCTTGTGCTTGATTGTTATCAAAATCTTTCTAGCAATTTGCTTTATCTAACAAGCAAATATGTAGGTTGGGTGGGGGCGGGGAGAAATAAGTCTTCTGATACATGAAGACTGCTGAAAACACACATACCTCCAACAAAGTAGGAAAAAGCCTAGATAGCTGCTCAAGGACAGCTTGAGATATTTGCTTTCAGCAAGGACCAAAATATTGTATATTTTGTAGAACATGGTGATAATGAGAAAAAGAAGTAAATTCATTTGGTTATGTGACTAACTTTAAAGAATATTCAGTACCGTAATTAGAAGTATTCTTTTACAAGGTGAACATTACTCGGGAATATGACAATAGTGAAATACAATCTTAACAAGAGGATCATTAACATGCACCTTTATAACAGTAACCAAAGGCCATATCTATTCTCCACAAAACATAAATACTGACTAAAATCCAAGACTAGGAAGCTAACATTCGAAATGTTAATTGCTTCTGAACCAACGTTAGTCTTATAAAAAAAAATTAGAAGGCTGAAAAATCTACCCTTAACAGCTCTTTCATTAGAAAATAATGATTCTAAGTTTTTAATGTGCAAATAACCACAACAATCTAATTCTACTCTTTTATGTTTGAAATTCCGGTATTTTGATTAAGTGGAAATGTCAATATTAGCCTATCCTTCTGAAGCCTGGCTAACTACTGTTAATCTGCAGAATCAACATATTGGCCAAATTCCACTTCATTAATACATTTCATTCAGCTTTAACACCAGTATTCCACCAGTATTAGTGGAAAGTCACTATAATGTAATAGGTACAGTGCTAAATTAGAACTAGTGAGATTCAGACTCAAATCCACCTTTAAGTAAGAGAAATTCACGATGTGGTTTTAAGGTCAGTCAGCCTCAGCCCAATGTACTGCAGAAGCTTGCTTTTGTGAAGATAAATGGAGATTCCCATATAAGCTGTTTTAAGATCTTGAAAGAAAGGCAAGATATAAAAACGTTAGTACCTTTGAGAGACCAAACTCTTATGATTGCCTGAATGAGTCTCTACAGTTTTCTTGCAAAATTTGCAGAAGTGATTTGTCATTGCCTTTTACTTAGGGCTGAAAAAGAATGACTGGCTCAACGTCATCCAGTTGACTTTGTGCCCAAGGCAAGACAAAACTCACAGATTCCACAGTTCCAGAGTTTGTAGAGTAACCAGAATACCAAACTGGCTCTCCAAAAATAAAATTGTAACATACTAACTTGTGCTTTCCCCAATAAATCACACCATTCACATAATAGCAAATAAAATGTCTACAATGAACATGGACTGATGGACAATGGAAGCAGCTGGAGTCTCAGTGCCTCCCACATTTCCTTCCTTCCTTCCTTCCTTCCTTCCTTCCTTCCTTCCTTCCTTCCTCCCCCCCCTCCTAAAAGGCACATTGCTATTAGTGGAGGTTGATATTGCCTTCTGGTGGCATCCAGGTTTCAAGCAGGGGGTGATCCCAACCTTACAAAGAGAGTTAGTAGAACAGGGATATTTTCTTAAGTTTTCCAGGACCATTTGGGAGTGAACAATATATAAATTACTTAAATATTTTGCTTTGATAAGGTATAATTCTCAGGCAGAAGCACTTTTTAAAAAATGAAATAAAAACTGTCTATGGAAATTCTGAGTCATCCAAGTCATGGTTGTCCCAAAGGTGCTTTATCAAAAGACAACTGGACTTTTCACCTCTCATCCAGTTCTGAAGAAGCTTCTTGGATGGGAAAGGAAAAAAAAAAGTCCAGTTGCCTTTTGAAAAAGCACTTTTGGGAAATGAAAATTATATTTAACGTTTGAGAAGGTGGGAAGACACGGGCCACAATGGATATAGCCCAGGGGTGGGTTCCACTTGCCTTCCCTACTGGTTTGCCTCGCTCTTCTATTCTCCTATTCTGTTCCACCTAACTAAACATCTGTATTTTGTGAGCCAGACACCAAAAGCAAATTGGCATCCTCAACTACTGTAAATAACTGAATGCAAATTCTTCCACCTCCCTTTTTGTATTAAAAGGTCAGCTTGCCTCTTTTCTAAATGTAGCACTGATTACAATCCATTATTTTATTGCCAAAGAAAAGGCAAAGTACAGCAAACTTTTTAAACAGCTATCTCGACCATTTAAAGTTTCACAACGTAATTTTTTGGAAACCAAAACCCAGAAATGAATAAGTAAGACGAAAGTTGAAATAATATAAATATTCCATTCTAGAATAACTAGATAAAGAGAACCCAATTAAGCATTATACTTGTTCATTTATTGGTTGCAGGAAAATGATCCAAAGTTACATATGTCTGTGTGTGCAAAAGTATGTAAATTCAAAGCTTATCAGTTCATTTGAAGGGGAAATTAGAGTCAGGAGCTTCAATCAATGACATTATAATCAGGTATGTGGGAGGTCCTGCCTTATTTAAAGAACAAAATTCTGGGTATTTACTACCAAAGACTGATCTTCCAAACACAGCTATGTGGAAGATTGTGGTAGTTTGTACAATGGGAGGTTTCTGAGGATCCCTGAAAGATAGTTGTCCTAAAAAATGGACTAAACATATATTAATTCAGAAAATTTAAAAAACTAAAGTACAATTGAAGTTTTTCTTTGGGGACTCACAGATTAGAACTAGAAGTCATGAAATGTTGTTTTTAAATATGACAACTGCACCACAATTATCATAAGCTCAAAATGGAAATGTTTAACACTACCCACCAGGGAGGAATGGTTGGTAAAAATTATGGAACTTGCAGAGATGGCTAAATTAACTTCTTAATTAGAGAAATATTTGCATTTATCGCTGAGTGGAAACTCCTTATACATTTTTTCCACGAAAAAGAAAAAAATGCATTCATGAATTGTAGTTTTGATGTTTAGAAAAAATGTATAATAGAAAAAAGTGAGGTTTTTTGTAATCATACATCCATTTACTGCAAAGGAAATGAAAAGCTTCTTTTATTTCTTTTTATTCTTTCTTTCTGCACCACTGTCTTTTCCTCTTTTTCTTAGTTCTCTTTTTTCTATATTTGTGTTAATTTTTATGTTCTCTTTAAAACTTTTAATAAAATTTATATGAAAGACAATTATTGATGCTCACCAGGCTGGACAAGATTACAGAACTATTTCCAAAGATTTTGAACCACATCAATCCACTATCAAACAGATGTATATAAGGTAAGGTAAAGGTTCCCCCGCACATGCGTGCTAGTCGTTTCCGGCTCTAGGGGCGGTGTTCATCTCCGTTTCTAAGCTGAAGAGCCAGCGCTGTCCAAAGACATCTCCGTGGTCATGTGGCTGGCATGACTAAATGCCAAAGGTGCACGAAGAGTTGTTACCTTCCCACCAAAGTGGTCCCTATTTTTCTACTTGCATTTTTTACGTGCTTTCAAACTGCTAGGTTGGCAGAAGCTGGGACAAGTAATGGGAGCTCACTCCATTACGCGGCACTAGGGATTCGAACTGCTGAACTGCCAACCTTCTGATCGACAAGCTCAGTGTCTTAGCCACCAAGCCACTGCGTCCCTTACAGATGTATATAAATGGAGGCAAGTCAACACCATTATTACCCTCCCCAGGAATGATCAACCAACCAAAATCACATCAAGAGCAAGGTCTATAATATTCTGGGAAGTCTCAAAGAACCTCAAAGTAATGTCTAAAGAACTGAAGGCCTTAGTGGCGAATGTCAGTGTTCATGACACCACCATCAGGAGAAAACGTAATACAATGTATGACGCCTAGCAGGGTTGCAGGAGAAAGTCACTAAATCCAAAAACAGAACACTGGTGCCTGTCTACAGTTTGTGAAACACCACATGGATAAGCCAAAATGCTATTGGAAAAATGTTCAATAGATGGATGAAACTAAAACAGAACTTTTTGGCTTGAATGAAAAGTATTATGTTTGCATACACATGCATTCTTACAGAAAAACTTTATCCCATCTTTGAAACATGGGGGTGGCAATACCATGGTTTGGCCTCCTTTGCTGCCTCTGCACCAGGACAGGTTGCCATTATTGTTGGAACAATGAATTCAGAATTGTATCAACAAATTCTACAGGAATATATCAGGGTATCTGTCCATGAGCTGAAGCTCAAGAAAAAAGAGGTCATGCAACAAGACAATGATCCAAAACACACAAGTCATATGACCAAAGAATGATTAAAGCAAAAGAAACTTAATGTTTTGATAAAGTCCAAATCCTATAGAAATGTTTTAGAAGGACCAGAAGACTATAGTGGTATGGCCAAGTTCTAAAAGCAGCATCCCACACCATAGCCTACACTGCCTACCAGTTTAACATTAATAGCAAATGCTTACATGGAAGACCAAAGCAAAGCTGGCAGGACAAATTAACCGGGACATGAAAATTATCCAGTTGGACCTGGTTGCCACACCTAATCTTGTGAAATGGCACTTGTTGATCCACAAAGTGGACCTGCAGAAACACTAGAATAAGGATTGTACTGAAGTGGTAGAAATATGTGGGTTTATGTTATGTTTCTGCACCTAACCAGCACAGTTCTACATTTCTTTATGTTTGCTTTATGTTTGCTTAATTCCTGGTCTTTCTACCCCAAAGATCAATGCCTTAAATTTTTAGAAAACTCAGAATTTTATGTTCTATATTGCAAAGATTGGCAATGACTTATCCTCTTAGATACTTCCTCCCTTTCTTTCCTCAAAATCTCACCCTATAAGTATCACTAATTTTAGACACAGATGGCCTTTATCTGAATTCCATTGGAATGAGACCACTTCCAGTGATGCAAATCAGAATCAAGAGAGCAAATACTTAGCTAACAATATATATATATATAACTATATACAAAGAATGTGGGTCTGCTACAATCTTCCAACTGATGTTTTAAAAAATATATATCTAAAGCTTTATTTCAAATGCATTTCAATACATATCTTTATTTACCAATTTAAGAAATGTACTTTACCAATGTTTCCTTGACATATCATCATAGGAACAATTGTAATATTCAGTATGTAACATTTCGGTTTAAGGTGGCAATTAAGGTGATATAATTACATACATCTAATTTTAGAAGTTGAAAAGAATCTTTTCAATCTACTAGATAGTTTGAGTAAATACAGATACAACACAAAGTTGATGTGAAAATTAGAACTACCGTACTAATATAACATCTTAGAAAAATGTTTGGTAAAACCACATTTGAACTACTGCAGTCAGTTCTTTATACTACTGCTTGATATTGATATTGTAGAGTTCAAAAAGATGCAAAAATAAATATGAAAATAATCAAAGGGCTCTTATATTACAAAAGGTTACAACACTGAGGGATGCTTTAAAAGAAAAGTGATTATGCAGTTAAATATAATTATATATGCAATTTTCTCTCTCTTTCTTATACTAGAATCTGGTGCATACAGTGAAATAGAATAGTAGAAGTTTTATATCACAATAAAGGAAGCACTGCATCACTCTCCTTCAGCTATTGAATTTTGTACAAGACAGAGTTATGGCTTTAAAGATCATAAGACAAAATTGTGGAAGACTATTAATGGTTTAGTAGCTATCATTCACAATAGGTATATATTAATTTCAGATTTGAAGGTAGTATATCTCTCTCTGTTCATGAACATGTGAAGAATGCTTTTGTGTTCATATCCATAAGCTTCTAATTTGTCTGCAGATATCTCATTGATCATAGCTGAAAATGATCACTACAGTTTGCCCAAAATTCACATTATTATGTATTTAGACCAGTGGTTCTCAACCTTTTCTTGACCATAATCCCCCTTTAAATACCTTTTGTGGCCTGAACTATGGCCATGGACTCCCAAGACTTAACTCAAGATTTAAATCATAACATTTCTTCAAGCCTTCGCAGACCCCTTGTGACGACATTGCGGCCAGGGGTCCGTGGACCACAGGTTGAAAACCACTGATTTAAACTATTGGGATTTGATTTTATCCAGTACTCAATTAATTTCACAACAGTGACTTAAACAGCAGTAAACTATTTATAATAAACATTCAGCTTAAATGGGGTCTTGATTCTTCAACAGTCACTAAACAGGTGTGCTATTAATGTCTCTTCTGAGAAGCAAATTCCAACTAGCCCACCATCAAAAAAAACCATGCCCCTCCCTTACTGAATGTCTGACCCTTTTGCAATTCTGGGACAGAATTCCATTTAATAAATAAATACATAAATAAAAGTAGGCATTATTCATCTGCTTAGCCAGGAAGCTGTTATTGTTTTAAAATAAATTCTTAAAATGTAACATTATCAACTGATATCCATTTTTTAAATAATCTGACATTATAGCCATCCGGTCCTAATTTCAAGTTAATATTGAAACATTTCTGTTAACATTTTACCTGCATTTACTTGTTTATTGGCACAGGAAGAAAAGAGAAAAATACTCCTATGATTATTTCAAGCAATATCAAATGATATTCTGGACATCTCCAGAAAATAGAAGAATTTGCTTTGATCATAATATAACACTACAAGATTGGTATTAAAAATTATATGACAGAGGCATGTAACAATTTCCACTGGAATACCTGTATCTCCCACAGCAAAAAGACATTTGAAAATTGATGTTTTAAGCAGCCTTCTCTTACCTCTACCACCGCTTCACTCACAGCTTTCAGTGGTTGCTCTTCAAAAAACAAAAGCAAAGACAAGTCAGGATCCTGACAAATACACTTCCTGTGGTGTCCCTCATTTGGACATAGTTCTGAATTTTTATCTCCTCCCTACTTTGTTGGTTCAGAAATCAAGAGAAAAAAAAATTCAGGAAACTGAAATACCTAGTAATAACTAACTGAAGGGAAGAGTTGGTATTTAACAGAAACTTAGATTACACAGCTCACTGCTACCTCAGTAACATGAAGTGTAACATTTTTCTTTCAAGCACCTCAGTAGTATTTGCCCTATAAACACATGATTGAAATGATGTATTTCTTGTCCTGGGTTAATAAAAAAGGCATATGGCCTGTCTTCATTCATGTATCTAATAGCTTAATCTTGGATTTGATTATTTAAAATTATCATTTTAAAATTTAAAGTTTTAAGAAATGGATAATTTTCAGCTACTCATTAGAATATGCCCAGTAACTATATATTTACAAACAACCAAATATAAGATGTATGGAATAATTTTATCAATTTAGGAGAGAAGAAAAAAATCTAAAAATATGGTAATGAAAAAACATTATATTTTAATTTAATTTAATTTAATTTCTAGAACAATTTTTACCTTACCCTTCAGGTATCTATGTAACTTTCTGGGAAGCAAGTCCAATTAAAAAATAGAAATAGAGATCTCAGAATAAATATTTCCAAAACATATTTTCAGTACCAGGACATAATTCAGAGCTTCAAAACAATAATGAGGAACAACTCACAGATACAATACTGAAACCATATGTTTATGACTTGAAATAAAAATTTATTTAAAGTTAGTGTTCTTTGTAAAGCAAGTTTCTGTCCATTCATGCAAAATATTTTCAGGTTCCGCCTTCAGGAGCAGCAATTATTAAGTGTCAAGTACTTTCAAAGGATAGCACGAGTAATAAAAATAAAAATGTTTAAAAATCTGAAATTTCACTGTCAAAGCAGCAGGAGGACACATAAAATTCTAAAGCTGTTCGAAGTCATTGGGAGGCATATAAATTTATATACTATTAAATGGGTGAAATGATGAACCATAGACCAAAACTTTTTGAATTATGATACATCAAATGGGTTAACCCATACAATGCATCCAAAATCTGGGAGTCATAACTCTTGTGCAATTGAAATTTGGCAAATTTTATAAAACATAAATATTATCACAGAGCAGTTTATCACATAGAGGTAGCCTTCGACTTAGAACCGTTCATTTACTGACCGTTCAAAGTTACAACAGCACTGAAAAAAGTGATTTATGACTGTTTTTCACTCTTATGACCATTGCAGCAGCCCCATGGTCATGTGATCAAAATTCGGGCACTTGGCAACTGGCATGTATTTATGACAGTTGCACTGTCCTGGGGTCATGTGGTCATTACTTATAACCTTCCCAGTCAGCGTCCAACAAGCAGTCAATGGGGAAACTGAATTCACTTAATGACTGCATGATTCATTTGACATCCGTAGTGATTTGATCAACAACTGTGGCAAAAAAAGGTCGCAAAATAGGCGCAACTCACTTAACTGCCTCACTTAGCAACATAAATTTTGGGCTCAACTGTGGTCATATGTCGAGGACTACCTGTAATGCAAAATGAAATAAAATATTTCCTGTGCTGATTTTGACTATTGAATATAGGCTATTTTCAAGGCAGATACATCTGAATGCATCCCAACTTTTCAAGGCAGATACATCTCTGAATGTATCCCAACCAGTAAATTAGAAGCTCTGTCATTATTGAAGATACTGAGGAATCAGATAAAGGAACATCTCCGTAACAATGACCCAACAGGGCATGGATTGTCTAGAACAGGAGTCTCCAACCTTGGCAACTTTAAGACTTGTGGACATCAACTCCCAGAATTCCTCAGCAAAGCTGGCTGAGTATACTAGTAAAACTCTCATTCTGGTAACCTTTAGCTGGGAGAAACGGTACCTCACAGGGCAACAAATTTTGAACCAAGGTACCTCAAATAGGCTAACTTATATAGTGTGTTCAAAATTTGGAACTCATCTGGCAAATTTTATAAAACAGTTTATGACATAAAAATTATAAAAGTTTATTTTCAAGGCAGATGCATATCTGGATGTATCCCAGTTTTTTCCAGTGAAGATTAGAAAACTCTGTTGGTGCCTTCACCAATGACAGAGCTTCTGATGTACTGCTTCTGATAAAGAAATATCTTTGAAGGATGAGCCAAGTATGAACAACAAAAACAGAATAATAAAAGAAGCAGCCTGAAGACAATATGGTAATTCATGACAGAAAAAACATTCAGTTTATACTATAGAAAATCTCCTGGAAATTTAGCACATTAATTGTATTTAATGAAAATGTTTTAGTGCAAATTGTTTTGGGAAAAACCCACATCAGTGGCTGATAGTTTACCCTCTTCCCCTCCTTAATACAGTAGTAGCAATATTAGTAATATTGCAACTGGGAACAGAAAAAATGTTTTGAGTCCCTGATCTGCTAATTACTAGAAAAACAGCTGTAATAAAAAAGAGCAGGCGGTAATGCAACTCTATCCGAAAACTAGAAATGAACATATTAAATGCACAATAGAACATGTGCTAAAATGAGGGAGATCGGCTATTCAGAAATGAGAAAAATAAATAAAAAATAAAACAAAAAATATATTTTATCTGTATGAACTGCATTTTCTTCTCACATAATTCCATTTAGTTATGCATCTTAATGTTATTCTAAAGCTAGATACAGTTAAGTAAATAACTCACATTTGAATTGCAATTAAAAAAACATTGTTTTCACTCTCATTGAAACAACCTCTTAGTTCTGAAACACAAAACCAACTGCTGTTTAATTATAACTAACATCCAAGTCAGAATCAAGGTCTTCCCAGTTGCAATGTATGTTTATAACCGCCTGAACCATCAGAAAGAGTGAATGGAGGAAAATCAATGCCTTAGAACAGTGGTACTGGAGAGAATTTTTGAGACTACTTTGGACAACAAGAACAAATCATTCAATATTAAGTGAAGTAAAACCAGACTGCTCACTGGAAGGACTAATAATGAAGCTAAAGCTTTACCATTTTGGACCCAAAATGCAGAAACAAGAGTTACAGAAGAAGAATCTGATGTTTTGAAAAATTGAAAGCAATAAAAAACAAGGCTAGCGGAATACATGATCGCTGAATACTATCGTTGATGTCATTAGCACACATTTACAAGAACTCAAAGCAGCAGTTACTGACAGATAATCCTGATGAACTGCTATCATGAAGAATAAGCAGCAAGTAAACAAAAGCCTTCAAGTTAATTCATTACATGCCTTCAGTCTAAATTAAAACATTACTTTCCTCTACAATGTAAGGCAGGCATATATATGAACTATTTTATGTGTAAGGTAAACTAAATTGCACTTGCCTTATTGACAGAGAAGTAATTTTTGCAGACAGCACATAATTTTTTTTAGTTCTGCATTCACAAAGATGAATCTATCAGTTTCACAGTGTTTAATGAAGGGAGACATTTCATAGCAAGTTGATGCTCAGCAGATTTCTTCTAAGAAAAAAAAAAACCCTTGCTGGCAAACACTATGGGAACTACTTTTCTAACTGAGTTAACTATAAGGTATACCTGTACACCATAGAGGACCTAGAGACTTGCTTCCCAGTAGTGACAAACTTAATACGTGATAAAAAGGCTCTCTATCCTTTTATATTTATATTTCAGATAAATAAACATTTTGATGCAATTTCACTTATTTCAAAATCTCTACTTAGATTGGTGGGGATTTGCTCAAAAGACTAGGTAAAACTCTTTTTTCTTTTTCTGGCTTATGTGACTTTAAATTATCTTATAGAGAAAAAAAGGGCCAAGCCTTAATAGTACTGTGTATAAATTAAAGTCAGAAAGGCTTTCACTGATTGATGGAGCTGTGAGTTCCCTTACTTTTCTTGATGAAGTGACCACCAAGAAAGCAAGTTACTATTTTAACAGGAGCTTCCTTTTAAAGTTTGAAAGATACAGATAGTTCTCACTTAATTACCATTCATTCAGCAACTGTTTGAAGTTGATCAGCTCTCAAGGTTATGGCCATTGTAGCACTCCCCCCCCTTACGTGATCAAAATATAGGCACCTGCCTGTTGGCCTGCATTTATGACCACAGTATGCACTTCCCCATTCACCTATCTTACCCCCATCTCTCCACTACCTATCACTGCCTCCCCCAGCTAACTTTTACTGTCATTTCTTCCTGCCACTGGCCCAGGATAATGGAGTTTTGTGAGGGCATAGCCTCAGGATACAAGCCCTGATCACGGCAGAGTGGTGGAGTTCATCTGCCCTTGAGACCTCGCTGGGCACAGTCAAGGAGAAGGCAGCAGGCTGGAGCCAGCGGGGTTGGCAGGGTAGCAGTGCCAGGCTGGAAAAGATTACAAAACTATTTCCAAAGAGTTTGAAGTATACCATCAGTTAGATCATGACAAATGGAGCTAATTCAACACCATTGGTACTCTTTTCAGAATGGTTGACCAATCAAAACCACACAAACAGCCTGGCATGTAATTACTGGAGGTCTCAAGAATCCATGTGTAACATCTAGGAACTAAAAACCTCCCTTGCATTAACAAATGTCAGCATTCATGAGACAATCATCAGGAGAACCCTGTATAATAATGTGGGGCATGATTGCAAGGAGAAAGACATTACAGGTAGTCTTCAACTTATAACCATTTATTTAATGAAAATTCTAAGTTACAATGACACTGAAAAAAGTAACTTACAACTGGTCCTCACACTTATGACCACTGCAGCATCCCCATGGTCATATGATTCAAATTCAGGCACTTGGCAACTGGCATGTATTTATCATAGTTTCAATGTCCTGGAATCGTGTGTCTTCTCTTTGTGAACTTCTCAGCCAGTTTCTGATAAGCAAAGTCAATGGCGGTAGCTGGATTCACCTAATGCTGTGATGGTGAATCTATGGCACGTGTACCAGAGGTGGCACGCAGAGCCCTCTCTGTGGGCACGCACACCATCGCCAGCTGCTGTTCTGGTTTCAATCTTCGCGCATGCCGGAGTCCTGGAAACCCAAAGACCATGGAGCGCGCATGGTCTTCGGGTCTCTGGGGCTCCGGCACACACGAAGACTAGCTGGCTGGTGCGCATGCACGTGCAGGAAACCAGAAGACCAGGTGGCCGGCGCGCACATGCACTCCGGCCAGCTGGTCTTCAAGTTTCCAGGGCTCCAGCGTGTGAAGATCAGCTGGCTGGTGCACATGCATGTGCCAGAAACCAGAAGACCAGCGCGCGCATGCTGGTCTTCGAGTTTCCGGGGGCCCGGTGCACACATACATTCCGGTTTGGGCACTCGGTGCCGAAAAGGTTCGCCATCACTGACCTAATGACTGCACGATTCACTTCCTAATTACAATGATTCACTTAACGATGGCAAAAAAGGTCATAAAGTAGGATGCAACTCATTTAACAATTGCCTTGAGTAGCAATTGAGGTTCTGATCCCTCAATTGTGTCATGAGAGGAGAGCTACTATGTATGCAAAGTGCAGGCCAGTGGCTCTCTCATCAGCAAAGACCAATACCAGATGAACTTTCACTGAACTTTCACTGGTGCTGGCAATTGCAAAAGCTACAGGGTTTAATTTGTTTAATCTCTGGGAAGGGACCAATAAACTTTGAATCAGCTTTTTGGAGATCCTGCAGATGTAAAAAAAAACACTGTAGAAAGTTATACTAAATCCCCTTTGCAATTTTAGCCCCCTCTTATCAGTGTGCATCTGCTGCATTTTACTAGACAGTCATGCTATATTTCTAGTTACTCCTTTAAGAGGCATTGGGCCACTTGCCTCTTACGCAGAAATCCAAGATGTTTGGGAACTCTGTATTTATGAATGGTAGAGGGCAGCACATGAGGTGATAGCTGAAAGTTGTCTTAAATAGGGACATACTGAAAAAATGTACTGTTGTAAGCAAATTCTGCAAGGGATAGAATTTCAGTCGTCTTGTTGATAGGAAGTGTAGCATTTTATATTGCTACAACAATTGGGTAACTTTCTCAGTTTCTCCATGTAACACTGGATGATGCATATATGACAAATGAATGTTAATATTTAATGTGGAAAAGGTCTTTCCAAAATTTGGATGTAAATTGACTTCCTCTGTTCAAAATGATGTGATTGACCAATTCTCTATACCATGGTTCAAAAGAAACTGAACTATTTTCTGGGCTGATTGAAAGGAATGAAATAGATCAGTTCATAACTACCAATCATTGGTCAATACTTGCACTAGGATAAGTTGGTAATAAAATCTACTAGTGATCCACTGTCCCAGGACCATGACAGAATCTTTAAAAGTTGCAGCATGCCAGATGTCTTTCTAGGAATTGGCTTTGCTCTATAAGAGGCATGACAAGAAGAAACATGATGTTCGTCCATTGTGTTCGAAGAGGACCTTGATATCTATCAGGTTGTGGGCTGTTTACGATGTGTCCGCAGGTGGCTGGTAATGCCTATACGGGCACGAAATGTTCTGCCACATGTTGGGCAGACATGTGTGGGCACCATTGTCGCAGCATTTGCAGCTCTGGCTTTGCGGAGTGCTCGCTTTTCTTCTGCTATGGCTGTTCTTCTGTCCTCAGATATTTGGCAGCCTTGATCTATCTTGTCCCAGGGTTTCCCAGGAGGTGGGGTCGATATTGAGGGACTTGAGGGAGGCTTTCAACGAGTCTGTGTATTGCTTCCTTTGTCCCCCGTGTGATCGCTTTCCTTTAGACAGCTCACCATAGAGGAGCTGTTTAGGGATGAGATGATCTGGCATCCTTGCAACATGGGAGTGGGGCGGCATATAAGAAACCATAAATAAATAAATAAATAAATAAATGGCCTGCCCAGCGTGTCTGGGCTTTCATCAGCAGGGTGGGAATTGATGGCAGGCCTGCTCTGGAGAGGACTTCTGTGTCTGGTACCTTATCATGCCACCGGATCCTCAGAATTATACGGAGGCAGATCATGTGGAAGTGGTTCAATTGCCTAGCATGCCTCCTGTATACAGTCCAACATTTCACTGGCATACATGAGGGTAGTTAGCACTACTGCTCGGTAGACTTGGAGCTTTGTAGCAGGCTTATTCCACGGTGGTACCCACATGTTGGTCAATAATCTACCAAATGCAGAACTTGCCTTGGCAATTCTACAGTTGACCTCAATGTCAATTGTCACTGCACGGGAGAGGGTGCTGCCAAGGTATGTAAATTGGTCCACTGCTTGCAGCTTTTGTCACTTCACTGTGATGGTGGGCTCTTGGTATTTGGCTTTCGGAGCTGGCTGATGCATCACCTCAGTCTTCTTTATGTTGATAAGGAGACCAAAGTTGTCGTATGCTGCTGCAAATTTGTCCACACTGACTTGCATTTCCTGCTCTGATCCAGCATTCAGGGCATAGTCGTCAGCAAAGAGAAGGTCACATAGCACAGTCTCCTTTATCTTGGTGGAGTCTTCGCAGGTTGAACAGTTTCCCATCGGTCCTGTATCTCAGGCTAACTCCCAAGGAACTGTTCTGGAAGGCATCTGACAGCATGGCTGAAAACATTATGCTGAACAAGGTCGGTGCCAACATGCACCCTTGCTTGACGCCGTTTGTAACAGAAAAGGCCTCTGAAGCTTCTCCATCGTCCAGAACACGGCCCATCATACCATCATGAAACTGACATACCATCAGGATGAATTTATCAGGGCACCCAAATTTTGACATGATGCGCTACAGACCTTCACGACTGACAGTGTCAAAGGCCTTAGTGAGATCCACGAAGGTGGTGTACAATTCACAATTCTGCTCGACACTTCTCTTGGAGCTGTCGGGCTGTGAAGATCATGTCCACAGTGCCACGCTCTTTGCAGAAACCGCACTGTGCCTCGGTTAATAAACCCTGTTCCAGGTGGTCAGTCAGGCGGTTCAGCAACACTCGTGCAAGGATCTTGCCTGCGATGGAAAGCAGTGATATTCCTCTATGATTATCACAGACTTGTCGATTCCCTTTGCTCTTGTACAGGTGTACGATGGACGCATCTTTCAGTTCAAGAAGAAACACAACCCTTAACAACTGCTGTTACCTTAGACACAAGTAGCCCCTAAAGACTTGATGGAGTTTAAACACCCCCCTCCCATTGTCCTCTTTTGTTGTTGTGGCAGTATTGTAGTACTTGTTCTCTTAGAGGAAGGGGAGTGTACAAATAACCATTGTGTAACAGCTGCCCTTCCTCTACAGTAAAAGGTGAAAAATTGTCTTGTTGGACTCCCAGGAGGTTGTCCATCCAAGCCCTACCATATACTGTAGATCACAGGTGTCAAACTCGATTGCGTCACATGATATGTCGTGACATATCACTATGTTTTTTGCCTTTGCGGAGCTGGGGTGGGCATGGCCTGCGTGTGACACATCCAGCCTGCGGGCCACCAGTTTGACACTCCTGATATAGATCCTGCTGCTGCTATACCCAAATTTATCATAAGAGATCAAAAGTCTCTGCTCCCAAACTTTTAAGGAGGTATGACTTACAACTGACTCAGAAGTTACTTGGCTGCAGCATGGTTTTTTTGGGGGGGGGGAACTGTGCCCAACTCATTTGTCAAGAGGTGATGGAATTGAGCATTTTGCAAAACCTCTAAATTCTTATGGCCTCTATGAATATGTATTGGGTCGACAGCTCCTTCCAGAAAGTGCCTCTATTGCTGGAAAGCAGTTTTCACTGCAAGCAACTCCTAACTGAAAATGCCATGGTTCATTTCTGCTGAGTGAAGTGTCCCAGAGAAAAGGCACCCGGCAGTAGATCTGACCCCCACTTTTTTCTCTTTTTGAAATATATCTGCTCTTACTACGATATCTGAAGTGAGAGTTTGAACTATGAATGGATGGATAGGATCTGGGTGCCTTAGAAGGAGCTGTGAAGCAAAAAGTTCTTTTAACTCTTGAAACGCCTTCTGTTCTTGAATAGATTACAAGAATTTCCAAGCCCTTTTTAAAAAGTTGAGACAGTGGTTTTATATAGTCAGCAAACTTAAGAATGAACTTCCAGTAGGAGTTAGCAAAGCCCAGAAAACACTGCACATCTAATCTGTGTGTAAAGATGTGTTGTACCTTTGCAAGATCAATTTTTGTGTTTTCAGTTGAGATCCTATACCCCAAATCGTCTAATTGAGACAAGCCAAATGCTCACCAACTTTGCAAAAAGCTTGC
This sequence comes from Diadophis punctatus similis, assembly GCA_023053685.1. Classification (NCBI taxonomy): domain Eukaryota; kingdom Metazoa; phylum Chordata; class Lepidosauria; order Squamata; family Dipsadidae; genus Diadophis; species Diadophis punctatus. The sequence goes on along the minus strand of JALIGW010000002.1, from coordinate 142,607,806 downwards.
TTTCATGGAGCCTTTATAGGACGTTTCGACATGCAACTCCTTCAAGAAGGGATTTTCAGAATAAACCAAGATCCTTACAGTTTCTTTCCTATCTCAACTGTTCTAGCTTGCCATCTATTATTACACATTATTGAACCAAGTATTCCAAATTATTTGAGGTGTCTTGCCCTATCAGTTCATCTCTCAGGTCTTCAGCAAGCCCTTCTCTGGTCTCTCAGAGAGAGAGCTTTCCATCCCACATGTCATTGCATCCCACATCTCTGGCAAGTAATTTAAAATCTAAAAGGTATCAATTCATTCTTCTCTATCATTCTTTCTTAATTCACTGAGTCTTCATACCGGATCTTCAATGCATCTTTTAAACTTTTGATGGTCTTGGTTTGTTCATCAGTTGTTGTCCTTCAATGATCAGTACGGCTCATTTAGCTGCTCCTTCCGTTAGCAAACTTAGCCCAAAAGTTATCTTGGTCCAATGTGTGAGAAATTCTGCTGGTCTGTCAACCATAAACAGTTCACACTGAGTAAATTTGGTTCCAGCTGTTATGTTAGCTGCATCATGGCATTCTGTAAATTGGTAATTTGTATATCCACTTGCTGCTGATGTTGTAACAATACTCAGCTAAACAATGTGATTGGCAGATAGTGGAGTACCCTATGATTGGAGGCCATTACTAAAAACCAAAAAAGGAGTGAGGGATCTTCTGTCTCTAAAAAGAGAGGAGGAGATCTGCAAGACTGCTGTCAAACCTTCAAGGTAGCCCAGATAAGAAACCAAAACCGTGACTATGAATACTACTTTTACTACAGGTAGTTCTTGACTTATGACCATAATTAAGCTTATGGACTTATGACCTTTTATGGACTTATGACCTTTTGCAATGGTCATAAGTGTGAAAAATGTCATGTCACTTTTTTCAGTGCCGTTGTATCTTCAAACAGTCACAAAAGTTTTGTAAATAATCTGTTTTTTATTCACTCCTACTTCCTCAAACATTTCTAGCAGAAAAGCAGAATTTACACCACTGCACTTCTTTCTCTTACAAGCCAGTTCTTTAAATGAGAAGTTCTGGTAGGTCTAGCACACCAATCCATTTCAATTCACAAGAAATATCTCAGCCAAAATTGCACTAAACAAATACTATCTTAGTCTCAAGATATAATATGTAAACAATGTTGACTTAATATAAAACCTGAACTATTACAGAGTAATTCCAATAGTTTACAGTAATTAGATTCTAAGTCTGAGACCTATAGCCTAAAATGTAATCAATTAAGAGAAATAAAATAAAAGTATCTTGTAGGGAAATATTGGACAGTAATCTTGAAATAAGTAATTTGAATATAATTATTTTACTCCAGTGACAGCAAAAGCATGCATATGAAGCAATACCAGTTTGTACAATGTATAATGGGAAAATTAAACTTATGTGCAGCAATGGGACTAAATGTATAAGACTGTCACCATCATCCCTTTCAGATAATAATGTAAATATTAGACTTACGGTACTCTAGCCAGCTATGCTCATTATTTCCTAGATAAAGGGAAATATATTAAGGTCAAAATGAATTAATAATTCATACCTAAAGATCATTAATTGGGACCCTAATGTTTTGCCAGTAGAAATTTTATTCATGGGGCTTTGGAGTTACTGGAAATAGGAGCCCAGCAACATTTCAATACTCATAACAAGTTTCAGTTTATCTTAATTTGAATGCAAACTTTCCCAGACTAAGGATGTAGCCCATCCCTCTTCCCATTCCCTTTGTTTGGAAATTTCTATAGTTTCTGGGATTATCCAGTAACATAGGAACCTCAGATTTCAGAAATTGTTGTGTGTGTGGCGGAGTGTCCAAACTCCACAGTAAGCAACATACATCAAGGTAAAAACCTGCTTCTTCAGGTTTTAAGATTACAATTAAACTTAAGACAGTTGGTGAAACAATGGAACTAGTATATTGAGGATTACCTCAGTTTCCTACACTGAGCTATCCAAAATTCTGATATGCTTTATTCTGCCAGGCAGTAGTTCCGGCCTTCATTTCAAGTTACTTTCCTCGAGATACTATAGTGTAGCAATACTTGGTACTGTACTGAACCAAGTCAGACATGGGTCATTCTAGTGGTAAAGAGAGATGGCATTTTTGTTACGTTTTCTCCTATCTCCATGCACCAAAGCCTTTTCTGGTTAGAGTTTCTTCCACAGATGGAAGGAGCTCTTCTTTTCAAGTAGGACTCAAGCCATTAGCAGAAATCTAGCTAAAGCAGTAGTGAAATCTTTCAATGTTTATGTTGTTAAATCTGGGTGCTGATAAGACACTTTAGATATAAAGTAAAATTTTCATTTGACTATAAATCTTTAGCACAGTAATAATTTTGTAAAAAGAAACAAAAACAAATATTGTTACTACATTAAACAAAATTATATGTTAGTTAATTGGTTAAATAGCTTATGATCAACATAAACTACCATAATAAGCATGCCTACTTTCAAATTCTCCAGAATTCAGTGCAGTTAATTGTACTCTACTACAATAAAGACAATTATTTTGTCTTTTATTTGTTTTTAGAACAAAAGTTGGGGAACTGTACATTGCGCAGAGTAATAAATAACTAAATATACAACCTGCCTAGGAGATGGACAGAAAGGAGAAAGTTTTTTTGTCAAATATATCATTTTGCCTGATGAAATGTTCTGAACAGCTTACACTCTGAACACTCTTGCACAGTATTTTGGTTCATCCCACTATAACTGTTTTCTAACTATAGAGTTGAAATACATTATGAAAATGTCACAATTTTCATCTTACTACTTTTTATAGTTTTTCCCATCAAAAGCTTTTCCAGTCTCTTACACAAACTTTTTTTACGCTTAGTACTAATACCTGTTTTGTGGATTACAAATGGGTGAGTCAAAGGCCAACTGATGCACAGATTCCATTTAGCATATTCATATTCTTATGCCGATTTCACAAATATGCAGAATACACCATGATTGTTGGATCATCATAAACCTGCATGTACTCTTCTGGTTTAAATCTTGTGATCTATTTAAAGTACAGTTCGCTAGGGAATGGTACGTTGTCTTACCTGAACGTCCATTCTCGTAGGTGTGGAGCTATCATCCAGGATGGGTTACGTCACGTCTCTCACCCAATCAGGACTGAGTCTTTTTCTAATTTAATTCTGCCTCCGTCTGCGAGACCCCGCTTTTTGACGAAGACGAAACACCGACTCACGTGGTCACCGCTGGAATCTCTCGAACCTAATAAAATAAACTTGTATCCCGCCCCGGCCCCTTCACCATAACATAACAGTAGAACAAACTAATAACTAATCAACTAATAACTACCTGCCACCCCGGGACCCCTGCTGAACGGGAGGGTCTGGATGATAGCTCCACACCTACGAGAATGGACGTTCAGGTAAGACAACGTACCATTCTCCATAGTGGGTGGAGCTATCATCCAGGATGGGACATACCAAAGACGGTGTCCCGAGGGAAGGGAAAATGTTAACGGGGTTCCCGGGTTTCAGGGGGCAGAACTCTTTGCAAAACCCTGCGGCCAAAGGCCGCGTCGGAAGAAGCAAAGGAATCTATTTTGTAGTGTCTGATGAATGACGATGGAGTGGCCCAGGAGGCCGCTCTACAGATTTCCTCCATAGGAGCCTGGGAGGCCCAGGCCGCGGACGTGGCCGCGCTCCTAGTAGAGTGGGCTGTGATCCCCGACAGGCAGGGTTTGGCCGCCAGTTCGTATGCCTTGGCAATGACCGCCCGAATCCACCGCCCCACCGTGGCCGAGGAAACCTTGAGGCCCATGGAAGAGGGGAGGAAGGACAGAAAAAGGGCCTCCGACCTGCGCCACTCCTTAGTGCGCTTCAGGTAGATGCGGAGAGCCCGGCGGACATCGAGGGAATGCCACTGGCGTTCCAGAGGTTGAGAGGGACGAGCACAGAAGCTGGGGAGAACCAGTTCCTGAGCTCTATGGAACCAGGAGTTCACCTTGGGTAGGAAGGTGGGATCTAGTCTCAGAACCACCTTGTCTGGGAAGAATATGCAGAGGTCGGATCTAGCTGACAGAGCCGCTATCTCCGAGATCCTGCGAGCTGAAGTAATGGCCACTAGGAAGACCACCTTCTGAGTTAGGTACCTCAGGGAGGTGGTTCGTAGGGGCTCGTAGGGAGCGCCCGTTAGGGAGTTAAGGACTAGAGGCAGGTCCCAGGTAGGGAAGCGATGAACTACTGGGGGTCTGTGCGCGGATGCTCCCCTCAGAAAAAGTCTGATGAGTGGGTGATGTGAAAGGGAAGGCAGGCTACCGCAAGACAGAACGGAAGATAGAGCTGCCACTTGTCGTCGGAGAGTGTTAGCCGACAGACCCTTGTCAAAGCCATCTTTGAGAAACCCCAATACATGGCCCACTGAGTTGAGAATGGGTGAACAGCCCGCCGTTTGACACCAGGCACAGAAGGTACGCCAGGAGGCGGAGTAGATGCGTTCCGTTGAGGGACGCCTGGAGTCGAGGATGAGATCGATGGCCCCGGAGGGAATGCGTCGGTTGATTAGAGTGTTCCGCTCAACCTCCACACGGTCAGTTGAAGCCAGCGGGGCTCCGGATGATTGATTTCCCCCTGGCTGAGTAGAGATCTGGTCACTGGCAGGTGCCATGGGGGGCAGGCTGACAAGGTCAGAATGTCCGCAAACCAGGTACGGCGAGGCCAGTGAGGAGCCAGAAGGAGAACCTCTGCTTTCTCTGTTATGATCTTGCGGAGGACCCGAGGGATCAGAGCCAGTGGTGGAAAGGCATATAGAAGGCCGCGGGGCCATGGGGACCGGAGGGCGTCCGTTCCTTCCGCTTCCGGGCATTGGAACCTGGTGAAGAATCTGTTCAGTTGGGCATTCTCCCTGGTGGCGAATAGATCCACTAGAGGGGTGCCGAACCGTAGAGATATCTGGTGGAAGATGTCGGGATCGAGTTTCCATTCCGTCTGATCTATCAAAGAGCGGCTCAGCCAGTCCGCTTGCGTGTTGGCTTCCCCGGAAATGTGTTCCGCCACGATGGAGAGGAGATGTTTCTCTGCCCAGGTTCCCAGAGCCCAGGCTTCGTCCATGAGAGTTCGGGAGTGAGTGCCCCCCTGCCTGTTGACATGTGCCTTGGCCGTGGTGTTGTCCGTGAGGACCAGGATGTGACGGCCTTCGACTAGGTGCTTGAACTGTAGGAGTGCTAGGCGAATGGCTCGCAGTTCCAGTAGGTTGATGGGGAGGGATGTCTCCTGAGGAGACCCGCGACCCTGGGCGACTGCTGTGTCCAAATGAGCTCCCCATCCCGCCAAGCTGGCATCGGTGGTAAGTATTAGTCTGTGAGGTTCTAGGAACGAGCATCCTTGGAACAGTGATGGCGACTTCCACCAGTGGAGTGATCTGCAGACCGACTGAGGCACCAGGATTTTCGCCGGGGAGGATCCCCTCCCGGCCTTCTGAAAAGGTAAGAGCAACCACTGCAGATCCCTGGAGTGGAGACGGGTCCAGGGAACTATGTTGATGGTTGAAATCATTTTCCCTAGGAGTGTGGATAGCTGACGCAGTGGCACCCTGCGGCAACGCAAGACCGAGGTTACCAGGTCTAGGATGCTGTCTACACGCTCCTGGGAAAGGAAAACTCTACACTGCAGGGAGTCGATGATGGCGCCCAGGTGAATCAGGGAGGTGCTGGGGGATAGCCGGCTTTTCTCCAGGTTAATGGAGAAACCAAGGTGTCGAAAGGAGGAAAGGGTTATTTCGACGTCCTTGGCCGCTTGCTCGTGGGAAGAGGCCAAAATAAGGATGTCGTCCAGGTAACAGTAGACTCTGACTGGGATCGACCTGAGGTGGGCCGCCAGGGCCGCCACTACCTTAGTGAATACCCGGGGGGCGGAAGATAACCCGAAGGGAAGGGCTCTGTATTGATAGTGAACTCCCCCGTAGCAGAATCTAAGGAATTGTTGATGCTCGGGTAGGATGGGAATGTGTAGGTAGGCCTCAGTTAGGTCGATAGAGGCCATGAGGTCACCCTTCCGGATGCACGCCAGGATGGACTGGAGAGAGTGCACCTTGAACCGTCGGTATCTAATGTGACGGTTCAGTCTCTTAAGATCTAGAATTGCTCTCTACCCTCCCGAGGATTTGGGGACTACGAATAAAATGGAGTAGAACCCCTGCCCAATTTGGTCCTCCGGTACCTGCTGTATGGCTCGAATTTCCAGCAGGTGTGAGATGGCATTACGCATGAGAACACGCTTAGAGTTCCTGTTGGAAACTGGGCTGCGGATGAAAAACCTCGGGGGGGAGGAGAGAAATTCCAAGGAAAGCCCAAATTTGAGGGTTTCCCTGACCCAAGAATCGGATGTGATTTCCTCCCACCTGTCAGCGAAGAGAAGAAGACGACCGCCAATGGGAGGAGCATCCGACGACTCACTTAGTGCGACGGTAGGGACGTCCTCCCCCTCCTCTAAAGGGCCGCCTAGCTTGTCTGCCCCTGGAGGCCCTGTCCTGGGGAAAGCGTTGGCGAGTCCCAAATTGAGTCCCGTACTGACCTTGTGGTCGTTGAGGGAAAGAGGGGGGTGGATCGGGTTGTCTGAAGGAACGCCTGGGATAGGGGCCTGGTCTGGAGGTTCCTCTGCGTTGATTAGACGGAAGGACTTTCCTCTTGTCCTTGGTTTCTACCAAGATGGGGTCTAAGGGAGCGCCGAACAGCTGGGTGCCGTCGAAGGCCGACGTGGCCAGGCGCCACTTAAGCTTAATGTCCGCTTGCCAAGATCGCAGCCAGTGGAGTCTTCTGGCTACGATCGAAGAACCCATAGCTCTAGATGCGAACCTAGCCGATTGTAGCGTGGCATCTGCCGTGTAGCGTGCTGCTGCCAAGAGTTTGCTAATGTCCCGATGTGCTCGCGTTTCAGACTGAGGCAGTCGGTTCTGTAGATCCCGGAGCCAGACCAGCGATGTGCGGGAGAAGAAGGAAGCCGACGTAGAGGCCCGAACGGCCCAGGCCGCTGCCAGGTAGTTGCGTTGGAGTGCCAGCTCCGTCTTCTTGTCCTCCGGGCGCAGTAAGTCTGCGGAATCCGCGGGTAGAGTGGGCACTGCGAAGTGAGCCAGAACTGGAGCGTCCACAGGAGGAACCTGGAGAGCTGGAACAATATCTGAGCCAATGTTAAAATATCGTCTGTCTAAGGCCGAGGGAGCGGCACCCATGACAGGAGTGGCCCACTGTGACCGTACGGCGTGTACAAAGTACGGTGGACAAGGGACCACTTGAGCTTCTGGGGCCTGTTCTGAGAATAATGGGTCAATTTGGGTGGGATCTGTGGTGTCTTGGGTTTCAGTAGGCCCCCATTTGGAGGCGTTACGCGCCTTGAATAATAGTGATTTAAACAGGCTAGGGTGGAAAAGCCCTGATGTGGGGGGAGGATCAGGGGCCAAGCCCTCGTCCTCTGAAAGTTCGAGATCTGGTCCTGTTCCCTCCCCTGCTGTCTCCTCCTGTGAGGAGGCCTGTGGTTGACTCCCCTGGTACCCTGAATACCAATCGTACTCCTCGTTACTGGCCTGGTGGGATAGGGTAGAGTAGATGGGTTGACCCTCCCCTTGCCTAGGCTGATTTGGGCAATGCATTTGTTGAAGGCATTCGGAAACACTGTGTTTGACCGCTGCCTGAAATATTGCCTGGACTGTAGGATCCTGCAGGCATGCTGGAGTGTCTGGACGGAGGCCAGCTGCTGTGGGCGTGAACGTGGCTGAAGGCCTAGCTGCTGCCCTAATTGAAATTACTTCCCTCATCTGTGGGACAGCTCCCTGTTCCCAGATATCTGCATCTGCAATGGGTAGGTCCCCAGCATCTAGGGATGAGGTATCCCCAAATTCCTCTGATCTGGTAGGCTCAGGTGGAATAGTCAGATCTGGGAGGACCGGTTTATTCATTGTTGCCTTGTTGACAATCTTTTTCAGAGCCCTGTCTCTGCGGGACTCGTCTCTAGTTGGGGCCTTGGTCTTTGATTTGATGTCCCTGCCTCTGCCCCTCTTGGGTTCCTGGCGTCTGGGGCTGTTAGGAACCTGGTCTTCCCTGCTCTGAGCAGAAGAGGTAAGTTCCGGAGGTGAAACATCCTCCTGAATCTCTCCCTGTTTTCTATTTGCCGCTGCCATGTTAAATGAATAGCCGGAAGAGGCGTCGGTACCTGGGGAGTGAGAATGGAGAAATGTAAGCTCCTCCCCTTTTGGCGGGAAATTCACTTGCCGGCAAAATGGCGGTCGCGGAGGCTTTAGGTCTTTAAGGGCCGATCCGCTTTGCCCATCCTTGGCCTGAAGTTGCTGCCTCCGGGAGAGATATCGCCAAATTCCCCTTGCTTTAGCCCTTATCTTTCGGCAAACGCGGCTTTTGTGGCTATTGTTGTATGCGCCGGCCATTTTGGAGGTCGCGCATGCGCGGAAGTCCCCTTCGGTTCGCGATGGCGCCAAATTCAAATGGATCCAGCCGGCTTCTAAGCCTGGAGAGGGTGGATCGCCCGGCCGGCAGCGGGCGGGGAGGCGCCCGATAGCTGCCCTGGGAGTCGGCTCGGAGATAAGTGTTAAGAACTCCCTGGCTGAGGTGGCTCGATTATTGCGCTCCCGGTTGCGTGGGGCGGAGGCGGGAACCCGACTCGACCGCCTCGCAGCGAGCCCGTACGCTGCATGGGGAGGCGAGAACAACCGGGCTATAGCCACGCTGACCGCTTTCTCTACGAGGGAAAAAACAAGCGGCCGACAGCCTGCGGCAGGAGCCAGGCCCCCTAGCGCCGCTGCCTCTGAGCCATCAATTTTCTCGGATGGAGGGGAGGGCGGGGGAATACTTACGATTCTGTTGGAGGACGAAGGCTTTCCTTGCTAGTCCTCACTCGATAATGGATGGTGCTATCTCCAGATGGGTGACCACACGTCCTCTATGGTGTGCAGACTGAGTCGAAAAGCGGGGTCTCGCAGACGGAGGCAGAATTAAATTAGAAAAAGACTCAGTCCTGATTGGGTGAGAGACGTGACGTAACCCATCCTGGATGATAGCTCCACCCACTATGGAGAATAGCTGTTTCTGATTCTCTACAAACTAGTATATCACAATTAATAGGAACAAGCAATCCACAACCATTCCTTAGCCAATAAACTATAGTTTAATGAATCGTGAAGTGTAAACTAGACCACATGACATTGTAGCAGAATTCAATTTCCTAAGAAGCTTAAGATTTACGTAGAGAGAGAAAATAGCTGTTTCTAACACTTTTTGCACTTGAAAATAGGCAGCTAAATTCCAAGAAAACTCAGGATCAAAATAGGAACTATGACCCTATGTATAAGTGACTAGGAAATAAGTGCATTACTCTGTTTTTCTCCACAATCAGGGACAGCACAACTATTTCTTCAATAACAAAAAAGATAAATTATGTCAAATAAAAACCCTTAAATATTGCATTTCCCCCCCAAAAAACCTTTTACATTCATAATAGCCTAGCATCACTTTCAGATGACAGAAAAAATTATCTTGAGGTAAAAAAGGAGCTTTCTTTATAGTCACCAAAAGACCTTTTCATACAAGTAAGTTCTATATTAAACAGGAACAGAGTTTATCATAAGAAGTCTAGTCCAGGCAAAAATAGGAACCCATGGCATTACCTTAACAATCATTTACAGCATTTCATTTGTGTGCACTATTGGCTTCCTTCTTGATTAGAAGTGTGCTTTGAACCTGGTTTCCAATTATTTTATTTATGTATTTAATATGGTTTTCAGAATAACACAAACAATATATTGCCATTACAAATAAAACATGATTTGCCTAAACTCAAAGAAAAAAAGCCAACTACACATAAAAAGGAGTCAGAATCTTGACTTATGCACTATAATTGTAAATTTATGACTTAAAAACTGGTAACCCAGAAGTATATTTCATACAAGAGACACAATTGCCTATGTTTAAATTACACGTATAAACAGTTTCAGCATTAGTAGATCCTTCATGACTGTTTTCTCACCATTTTCACTATTTCAATACAGTATCAAATTCTTTAAAAAGTTCTTTTTTTCTTGTCTAGTTAAAATCAGCCCAAGAAGGAGAGCGGCTATGGGCGGAATTCTACTTACATTATCCTGTTTTTAAATATATGCTACAAACAAAACAGTTCCACATATTTCCTTATTTTGAAATCTAAAATCCTTTCAATTTCCACTTCTGAAAGCCTTAACAAAATATAAATCTGCCTGACAGTTAAATACAAATTATACTGAAGCTGTTGAAGTAGATCAGCGTATTTGCACTCAACTTTAAACATTATCTTAATCAAAATACTGCATTAGGTACGGTATGTAGATATCAGGCTAGCCAGTATCTTGTATTTGGTTTGAGGAAGACAAGTTTTAAAGTTTTTCTTTATAAAGATATTTTTCCCTCAATAGTATGTGTCTTGCATATTCACAACTGAAAGTTTCTACTTTAAAAATATAGAGAATAATAAAAATTACAAATCAGTAATAGTCTTGAGTAGTGGCACATGATAGCCAGTTTGGTGATGTGATTAAGGCACTAGGCCAGTGATGGCGAACCTTTTTTGGTTCGCGTGCCAAAAGGGGGGGAATGCGGGGGATCACGTGTGTGCGTGCCCACACTCATAATTCCATGCACCCCCGCACATGCACGCATGACCCCCCTGCTCCCAGCATGCAATGGCACGCCCATTTTTCGCTCTCCCCAGGCTCCAGAGCCTTTCTAGGAGCCTGGGGAGGGCGAAAACGGCCTTCCACACCCTCTCTGGAGGCTGGAAACAGCCTGTTTCCTGACTCCCAGTGGGCCCAGAAGGCCCGAAAATCAGCCGGCTGGTGCACACATGCACGCCGGACCTGAGCTCGCGTGCCCACCGATATGGCTCCGCGTGCCACTTGTGAAACCCGTGCCATAGGTTCGCCATCACGGCACTAGGCTATAAACCTGAAGACTGTGAATCCTAGACCATAAAAACAGCTGGGTGACTTTGGACCAGCCACTCTCTCTCATCCCTAGGAAGCAGGTAATGCAAAATGATTTTAAAAAAAAAACCTTTCCAAAAAAACCCTGAAGGGACTAGGCCAGGCAGTCACCAGGAATCAGCACACAGGTACACTCACAAATTTGGTACATGAACTGAATTTCTTATTTAAGATTGGCATCATTCATGCTGTAATGCTATGTGTAATAATTCATAAATATCCCTACAAGAAACAGACTGCCAAAAAAATTCTCCCACACACATGGGCATATTTTATGCCTATAATAATATGCCTCAGCAGCATTTGGATAGAAGCATAAAGGACAAGTTGCAGCAACACTACAGTAGTATGGTTTGGAAGGGCAGGAGATACCGTATTTTTTGGAGTATAAAACACACCTTTTTGCCCCCCAAGAGGGTGGAAATGTCGGTGCGTCTTATACACCGAATACAGCAATTTTTAGCCTCCCGAAGCCCCGCCCCCGCATCCAATTTTTGCAAAAAACGGGCTGGTTTTTTTGCAAAAATGGGGGGGGTTTGCCTTCCCCCACCCCCTAGGAGTGCTCTGCAGGCTTCCCAGATCCTCTGCATGCCCTGTTTTTGCAAAAAAATGAGCGAAAAATGGGCCGTTTTTTGCAAAAAATTGGGCGTTTTTGCCTTCTAATTACCCCATCTAGCATGACTGGAGGAGGAATTCTGGGAGTTGAAGTCCACTAGTCTTAAAGCTGTCAAGTTTGAAGACCCCTGGGTTAGGGGTTAAATGGTCTTCAAACTTGGCATGTTTAAGACTTGTGGACTTCAACTCCCATTCCTGAGCTAGCATGACTGGAGGAGGAATTCTGGGAGTTGAAGTCCACTAGTCTTAAAGCTGTCAAGTTTGAAGTTTGTAAAAAGTATACATGGTTGTAAAAAGTGTACATGGTTGTAAAAAGTATACATGATTGTAAAAAGTATTCTGCTACACTGGTATTTTATTAAATAATATATTACTGCACCATTTGGTTCAGAATACTTTTTTCCTTGTTTTCCTCCTCTAAAATCTAGGTGTGTCTTATACTCCAGTGCTTCTTATACTCCGAAAAATATGGTACATCCTCTGTTTGCAAAAATTTAAAACAAAATATAAACTGTTACACATTAGTGAAAGCAAATACATCAAAGCTAGAATCTGTTGCATTTGAAAGCGTGATCCAAACATGTATATAAATATCTGAAAAAGCTACCTAAAACCAACTATCAGCTACACACTTTCCATATATGTGGTCATTTGATTATGCATTAGTCTCCCACCCTCCTCCTCTTAATCCTGAAGTTCCTTATATACTTCCAACATTTGCTATAGATTTTCTCCCAAATCTCTAGAACTATTCTGGAAGACACTGGGATTAATGAGAACCCATTATGGTACAGATGTTATTCCACTAGAACAGGGCTGTCAAACTCACGGCCCACGGATCGGATGCATCACGCACTGGCGACACCCATGCCCGGTTTAGTGAAGGGGAAAAAAAAATCACGATATGTCATGTGATGCTGCCGTGATGACGTGAGTTTGACATCCCTGCACTAGAAGATGTACACAATTGGATTTAGTGCTATGAGCTTCTTACAATATCACACAATTTGTCAAAGCTAATTTTAACAAATTCATTTTTAAATTGTACATGTGCAAAGTAAATTAAATAGAATTCAGCATAAGCAAATTCAAAACAATAAAATAAAATATTCATTGCTATGAACCAGATTACTACCAGCTCACATAGCAATTCTTTTTTGTTTTGTTAAATATATTTACTTCACATTTTGTGAAATAAACTGAGAGAAATTCAATCAGATTTTTTCATTGACATTTTAATCAGTGAAACCAGAGACAGGGTGAGTTTCTATAGCTCCTCATATACACCAAGTGTCACCTCTGTGTGATTTCCCCCAATATCCCAATGCATGTTGAAAATACAAAGGAAGGTGTGGAAGGTGATGGAAACCAGGAAAAAACCAGCTAACATTATACTGACTTTTATTATAAATGCAATTTGCATACTGTCTGATAATCACATGCATGAATCTCTATCAACAATTCAAAATTGTGATGATGTACAGCAGGTATATGAAGCTAATCTATAACTTCCTGTTTTGCAATTAAGGACAATCTCTTCAATCATACATACAGGTTGAAACTTAAGTAATTATTGTATCATCCTATTACACACCCAGTATTGCATGTATTTAAAAGTTTTCTATTATGTTTTTAATAGGTTTGAGACATTAGCAGCACAACTGACCAATCATCTGAATAACCCTGCAGAATTAGGCTAAGACCCATTTTTGTTTACCATTCTGCTTCTCCAGCCTCCAACCAAAATGCCTTCAGGATGCTCACAATCATGACATGGAGTCCTTCATATTCCCTTTCCATCACTGTTTCATTGTAACTATTATTTGGTGGCCTGGTGCCCTCATGGAGGCAACGTTCTAATGTCCCCCCATGAATTTATTTACTCCTTTCCAAACCATCCAAATCAGTGCCCATCACATCTCATAGCAATGAATTCCTCAGATTAATGTGGAACAGGTTATGTATGACCAATTCTCTGCAAAACAAGTTTTGCCAGATACAATAAAATAGATGTAGGAATAGGTGTTGCTAGTACAGCCAACGATACAAAATAACAATATCACAAATTAACTGCCACCAATAATGTATTTACAAGGTCCCAAAGTAGCACAATATTTACCAACAGATCTAAAATACCTGTACCTGCTACAGCAACTGCTCTCAGATATACGAAATTATTAGGAATTCTGAACAGAAGAGGGCAACCTATAAATATAAGAGACAACTTATTCTAATACTTAACATAACTCTTCATGTTGATGCTATTCAAACATTTTCTATGAAATCAATAGAACATAACAATATTTGTTTATGCTTCGTTATTTTGCGAAGACCATTTATTTTAACCACAAGCTGAATTATTCCTCACCATATGCTACAGGACTCAAAATTCCTTATTAAGGAACTACTTTTCCAGAGGATTCAAAGAAAGAAAGAAAGAAAGAAAGAAAGAAAGAAAGAAAGAAAGAAAGAAAGAAAGAAAGAAAGAAAGAAAGAAAGAAAGAAAGAAAGAAAGAAAGAAAGAAAGAAAGAAAGAAAGAAACCCAAGTACAGTTCCCTTTATGCTTTTAAGTTTTATTTTGCAGGTTTGGCCAGAAACACGCCCCCCCCCCCCATGTAATGACAGCCATCAGCAAGAGAAAATGGCGAGGAAAAAGTCACAGTACTTTTGTATAGTGTTTCACTTAGGATGCTCTCGATTCCACGAGACAGACCATGAGTACAGAAAAGCCAGTTTATGAAGATTGGTGACAAGACACCCCAATTTTCCCCACCAGGACCTTCGGATCACGAACTTTCTGAGTATCCGAGGAGAATTTCATTTTACAGTACGACTTGTCAACCGCTCGGCCAGAAAAGGGTCCCCTTCGGCTGGCGCGAGGCAGTAGGTTTAGCCAATTAGACAAAAAGGTAACGGCGAAAAGAAGGGGACTCTCAAAGGGGGCAGTAGCGAGACGGACGCCCCCCCCCCCCAACCTAAAGACCAACGGAGGAGCAGAGGACCCGTAGGGCGAAGGCGATGCAACGCATCATGGGCACTGCGCGCCTCTTGCCTGTGGGGTGTGTTTGTGTTTATGGGACGGTTAGATGCGCGCGCGCCCGCCCGCACCAAAAGCGTTGGGGGGGGGGGTTGTCCGCTCCTTCCCCGCCCCCTCCCATAGCCGAAATTCCTCCGGCCCAGACCGACCACAACCGGTTTCAGCCGGTTCCGGGCGGGCCGTTTGTTTCCGTGCGCGCGTGCCGCACGCTGCCCGCTGACGTCAGGCGTGTGTGGCGCGCGGGCGGGAGCCGGGCGGAGGGGTGCGGCGGCGGCGGCGGCGGCGGCAGCAGCAGCACTAAGAAGCGGCTGCGGGTGTTCTCGCTACGTACGTGTAGTGCTGCGGCTTCTCGGGCTGCGCTTGGAGCGCGCTGGCGGGCGCCACCGGCCCGGTCGCAGGAGGCCCGGTCCCTACCGGGCCCTTCGACATGCTCCTGCCCT
Organism: Diadophis punctatus similis; assembly: GCA_023053685.1. Classification (NCBI taxonomy): domain Eukaryota; kingdom Metazoa; phylum Chordata; class Lepidosauria; order Squamata; family Dipsadidae; genus Diadophis; species Diadophis punctatus. The sequence continues at coordinate 142,592,701 of JALIGW010000002.1, read as the reverse complement.
CCGCTCCCTCCTCCGCCACCCGCTACCACCGAGGAGGAGAGCTTTATTATTCACTCTGCGCGGTCCGCACGGAGACCGCAATGCGCAGGCGCTGCCGCCGCCATTACCGCCCCGGGTTAGCCAAAGCATGCTGGGGCTTGTAGTCCCGGTGATGGCGGAAAATCCCCCTTTTCTTCTACTAGGCTTCCGGCCCTTGAAACTACAAGTACAGAGGGCCTCTGCGCTTGCTGTCCCGGATATTGTAACAGCGCAGGGATTTATAGGAGTTGTAGTTGGAAGCAATCCGTACATGGATTGCCTTCGAGAAAATGTAAGCAGGGTTGCTGTTTCGCCAGCTGTGAATCGTTTAATTGCGTCCCCCGACTCCCCCCCAAAAATATTTTTATTTCTCGATATTAGCATTATTAATTTGAAAGTAAATGTCGCTAGATGCTGTAAGATTTGCTAGTGAGTGTGAATTAAGAGTGCAATGTAGGTGGTTATGCTAAACGATGGTGGATAGCAAATTCGTTAGGGATTATTAAGAAGTCCAGTTTATTAAAAAGAAAAATAACAGGCTAGGTATGATCTTTTCTTTGGGTAACACATTGGTATTCCAACACAGAGAGACAGCACCCTCAAAATTATCTCACAAATCTATAAATTATATATGTTGTTACAATAAAAACAGTGGGATTGTTGATCCTAAAGCAAAAGTTTAATTCCATAAACTTGAGTTTTTAAAATTGATATTATCAACTACTGGATTCTGATCTATCAAGTATTTTGCCATAAGAAAAGTGATGAGTGCCACAAGGCTTCCCTATAATAATATAAGTTAGCTGTACCTTGACAAATTTATGCCATAACAATACTTCATCTTTGTTATAACATGTCATGACAGGATTTGATTACTCATATGGTTAATCACAGAAAAATCTATGTGGTTCTAAAGAGTAAACAATGATTTGATGGCACTTAATCATATGGTTACACTTTACATACAAAAAACTTTACAATTCTTACTTTATCCTTATATTTAAGGTGGCATGAGTCAAAACATTTAACCTTTTCCAATAAGCATACAATACCATGTTATTTGTATACTGCCAAGTTCCTTGAAAATAAGTCCTGGTATATGTATTGTGTTTAAATTATACATCTGTATTTGAGATCTTTGACTGATGTTTTGTTTCATGGACATTAATATATTTTTCCCTTAAATAAATATTTTGTTTGGTTTGTTTCTAAAGGAAATATTTTTAGGATTAAACCATTTTCTAACATGTGAGCAAGGCTTTTGATAGTCTTTCTCAGTTCTTTAGCATCTTTAGTAATATCTTAAATATATTGTATTCTTTCAGTTAAGTATGACAATCAAACTTTCTTCAATGTAATTCTCCAGATCATTAGGTTAAGGAAAGCTGATCATTATACTAATCTCATTCTACTTAATCTTTATTGGAGTCTAGGAATGAATGGTTCACATATAATGCTAAACCACACCATTTGTTATTGTATGGAGCCAACCACTATTCTTTATAAACTACTTTTGGGCATGATGTGTGTGTGAAGCAGAGTATTATACTCAGCAGGATAAATAAATAAATACATAAATACATAAATTATATATATATATATATATATATATATATATATATATATATATATATATATATATATATATATATATATATATATATATATATATATATATATATAATTTATGTATTTATGTATTTATGTATGTATGTATGTATGTATGTATGTATGTATGTATGTATGTATGTATGTATTTATTTATTTATTTATTTATTTATTTATTTATTTATTTATTTATTTATTTATTTATTTATTTATTTATTTATTAAAATTTCTATGCCGCCCAACTCCCGAGGGACTCTGGGCGGCTCACAGCATGTATAGAAACATATAACAAGTAAAAACAATTTTGTTAAAAAGCCATATTAAAATACTATCCATAATTTAAAAATAAGTTTCATTCATACCCCGCCTGCCGGAAGAGCCAAGTTTTTACTGCTTTACGGAAGGCCAGCAGGGTGGGGATAGTCCTGATCTCTGGAGGGAGCTGGTTCCAAAGGGAGGGGGCTCCCACAGAGAAGGCTCTCCCCCTCGGCCCCGCCAGCCGGCATTGCTTGGTCGATGGGACCTGGAGGAGACCCGCTCTGTGGGACCTAACCGGTCGTAGGGAGGTATGCGGCAGGATGCGGTCCCGAAGGTAACCTGGCCCTGAGCCATGTAGGGCTTTAAAGGTAACGACCAACACCTTGAATTGGATCCGGAGACTAATGGGCAGCCAATGCAGCTGGCGGAGAATCGGTGTTACGTGGGTGCATCTAGGTACACCCACCACAGCTCACGCAGCTGCATTTTGCACCAATTGCAGTCGCCGGACACTCTTCAAGGGTAGCCCCATGTAGAGCGCATTGCAGTAATCTAGCCGTGAGGTGATAAGGGCATGAGCGACTGTGAGAAGTGCCTCCTTCTCCAAGTAGGGTCGCAATTGGTGCACAAGACGTACTTGTGCAAAGGTCCCCCTAGCCACAGCTGAAAGATGTTGCTCCAATTTAAGCTGTGGATCTAGAAGGACACCCAAATTGCGGACCCGTTCTGAGGGAGCTAATTTCTCCCCCCCAAGAACCAAGGAGGGACAGTTGGTCAAGTCCTTAGGAGGCAATATCCACAGCCACTCAGTCTTGTCAGGGTTAAGTTTTAGCCGGTTCTTCCCCATCCAGACCCTAACATCGGCCAGGCAGCGGCCCATTACGTCTACGGCTTCCCCAAATTGAGACGGGGTGGAGATGTACAACTGGGTATCATCAGCATATTGTTGATATCTCACCCCGTGTCGTCGGATGATCTCACCCAGTGGCTTCATGTAGATGTTAAACAGGATGGGCGAGAGGACCGAACCCTGCGGCACCCCACATAGTAGGGCCTAGGGCTCGACCTCTGCCCCCCTGTCAACACCGACTGCGTCCTTTCAGAGAGGAAGGAGGAGAACCACTGCAAAACAGTGCCGCCCACCCCCACCTCTCCGAGACGACGCAGAAGGATACCATGGTCAATGGTATCGAAGGCTGCTGAGAGGTCAAGTAGCACCAGGATAGAGGAGTGACCCCTATCCCGGGCTCGCCAGAGATCATCCATCAGGGTGACCAAAGCCGTTTCCGTACTGTAGCCGCGCCTGAAACCAGATTGAAAGGAATCCAGAAAATCAGTATCATCCAACAGTCGTAGGAGTTGGAGTGCCACCACTTTCTCAACAACCTTCCCCACGAAGGGAAGGTTGGAGACTGGACGGAAGTTCTTTAAATCCGCCGGGTCCAGGAAGGCTTCTTGAGGAGGGGTCTCACCACCGCAGCTTTTAAGGGCTGTGGGACAGACCCCTCTCTCAGAGAAGCGTTGACCAACGCCTGGAGCCAGCCACGTGACACCTCCCTGGTGGCCGAAACCAGCCAGGAAGGGCACGGGTCCAATAAACAAGTGGCGGAGCTCATAGCTCCTATGGCCTTGTCCACATCCTCAGGAGTCACCGGTTCAAACCTATCCCATATAACCGGACTAAGACCTACCCCAGTCATCTCGGCCTGTACTGCCCAATCAGAGTCCAGGTCTGTCCGAATCTGAGTGACTTTATCCGCCAGAAACCGAGAAAATTCCTCAGCTCTACCCTGGAAGGGGTCTCCGCCTTCCTCCTTAGCAAGAAGGGTGCGGGTCACCCTAAACAGGGCGGCTGGGCGGGAGTCAGCGGACGCAATAAGAGCGGAAAAATGCGAGCATTTTGCCGCCCTTATCGCCACTAAGTAAGACTTAATGAAAGTTCTTAAAAGTGTCCGGTCAGACTCAGCTTTACTAGATCTCCATCGTCGCTCTAGACGTCTCTTGTGGCGCTTCATCTCCCGGAGTTCCTCGGTAAACCAAGGAGCCCTCCTGGATCCACTTCCACTGAGAGGTCGCAAAGGCGCAATCCGATCCAGAGCCCCCGCTGCCGCCTGATTCCAGGCTGCGACCAGGGACTCGGATGAACTGTGTACCAGGGATTCAGGTATTTCCCCAAGTTCCCTCTGGAATCCGTCGGGTTCCATTAGGCGCCTGGGGCGGAACCACTTCATCGGTCCCGCCTCCTTGCGGTGGAGGGGTGGTGCCATGAAATCCAACCTCAGAAGGAAATGATCTGACCACGACAAGGGTACTGTGACTAAACCCCTCAGCCTCAGATCATCGCTCCACTGCCCCGAGAGAAACACAAGGTCAAGTGTGTGACCACCCTTATGAGTCGGACCCTGAACTACTTGGGTCAGGTCCATGGTTGTCATGGAAGCCATGAACTCCTGGACTGCCCCCGAGGCTTCGCCGGGTGATGGCAAATTAAAGTGCCCCAGCACCATCAACCTGGGGAACTCAACCGCCAGCCCTGCAACCGCCTTGAGCAGAACAGGCAGGGCCTTTGTAACGCAGCTAGGAGGCAGGTACGTTAGCAAAAGGCCCACCTGAACCCCTAAGTCCAACTTCAGAAGGAGTGTCTCACACCCAACAATCTCTGGGGCAGGGCTCCTTCGAGGACACAGATTCTGGCGAGCTATAATAGCCACTCCACCCCTTCCCTTCCGAAAGGGGCACCCCCCCTTCCTGGCCCAGCCAGGTCTCGGTAATGCACGCCAGGTCCGCCCCCTCTTCTAGGATTAAATCCCGAATGAGGGGGGCCTTGTTGGTAACCAACCTGGCATTTAACAGCAGCAGCTTGAGCCCAGGGCCCTGACATCCCTGGTTACCAGGCACTCGGGTAGAGCTAGGTGGAACCAAACCAGAGGGGCCAGAACAAGGAATCGCTTGCAAACAGCGAATTCTCGTTCCCCGAGAGCGGCCTACCCCTCTGCTCCCGCCATACCTGCCTCTCCCCATTATGACCGTAATATTCTCACTCCCTGTCTCCCCAGAGATCCCCCTCCCCCCCGCTGGGCCCCCATTCTCCCGGCAGGCCATGCATACTATTCATACTGAGCCTGGGGGTGGGCCAGAACCCCCCTCCGCTTCTGTTTCCACACTCAGCAGAGGGGGGCCGGGTCCAACCACCCAGCTCACTCATGCATTCATACTATCAGCCACAAAGCATTTATTCATACCATTCATCCATCCCCATGCTCACAGATACCCTCCCCCGGGGTCGAGGTAAATAAAGTGCAGTAGCGTAATTAATTAATAGGAGGACAGGTAGATCAAAATATAAATAGCAATATAAATAACAATAAATAGTAGTCTCTAAACCTGTTAATCATACACACACACACACACACACACACACACACACACACACACACACACACACACAGTATTTTTCGGAGTATAAGACACACCTTTTTACCCCCCAAAAGAGGGTGAAAACTTGGGTGCGTCTTATACACCGAATGTAGCCCCACCCACACCCACACCCTTTGGCCTCTGTCTTCCAGCAATTTACCTGTTTGCAGCAAACAGGGAAGAGCCTGTTAAGCAAGTCCTTAGCAGCTTCCCGATGCCCAGCTGATTTGCCACGTGCTAAAATGAAACTGAAACTGCAAAGAGGCAAATAGCTTGGAGAGACACGCAGATTTTTATTTTCTGCTGAACTGGATGAAAGGGGGTAAGTGAATAACTATAAATGTCTGTAGAATGTTCAAATTATTAGACTTATTTTTTTAAAGACTGCTTTATTATTGTTCTAGACAACTTAACAAAATGAAGCTTTTTAAATTTACTGAATTTCTACTGTATACAGATAAATTGTAGACTTACTGTGATTTATAATATTGTAATTAAAACAATATACAGTAAGAAAACAATAATCATTCATAAATCCAAGTGAGAAAAAGTCAGTAAGAAGCATTGTCATACAGTATCTAAATAGATAAAACAGCATTGGGTGTTATCAACATAGTTACCAAAGACCCCTGGATTCCATTTTTATTGCTTTACAGAACAATGATAATGTTTTGTCAGTCTGCAACTAAGAAATGTTATCCTTGAACCTCCAGTTATCTCACCTTCCATGGTGGGGATGAATAATTTTTGCTGTTGAAATGAGCACGTTGGTTGCAATGGTTCTGCCTAGAGAAATCAATTCTGAATGTACCTAGGAGCCAAACTAGATTTACAGGCCTGTCAAACTGGCGGCCCACAGCCAGATGCGTCACGCGCAGGCCATGCCCACCCTAGCTTTGCAAAGGCAAAAAAAGTCACGATACATCACAATACGTCATGTGATGCAATCGAGTTTGACACCCGTGCTGTAGGTTTCAAAGGTCAAATGAACAATATTTGGAAATCTATTGGCAACCAATACACTACAGCATCTACAACATTGATGCAATATGTTTGAAGCAGTTCTTGATTGCCAGTACATAGCCAGCTGCATTTTGCAGCAATGAGGACCCAGATTGTTGGCAATATGCTGACTCTGTAAATCGCTTAGAGAGGGCTGTAAAGCACTGTAAAGCGGTATATAAGTCTTATTGCTAATTTCTGTTTTCAAAGTCCCAGGCAGAGTATATTGCAGAATCTATCCTCTGATGATGAGAGCATGAGTTAACACTTCCAGGTCCTTTCATCATAGATATGAACACAATTGGCACATCAGTCATATCTAGTAAAACTATATTTCCTGATATGGATAGAACATAACTACCACCACCACTGTTAAGCTTCTTATTTACTATATTTGTGGAACAACCAAAGTACAAATTCACAACAGTTACCAAGGTACTGGGTGAAACAGCAGAAGGGTATGCATAATGATTTGGAGCCAATATGGGACATCACAAACTGATTAGTACTCTTCTCCATGGTGATTATCCAATTATTTTTTAAAAATCAGACTACTTTCTATTGTACTCAAACATTAGTGGTGAAGAATGATTGAAGTAGGCATGTAACCCTTTTTTGGTTGAGTGTTGTTGGGATCTATGAGCATAGGATTGTGGTTTGGCTGGATAGAACATTGTTTTACCTGAATAAGAATTTTATTATTGTTATAAATTAAATTGGTATAGTAGAAACCCCCCCTCTTTTTCACAAACTTTGCCCAGATGTTCCACTATTTAATCCACCTGTTGCTAAATAGTCATATTTAACTGAAAAACACTGCAAAAATGACAAGGGTTTAAAAATTTAATTAGGGTAGAGAACTCCCATTCATTACATACCTTTTCTTACAAAACATTGATCAAACATGTTTATCAGGGCAATAGGAAAAATTAAAATGGTCCTATAAATAAAGAATAAATAATTCTTAAGAGCATCTGGAGGGTTAGAAGTTGCCTGTGCTGGTTCTATAATAAAGTAAGTTGCTTAAAATGAATTGCTTTTATTTGTATTTATCTACACTTAAAAATGTAATTATGGTTGATACTGCTTTATACTGTACCATATCTAGTACTTTTGTATATTGGCAATATATTTATATTCTCTGTGTGAATGGAAATAAGATTGTTAATTATATCCATTTTTTTCTAACCAAATCTGATTTGTAAAACAGTATCTATTGTTTTTTTTTTAATCTGGTTGATTATGCATTACATTATGTTTTGTTGAGAGGCATTCTCAGTGTAGCAATAATGCTAAAGCAAATAAAGATTGTGAATTCATTGATAAGCATACTAGTAGTTTCTTTTCTGCTTTGTTAACCTAATTTAAGAATAACAATTATTGATTTGTACCCAGATCCTCCTGTAAGTGGCTAGAAATTAGCCATAGGAGGCATAATTGCTACACAATTACATTTTTAAAAATATTGTTTTGTTGTAATTTTGCTGTGTTTTATTAGACAGTTGTATTTATGTATGACTGGTCCAAAATCATCCAGACAGCTTTCATGGCTAAAGTGGAGCTAGAACTCATGGTCTCCAGGTTTCTAGCTGGTGCCTTACCCACTAGACTAGACCAAACTTGCCAAATTTAACTTGGTATGCATTTTATATCTAGAATACACTATCAACATTGTACTTTACATGCAACAGCCAACTGTCATAGAGTCTAGCTTGATTCTTTGTAATCAGACTGATCTATTTTTTGTCATTTTACATTTTGTAAATATGCAGTGTGTTAGTTTTGCTAATAAAATACCATACAAACCAATTCTATATTTCATGTTATTTCTTTGATGATTTAAAAATTAATTAAGAAACCTTGGTATATGTTAGTTGTTATGTTAAAAGTATTAGGCAAATGAAATGAAAAGTTGTGGTTTATGTGCTGCTTATAACTGAACTTTATAAATGTTCCTTATTTATAGGTAACATAAACTTTGAAAAATAAAATTTGATATGACGGCAAACGAACGTCAGATACAGTCAACTACGTCCTCCTATCTCTGCTACCATTTCACATTCCCTTCGTATTTGCCAGGCTATGTTCTCTAATTTGCCCTCCCCATTGAGTCCAGCACACTCAGAACGGGCTGCTTTTCTTTCCCATTGACTTTCCATTGTAGAGCTTTGCAACAAAAAGTAGGATCCAAACCATGTTTTCTATTGTCCAATGAGAACCACCAGCTTCACTGCAATTGTAATTGGTTTGCTCCGGCCCACGGTAGCCAATCAGCTTGCAACTTTAACAACCAATCGGGTTTCGAGCTTCCATCCAATCGCATGCAGGATGCGGGGAAACTGTCTTTGTATCAGCTAACGTCATGGCGCCGGCGAAAGCAGATGCCAATAGCTCCGCGCGTCGCGTGTCTGTATTGTGACGTCATGACGTTTTAGGTTCCCTCCCTCTATAAAGGCAGCATCCCAGCAGAGGGAGGGGACAGTTAAGGTTTCTACGAAGGTTGTGCGGTACGTGTTATTGGTGTATTCACAGAGCGGAAGTGTTTTTTTTTAAAAAAAGGATTTATTCGCGAAAGAGGTGAGTTTCGGCTGGGAGCGAGGGTGGGGGGGGGACAGTGAGAGTGGGGAAAAGAAAGAGGATCCCCGTGCTTTTGGGGAGCAAATTTTGTGACAAATGGGTGGAGGAAGGGGTGGAAGGCCGCTTTGTTCTGGGTCGGCTACTTAAGGGAAGGCCGGAGACTCAATGCCGGCGGTAGTTATCGGGGCTGGAAACAGAAGGGAAGGAACGAAGTCGGGCTTCCTCTCCGGCATCGCGCTTGGGCAAGCAAGCAGGAGAGAGCAGTTCCTGGCGGTGCTCCGCGCCGGCTGAACCTCCTTGGCCCTGTGCCCGCATGGAGGAGGAGGACGACGACTCCCGACATCTGCCGCTCCCCTCCGGCCAAAGCGTTTCCGTCTCGGGGAAGAGGCGCACGAGTAGATGGAGGCTGAAGTGCCGGAAAGCCCACTTAGGCCGGATCGACGTTCGGAAATTTGGAGAAAGTTGCCGCGTCCGTCCGTCCATCGAATTTATGTTCTCTTTCAGAAGAGTGAAGAAAAATGGCCCGTACCAAGCAGACTGCCCGTAAATCCACTGGTGGCAAAGCTCCACGTAAACAGCTGGCTACTAAAGCTGCTAGGAAAAGCGCCCCCTCTACTGGTGGAGTCAAGAAACCTCATCGCTACAGGTAATAAGACAAAACAATCTGGAATGTGTGTTTTAGGACAACCGCCAAGCCGATCTGTGGAAATAAAAGGATTAAGAAGGGAGTGGTGTGTGTTGTAACGAAGTTAGCTTCTATTACTGTGATTTTAGTGTTAGCCTTGCTTTAACTATAAATGTCTCACAGCTGTTGTCGGCGACCAGTCAAGCATGCCAAGATTCTGTAGTGTATTTTTACTACTTCGAAACTATTTTGAAAGACGTATTTAGGAATTTCCTGGAATTGTTATATGCTGTGATCAGACTGCCTTACTCCTTTCTCCCTCTTCCCCCCCCCCCCCAAAAAATCTTCAGACCTGGTACTGTGGCACTGCGTGAGATTCGCCGTTACCAAAAGTCAACAGAACTTTTGATTCGCAAGCTTCCATTTCAGAGGCTCGTAAGGGAGATTGCCCAAGATTTCAAGACAGACTTAAGGTTCCAGAGTGCAGCCATTGGTGCACTGCAGGTATGAACCTATTCAAGTACTACTATTCTATTATGTGGGGAAAGGAATAATGTGTCCTTATAGGTTAATGTCTAACCAATATCTTGTTTTTTATCTTTCACATAGGAGGCTAGTGAAGCCTATTTGGTGGGTCTGTTTGAAGACACAAATCTCTGTGCCATCCATGCCAAGAGAGTTACCATTATGCCCAAAGACATCCAGTTGGCTCGTAGGATACGGGGCGAGAGGGCTTAAAAGGAAGCAGTTTTTATGGTGTTTTGTAGTAAATTCTGTAAAATACTTTGGTTTCAATTTGTGACTTTTTTTGTATGAAATTGTTTATAATATGTTACATTTGTACTTAAGTCATTCCATCTTTCACTCAGGATGAATGCTAACAGTGACTGTTCACATAAAACTCAGTGATGTGAGCCCTGTTGCTCAGTAGTGACAAGTTGCTAATATGCAGAAGGGATGGGTGATCTTTCTTGCTTTTCATGCATGTTTCTGTATGTTAATGACTTGTTGGGTAGCTAAAATTGTAAGGTACTAGAATTGATATGTGTACAGGGTCCTTTTGCAATAAAACTGGTTATAACTTGATTCAAGTGTTTAACAATTGGGGCTGTTAAGTCTGACCATACATCACTGTGACAGAATGTGGACTTTCTAAAGGGGTAAATACAAGTCTTAACCACAGTGTAACTTACAGTTTCCTAAAAAAAAACGTAAATCTGGCAGCTATAGAATACACTATGTGCATTTATAATAGCTATTTTATATATTGTAGTGTCAACATTTTTAAATTAAATGTTTTACATTCACATGAGTCCTGTCATTGTTGTGGGAAAAGTAGCATTTCTACTTGGGTTTTAAATCAAGTTGAAGCATGTTTATGCTTTGTATTTATCCCCAATTGCAGTAATAGTTTGCAGCAATTATGTAACAAGTCAGTGAATAGTCTCTCTGATTTTGACTCTTATGTTTGCAGAATAATTTAGAAACTAGGAAATGCTACTCAATTTCTTAGCGTACAAAATTATTTCAGCCTTGTTTCTAGACTAATTAGGTGACTCATGGAAATGAAACTAGGTAAGAGCAGTCCAGCTTTCTGTGCTTCCTCTTAAAAAAATAAGCTGTTCCGGGTATTTCAACCCATTGAGAATATAAATTTACAGATTGTTTTAGGATTTTGTCTTGTTAGATAACCCATAATGGGTATTTTAAATTTAAAGAAAATTGTAAAGTTGCCTGCTGAGAAACTTCAGTTATTTGTTTTATCAAACTGGTCTTGTTTTCAGTGTAGATACGCTACCTTATGCAAACAATCTATTGCTTCAGCTTGATTTTATTCCATTTTGAAAATTGGCAATGTAAACATTTGAAAAAGCAGTTGAGTCTTTTGTTTGATTTATCTAGAACAATTGTATCTCGACAGAATTTTAATCTGTACCAAGCGACTCCATAATCCAAGAGTTGACCCATCAAGATATCACTGATTGATATTAGACTTTAGCAGGCTAATGAGGCTCCAAAGGTAGATTGAAGCCCAGCGGCAGAACATCACATCTGTCAGACAAACCACTCTGTATGTTTAAATCCAGCAGCTAAAGAAACAAACACAATTTGTCATGTCTTGAATTATTTTTTGGACACATTATAGATAGCTTACTGCTATATTCGTAAATACTTTCATGCTAGATGTGTAGTTGCTAGCATTGTTTATGAACCCTATCTAAAGAACATTTTGGATTTTAGTTCTAGGGATGTTTAGTCCAACAATGAAACAAATTGATACAAGTTTGTAAAACTAAAGACATCAAATATTACAGGACCACATTATGTTAATATGCTGCCTTGGTCTACTTTTTTATTTCTTAAGCTATCACGCCGTTATACAGGTATCTGAAATGTAAGAATTGATTAATTTAAAAGCCTAACCAAAGTGATCATATCAAAGAACTATTAGCTTTATGCTGTATATACTTGGGACATAACTGGGTTGCCTTAGCAGAATTTCATTAATGCAACAGGACTCTGATTAATACAACAGCCCATCCCAACCTATGTATTCTGGAGAATGCCTAAATGGAAGAAAGTTGCAGAAGAGGTAAAGCTGTGAAGTATAGAGTAATGATGATGATGTTCGTCCATCGTATTCGAAGAGGACCTTGACATCTTATCATCACGGGAATTGGGGGGATGTCAAGACTTGCGCGTGAATTGGATTAAAGTGAAGGAGAGGTGCGCGTAGTCAGCCTCACTCTCTTCCCAGATTCCATCTTGCTCCAAATAGCAGGACAAGAGTCGAGACAGTTGGAGATGGGCTGGGCACAGTGGTTGTCTTTCGTGTCTTGCCGTGCTCTTAGCGTACCACATCGCTTGCAGAGACAGCCTTCATGACCGTTGTCCTATTCTAGTAGATTTCATCCACTCAGTCTGCCGGAATCTGACTTCACATGCTTGGGATAAACAAGTCCCTATCTCACAGAAGGTCAATGACCCAACAGCTACTCTCAACCTGGTTTGGCCAGCCAGTCAAAGCTGTTGCCCGGGGTGTGGCTGCTGCGCATGCTACAGCTGCTAGGAGCCACAGGTGAGAGCTGAGTGACAGGTGGGGACCAAAGGTGAACAAGCTACCTTAAAAGGACACGACATGCCCCTACACCCTGAGCATCCCATACACCTTAACAATACAACAGCCTTTACTACAACACATATTCCAATCCTTACCAATCCGTTTGATGATTTCCTCACTTTCGTCTTCAGAATTTGATTCAAAAACTAGGCAATCAAAAGTGCTATCTTCTGGGGAGTCAGGTGAAGCTCTATAAAGTAAAGATGGTAACTTTAGACATCCAATACATTTAAGATGGCATATGACTAATTGCCCGTACATAATAGCATTCCTCTACTGCAGTGGTTCCCAACCTGTGGTACGTGTACCACTAGTGGTACGCGAGGGCCTTCCAGGTGGTACGCGAACACTTTTGGGGTCATGAACGATTTTTAGTTATTTTTTACTTCACATTTACGCCACCCACCTGGTCCCAGCGGCCCGAGAATCCAGTTGCTGGATGCGCGGGGCCAAAAAAGGAACAGTGACTGTTCTGAACTCTATGGAAATAAAGTGATATCTGATCGAATTTAGTTTCTCTGGAACCAGGTGGTACGCGGCGACTGTACGGGACCTCCAAGTGGTACTCTATCACAAAAAGGTTGGGAACCACTGCTCTAATGGGTCTAAGTGACAAACCAGGCTATCAATAAAATTGATTACTTGGTTTTTTCATGCAGGTAACCTAATTCGTCTTTGATATGAGCTAGTTTATCAACAATCCAATGTATTCAAGATAACATTCTATGTGGAAGGGAACATTTAATCATAAAGAGGAACTTTGGTAGAATATGTGCTAAACAGGTAATCAGCATGATTCACAAAGTCCAATAAGGAAATCCTTAAGATTCCTATATTGTTAGTAAAGGACACACAAGCATTTGAATGTAATTGATGGATACACCGTACACTAAAAATTACTACTGCTATTACTACTACCACTACTACATGATTAATGGGACTGGTAAATATAGTCTTGAAATATCTCACCACATGTGGATGGTTTTTCAAAATAAAACTTACAAGCTACAGAAAGCAAAGAGATTGTGGCTATCCAGACGGCGTCCCACACAGGAAATGTCTGTGTAAGAATAACGGAAAAGAACCTGAAAATGGCAACAATTTGCAGTTAAAGCATTGGTCAAAGCTCATTTTTTTGGAATTATTTTATTGAATGTCAATCAAGACAAAATAAAGATTAGATCCACAATTATGAAATAACTATCCTTAGAAACATTTCCAGTGTCTATTTTAAGCATGTATTGCCCAGATTATAAAAAGTAAAGGCAATAAATTATTAAGAAGGCATGATCAAGCACAGTCAGCAAACAAACATTCTAACCTTTGAAGTCATTTTGTGTTGAACAATTACTTCTGTTTCTTTGACATCGAATAAAATTTCCTGAAGAAATAATATTACAACTCTTAATAATGCTATTAAGTGGCAAAGCGTCCCTAAAAGAAACTTAAAATTGGACCTGCTATGTTTCCAATTTTCTTTTCCTGTTTCTTCCTTCCACCCAGACAATATCATAGCAACATAGCTTCAACTGAATCACTTTACAGATCGCTGAATTTACCACTTTAAGAGCTAACACAATAATTTCTGCAGATAACTGAAAAAAACAATGAAAACCAACCCTTTGAAAGTTTCATTAATGTAGCAGCATGACTTTTTAAACAGTTCTATCTACAGTAATCCCTCATTTTTCACGGGGGTTACGTTCCAAAAAGAACCCGTGATAGGCGAAATCCGTGAAGTAGGAACCTTTATTTTTTTTAACCCCTCCTACCCGGCTTCTGCGTTTTCGGCACCCCAAAAAAGCCTGAAAAATCCTCCAACCTCTCCCTCTCTTGACGTCTGCTGTGGCTGCTTTGCACTGATCTCCTGAGCGAGCTTGTAGGCCGTTCCCTCGTCGATTTGGCATGAACGGCCATTTTCCCTCAGGGAAAGCTGACAGCGCAGCCCGCCCTACAAACTGATGAGCGGCAGTCCTTCTGCGCACGCGCAGAGCTCATCAGACCGCTTTACTCGCCTGCCGCTGCCAGACTGAAGCAGGAGACCACCACGCAGGCACAGAACTCATCGGAGAGGTTTGCGAGTCCCTTTGCCTCTGACTGCCTGGCCGCCCACGCAAATCCGTGAAGCAGCGAGACCGTGAAAGGTGAACCGCGATATAGCGAGCGATTACTGTATATGCAATGATCACATTTCTGCCTAAGATGGCAGAGCAAGAATTGAATGTGTTGACTTGATATCTAGACCATTAAAAACCCACACAAGCAAGTGAGCTATAATATTTGGGTGAGACAAGTTGAACAAGCCAGTCCAGCTTAACACTGGCTGCCAAAGTCAGCCATCACTTACTGTAAATTACAGGTAAACCAGGAACAGGCAATTTAGCATCTTCCTTTAGATGTTTTGGGTACAGTTTTCACTATTGATAAATACTGGCTGGGATAATATAAACATATTCTACTTATTACAGTTCTGCAGTTCTTTCTGATAACTGAAAATTCTTCAAGATTACATATATTTGATGGATTTTGTTGGGTAGCATTGCCAGAGTGACCTAGATTTATGTTCCTTAAACTTTTCAAAACCAGGGAAAAAAAGGGACACTGAACTAAAATGGGCACATGTAGTCCTCAACTTGTGGGGGTCACTTAGCAACTATTTCAAATCATGACAGTTTCCCCCCCCCCTCCGAAATTACTTACAACTCAGTTCCAAAGTTCTAATGGCAGCCCTCCCCACCCCCCAGTCACACGACTACATTTTGAGTGCTTGGCAACCGGCCTACATTTATGGCTGTCTGCAGCATCCCATGGTCACAAAACCACAATTTACAACATTTTTGCCAAAAACTGCCGTTTATGTCTAATCGGGGGGGGGGGGGGAAACATCCCATAGCGAACACGGGGTTAATTTAACCACCATGACATTTGCTTTATGACTGCAACGTTCACTTTAGGACGGAGGCATTCACTTTAGGACCACTGTGTTCACTTAACAACTGCTGTTCGCTCAATGACCATCACACAAAAAAAGTCCCAAAGGTGCTTTTTCAAGAAGCAACTGGGCTTTCTGGTTTTTCTCTGAAGACATTTCGCTTCTCATCCAAGCAGCTTCTTCAGAACTGGATGAGAGGCGAAAAGTCCAGTTGCCTTTTGATAAAGCACCCTTGGGACAACCACGAGCTGGATGACTGAGAATCTCCAAAGACACCACAAAAAAGGTTGTACAATGGGATTTGGTCACATGATGACTCATTTTATGGCCAGGCACCATTACAGTTGTGACTTGAGGGGTACCAGTATATGTAAAACATTCCATGCTCGTACTGCCATAGACCAGTAAGGACTGAGCAGGTCTGTGCCCAGACTCAAGCCCAGAGGTTTTCATCAGGCATGAACCTGATGTGTGCACATTCTGGAAGACGTGTTCAGGGATGAGAAGTAGCAGAAAAGGAGAAATACGGTGCTGGGAAGATGATAGAAAAATCAAAGGGAGGGACAAAGTGCATAGCAAAGAAGGTTTAGGTCAGTCCTTCTCAAATAGTGGGGCGCCCCCCCTGGGGGCCTCGGAACGATGCCAGGGGGGTGCGTGTGACCCCGGGGAACATGCGTCGTCCCCCTCGATCGATTCCCCCAGACGGGGAGTGTTTTCTCAGTTGCATGCTGCTCCGAGCCAGGAAGAAAAGGCGGCCAGGCGGGGCGGGGCGGCTGTGTGAGTTCTTGTTGTTCTCGGCGGGCGCCGCGGTAGCCATGAACGGCATGGCGAACCTGCTGCTGGACAAGGAGGAGCATCCTCTGAAGCTGGGCGAAAGCTTTGAACGGCAACCTAAAGCCTCCTTCCACACCATTCGCTGTGAGTGCCCGGCAGAGGCGACGCTTATGGGCCAGGCCGGCGACCCCAAAACATCGGCTTGATTAAGCTGGCTTGGCCCCGTGTCAAAAGAGGGCCCTAACCACAGTAGCCTATGCCTGTCTAACCGAAAACAGGCTCCACTGAGTTCAATGTGACTTACTCCCAGGTAAGTGGGTAGAGCAGCCTTCCCCAGCCAATAGTTTGCTTGCAGCTTATAATAAGTAAAATAATAAATATTAACATTAAAATTCCATTGGGGCCCAGATCGGAGAGTTGGGGGCGCGCAAAATGTGGACTTCTTCCTGGGGGGTGGTGGTAACAGAAAATAATTGAGAAGCACTGGTTTAGGTGAAGATGGGGAGAGGGGCAGGTTGGGTGTGCTGCATTGGATTCAAATATGGCAGCAGCTACATGGTTACAAAGGGAAGGAAGAAATTGGAAAGATCAGCCGGAAGAGAAGAGGGGAGAGGGACACCAGGTTTCTCCTACTCATCTCATAAGACTTTTTCCTTTCTCGGGAGAAGTATGGCAAATTGAAGACAGCTTGGCAAATGCAGAACAGATGATCATGGCAAAGATCAAGCAATCAGTGTCTAGACTGGTTCCTTGGAACCTCCTCTTCCAGATAAAGAGATGGTGAGCTACTGCCACATGTGCTCACATGGCTGTTCCTTTTATGGAGATCACAGGCCAGCAGTTTTCTGCCGGTCTGAGCACTGGGAGATGAGGGAATTAGCCATCTTGCTCGCAACCATGTCAGAGGCTTTTAAAAGTACCCTGTCAACCTCATGGGGCAAACCAAATAAGAATCACAACCTGATGAGCTAATTCTATTTTATTGCACTTACAATGCAATAACTTACAATGTTTCATTCAGCGACTGTTTGAAGTTGCGTCATTGCTGAATGAAAGGACTTATGACATCTGCCAAAAGTTATGACCACTATAGCAATCCCACAGTCACAAGAATGAAATTTGGGCACTTGGTAATCTGCCCACCCTTATTGGCTGACGCCAGAGACTCCCACTGGGTCACACACCCTCCTCTCCACCCCTCAGCACAGCTCAGTTATTTGCCTTTTCCATAGATCTCCTACGGAGATCATGTTTGGGAAGGAGATCCAACTGCTCTGCCCCTCGGCCTCTGTATAAAGTAGGGAGGCCACATTGTCAGAGAATTGGTAATGAAAGCAGTGTACCAATTAAGGCACCTCCAATGTCCACTGTTGCCTCCCATGATTTCTTAATGTGAATATACATATAATACGAAGGCCTGGCAAGAAAGGATGAAGTATGGGGGTCACCTTAATCCACTATAACTTTCATTTAAAAAGAAAAAAGAAATACGGGAGAAAACAACGGGATTTTGCGACCTGTCCATCTGCAGAATAGAAACAACTGATGAAATAGATTTCCCCTTTACTGTAACAAATCTGTTCCAAAAGATGAAGAGGTCTGGAGTCAATTGGAAAGGCATGGATGATCAAGGAGAAATTCACTTGGATGATGAGTTGCTGAATGTATTAGGTTGAACTCACCATCATGCAACAGAATAAAATCCATAACTGAGCTTCACTAAGATTAGCTACCCTATAAGCTTATGTATTTTCAGGCCTTCATGAAATACTAAATGAAAGAAAAATGGTCCTTGAGGTGTTCAGTCAGTAAATGTGTTGCAAAATGGGTATCTGTCTATATCTGCCTCAAACGGTGGACTTCTGCTAGTTCTAATCTAGAAAATTTTGATACTTGATTTACTTCTCATACATGATTTAATGGCACTTCTCAAGGCATTTCCTATTAAAAGCAAAAGTTCAGCCACGTTCTGCCTTTAACTTAGAGACTTTTCTTTACAGAATTTGTTACACAGAACATGCTTTTATCTAAAATATAAGCCTTATCACCTGTGGTTGCTTCTCAATTCAAATAGCCCTAGCATCTAAATCCCTATTGACTTTATTAATTAAATTATCAAGATTGCCATCAAAATGGGCTGTAGTGATCAAGATTCAATCTGCTTCTTCGTTTAAAAAGCATAACTTAAAATAATGATTTATGAGGAAAATAAAGTAGTTTGATAAACATTCATCTCTTATTCCCAGCATTAATCTTACCTGCTGTGGTAAATACTTATCTAACACCATGGGTATGCCTACGTCTAATATGCCTTTGCCTCCATACTGGAAAAGAAACCAAAAGATGAACAAAATGTGAGAAAAATGCAGACCTAAAAGTAGGATTGAAAACTGAACAACCCCGCTTTTCTCTTTAGAAACATAGTCTCACCTTTCCTACATTGGCCTGGCCTAAGTATCGCAGATTGTACAGGAGTCTATGGAGAAATGAGATTAAACAATTAGTTCAAGAAATCTATGCATAGTTTCTTTATTTTCACATCAAGATGCAGCATATGAAAGAAATCCAAAAGCAAACTGAAGTTGCCTTCACAGCAGTTTAGGACTGAAGAGCTATGCTTGTTTCCCCAGCCTCTCGATCAGTAGTCCTTACTAACAGCAGAGGAAGAGTAGTTCTACTACTACTGTAGTAGACAGTACTTCTATCATGTCTCACTAATCATGCAATCAAATAGTCTTAGTATCGTCAAGACAGAAACCAAAAGTCCTGTTTTTCTAAGAAGGACATATATATGTTAATAGGGCACCTCTTATATTGATCAGTTAAGGTAAAATATATAAATACAGTTGATAATAACTATGAAATAACAACAACAGCAAAAATGATACAGTGGATAACAAGTACCATACTAAAAAAATATTAAAAATTGATTGGTGTCCAATATTATGGGAGCAGACTTTTGCCAATACACTCAAATAATGAGAAAGAGTATTAAGTAATCCAAAGTGTTCTTTTTATTGCTGAGATTTGAGCTCAAATCTCTGAAGTCCAGGAAATGATCTGCTGAGATTCTCCAGTCTTTTGCCTCAGTACATGAACCTACAAGGGCAGCTCTGGTCTGCTACTTAGCTTTCATGGATTTCTTCCCTATTTCAGGAAGGGAGGTGCGTTCCACTAAATTAATTTTGTATACTGCCAGTAAGAAAATATTTATTTAGTATTCAGATTGCAATTCCCAGGATTCAAAACTGCATCCCGCACACTTCCAGAGAGCTGGGCTATATCATCAAATTTATACAAGGCAGCTGAGTAAAACCTAGATGGCATGCCACACGGGTGATTGAGAAATGCAAGACTGCATTGTGAGTTTTCTCTATAATAATAGATGAAAATGGTGAATGGAAGAAGTTGATCTATCCCAGTTTGGGATACGTTCTATAGAGAATAAGCCATATAAACATGCCTGTGCCATCCACATTCCACAATGCAAAACATTTCCCTTCCACTGAATCTGGTACTTCCAGAAGGAGAGCAGGAGGGAGAGCTCCCTTAGACCATATGGGTGCTAAAGAAACAGCTTGTATGAGAACAGGCTGAAAAAAAATGTTTTAAGCAATAGAATAGCATTTCCTAGGCTAGTTTGACCATTAGCTGGCTATTCTCCAACATGACTTCCTTGTCACAGTTTTATAAGAGAGCAATGCATATATTATGATGTCTTCTCTAAATCTAATTCTCTTTCTGCACTCAGAAGAAATTGTGTATGCTCTCTTACAAATGCCACAAAGCATTACTTTGCTCTACCTACCTACCTACCTACCTACCTACCTACCTACCTACCTACCTACCTAATCACACAAAGAAATCAGAACCTGACCATAAGTGGCCTGTCTCAATTAAAGATCGTTTTCCACCTTTATTCCAAATCTACTACTTTTATTGTAACAGCTAGCCAAACCATGAGTGGGTTTTCCATAGGAAAAAGTGGGTTTTTCCATGAGTGGAAAAGCCTAAAACTTTTAAAACTGAAGATCTCCATAGCACTCCCCTAGTGCATCTACAATTTGCTGATGATTCAGTGCAGGTAACCTACAACTCCATCTTTTCTGTAGCCACCAGAAATGAGGTTTGTGAGATCTGTTCTGTTTCAGGAGGGGTGTTCAAAAGTATGTGTGTCTGCCACACTTTGTCTGACATTTGAAAGAGGCTGGCTCCCTTCCAGGATTGCCTCTCAAGCTAGAGACTACAAACTGCAACAGCTGAAGGACCAGTGGGTTAGATTTGGGAAATGATCTATGCACCCAACCAGTGGTGATGAGGTAGGACTTGTGAAAATCTGCCACACTTTTGTTTTCATAATTGTCCCGAGCAGCCACTACCTGCCTCCTTGCAAACTTCGCTCCTCATTCTCTTCTTTAGGTTTGTGTTCATGTTGGAGTTGGAAGCTGGGGATTTTCTCTCTGAGAACTTTTAGATAGGGCAACAATGGCTTGAACATTCCTCCATCGTGCCATTTCCACCGGATTAGGCGAAAGCTTAGTGGTTTGCCTTTCAGCTTCTGCAGTACTGAACCAGCCTGCAATGAACAGATACATGGATGATCAGCAAGGGCCTCCTAACATCATCCTCTAGATTAGTTATTCCCTGTCCTTGTAATAAATCTGGAGCCAGGGAAAGCTGATCTAAATGGTCACTCTGGTTACTACTAGGATATGTCAGTGAAGCTTGTTAACTTATTGACTGGGTATTTTCCTAGTGATTAGAAACCATAGCACAGTATCTAAGTTGTTATCACTGAGCATATAAGAGTTACCATGTCTTTTGCTAGCATATTCTTATTATGGTGAATCCCATAGTCAACCGTATGTTTAGATTGGATTTGGCATTTTTGTTCAACTATTGAGTCCTGCTCAAGGGATAGGCAGACATTCTAAGCTGTTCCAAATAAAGCTGCCTTTTGCAATTGACTGATGAGTATTATTATATATCCAACAACATGAAATCACAGCTGCCAGTTTGTTAGCTGGTATTAGCGTTCGCACATATGACGTTCTTCCCAATAACCTAAGATGTTGTACAGTAATGTATTAGTATAGAATCTGTGTGGATCCAAGCCATGTGACCTTTTATAACTAACGGGTGAAAATTTTGTCAACACACAGATTTTCTATGTGGCGTCCAAAATCTTTTGGTATGGCACCTGTGTGCCAATAACTGCTGGGATTACTATGGCCAGCTAATAATAATCTTTCAATTTAGATTTTCAGACTTTGATACTTTGTGATCTTCTCCAATTGGTGCATTTTAAAACATCCACCAAGGATTATTATTTTATCCCACCTTTTTTCATATATAAATCAAGATGGAAAATATACTAACACTATAACAAGGTGGGTTAGGCTGAGAGAGATTGACTGACTGGATGACACCTACTTGGTTTTCATAACTGAGAGGCCTAGCACCTTCAACAATACATCAAACTGGCTCTCTAATATGGTATAATATGTGGATCACTACCCTGTTTCCCCCAAAATAAGACATCCCCTGATAATAAGCCCAATCAGGCTTTTGAGTGCATGGCAATAAGGCCAAACACTTATTTCAGGGTTCAAAAAAATGTAAGACAGGGTCTTATTTTCGGGGAAACACAGTAATAGATTCTTCAGTAAAATGTTGTAGTGTGGAGCGCTTCAGTTCCTAATGCCTTCCACGAAGCTCATCCACATTTCTCAACCACTCATTTCCCCACCATTTTTCTTCCTTGGGATCTGTCAGCATTCTGGATTCATCCACTGTATGTTGGATGAATCCATGGTTGTTGGTCTATTTTAGAGTGTCCTTCCCTGATAACAGTTTTTTTTTGTTTCTAAAGACTTTTGTTTTTAATACTTCTGCAAATAGTGCAGTCCCACCAAACTTATCATTGCCTCTTTATAAAATGGAAAGATGCTGTTTTGCCTACATATTGATATAATGAAAGAATTAAAATTGGCTCTTAGTATAAAGATTGCAACCAGTTGGGACCATACCTCTTAAGAGAAGCTTCTATATATATATTTACTTTACAGAATTGTACATAACCATTTGAGAGTGATAGCTACTGTACTTCAGACAAGATCGGATGATTTTTTAAAATCTTCTCTTCCTTTAAAAAGTTCAAGAGATGACATGTTCTTTAGCCACACTTCATTTTAATTGTTATTCTTTATGTTTTGAAATGCTAAGGACCATTATTCCAAAGTGTTCTTTGGCTTTGATAGGTGCCCTCTCTCTCTTTTTCCCTATTTTTTTTTAACACACTGTATAAAACAGTCTTGGTCCCTATGCCTCAGCATGCTGTGCCTGAGATAAGAGTTGAAATGAACCATCTGTTCTGAGGAAGATATGGCAGACTGAATAGTCATTGCATTGATACTAAGCATCGCTATTCCAAGTAAGCCACCCATTCTTCTTCATGATCTCCATGCAACAGACCTTATAAGTTTGTATCTGAACATTCTATGTTGACTCCCACAGAAGGTCATCTCCTGGAGGGGTAATATGGATGGGGAGGGGATGGGGAAGTATGCTAATAGTGGGGTACAGTTTTAACTCTTTAGTCCTTAAATAAACCAGTAATATCCAAAATTTACATTTCTGAAATCTTAAATAATAATCCTAAGTAGAAATCTCATAAATATTTAAAAGATTTTAAAAACCTGGTACGTTTCTACATCCCTCCCGCCTTAATTTTTCATCTTGATCTCCAGGTCAAACCCAAGAGTTTTTGTTCAATACAGTTCCCATAGCAACAGTGCACAGCCATCTCTTCCCTTTATTTTCAGGTCAAAGTAGCAAACAATACACCAACTTTCCCTCCTCCATCTCCAGGGATCAGGATGTTCCTCCCTCCCATACCTGTCCATTACATGCCTTCCTCAGTGAAGATCCATTTATCTCATCAATGACATCTCCAACTAGTACTACCTCATCCACCTCTGCCTGGCTCTTTGGAAGCACGGCTATTATGAAAATCCGTCCATTTAAATACCTGATATAAAAAAGAAGAAGAAAATAGAACTACCCTTGAAGAATTGAATTGTTAGAAACTCAAACAAAAGAAAGTAATGAGGAAAATAATGAGGTTGGGTACAGCACATTAGGAAAATAATACACTGATTAGTCACAATTCAAACACACATAATAGCAATAGCACTTAGATTTATATACCGCTTCACAATGCTTCACAGCCCTCTCGTGGCCAGGAAACCAGATCTTGTAGAGGCAGTTTTTTGTTTGAATGGTTTAGATCAGGGGTCTCCAACCTTGGCAACTTTAAGCCTGGCGGACTTCAACTCCCAGAATTCTGGGAGTTGAAGTCCACCAGGCTTAAAGTTGCCAAGGTTGGAGACCCCTGGTTTAGATTACACTCCTATCTGTACTGGCCAGCAAAGCTAGTGCTAAGGCATGATGGAAGTTGCAGATCAAAACACCCTGAAACTGGTTACATATTGTACTGGAAATTACCTGAAGATGAAGATCTGATGTCAATTTTTTTTTTAGGAAAAGGAACGGAAGTGGAAAGTTGATACGATAAGTGTACTGAATTAATTGAGGAGGGTCCAGTTCAAATGACTAGCTCTTTGGGACCACTTGCCATTTGAGATGCATTAGGTTGAAATATTGCAAAGAGGTTCAGTTGCTAAGATATAAACATATACTGGAAATAGTTAAAAATACTGTATCATTAATTTTGAGCAGAGAAGCAAAACTTTGAAAGTAAATGTTTTCCTGTCCATAATTTTGTTTAGCTCATCCACCACTAAGTTCAAAATACCACATGTAAAGTTATATTGGACAGGGGTCAGAATTTGGAGAAGGTAATTTATACACAGAAAACATGTTAAGTAGTCCTTTCTAAAAAAAATTCTCAAATTCCTTCCTAAATTTGTTTTTTCTTTTAGATAATGTCCAAGCTTTACAATAAACTAATCTATCTGACAGATGGATTACAAGAAGAAAATGCTAAACAATGTATAGTGGTTTAATAAGCTGCTGCATTTAACAGAAACAGGGTATATATTCTTAATTTACTGATGGATGCAGAGTTTAATACCTTTGGTCTATATACAAGGAACTCATTAACATAAATTTGTTTCTTTGACCTAATAATAGACAAGCCAATATGGTAGTATCTGGCCCAATTATATCCACCTGAGAAAGTATTTCAGCTCAGTTGTTGAACTTTTACCCAAGTATCTTTTCTTATATTTCTTTTCAGCAGCTTGTGAGCAATGTCCAGTGAAATCTCAGAAGTTGAGCAGAATACATAATATAAAATGGAACTAAGTTAGCATTGTGTGTCAACAGTTGGATTGGTTTGGCTTAATGAACCATTATGTTTTGTAAACCATGGTTTATTATGACTTATTGTTGTATGTGAGTCCAGATACTGTGGCTTATTCAATAAACCACAATTAAAAATCATAGCTTGGCATGATCTATGAATCCAGCAATTGTTTTATTGATTGGATCTTAATGGCTGCTAAAACCAAGGATCAGAAAGCCATATATGAAAGGGTCAAATATCTTACCTCAGCACCATTCCCAATTCCCGGCAAGGGACAGTTTCATAAGTCTGGCATACCTGGAAAGCATGATTTGTCAGTAGAACTTCCAGCACATTTGAAGGAATTTTCCTTCATCAAGCTTTCATCATTGACAAAAATGGGGCATTTTGCTTCCATTAGGGCTTCTAAATACAACCACTCTTATGTAGCTTCCATTAGATGGGATGAAGTATGAAGGTGGCAAGTCAGTCAGTCAGTCAGTCAGTCAGTCTGCCTATCTATCTATCTATCTATCTATCTATCTATCTATCTATCTATCTATCTATCTATCTATCTATCTATCTATCTATCTATCTATCTATCTATCTATCTAATCTATCTATCTATCTATCTATCTATCGATCTATCTATCTATGTATCTATCCATCCATCCATCCATCCATCCATCCATCCATCCATCCATCCATCCATCCATCTCTATCTATCTATCTATCTATCTATCTATCTATCTATCTATCTATCTATCTATCTATCTATCTATCTATCTATCTATCTGATTTGTACCTGCCCATCTCACCTCAGTGACTTTGGGATTTTATAAGTAACATCATATATAATATTAAAATGTGACTAAAAAAGCCCAGTTAAGCTCTGGATGTCAGGAGACAAAGATGAATGCCTACTCACTCTGGGTGGTGAGTATATTCTTTCATAAGGTGACAATGAATAAAGTTTGGGAAGTATAGTGTGCCAGACATGGGTGCACAGAACACAATTGTAATCTTTAGTAGAAGAAATGTATGAATGTAAGAAATTAGGTTCATTGTACATTTGATTTTGAGAAACTGTATAATAAAATGATAACCTTCAATTTGAAATGTTCTACGTTAAGTTAACAGTTGTTTAGCATGATAACAGTTGTACATTGGTAAGTAAGGCATGCACAAAGATAAATGGAATGCTTAGCAAAAGGTCTAACATTGAGGAAGTGGTAAGATAAGGACATGTGACGTTTCCTTTGCTGCTTACTGTACTTAGGCATAAGATAAACAGAACGGTGATGTCAGAGGTGTGTTGATTGGGATATGTACTTTTTATGCATAGGATGCCATACTGTTAAGAACCTGAATGATAGGCAAAAAAATTAAAATAAAGCTGTATATGCACAAGCCATATAGATTCCAAAATTAATTTAATACTAATGTAACTAATGTAATGAAGATAGCTGTATTTTATAGAACAAAATTGAGTTAAGAGTTTTAACTTATATATAAATGGCGAAGACTAAGTAAATCAATGATTTGTATACCTATCATGTTTACTAAATATGGGGAAATTTTATGCATGTTTCTATGAACATAAGTACTTGAAAGGGACTTTATGAAGGTTCCTGAAGCCTTGAAATCTCCATTTATTTACAAAGGAAAAAACAGAATTGCAGTTATAGGGTGAAACAAAATCATTAATTGTAGGGAAAGTAGAATTCTAAGGCAGAATCAGTTTTAACACAACTTGAATTAAATTATCCTTGATCTTGAGAGCTAAGAGGGGGAACCAATCATAGCATTTCTATATGTTGCTCCCAGCACCTCTCACAATTAGTCATGCTATAGGAGTTGTAAAGAAGTCATAATTATGCAAATGCAGAAGCCTATCTCAATTTAATGCACTAAATCAAGCACAGTTTAGAAACATACTGGGCAAGTTTAAGGCCCAATTTGATAGCATGAAACTATTTTGGTCTTACCATAGTATCTTTTCTCTCCACAAAAGAGTAGTAAACATGTTTATAACAGATACAATTTAAGAACAATTATCAAACTGACAGCCTGTTTCCATGATCCAGTAAAAGTCAGAGCTCTAAACCCTTAGATACAATTGAAATACTGAAAAGACAAATGCTTAAAATTTCAACAAAAACATATATAATGGAAACAATACTGTTTGAACTTGAGGCTCAAATTTCATAGACATGGTTTTTTTTTGTAACTGAGGTTGGATGCATGATTAGAAAGCACATTAAAAGCTCATTATCAAATTCAAAAATATGCCCAAAATGCAGATTTCTAAGAGTTCCATGTCCCTGTCACCAGTTCTGTGTAAGATAGAATAAAAATTAAATTCCAGCCCCAAAGATGAAATGCCAGTTTGGTTTTCCTGTCATGAAAATGTTAAGGCTCGCACGATCAGTAAAAATAGACAACAGCAGAATATTATGAGTTATAAATCAGAACAGGAGAACATAATTAATTATATAATAGATAGCATCAAAGAAAGAAAAATTAAGTATCTCTTACCGGAAGTTGCCAGCTTTCATCCAAGAAACTGGAATTCTGCAAACAAAAATTCAACAATCTATAACACCCATAATTAGTGATTAAACAGGAAGGCTGAAAAACAGCAAGAATATCAATAAATCCATCATAAGAAAGATAAAAAAAACCATGATCCAAAGCTATCAACTACTGTACCTGCAAATCTAAGAAGAAATTCATTTGTGTAACCACCAACATCATGGAGAAGAAAGGCTCTGGAAAGCAAAAAAAAGAAGTTATTATCCAATCACTGACCAGTACTGTAGTAATTTATTAGAATGTCATAGAAATGTTTATGGGGGCACAACAAATGGACATTTTGTTGCAATGAGATTCAGACTTCCCAAGATAATATTCAAGAAAATGTCAAATACAGGCAGGATTATAAACTAGCAAAATTTACTTTAATCTCAGATCAGAAGGCAAGCACATTAAAACCTAAAGTGAGGAGGAGGAAACATATATTCATACCCATAATGCTGTGCACTTTCAGGATAACTGCCTTCACACAAACTGCTGAAAGGGGTAAACTATAGTTAAGCCAAGGAATGAGATAAGAAAATGAAATAAAGCTACATCTAATTTTCATCAGCATCATTCACTATTCCTCTCTCTATATTTCTATTCTTATTTCTACCACAGTCATTCACCATTTCATACATTAACATTGATGTTCATAATTCTGGTCCCTTTCTTTCTGAAGGACTTCTCAGTTCCTTCCAATCATGATTTCTGCTCTTCCTTTCCTTTCAGTCCTTCAAATAACAGAATTTAACAGATTTAACAGATTAACAGAGTTGGAAGGAACCTTGCAGGTCATCTAGTCCAACCCCCTGCCCAAGCAGGAGACCCTACATCTGCCTCTACCTAGGATCGAATTCACAACCTCCTGATTGTGAGACAAGAGCTCCACCTCTAGGCCACAACAGCCCTATCAAATATTTTAATATTTTAAATAGTCCAATTAATTCATTCTGCCTATATTTTATTTATGAAATTTATAGCAAGAGCAAGAGCACTTAGACTTATGTACCGCTTCATAGTGTTTTACAACCCTCTCTAAGCTGTTTAGAGAGTCACCATATTGCTCCCAACAATCTGGGTTCTCATTTTACCTTACTCAGAAGGATGGAAGGCCGAGTCAACCTTGAGCCAGTCAGAATCGGACTCCTGGCAGTGAACAGTGAATTAGCCTCAATGCTGCATTCTAACCACTGCGCCACCACGGCTCCTATTATCTTGCTATCAGTAGCAACTCTGAGCAGCTATATGACCAAGTCATCTCCACATACTTTTTATTGGTACTGATCACTTTATTTTTGTATTCTGTCACAATATTTTAGCACCTATTCATTCCTGACCAAGAGTTTTACCACAGAGTTCTTAATTTACCTCTCTTTATTTCTGTTTGTCCTAACATACCCAACTTTCACTTGCATATAAAAATCAGGCAGAAATATGCTCTAATAAACATTTTTGGTTTTTTCATCATTCGTTTCTCACAGTAGAACTCATACAGCCCTCCACTTTTCAACCAGCATTTATATATCATAACTTTTGTCCATTCGCTTTATCAATCTTTATTGTATATTTTGCCAGGTATACAAATTCCTCTGCTTGTTCTTGGTTTTTTTTTCTCATTTCTTTTTTTTTTTTCATTTCTTCACTGTTAAATACAACTTCTTAGCCTTTAATATATTCAGATCCATTCAGTTTACGGGGTCACTCAATTTTACCTAACATTCACTTCAAATCATTTGGAAGTCCAGCTAACAAGACGGCATTGTTTTCATACAAAAGTATAGGAACATTCAGGTTCTCAACAAATTTGCAATATTGCCACAAGCACTTAAAAAACATATTCCATAAACACATTTAAAAAAACCAATGTAACATCACACATCTTTGCCTTATTAATTAACTTATTAATGAGCTGAGGTGGTGCAGCAGTTAGAGGCAGTACTGCAGGTCACTTCAGCTGACTGTGATCCGCAGGTCAGCGGTTCAAATCTCACCGGCTCAAGGTTGGCTCAGCCTTCCATCCTTCCGAGGTAGGTAAAATGAGGACCCAGATTGTTGGGGGCAATATAAATATACATTGCTTACTGGTGTAAACCGCTTAGAGAGTGCTTGCACTATGAGGCGGTATATAAATCTCACTAAATAAATAAATAAATAAATAAATAAATAAATAAATAAATAAATAAATAAATAAATAAATAAATAATTCATTGTTTAGAGTTAAGCCATTTGCTAAGCATTACATTTATTCTCTTCTATGTTTTATTTCCATGATGTACAGCTATTTTATCACATTCACCAACCATCAACTTCATATCTGTGCAGAACATTTTATAATTCAAGGTTATTCACTATAATATCATACGATTTTTCAAAATTAACAAATTTATACTAAACTTATTTTCTCATGTTCATTTCTCAGTATGCTATTCTCCAGATGTATTAGACTTCATTCTCCCAACCATTACCTTGGGGTAAGATGGGAGCCTATACATTTTATAAATAAATAAATAAAATAAACCAGCACCTCTAGGGTTTTTATGCCGAGCTTGAAGCCTCCACTCACTTAATTAAATTCATATTTTACTCTTCCTCCACAGATCTTTTAGTGAAATAGCAACTCTGAGCATCTCACAAAATGACTGGAACATATAGACAACTGCTTCATAAAATGCCTTGAAAATAAGTGATTTGCAACTCCCAAATTATCTGAATCCCTATATAAAACTTTGATGAAGACAAGATGGATTTGCACCTTTCTACATCTGTATGGGGAAAGTTTCTTCACAGCAAGAGATGAATGTAAACCGGTTTTTGGCAGCAAAATGTGTTTCCTTAATTTAGATGGTAGGGAATAGGATATCCCAAAGTTATTATGGAATGATGCCATGAAATTAAATTGTGCACTACACTGTTGGTATCCTGGGCATCTGGAGAGCATTGGGTTGTGGAAAGCTGTAGTAGCATTTTTTTTCTTGTCTGAGAAAGGAGAAGATTCTAAATTAGAGAGATTCTCAGAGAGTTTTAGGAGATACCTAAAGGAACAAAAAAGAATCAAACAAGAGCTAAAAGAAAGCAATACTAGAAAGAAAGGGGCTACACAATGTAAAAAATGAAGAAAATAGGAAAGGGGAAACCGAGGAAAGGAAAAAGAATGAATAAGGCTATTCAAGATACACAACACTGAGAGTAATTAAAACCGAATATTTGGTCTCCTTTAAATCTAACACAATAACAAATGGCCACTAATATTTTTTTGGATTGAACTTTTTCCAGACACCTGGCAAAATTTAAGTTACAGGTACGGTAGTCCTTGACTTACGACCACAATTGAGCCCAAAATTTTGGTTGTTAAGCGAGACATTTGTTGCACCCTTTCTAGCGACAGTTGTTAAGTGAATTCTTGCAGTTCTTAAGTTAGTAATTTGTTCGACAGAAGGTTGCAAAAGCAGTTCACATGATCCCAGGACACTGCAACCATCGTAAATATCAGTCAGTGGCCAAGCAGCTGAATTTTGATCATATGACCATGGGAATGCTGCAACAGTCATAAGTGTGAAAAATGGTCATAAGTCATTTTTTTTCAGTGCCGTTGCAACTTTGAACAGTCACTAAATGAACTGCTGTAAGTCACAACTACCTTTACTTATATTTTAAAAAACTATTACAATAAAAGCTGCCAATCTTCTGGTCATAAATGTGTGTTCAGACTCGTGACCTAGGTGAAATTAATTTCCAAAGGGCAATGGTACTGTACAAGTAGTCCTCAACTTATGACCATTCATTTAACAACAATTCAAAGTTATGACAGCTTTGGAAAAAGTGATTTACAACCCACCTTCACCCTTACAACTACAGGTAGTCCTCGACTTACAACAGTTCAAAGTTATGTCACTGAAAAAAATGACTTATGATAATTTTTCATAATTACGACCGTTGCAGCATCCCCATGGTCAACTGATCAAAATTCAGACACTTGGCAACTGACTCATATTTATGACGGTTGCAGGGTCGTAATCACTTTTTGCAACTTTCTGACAAGCAACGTCAATGGGGAAGTCAGATTCACTTAACAAGCATGTTAATAACTTAACAACCATAGTGATTCACTTAACAACTGTGGGCAAGAAAGGTCGTAATTCACTTAAACATTTCACTTAGCAACAGAAATTTTGGGCTCAATTGTGGTCGTAAGTTGAAAACTATCTATTGCACTCCTCCCTCAGTCATGTGATTGCAATTCAGGTACTTGATAAGAGGGTCACATTACAATTGGTTGCGATGTCCTACCTGCATTGAAAACAGCTGAGGATACAAACCTTAGTGACAGGTGAATCCTATTGCCCATTAAAAAGCACCACACAGCTGATCTTAATAGATTTTTTTTTTACCCAAAAGAAGTATCATGAAAGAAACAGTGGGAAACTGGGAACAACACATTGTTTGAACTTTCTCCTCCACTCCTAGAAGAGTCTGTAAATGAAGCAGGGCCATTGCGTAATAAGAACTCCACACCAAAGGAATCATATCGTATTTTTAAAAAATTAAAAATTATGATTGCAGGAATAGAAAACTTGCAGCCTCAAGGTTTCAATTCCTTTTTTTTGCAGCTTTCACAACCCCTTCTTTGCTAGGACTGTTAGAAATTAATGGCACAACTTCTTGCCAAGTTGAAGTAGGTGGAGGGAGATGAAAACTACAGTGTAAACCTGAAAATAGGCACATCATGCTTAAAGCAAAAAAAAAAAAAAAAAAAAAAGACACCCGTGAAAGTCCACTTTTACCAAAATGTATGAGTTGGGACTTTCACTTTATGGCTCTTTACTCTTGAAAAAAGTTAATGCTGGCTTTGGCCTTTAAAGGATGGTCTATGTTTTACAGGCTAAAATTCACTCCCTCAGTTACTGTCTAAAAATGTACAGTACAATCAGGGTGGGTTCTAACTTACCTCGCCGCCGGTTTGCTTCCTCCTGTGTGAGTGCACACGCATTGTGCGCCGCATGGTCGCGCTGCATGAGCGCACGTGCAGTGCCAAAAACCAAGCTTCTGGGCATGCACAGAAGCCAAAAACAACTTCAGAGCCAGTTCGGGGGTGTGGCCAACTGGCGATCGGTCACAGTTCGGCGAGCAGGGGCAAATTCCCGCTACCGGTTCTATTGAACTGGTCTGAACTGGGAGCAACCCACCTCTGAGTACAATGATGTATGCAAGGAGGCATCTTGAGAGGGTAGCATAATGATAGAACAGAATCTTACCTGAAAATTCTTCATTGCTCAGGATGGATGTTATTGGATCATAACACTGAAATCAGATTATAAAAACAAACATACAGTGCACTAAGAATAATTTAAATAAAATAATTTATTATGATACAGATGTTTAAATATGAAACATGTGTATTGTAATAAGAGATAATAAGTGAAAATCAAGCAAGAAGAATAAATTTGAAACCTGGCATGTTAAATGTAGACTAGTATTGGAAAACTGTCAAGACTTCACAGGATGTAAAAATAGTAACCCACTCCATTTTTCTGCTAACTAAAAACCCCAATGACTGACATTTCCAGTCAGAACAATGTCAACACGATATTGCAAGATGATCTTCCCATTAAAGTATCCAGTGGGCTACCAGAGAAAAGCAGAGGACAAGTACAAGGAGCACTGGTCCTTTGATGTAATTAGATTAAAATTATAAATGATGTCCGACTGCAGCTGTGCCTGGGAGGAAAAGCAAAGATCAGTGGTGCAAAGATAGCTACACCATTTGTATATGGCAGTGATGGCGAACCTATGGCACGTGTGCCACAGGTAGCACACAGAGTCATATCAGAGGGCATACGAGGCATTGCCCTATGTCAGCTCCAACGCCCATGCACGCACTGGCCAGTTGATTTTCGTCCTTAGGGAAGGCCATTTCGCCCACTGGAGGCTTCAGGAAGTGCGAAAAACGGCCCAACCGGAAGTTCGGAAAAACGGACTTCCGATTTGCCCATTGTGCTGTTTTTCGCACTCTGGAGGCGCACCCCCACCCTTTTTGCATTCAATCCAAAAAAGATTCGCCATCACTGGTATATGGAATGGCAGAACATAAAGCAAAACAAACTAGATGTTAGCAGAGCAGATATGTCAAAATGAAGCATTGACATTTTGGAAATCAACAAACTGAAATGAACTGGAATGGGTCATTTTGTATCCAGGAAGCAACAGATCTTTTTAGACAAAGAAAAACATAAGCAAAATACTGTAGTTGTTATTATTAAGAAAAGCATGTCAAATTCAGTATTCAGATGCAACACCAAAATGATAGATTTATCTCAGTTAGAATCATAAGGCTAGAAGGGCTTTGGAGGTCTTCCAGTTCAACCTGACTTTGGATTGTTGAAGTCCAAGGCCAGGGGTCTGCAACCTTAAACACTCAAAGAGCTATTTGGACCTGTTTCCCACAGAAAAGAAAACACCGGGAGCCACAAAACCTGGGTGGGCGTGGCCAACTCAACGTCACTCACTTCCACCAGTCACATGACCCCCCTAAGCCATGCCTACCCAGCCGGTCATTAGGGCAGAGAACCGGTTGTTAAAAAACACCGGGAACCACAAAACCCTTTTGACATCTCTCTCCCTCTCTCCCTCCCTCCCCCTCTCTCTGTATCTCTCTATGTCTCTCTCTCTCCCCCTCTCTCTGTATCTGCCTGGCCATTTTTCCATCCCCCACCGTCGCCCTTACCTTCTCAGGCCAGGCGAGGAGTGACTGGGAGGGGAGGGCGAAGGGCGGGGCCAGCCAGTGGTGGGATCACCAGACAGGGAACCACAGCAGAGGGCCCAAAGAGCCGCATGCGGCTCCAGAGCCGCAGGTTGCTGACACCTGTCCAAGGCAATCAGTGTTACAATGATACAGATCTATTATCCAACCACGTAAGTACACTTTTCAAAACCTTGTTGACACCCCCCCTCCCCCCCAAAATCATGCTAATTATAGAAGATAAAAATTTCAACATTGGAATCATAGATTCCAACATTAGATCCAATCATGTGATGGCTTGCTTTACAACTGCATCGACTAGAAATTCTAGTTCCAGTTGTGGTCATAAATTGAAGACTACCCCTACCTAATGTTCAAGCTCAGGCCTCAAGCAAAGAGTCAAAGACACAAATCGAAGTATGGTTGTTATTCAAATTATCTTCTTAATTCCTCTGGATTATTTAATCACCTCAAGCAGCCTGGGAGTTCTGATGAGCTGCTGAACAGCAGCTGCTAATAACTTCTCATTCAAAGCCAGACGCAGGAAGTACCGCCCTCTTCCTTGAGCTGTCAGCACCTTCTCACAAGCACTCGTTTTCTCAATCATCATGGACAGAACGGTCCTACTACAAGTGGAAAAGTTATTGTTAACACAGTCTCTGCTATTGAGTATTTTTAAATGTTGTTTCAATATTGTTAAAATGGGTAAAAAATAATGCAGGCAGTCCCCACTGAACGATGGCAATTGGGATCCGCAACGTCATTGCTGTGTGATGCAGCTGTAAAACTTGACATCACATGACCATGTCTGCTTACAATGGCAGTTGCAGCAATTCCAACTGCCATCATTAGGCAAATCCTGCACAGTTGCAGTGTCCTATGGTCACAATTGCCGTTTGTGACCTCTTGACAGCTTTCCCATTGACTTCGCTTGTCAGAAGCCGGCAGTGAAGATTGCAAATGGTGATCATGTGACTGGGGGATGCCGCAACTGTCATAACTGCAAGCAGTTACCAAGCACCCAATTTGAGATCATGTGGCTGTAGGGATTCTGCACTATGAGGAATAGTTGTAAGTCCCCTTATTCGAATGGTCGCTGAACAAGGGGTCACTGAATGAGGATTACTTGTATGTGCCTTCCATGAATCCTTTCTCTGATACAAGGCAGAGATTTTAGCAGCTGTGAATTCCTCACAAAAAGAAAATATTCCACCCTACTTTTCATTAAAATTATGTTGAAACTTATAAAATAACAAACACCACAATTTCACCATGCCTAATTCAACAGCAATCATGGGTACAGTGTCAGTGAAACCTGTAATAAGTGTGAGAGGCATTAAGTTAGAGCAGGAGTGTCAAATTCACATCGTCATGGTGGCGTCACGTGACGTATCAGGAGTTTTCCACCCTTCGCTAAACCAGGCGTGGGCATGGCTAGCGCGTGACGCATCCAGCCCACGGGCCGGGAGTTTGATAGCCCTGAGTTAGAGCATCTTTGACTTGCTATTTCCTACCAGTACTCTTCCAATATGGGTCTACAACTCCTCCAGCAGACATAAAATTGCATTGGATGTGAACAATAGAAGGAAATCAAGTCTGTGAACTTTGAGTTAAAATTGCAACAGTGAAAGAACAAAACCCAATATTTTGAGTTCCTGTTTACAGCATCATAAAAGGCTACAAGAGACCATCTACCTGTGGTGGGTCTCCTGCTGTGGAAGCTGCTCTAGCCAGTGCCAGTAGTCCTTCCTCTTGAATCCCAGAACTGGTTCTGAAGAGGGCAAAAAGACATCCTTTAGCAAGAATGGTAAGACTGGGAGATGATCATATCCAGTGGTGGGATTAAATTTTTTTTACTACCGGTTCTGTGGGCGTGGCTTGGTGGGCATGGCAGAGGAAAGATACTGTAAAATCTCCATTCCCTCCCCACTCCAGGGGAAGGTTACTGCAAAATCCCCATTTCCTCCGGATCAGCTGGGACTCAGGAGGCAGAGAATAGATGTGGGCGGGTCCAGTCAGAGGTGGTATTTACCGGTTCTCCGAACTACTCAAAATTTCCGCTACCAGCTCTCCAGAACTGGTCAGAACCTGCTGAATCCCACCCCTTAGCTACACACCAGCAGTACGGCTTTTTATCATCTTATAAGAGATAGTCATTTTAGCAGACCTA
Organism: Diadophis punctatus similis; assembly: GCA_023053685.1. Lineage (NCBI taxonomy): Eukaryota > Metazoa > Chordata > Lepidosauria > Squamata > Dipsadidae > Diadophis > Diadophis punctatus. The sequence goes on along the minus strand of JALIGW010000002.1, from coordinate 142,556,575 downwards.
CAATTAGATGCTACCTTAGGTTCAGAGTGCTATTGCAGAGAATGACCTGGTCTATTTTGTGCACACATCAATGTTTTGTGCCTTCCCCAATTGCAAAGAAGTGTTTTATTATTTAAAAACAATCTTGGGGGTCTTTTGCACAAACTACCATTTGACCACCCATATTTATATATCGTTGAAACCTGCAAGACATGAACTTTATAAATGTTACATGCAAGTTACCACGATGCAACAGCTTCCTAATGGTGCCATATGCTTAGCAAACTATATTTTACAGAACTGTTATGGTCTGAATCCTGAAGAATATTGAATCTATAATACATAGATTAAATCAAAAATTCCTCATTTGAATTTTGTCTGGCTGAGGAATTCTGGGATTTGAAGTCCACAAATCTTAAAGTACCAAGTTTGGAGACTCCTGCTCCAAAGGATGACTTCTTATATCCTTTCTAATTCATTATTAATTCATTGTCTTATATCATTTCTAATCCATTAGTAGAGTGTAAAAACCATACACATAGCCAGTGGGTTGCTAAGGCCCAATGTATAATAATTATATATTATATATATATAATAGTCAGACCATACTGAGGTAAATATTTTTAGTTTTCCTTTTCCATTTTAAGATTAATCTTGTCTCATTGGCATCATTTTCTGTAAGTCAGGCCTTCACAACCAACAAACCTTTTTTAAGTATATTTCTCAATATTAAGCTGTGGAGCAAAAAAAGTTACTCACGTTTTAATCCTTTCCGAAGAATCATTTCCAGGATCTCACAAATGGATTGTAAATGAGGACAGGTATCTGTGTAAGGACTATTGCTTTCCTGAAAGTTGAGAATGCACACTGCAAGAAAATAGAATGTATAAACTGAATTTCAAATGGAAAAGGAAAGAATGGATCTAAAAATATTTTACATAATATTATGTAAAAATACTTTACATAAACGATCTTTGTGATCATATTATAAGCAACTGCGTTCTCTTTGCTGACGATGTTAAACTATTTAACACCACCGACAATTCTACTACCCTTCAAAAAGACCTCGACCATGTAGCAGAATGGTCAAACAACTGGCAACTTCAAATCTCAACCAACAAATGCTCTGTCCTACACATTGGCAAAAAGAATCAGAATACAAAATACAAACTTGGAGGAAACAAACTTGTAGATGACCCTCACTCTGTCAAAGACCTTGGAGTACTCATAACCAACGACCTAAGTGCTAGAGCCCACTGTAACAACATTGCCAAAAAGGCTCTAAGAGTTGTTAATCTAATCTTGCGTAGCTTCTTCTCTGGCAATATTACACTGCTAACCAGAGCATACAAAACATTTGTTAGACCAATTCTGGAATACAGCTCACCTGTCTGGAACCTGCACTGCATATCAGACATTAATACAATCGAGAGAGTCCAGAAATATTTCACAAGAAGAGTCCTCCACTCCTCTGCTCGCAATAAAATATCTTATTCCACCAGACTTGAAATATTGGGATTAGACAATTTACAACTACGTCGCCTCCGATCTGATCTAAATGTAGTTCATAAAATCATTATATCAAAAAGTCCTTCCTGTCAATGATTACTTCAGCTTCAACCGCAACAATACACGAGCACATAATAGATTCAAACTTAATGTAAACTGCTCCAAACTCGACTGCAGAAAATACGACTTCAGGAACAGAGTGATCAATGCCTGGAATTCACTACCTGACTCTGTGCTTTCTTCCCCAAACCCCGAAAACTTTAACCTTAGCCTGTCTACAGTAGACCTCACCCCATTCCTAAGAGGTCTGTAAGGGACGTGCATAAGCGCACCACTGTGCCAATCATTCCTGTCCTACTGTCCTCTTTTATCGGAACTTTTTACTTATGTTATGTTTATACAAACAACTACTATCGTGTACATGTTTGACAAATAAATAAATAAAAAATAAATAAAATAAAATATTTGCCTCAGTATGGAGTCTGACTAGCATAAACAATACCAAATGCAGGCTGACTCGCATGAGCAATTTCAAATGCAATTGCAAATGCAGGCTGCAATAACAAAAGTTAAAATAACTCTAGGGAAAATCCTTTTTTGAAATACAATACTTTTTTGAAGTACACACTGATTTTTTGGACAAACCTTTTTTCTCATTTTATAGAGTAGAAATGTTAATATATTATTTTAATTATTTAAAAGCCCATTCTTTCTCTTCAGTGCAATGGCTTCACTGAACTCTTAACACTAGGGATAAAAAGAGATCTCTTAAACCTGACTGAAAGTTTAGGTAATTTTATAGATGATATGGTGCAGAAATGACGTCTCCATCAGCAATTTAGGCATAGCAAACTAGGACAAGTAAGTTTGAAATAAATTACAACATATAGCAGATATAGCAAGCAATCGTATCCCAAAGGTGCTTTTTCAAGAGGCAACTGGACTTTCTTGTTTTTTTCTTTTGAAGACGTTTCACTTCTCATCCAAGAAGCTTCTTCAGCTCTGACAGGATAGTGTAAGGTGACCAGACGTCCCGATTTTGGCGGGACAGACCCGCTTTTTCATGATTTGTCCCGCGTCCCGCCCGTCCTCTAAAAAGTCCCGATTTTTTGAAAGAATGCACGACTAGGGCATTCTTTCAAAAAATCGGCCTGAAAGGCAGCAGGCCTCTCAGCTCGGGCCGGCCATGGGCGGTGTTGGCGGCGGGCGGGCGTCCCGCGTTGTTGACTCCTCCGGCGGCAGCTGGAAGCTGGGGGGAGGGGGAAGGGAGGCTGCTCCTCCTCTCCTTCCCCCGCCCCATCCCTAGCCCCGCCCTCGGAGAAGCCGCTGCTGTTGGGAGGGGTGAGGGACGAGGAGCCGTCGCCGCTTTGAGCTTACGAGCAGCGCAAACAGCCCTTCCTCGTCCCCCTCCCCTTTCTTCCCCCCGTCCCCTCGCTGCCGCCGTTGCCCTGGGGCCAGGCGGGCGACCGGGAGACCGCAGCGCTTGGATGCTTGGAGCAGGTAAGCTGCCGGCTGCCTCCTTTCCCCGTCTCCCGCCTCCCGTTCGTTGCTTGCCAGCCCGGCCGAAGGGGAGGCGGGAGGCGAGGAAAGGCCTCCCGAAGGGGAGGCGGGCTCCCGAAGGGCTGCCGGCTCCCGAAGCCGAAGGGGAGGCGGGAGGCGAGGAAAGGCCTCCCGCCTCCCCTTCGGGAGCCGGCAGCCCTTCAGGAGCCCGCCTCCCTTTCGGGAGGCCTTTCCTCACTTCCCGCCTCCCCTTCGGCCGGGCTGGCAAGCAACGAACGGGAGGCGGGAGACGGGGAAAGGAGGCAGCCGGCAGCTTACCTGTCGCGAGCTCCAGGCATCCAAGCGCCCTCCCGCCTCCCCCCCTCTCCCCCCATCTCACCTGGATGCCGACATTTGCTGTTTTGCCCTCTGCGCATGCGCAGCATTCTGCGCATGCGCAGAGGGCAAAACAAATGGCGGCGCCCAGGCGGCCCCCCCGTCCCGCTTAAAAATAAAAAAATCTGGTCACTTTGGGATAGTGGGGAATGGAATGGACAGTTGCCTCCTGAAAAAGTACCGTTAGGACAACCATGACCTGGATGACTGAGAATCTCTACAGACTTCATGCAATCATATGTTTATTTGGAAGAAAGAATTTGGAGTTTCCAGTTGTAAAACATTAAATGCTAGCCGAGAGCACATTGGAAATCAATAGATTAAAGCAGATTAAACAGATTAAATCAAGTGATTTATTTAAATTGTGCTGGACACACCTACTTAGATGCAATTCTCAATATACTCAGTAAGGCTCAATTTTTCTGGGGAAGCAGGTATAGGATTTCACTTCCCTCTTTCTTTCTGCTTTAATTTTATTAGTAACTAGCACATCCACTGGAAATGTTCTAAAGGTGACTGTCTTCCCTTTTAATTGATTTGCACACGAAGGCTAATTTATGATATTCATTTCATTTGTAAAATGCTTTTGCTACTTTGGGCCTATAAAAGGAAGAAAGAAATATTTAATATAAATAAGAATTTGTGCAAAAAGTCATCAACCACGGGCTTGGTTGGGCAAATATTGACTGTTCTTTGAATGCATGGTCCCACCCATCAAGCCCATTGACCATCTTGGGAAAGAGATTTCCTACTACATTTTTGCTTACTAAATGGAATAACAATACTGTATAACAGACCCTGTGTCATTTTCTGTTCTATAAAGATGATGACTGTGTACTTATTTGAATATTTATCATATAATAATAATCTCACTTTTTTCCAAAATGTTCAACATGGTACATTGTGGTACATGTGGTTACGCAGAGTTATCGTACAGGGGTGAAATTCAAATTTTTCCCCTACCGGTTCTATGGGCGTGGCTTGGTGGGCGTGGCAGGGGAAGGATACCGCAAAATCTCCATTTCCACCCCACTCCAGGGGAAGGATACTGCAAAATCCCCATTCCCACCCCATTCTGGGGCCAGCCAGAGGTGGTATTTGCCGGTTCTCAGAACTACTCAAAATTTCCGCTACTGGTTCTCCAGAACCTGTCAGAACCTGCTGAATTTCACCCGTTATTGTATCTGGGCTGTCAAAATCTGGGCCATTACTAGATGATAGCAGAGAAATACAGAAGACCAATTCTTTGCTGTTATCTAATTATCATTCTGATTTCTACAATCCAGGTATGTTCAGAACAACCCTGCAAGGAACACCCAGGAGTAAATACAGTAGCTTAAGACTGCACAAGAAAGTGCACTGACTATAAGATGGAAGCTCATTAATATAATCCCAACTGCTTAGTATTCAGTTTCTTATATGAAATGAATTTGCAGGAACAGCCTACAACAGTTGGTTTTATATAAAATGTTGGGCTAACATGGATTCGCTGTATGAGTAATTCTTAATCTTTTATATCAACTCCTATCAATCATGCTATCAATTAATTTGGGCTCCATTATCATCATTGTCAGCCATTCAGTCATGTCCCACCCTCAGCAACTCTATGGATCAGCACTCTCCATGCCCCTCTGTCTCACACTGCCTTCTTCACATCCACCATGGTCATCCTGGTGTCATCGTTTATAAGGTCCAGCCAATGGGTACTAGGGTGCCCTCTTCTCCTTTTTCCACTGATCACTTCCAACATGATTGATTTTTTGAGTGAATCAGCTCGCATGACATGGCCAAAGTATGACAGCCTTTGTTTTGTGATCTTGGCTTCAGGTGATATTTTTCGTGAGGTTCGGTCTAGGACTTGCTTGTTGTTTTTGCAGTTCATAGGAGGTGTAATAGTCGTCTCCAGCACCACAGTTCAAAAGTGCCCAGTGCCCACCCTTCTTCTAGTTGCCTTTTTCAGAGTCCAAGTTTCGCATCCATAAGTAGGAATTGGAAAAATTATTGCATTAACTAATCTGCATTTGGTTGGGAAGGCTGTCGTCTTTACTCTTCCATATGTTATTCATGGTGGACATTGCAGTTCTTTCAAGATCTCATGGCTGCAGTCACCATGTTGGTTGAGTTTAGAGCCCAGGAAGATGAATTCCTTTACTGTTTCGATGGTCTCATTGTCGATCTGCACTCTGACCTGTATGTTCTTTGCAGTTGTCATTATCGTTGTTTTCTTGATGTTAAGGTGCAGTCCAAATTTTTCACTTTCACCTTTGAGTCAAAGCCACTCGATTCTTCTTGCTTTCCATGAGCAATGTTGTATCATCTGTATATCACAGGATATTGATATTCCTACCACCAATTTTAATTCCAACGGTAGATTCCTCCAAATGCACATTTCTCACAACTATTATAACTAGGCTCCATCATAACTGAAATTAAAAGTTCACTTTATCCACTATCACCATCATTTATATGCTTATAGGCACTGTTGTTACATTTATCCTTTCCTGTACATTTTAATGGTGTAAAGTCCCTCCAAGGCCCAGCTAGATTACTTCTAAGTCCCACCAATGGTATACATACTACTTTCTGAGAACTATCTGGCTAGATTGTAGTGCAGTGTATTATATAAACCCAGCCTATGTGGTTACGTTTATAAAATTTAGAAACCGGCCATCTCCCTCACAGAAGAACTCTGTGTGGTGTGAAACAAAAACTGAATATAAAAATTTAAAATAGAGGCAAGGATAGCAAAATTTAACTGTAGCGCTACCCCCGAAATGGCCACTGGAATCCGGGTTCTCCTGGCCCTTTTTGGTATGGCCACCGGTCCACAATGGTCCCTTGCTCAGGCACCTCTACTGGCCTGGGTCATGTAGGGTCATGGTGGTCAGTCTCCTCTCAGCAGGCAGGTCATGTGGTGGGATGATGGTCAGTCTTTCCCCAGCCAGCGGGTCACGTGATGAGATGGTATTCATGTGGCTGGTCAGACTGTCTTTCTTTCTCTCTCTCTCCCTCTTGAATTGCCTGCTGAGCTCTCCTTCCACAGCCTCTGCTCCTTCATGGATTCCTCTGCTTCCCCACAGAAGCCTTTCCTCTCCTATCTCCTTCTCTCACTCAGGCTTGCCCCTCAGAAACCTCTCCTATCCTAGCCCACTTCTCTCCCTTTGGCTTGCCCACAGAAACCTCTCCTATCCTATTCCCCCCTTTCTCCCCCAGGCTTGCCCCACAGAAGCCTCCACTATCCTATTCCCTTCTCTCCCTCAGGCTTGCCCACAGAAGCCGCCTCTATCCTATCCTCTCAGGCCTCCTTTTTCCCCTAGGAAAGATAGGATCCTCCCTAATCTTACCTTCAGGCCTTTCTTTTCCCCCCAGAAAAAACCCCTCCTTCCTCCTCTCACACTCCGTCTGTGTCCCCCTCTTCCCGCCAAAACATCCCCCTCCTATTTCCCCCCCCCCCCCGCTACATAACATTAAAAGGTAAGTAAAAGCGGGGGTAGGGAAGGCCTTCAGGGCACTAACCATCCCAGTGTCTCCTCTGTGAACCCTAAATGAGGTGACAGAGCCAGGTTTTTATATATTTTTGATAGGCCAGGAGAGTAGGGGGCCTGCGTTGCCTCTGGGGGGAATGTTACAAAGAGCAGTGGGCAACAGCAGAGAAGGCATTCTTCCTGGACTTTGCCAGTTGGAATTCTTTAACTGACAAGGTCTGCAGCATAAATTCCCTGCCTGACCAGGTGGGATCGACTGGTGTGATGCCATGTAGAGCTTTAAATGTAATAATCAGCACCTTGAATTTGATCTGGAAGCAAATTGTCACCTCAATGCAGCTTCACGCAGCAGAAGTGTCGCATGCACTGTTCTTTGGTGCCCAATATTGCTCACGCAGCCACATTTTGTATCAGCTGAAGCTTCCGGATACTTTTCAAGGGTAGCCTCATGTAACGCACATTGCAATAGTCCAGAGCATAAGTGACTGAACAAGAGATGACCAGGGCAGGAGTGACCAAGAGGCATCCATCCTTCTCCATCCTAGAAAGGGCATTACCGGTGCACATGAAGCTGATATACAGATTAACAGAATTGAAAGGGACCTTGCAGGTCATCTAGTCCAACCCCCTTCCCAAGCAGGAGACCCTATATCTGCCTCTACCTAGGATCGAACTCATAACCTCCTGATTGTGAGGCAAGAGCTCCACCTCTAGGCCACAGCAGCTGAGTTAAAGTGCTACTAGCCATAAATAAAACCTGCTTTTCAAACAGGAGCTGTAGTCCAAGAGGTCTCCCAAATAACAAGTTTGTGGTTTGCGTTGTCAAACCATAGGTTAATTCTGTAATTTTGAACCATGGTTCAAAACCGTGGGTTAGTGTGTTATGTGAATGTAGGCAAAATAATAAAAATTGCAATAAAATCCTGTAGATGTCTACTGAAGTAAATCTCACTCTGTTCCATGTCATTTAGGTAGGGGCATGCAAGATTAGTTTAAAGAAAAGGGATAAGGAAACCCATAGGACAAATCATTAAATGAGGAAGAAAAAACTTATAACCAAAGTCATCATTTTTAAAATCCCTCGTATGTCACTGCAAAAGATAGTTATATGGGGAGATCTGTAATCTATGAAGCTTTTATGTCTTGAGACAAAAACTAGACATAATTATATAAGTTGGTCATACAAGTGACAGCCACTACAGAAATTAAGATATATTTTTCATGATAGTGTTGCATATATTTCTTACAAGATATTGATAGAAAATGAAATTGTTAGCTTCGCATAATTTCAGACCTTTAAAAAGTCAATGTTACATCATGCAAACCAGTTTATACTAGTGTGATTTGAGAAATAAAATGGTAAAACATAGTGCTTCTAGGAAAAAAAATACTTTGTACACACACAGGCTACAATCCTATATGTTTTACTTTGGAGAAATCCTATAGAATATAAGAGGGTTTACATTTGGGTAGATCTTTGCACTGCGTTTTTTTCCTTTCCCTCTAGAGAAAAGGAGCAGTGACAACTTCAGTATTCGCACATTTTTTTTCTCTGTGGGCTAGTCTTAATTATCTAGATTAAAAAAAAGAAGAGATATTGGCTGAAAAAATCTATGTTTGTGGCTTGACAAAAATACAACCCCCTAGTTCAGGGGTCGGCAACCTTAAACACTCAAAGAGCCACAAAGGTCCTAACCGGAAGGGCCCCCCCCATTCAATTCTGGAGCCAATCGGAAGTCCGGTTCCTCCACCATAGAGTCTCCTCCTAGCGCGGCGCCCTTTTTCCTCTACCAGTCCTAACCGAAATCCCTATCAATTGTGGAGCCAACCGGAAAACCTGCCCCTTGCCATAGTCTCCTGGCACGCCATGTTTCCCCGCAAACCGGAAGCTCCTCTCAAAATTGTGGTGCCAACCAGTGACAGGGAGATGCAGCAGAGGGATAAAAGAGCCACATGCGGCTCCAGAGCCGCAGGTTGCTGACCCCTGCCCTAGTTTCTTATTGATGGTCAACAACAACCAGCAGGAAATAGCACATTAAAAAGTAGAGGGTGACACGAAGACAATAAGAAATTACTCTATTAGTTATTCCACACGTATCTTTTTCCTCGGGTGTCAAAAATGGCTACAGCTATGGGACAGGACATTAAATGTATTAATCCAACATGAGAACTAAAAAATATTTTTAGCTAGCAGGACGCTGGAGGTGACAAAACTCAAAGGTGGGTATGTATCTTGCCTGTATGTCCATACAGTAGTAACAAAGTAGTAGCAAACATGAAATTGTGTCTCCTATGTATTTCCATGTGTGAGGGACACCTGTCCATCTAACATGATCTTGTCAAGTTTTCATTACTGGGGGGTGGGGGGTGGGTGAGAGCCCTGGAATTGACTATAAAATGTCCCTATCCCAGCATTTCTCCTGCACACACTGCTTGGACTTCTGGTGATCGGTTTTCCTGATTCCATCCCCTTCTGAACTGGAACCTTAGAAATCCAATCTTAAAATACTGCCACAAATGAGATGAGAGTTCGGTAATCACTTGAACGTGGGGAGCGGAGAACACGTGTCCAGTTGAGAGGTACCAATCTTCTAGCACAGAACCAACTCCTTTCATCACCTGGCACCTCTACGCCGCATTTCTTCACCGTGACAGCTGGGTGACCCATCAGAACCACGCTCTATTTAAGCCCCAAATGCTACGAAGGACGGCTATCCTTCAACACTTCGTTTTCAAACACCCCGCTCGCATTACCTGTCGCGAATCTCTCTTTCTCTCTCTCTCACCTTTCAGAGCGCCCAGGAGCGGCTCTTTCCCACTCATCCTAGTCTGCTTTGCTGGACTCTGCTTTCCCCAGACTCCGGCTCAGCCCAGAGCCCCGGACTCAGCCTCTGCTCGCGCCTCCGCCCGATGGAAACTGTCCGCGAGCGACTTTCTTCGTCCAAGCACCCGGCGGCAGGCAAAACTCTGGAAGGTACCATTCTTCCGGCGAGACGGGGGGCGCGGGGGGAAAGAGAGAGGGAAAGCGATCTTCGGGCCGGCCCAATCGAACTTGCCGGGGTTTGGAGAGAGGTGAAAATAAACCAATGTGTATCCCCCTCCCGGGTATGATTGGTGTAGTTAAACCTTCTGGAATAACTGGCTGTTCTCCCATCCCTCTCGCGTGGGTCCGACGTTGATGTTTTCTCCCGCCGCCGGTCTCCGGAATTCGGTTGTTGTTCGGTGAAGTCTCCTTAATACGCAGCTAAAGTTTGAGAGCCCAGCCAAGTGGCAAAATGTACTAACCGACGTTGGCTCATTTCGAAAGCTAAGCGAGGTCCAACGTGGACCACGTTAATCCTTGAATGGGAAACCATTCAGGAAGTTCAAGGCTTAAGCAAGCAGGGTCAGTTCAAGGGTCTGGGGTTGCTCCTAAGCCAGATTGATTGAACGATGCCATCTTCTGCCAAAATGCAAGATTTACCTTTTTTTAGAATGATTCGGAAGGAAAAGTAACATTGGCGCCCCAAAAACTTTGGCAGCTAAGCCAGTGCTTATTTGACCTTAACCTAAAGCTGGCCCTGGATGTAAAGTAGAATAAGAAGTGGAGGAAACATCTGTGAAGATGGCAAGGGTAAATCTGTTAATTGTTTATAATTTAAAAAAAAACCTGCATGGGTGTGTCCATGAGGTCAGCAGAAATCAAACTTCACTTGAATATTTTACAGTGGGGGTCTATCATCATACATCTTCATGATGCATGTGGCTAAATACTGTTGGAAGAAATGTCCATCTGGGTTCAGTTCCAAGTGGGAAGAAAGACACTGAAAACATGGAGAATGCTTGGAAATACGGTTTAATGGTGGACAGGACCACATGGTTTTGAGATCCTGGGCAAAAAAAAGAAAAAAAAAGAAAAGGGGGGAGGGAGAGAGACAGACAGACAGACAGACAGACAGACAGAATGACTGACTGACTGACTGACTCCCCCATGGGGCCATGCAGGGGTAACGTTGTAGGTTGTCTTTTGAGTCCCAGACCTGGTTGAATCTTGCTGGGTGATGTAATGAAGAGGGTTTTGGGCAATTCCTATTATGGCTGAGGGCCATACCTTTGATGGATCTTGGGTGAGGGTATTTGCTTATGAATAGAACTAGCTATCTCTTAAGCGCTGACATCTGCTGTGGGCTATTGAGGAGGGTGGGGGCTATTAAGAGTGAGTCTGCTTCCTGCCTTAAAAAATGTTTCTCCATTTCTCATCCAGGGAAATATAGTATTCTGCCTTTTTAATATTTCCTAAAATATTTCATTCGTCTAGGAGAGGGGTGGGTGCTAACTTCCTACAATACCTTGTCTTTGAATGCAGCTCTTTTGAAGCCAGCGGTTTTCAATCAGTCACAAATTCTAGAAAGGAATAAGGCTTGAGAACTACAGGAAGGAGGCCACCAATAGCAGTTTTTAACCCCTGCGAGTGCTGACTGCCACGTACACAGCATAAGTTGCCTGCCAAGTTTGGCAGGTTTTTCTTCATAGTGATAATGATTCTACAGAGGTTAAGTAGGCATCCAACCTTACTCCTGCGTGTAATGAGATTGTTTCCTCATTCACAAATGTTCTCTTTTTTATTGCATTTTAGAATTGAGCCCTGCACATGTACCGTATTTTTCAGAGTATAAGACACATCTTTTTCCTCCCTAAAAGAGGCTGAAAATTTGGGTGCATCTTATACTTTGAATGTAGCTTTTTTGAAGTTTTTTTCCCCCAGCCCTAATGAGGTGCTAATGATCTTCCTGGCTTCCTATTCCCTCTGAAGAAGGTTTTTCCCAGCCCTAAGTCTTCGCAGGCTTGTTTCATTCACCCTCTGAAAAAGCGGTGCTTTTCCTGCTAATGATATTCCTGGCTTGCTGCATTTATTTTTATTCCTACTCCCTCCGAAGCAGTTTTTCCTGCCCTAAGTCTTTGCAGGCTTGCGTTCATTCCTACTCCCTCTGAAAAAGGCATTTTCAGCCCTAACCAGAGGATAAAATAATGTGCTGAAGCTGAATAGATTAAGGACACTAGACAGATGAATACCTGGTAGGTAGATTTTCCCCCCTATTTTCCTCCCCCAAACTAAGGTTATACTTAGTATATACTTATATACTAAGTATACTAAGTATATACTTATACTCCGAAAAATACAGTATATTTAGCATAGGAGTGTTATGGCACCTTGCTTGTGTGTGATGATTTTAATTCTCTGGAGTGCTTTTATTTTCTTTTTTGCTGTTATTAACTCCCCTATATTCCATTGTATAATTTTATAAATCTTTTAGAACATAGTATCAACATCTGAAAAGATAAGGAAGATGGGAACAGTCATGGAAAAACAAGGAAAATCTTCCCCCAAAATCTCCAAATTCAGATTTCAACCTCAAATTGGTATGTGAAAGAACACCAATAGATAATAACTGATTCAAAGATCAAACAAAGATGGAGGAAATATACTAAAATTCTATATATTAGGAGTGTCAACATCCAAGATATTTTAGAAAGTATTAACATGAGTTTGTACTACTAGAATATAAAGTATTGAACTTTGGAGAAAACATTTGGAATACCACGGATAGACAAGAAAACAAATTGATCATAAAACAAGTCAGTCCAGAATTCACATTCAAAGCACAAATGACTAGGCCTAAATTATCATATTTTGGACCCATTACAGGAAAACCCAGTTCCCTTGAAAAGTCTCTTGTGATGGGAAGCTGGAAAGAAAGAGGGCAAAGAGCAACAAGGTGAATGTACTCAATTACAATGGTGGTCTGTGCCATTTTGACGATAGATCCTGGAGAAAATAATTTATGTGGTTGGTAAGAAACAGTACTGACTTAACGGTGCATACATCAAATGATTTTGCAAATTCTGAAAGCATTTTCTGCTCGGGTTATTACGGTAGTTAACTTGAACTTTTCCAAGATATTGTTGGTTGTTAGTTAATTAGTAACAAGGTGGGAGAGGTTTTTGTTTTCTTTGCACTTTTGTTTATTTATGCTCCACCCTTCAAATAACATTAACTTAGAACTAAAAGTACGGAGCACACTACTTCTTTGCAGCGTGCATAAGTGCACCAGCGTGCCTACCGTCCCTGTCCTAATGTTCCCGCTTATCAGTACCCATCTTATGTATATAAACAATGTTTTATCTATATATATTACCAACATGTACTTGACAAATAAAAATAAATAAAATAAAATAAAATAAAATATAAAGCGCAGAGAGTCTTTACTGGCCCTTACGAAAGAAACCCAAGAAAGGCAAGATTTGAAGTTGCACTAGCGACCCCTACAGGACACATAGGAGCTGTACTGGCTGAGCAAGGAGCTGGACGCCCGAGAAATGCACGTCGAGTGGGCGGGCCTTGATCAGAACTGCTGGAGTGAGAGCAGTCGCGCGTCTGCGCAGAACTCCGCTCCTCTTATTCCGGCATCGGTGGTTTGAGCGCTGGAACCTGCAATTTGCAAAAGTGGATCGGGATCATGGAAAAAAGGAGAGACTCCAACCCAGTGGGGTCGTTACTAGCAGCCGCTCGGGAAGTGTACAAAAGGGTTTATGGCGGGGAAGATCCTAAAATTGCAGTGTCGGCGCCCGGAAGGGTAAATTTGATCGGAGAGCACACCGATTACAATCAAGGTTTCGTGCTACCTATGGTAAGGAAGCAATGCCGTGGAGAAAAATCAGATTAACTTCGGCTGTGCTTCTTCCAGTTTTATGGGGATTTTCCAAAGACATCTCGGGGAAATTCCTTCATGTTGACTTCATCGATGTAGAGGAGGAGAATAAAAAAGCCATTTCTGCCATGAAGATACTAATATTGTTCCTAAATATGGGAATGCCAGTATTTAAAGAGATTATTTTTTTGTCAGTGGGTAGGCAAAGCTGCTGAAGATTACCATTGAAGACTTGGTTCCTTTCAGAAATATTTCTGATCTCTTCCACGGCCATCGGAGTTAAGCTTGGTTAGATTGCACAAACGTGGAGTTAAATATTCACTAAGTATAAAATAGCAAATGTTAAGCTATTTTTTCCAAGTTATGCTTTCATTACTCTTCCCTTATTTCCCTGACATAGTAATGAATTCAAAGGCAAATTGTTCCATAAAAAGTTGAATTTTATGCCTAAACATTATGATTTCCTGTTGCAAAATATTTACAGGATGAAGACATTTCTCTAAAAATGTAGCAAGAAATAAAGTTCCCTGAGTGTGAAAATGCTGTTCTGACAACACCCTAAGATAGTCACTGAATATAATTTCTTGAAATAACTCCAAAACATTCATGAGTACAACACACTTAAATTAACCTGGGACTAGGTTTACAAGCACATTCTATTAGAATGTAATTTTATTATTTATAGTTTGCTACAGTATAGTTTGTTATACTGTATGTGAAATGGTTTCTTTTTTTCCCCTCCTTTACTGAATCTGTTTGTTCTTAAGACATAGGCCTCCATTAGAAGTTAAAGGGAAAGCTAACTTTTGGAATGCCTATATTAATGTCATGCTAAAAATCCACTCTTAAATCCCAAAATATCTTTGATCTTCATCTTTGTTTCACCATTCTCCCCTAACTGAAATTATGTTTTCTAAAGAGGTTCTACTCTTTCTGTCTCTGTGGCCCATAGACTTGGAAATTCAACCCACTAGATGTATTGAACTATAATGACCATTGGATAATAAAATTCTCAAACCAATCCTAAAGAAGTACAGATGGTGTAATTGCATATTCTTGTTTGTTTTCCCATGGGGCTTAATTTTAAATTGTAAGCCACTGATTTCTTTGCATTCTACAAGATATCCTGTACAGTGGTGGCAATTTATGAAAGTATGAATAGCAACAGACTCCATCCAGTGTGATGGAAGCAGATTTCTGTATGTGTGCTGTAAGATTTCCTCCACGTCTTCAAATTCATTTTCTTACCGTACCACTTTCTGCAGCTCTGATCTGAAGATGTCTGATAGGTAGAGTAATTAAATTAATCCAAATGTCTTGGTTCATCAAACACATTGAACCCCAGACTCATCCCACTGGCTGAGTTTGCACAATATCAAGTCATAGATTAGCCAGGTGTGATGTGTGAAGTCAGTAATTGTGTATTTTGGGAAACATGTTTTCACACAAATCAGTTAATAGGCATATTCAACGTTTCTAAGGACTATATTGGAGAAATCATTACAAATCAAAAGAGTTTTCTCCATTATAATAATTATTCTAAGTGACCAAAATTAAAAACCTCAGGAAGAGTCATTCTTCTGCTTCTATATCTACACTCCTACTCATATTCCTCATCCTCATTTCTATTCATTCTTGGGCTCCTCTGCATTTATAAGGGGGGGATATACCATGCAGAAAGTGTTTTTTAGGAACCTTGCTCATCTTTTTGTATTTAGTTACACTGGACATGACATACCTATTGTACTCCAGATGTTGCAGAACCACAATCCTTAGCAGTCCCAGCCTGTGGTGGTGGGCACTGAGAGTTGTAGTTCATCAACTGCTGGAAGATCAGTTGATTTTCCACTGCTACCCTATACAGTGCTCTCTTTTCTTCAGGCCATACAGATGAGAACAGTCGTGGTTGGGAGTCCAAGGGAAGATGGAATAATATCCATAACTACAACTGCAGAGGAAGCGGAAGATCCTAAAACTCTGCAGTTTCCCGTTCCAAGGGAAGGTGTTTCCTTGAAACCCGGAGAACCTCGCTGGGCTAATTATGTAAAAGGGGTTATCCAGCATTATAAAGGTAAGATCCAAAATCAATCAAAGATTGAGGTTATTACATTGTTTGGCAGTTGGAGCATCCATAAGAAGGGAGTAAAGAAACTCTAGATGGCAGCTACAACCATGCAGTCAAAACTCTGCCTTTCCCCAAGTGACCCCCTCCCACTACAGACTCTCCTCTTTGGCAGGAATGAGGCGATGAAAGACTAATATAATATAATATTTAATAGATTGAATTATGAGCCGAGGTGGCGCAGCGGTTAGGGTGCAGTACTGCAGGCCACGTTAGCTGACTGTGATCCGCAAGTCAGCGGTTCAAATCTCACCGGTTCAAGGTTGACTCAGCCTTCCATCCTTCCGAGGTAGGTAAAATGAGGACCCAGATTGTTGGGGGCAATATAAATATACATTGCTTAATGGTGTAAACCGCTTAGAGAGTGCTTGCACTGTGAGGCGGTATATAAGTCTCACTAATAATATTCCCTGTCCCCTCACTCTGAGTAGGGGGTTTTTCCTTCTAAATTTCTCATGGGGTGCTAAATAATGATTGCTATATAACACATTAAATGGGTTCCCATCACCTACAAAGCCAAGATACCAGTGGGATAGGCAATTCCAGCCACTGTGTTTTTGACCCCTTCGAAGAAGTGTAGCCCTTTACTTACAAAGCATCTTTCCCAAACCGCGACAGATTTTTAGTTAAATGTGATGCTTTTCAGAATAGTTCATTAAATTACAGATTATTTGGTGGGACGTGCTTTGAATTATGTTGTTTTCTCCCTGTGCTGCTTTTCTGTTTCATTATAGCTGGCCCTCTCCCAGGCTTTGATGTTGTGATAGAGAGTAATGTACCAATAGGTGGTGGTCTCTCAAGTTCAGCCTCCTTAGAAGTGGCCATGTACACCTTCCTGCAGCAGCTCTCCCCTGGTAAGAATTATACTATGCCTGTGATGAAACAACAGATTACTTGCATTCTCCTTAAAGCAAGTGAAGTGCTAACTGGATACATGGAAGGAAGGAAGGAAGTTATTTTTCCTTCTTTTCCATCACTTTAACTTGCCCCACCATCAACTGCCTCTCTGCTTTCAATCCTTCTCTCTCAAAGTCTTTCTTTCTTTCTTTCTTTCTTTCTTTCTTTCTTTCTTTCTTTCTTTCTTTCTTTCTTTCTTTCTTTCTTTCTTTCTTTCTTTCTTTCTTTCTTTCTTTCTTTCTTTCTTTCTTTCTTTCTTTCCTTCCTTCCTTCCTTCCTTCCTTCCTTCCTTCCTTCCTTCCTTCCTTCCCTTCCTTCCTTCCTTCCTTCTTTCCTTCTTTCTTTCTTTCCTTCCTTCCTGCCTTCCTTCCTTCCTTCCTTCCTGCCTTCTTTCTTTCTTTCCTTCTCTTTCTTTCTTTCTTTCTTTCTTTCTTTCTTTCTTTCTTTCTTTCTTTCTTTCTTTCTTTCTTTCTTTCTTTCTTTCTTTCTTTCTTTCTTTCTTTCTTTCTTTCTTTCTTTCTTCCTTCCTTCCTTCCTTCCTTCCTTCCTTTCTAGAGGCAGTTGATAGTGGGGCAAATTAAAGTGATGGAAAAGAAGGAAATAAACAACCATGGAAGAGAAAAAGAAGCTCTTGTGACAAACTAAGCAATCATTCTTTTAAAAAACATAGAAGGTGCATTTTGGTTTTCATTTCTATCTCCTGTGTTTTCCATCAATTAAGGGTAATTGTTAATGTTTTAGCCAACTAATCTGAGTTAATGAGAGAGAATATAAGGCTTTATTTCTCAATCCCCGATCTTAACCTACCAGGAAAATAACTTAAAAGAACACTTAACCAGTTTAGGGTGCCAACAGTGACATTTGAAATAAGTATTTGTTTACCCTCAAAATAACACTAGAAAAATATTAGAACAAAGAAACCTGGTTTCAACACATCCAGCTTTATTGGGAATTCTGAGACTGAAGATGATCCACCTGGAGCACAGCCGTGTTGGCTAGGGACTGAGGGGCAAAATCCAGACAATGAGATAGAAGCAAGGAATGTTTCCTGCCTTTCTTTGACATCATCAATCAATTCCTGTTTTTTTCAGTAGCCCTTTAGAAGGCTGGTCTAGGGCCGTGATGGCAAACCTATGGCACGGGTGCCACAAGTGGCACGCGGAGCCATATCGGTGGGCACGCGAGCTCAGGTCCGGCGTGCATGTGTGCACCAGCCGGCTGATTTTTGGGCCTTCTGGGCCCACTGGCAGTCGGGAAACAGGCTGTTTCCAGCCTCCAGAGGGGGTGGGGAAGGCTGTTTTTGCCCTCCCCAGGCTCCTAGGAAGGCTCTGGAGCCTGGGGAGAGCGAAAAATGGGCGTGCCATTGCATGCTGGGAGCAGGGGGGTCATGCGTGCATGTGCGGGGGTGCATGGAATTATGAGTGTGGGCACGCACACACGTGATCCCCCGCATTCCCCCCCCCCTTTTGGCACGCGAACCAAAAAAGGTTCGCCATCACTGGTCTAGGGTATATTTTTCAACCTGAAATTTCTACCCCCTTTTCGACTTTGTTACCTAAATGAGACTGAGGTTGACCACAGCTGAAGAAGTTTTGTAGAGATGTGTTGCAATCCCTGGAAACTCCAAATTGTTGGGAAATACTCTGCCAAATTAGAAAGCTGCTACCACTCAGGGAAGAACAAACCAGGCTAGATGGAGAAAGACTAACCTATATAAGTTCTGGTGTTCTCTTTTACAAGCACCTGCATGGTCACCATTAAAAACAAAATAGTGAATTAGAATTTAGTTAGTGGATGACCCTCCAAGGCAGGGGTGTCAAACTCAAGGCCCCAGGGCCGGATCCGGTCTGGGGTGCTTAGATCTGGCCCATGGGGCCGCCATGGAAACAGCAAAGGACTGGCCTGTGGTGCCTCTGCCAGCGAAAATGGAGTTCGGGAGGACCGCATGTGGCCCTCCCAAGCTCTGTTTACACTGGCAGAGGGTTGCAGCAGGCCATCGCAGCCGAAAATGGAGCTTGGGAGCCTGTTTCGCTGGCAGAGTGCTTGGGCCACCACAAGCGCCCCAACATAAGTGATGTCGACCTGGCCACGCCCCCTGGCCACCCTACCCCACCCCAAGATGAAACACAACCCTGATGCAGCCCTCAATGAAATTGAGTTTTGACATCCCTGCTCTAAGGCATGGGTGTCAAACTCGCCGTGTCATGTTGCCATCACTTGATGTTTTGTGATGTTTTTCACAGAGCAGGCATGGCCTGCGTGTGACGCATCCGGCCCAGTGATGGGTTCCTACCGGTGCAGTCCAGTGCACCGTTCCAGTAGGGACCCACCGATAGCGCAATTTGCGCGCGACGGCTCTGGTGCAGTCTTTGCCGGTCCGTCGCGCGGTGCCATCTTTTTTCTGGAATTTTTGGGCTTTTTTTGCTTTCTGCGCATGTGCGGAAGCAAAATCTTGTGAGGGGATGTGCGCGAGAGAGATTTTGGCAATTTTTTGCTTCCATGCATGCCGGAAGCAATAAAATCGCCAAAATCTCACGTGCCTGCGCGTCCCCTTGTGAGATTTTGCTTCTGCGCATGCGCAGGAAGCAAAATCGCATGAGGGGATGCGTGTGCGTAGCGAGCGTGTGCGCACGTGAAATGAGATTATGCGCGCGCTGCGCACTGGTAGGCAGATAAGAGGAACCCGCCCCTGATCCGGCCCGCAGGCCACCAGTTTGACATGCCTGCTCTAAGGCATTAATCATTGTTTACAGAGCACAGCAGCTGAATTCACGCAACACATCAAGGATGCTTGGAGAGCAACTATCCCTGCCGGGAGGAGGGTTCAAGCAAGGAATCAGTCTGGATTCACTATATAAACACAAGAAGGCTAGGTCTGACCTCCCTGATTGCCTTGGAGCCTTATCTCTCATTCCCAGATGAGATCGGCCACTCTGGAGAGATTCCTGTGTAATAGACAAGAGAACAATAAAGTAACTGATTGGAACATGGGCTGATTTTCTATGCCTTCCCCATTCTGAAGAGCTCAAATCCTAGAAAACAAGCACTAGAAGGCTACACTTTTTATACATCTGCATGTTTTGGCTTGTTTTGATATATGAATATCAAAACATTTTTATATTTGGACCTCTTTCCTTTATATGGAAATTAAGTACTAAATTGTCAGTGGATATTTTTCTTCTTTGGTACAGATGACATGGATCCAGTTACTAAGGCACTGGTGTGCCAGAAAGCAGAACACACCTTTGCAATGATGCCTTGTGGTATCATGGACCAATTTATCTCCGTGATGGGGAAGGAAGGACATGCCTTGCTGATAGACTGCAGGTCAGAATATGGCAATAAGTCATTTCGCTTGTAACTTCTTCCATCTATGGAGAGATCCCCACAGATCAGCAATCTCATCTAACTAGGCTCACAGTATTCAAAAGAGAAGAAGGACGATGTTGCGCTGTAAAAAAAAAAGACTTCCTGTAAAGTATTTGTGGAATGAAATTCTCAAAGCGCGTTCAGATAACCCTTCTACCTTAAGCCCTGGGTGAGTTGCTGAGGCTAGGGATAGGGCTGAATCCATGTCCTTTGATAGCTAAGACCCATTTTTTAATTATTGTATGAACATTTTTATAGAATATTAGAAATTGTTAGAATGTAACACATACCCAACTTGTGTACATTTTAGAATTCAGAATGCAGGTTTTAAATTTAAAGCACTGAATTTGTAAAGTTGGGTTATGTGGACAGTGCACGTTGGTTTATAATGACGGCTCTTTTCGGTATTTCTTACGTATAAGTAACTAAACCCAGCAACCACATTTAGGATCATTTTGTGTGATCTAGTTATGTCTTCTTGTTATTTAAGGTTCTTGAAAACTCGCCTGGTCCCTTTGACTGACTCAGACTTAGTTGTTCTCATCACCAACTCCAATGTACGACACACTTTGACAGGCAGCGAGTATCCCACACGTCGGCGTCAGTGCGAAGAGGCAGCCAAGTTGCTGGGAAAGGCAAGCCTGAGAGAAGCCAGCATGTCAGACTTAGAGGGTAAACATCATTTGGAAAGTGGGGGCAGGAGTGTCAACCTCCAACCTTCAGAACATCTGAAGTTTTGTGTGTCTGTTGCAGAACAAGGGGAACTGGAAAGGAGAGAGGCAATTGATATATTAGGCATACATGTAGTTCTCGTATAGCACAATTGGGACTGGTAACTCAGTCATTAAGCAAAGCAATTGCTAAGAGAAACGGTGATTGTACTTATGATCTTACTTCAGCTTGCCTTTGCTTTACAGACTTGCAAAGTTACTTTTTCATGATTGCTGTAAACTGTAAATGGTCATTGTACAAGGCAGTTGCTAAAGGAGGACTACTACCTGTACTATCATACAGGAGGGGACAGAAGGCATATTGGAAGCTCAAAACTTTCCATTTTCCCTCATATCGAAGGCAGAGTCCAGGATGGGTTGTTCTAGCCTCACAACTCTATGGACTGGGTTGAATTTTCTGAGGAGCCGCCTCCCTGGTGACGTTCCTCAGTCGTTCAATCCAGTCCTGATCTCATGGATGCTTTTTTTCTAAGCTCCTCTGAGCTTTGGGTTGATCTTGTAATTTTTGTCCTAATCTATCCTGGTTGAATCTTGTTTCATTTTGTTTTTTTTCTCTCTCTCCAGAGTCCAGGAGCCTCCTGAGTAAGGAGATGTACAGGCGAGCCAGGCATGTGATTGGAGAGATTGAACGCACGGCTAGGGCAGCCGAGGTTCTGGAGGCCAGGGATTATAAGAGGTTTGGAGAGCTGATGGTGGAGAGCCACAATTCCTTAAGGTAAGGAAACAGTCTGAAGCTGATATACAGTCTAGGTCCGTAGTGGCAAATCTATGGCACGCGTGCGACAGGTGGCACGCGGAGCCATAGCGGAGGGCACGCGAGCGTTACCCACCGGCAAACCGGAAGTGCGGAAAAAACGCACTTCCGGTTTGCTGGTGAGCTGTTTTTTGCACTCCGGAGAGTTCAGGGAAGCTCCCTGGAGCCCCGGAATGCAAAAAACTACAAAATGGACAAACCGGGAGTGTGGAAAAACGCACTTCCGGTTTGCCGGTGAGCTATTTTTTGCACTCCGGAGGGTTCAGGGAAGCTCCCTGAAGCCCCGGAATGCAAAAAACGACGAAACGGACAAACCGGAAGTGCATTTTTCCGAACTTCCGGTTTGCCCGTTTTGTCGTCCCAGGCTCCGGTAAGGCCTTTGCGCGGGTGTGTGTGTGTGTGCGCATGCGCAGGGGGCAGCATGGGGGGGTGTTGTGCGCATGCGTGAGGGGGAGGGAATGGGTGTGGGTATGCGAGCGCGCGCTAGCGCGCGCGCCCCCCCCTTTTTGGCACGCGAACCTAAAAAGGTTCGCCATCACTGGTCTAGGTTATTCCTTTTGTATTTTTTTTAAATTAACGTTTATAGAATCAAAAGGCCATTATTGAATTTCCACCTAAAGATTTTCCTGTATGTATGTAGATTGGATGTACAACGAAGCTATTTACTGCAGAAGATCAACACACCTTACAGGTAGTCCTCGGCTTACAACAGTTGACTTAGTGACCGTTCGAAGTTACAACAGCACTGAAAAAAGTGATTTATGACCCCTTTTCACACTTATGACCGTTGCAGCATCCCCATGATCACATGATTTGCATTCAGATGCTTGACAACTAACTCACTTTTATGACGGTTGCAGTGCCCCAGGGTCATGTGATCCCCTTTTGCAACCTTCTGACAAGCAAAGTCAATGGGGAAACTAGATTCACTTAACAACCGTGTTACTAATTTAACAACTGCAGTGATTCACTTAACAAGTGTGGCAAGAAAAGTCATAAAATCAAAACTCATTTCACAAATGTCTCACTTAGCAACATAAATTTTGGGCTCAGTTGTGGTCGTAAGTTGAGGACAACCTGTTTTGTACATCTATTGCATCTCTTTGGTTTCACAGAATTAAGAACATCTTAATGTAAACCTACTATTTTTTATTCCTCTTACATTCTAAATGATTGCTGTTTGTGTATCATCAGATGGACCCATAAACACAATCTGTCATGCCTTGGCCAGCTGAGACATATTTTTAAATAAGACAGAGAAAGTGTAGACTGGATTGTCTGCCTTAATCATATTTGTTCCACATGGGGCATTTCTTCCTAAGAGTAAATGAAGTCAGTTTGGCACATCATATTCTTTTCCATATCCCATTAACAAAGATCTACATGCAGTGTAATGACATAGAACAGGGGTCCCCAACCTGTGTGCTGTGGCCTAATCTCCACCAGGCTGCGTGAGTAGCCAGCATGTGCGCATAGCCCCACTTGTGCGAGCATCGCTGCAAGCGTCGCAGGTGGTCGCAGCCCAACTCGCACAAGCCTTGCCGCATACATTGCAGACACGCTGACACACACACGCACATGCACCTTCCCTCCCACGAAATCATCCCTTTTCCCCCCTCCCCCCCGCTCTGGGCCGCCAACCCTGAAAGGTTGGGGAACTCTGACATATAATTTATCTGTTGCAAGTGATACACTTTAATGCAGGGGTGGGCAATTAATTGTTTCAAGAGGCTACGTGAGAAATTGAGACTGTTGTCGAGGGCTGAACCAATAGGGCTGTGAAGGTGTGTAGGCACGAACGCATGCACAAAGGTAAACTGGAAAAAAAATAGCAGTCACCTTCAAAATAAAAGCAATCACCTGTATTGCATGCATAGTGTACACTTATTTACATTTGATTTCTAATTTCTGATTGACCTCATGCGGGCCAGATGGAGACAAGCCAAAGTGCTGGATGTGGCCCAAGGCTGTAAAATGCCCAGGTCTGCTTTAATGGATCCCAAGATGAGAACTGGATACTTCTGTAATATCATCCCATCTCTATCATTATATTGATCGGATCTACTGTAACTCCTCACCTTTTTTTCCTTTTGTGGGTAGCTTCCTACCTTCCATATAGTAATTAACAAGGGTTTCCCCCTCTCATTTTTGTTTTAAAATCACTTATTTTTTCTCCCATCAGGGATGACTATGAAGTTAGTTGTCCAGAATTAGATGAGCTGGTAGCTGCTGCCATGGAAGTTCCTGGAGTTTATGGTAGCAGAATGACTGGTGGCGGTTTTGGAGGTTGCACCGTAACTCTTCTTGAATCGGGAGCTGCAGAAAAAGTTTTGAAACATATCAAGGTATGTGGTTGATCAGGCTGCAAGAGTGGATTTGCTGGTACAGTTCTCTCATTTACAGCAGAGATGAGCAGAATTTTAACGATCAGCTTTTTCTTCTTGGATCCTATGTTTAGTTTTTCTAGATACAAAGCACACTCTCTGGGGATAGATATACAGTATGTCACAGAAGTGAGTACACCCCCTCACATTTTGTAAATATTTAAGTATATCTTTTCATGTGACAACACTGAAGAAATGACACTTGGCTACAATGTAAAGTAGTGAGTATACAGCTTGTATAACAGTGAAAATGTGCTGTCCCCTCAAAATAATGCAACACACAGCCATTAATGTCTAAACTGCTGGCAACAAAAGTGAGTACACCCCTAAGTGCTAATGTCCAAATGGGGCCCAAATAGCCGTGTTCTCTCCCTGGTGTCATGTGACTCGTTAGTGGTACAAGGTCTCAGGTATGAAGGAGCAGGTGTGTTAAATTTGGTGTTATCGCTCTCACTCTCATACTGGTCACTGGAAGTTCAACATGGCACCTCATGGCAGTGAACTCTCTGAGGATCTGAAAAACCAAATTGTTGCACTACAGAAAGATGGCCTAGGCTATAAGAAGATTGTCAAGACCCTGAAACTGAGCTGCAACACGGTAGCCAAGACCATACAGCAGTTTTACAGGATAGGTTCCACTCAGAACAGGCCTCGCCATGGTCGACCAAAGAAGTTGAGTGCCTGTGCTCAGCGTCATATCCAAGGTTGGCTTTGGGAAATGGACGTATGAGTGCTGCCAGCATTGCTGCAGATGTTGAAGGGGTGGGGGCTCAGCCTGAAAATGCTCAGACCATACGCCGCACGCTGCATCAAATCAAATTGGTCTGCAGGGCTATCGTCCCAGAAGGAAGCCTCTTCTAAAGATGATGCACAAGAAAGCCCGCAAACAGTTTGCTGCAGACAAGCAGACTAACGACATGGATTTCTGGAACCATGTCCTGTGCTCCGATGAGACCAAGATAAAACATATTTGGTTCAGATGGTCAAGTGTGTGTGGCGGCAACCAGGTGAGGAGTACAAAGACAAGTGTGTCTTGCCTACAGTCAAGCATGGTGGTGGGAATGTCATGGTCTGGGGCTGCATGAGTGCTGCCGGCACTGTGGAGCTACAGTTCATTGAGGGAACCATGAATGCCAACATGTACTGTGACATACTGAAGCAGAGCATGATCCCCTTCCTTCAGAGACTGGGCTGCAGGGCAGTATTACAATATGATAACGACCCCAAATGTCCCACTGCTACACCCTCCGCCTGCCTCCTTTTCTCTCTCAAGTTCTGCTGTACCATGCACCATGTTCCCACGCACCAGCATTAAGGAAAACACTTAATCTTGGATTCCCTGCCCCCCCTTGCTCCCCATTGTAAACCACATTTGTCCAGAACTACCACATTTCAGTCCATACTGGAACGAAACACCCTTATTTTGTTCTGTATATAGGCCAAAAACTGCATACATAAAATTGTCCATGCATGGAATGTTTTTTCAGATCCCTAATGTCATAGCATTAATTGCAAGGAAAGCATTTTTATATTTTTAGAGGAATGAAGTACAGTAGAAAGTGTCTGTGTGTGAGAAAGAAAGATTTTAACAGCATTTAGCATGGATAGATGAATTTAGTTCTGAGGAGAAAAGTCTGCGCTGGGGAGCATAGAAACTGTCTTGGTCCACCTGCTATTTATCTTCCCACAGTTTCTCTGTTAGCTGTTTCTTTCTCTTGCTATTAGAACTGTTGTTGTTTGGATAAAAAGTCTTCAGTCCAGACACAGGCAATCTGCTGCCTTCTGGGTGTTTAATTCCTTGACATTGACAGTTTTGCCTGCAGCAGATAGACGACAAGAACATTTGCCCATTCCTGGCTTAAACGTCCATTATCAGCACATGTTTTTTCTTGCTAAATTTGCTGTTTGAGCAAACTCCTATGCTTGCTGATAATGTCTTTGTGGTCCCCCCCCCTTCAATTGTGTCCGATTATTGGAGATTGCTTGAACAAGTCTCTGCGATTTTCTTGGCATGGTTTTTCAGAAGTGGTTTATCCTTGTCTGCGTCCTGGGTCCGAAAGTGAGTAGCCCAAGGTCAGCCATCTGGCTTTGTGCCTAAGACAGTATTGGAACTTACAGTCTCTCACTTTCTAGCCTGATGCCTTAACCACTACACCAAAATGGATCTTGTCTTTGGTTTACCTCTTAATAATTGCCCTCTGACCGATATACAGCCATCTGATATGCCCGAAAGTCAAATTTCCACACTTGTGAACTTTTTCTCCAGATGTAGTTTGTGTCCCTTGATCATTCAGGTAATTGCATATCATGGTTTTTTGCTTTTTATCGATTAGGACAAATACAGCAGGACAGCGACATTCTATTTCACAAAACCCGCTGATGGATCTAAAATACACCTCCTGTCTTGAAAGCTCTTCCACCTGGCCTGTAGGATTCACTAAGAAAAGTGATAAGAAAAGCATGACACTTTTGGACAGCTTCCAGGGACATTAGCTTGGAGCAAAGACTTGACTTCTTCTATAAAAGAAGTGAAGTAAGTGAAAACCTGCGTGCGCGCACAGATGCTTTTTTTTTCTTTTAGCCAAGAGCCCAAAAGATATTTTTGTCTGATTTACAAGACAGTTTGGGGCAGAAAATTTCCTTTTCAGAGAAACACTGTGGTGAGTTTGATTAAACAGCCCTTGATTTCTGTATACAGTTTTCTGTGATAAGTTCCTTCAACAACCTGGATGGAAATACTGAGGCTGGGGAAGTTCCTTTTTATCATCCCAAGCAGAGACTAATCACGGAAATAGGCTTGAAGTTTTACATTGTGCTCTAAATATTGATTCTATACTTTCCTTTTTGCTTACCTATTAATGAGTGATCTTCCAATAATGAATTACCCACTAAACATCACTTAAATAGAGTCACTTTGTGATGAGTTTCTCCATTGCATTCCATATTATCATTTGTTATTGAAGAGGAGGAGCTGGAGCGAGATAATACCCTCAACCCATATAATTGGTGTAAATCAGGGGAGGGTTCCTACTGGTGCGGTCCAGTCCGTAGGTCCTGTAGGGACCTGCCGATAATCCAATTTGCGCGCGACTGCTCTGGTACCATCTCCCCCGGGCAGTCGCCGCGTCACCATCTGTTTTTACGAATTTTTGGGTGATTTTGCTTCGCATGCACGGAAGCAAAATTGTGCCGAAATCTCGTGAGGAGACGTGCACATGCGCGAGATTTCGGCAAGATTTTGCTTCTGTGCATGCGTGGAAGTAAAATCACACCGAAATCTCTCGCGCGCATCCCCTTGTAAGATTTTGGTGAGATATTGCTTCCGTGCATGCGCAGAAGCAAAATCGCGTGAGGGGGCGCGTGCGTAGTGCACGCACGAAGCACGAAGAAACGCAGAGCAGCGCACCGGTCTGGGTAAGTGAACAACTTACTCCTGGTATAAATGTGGTAGAAGGTGACAGTGTAGTCAGTCACAGTGAAGTCAAAATAAAATAGGCATCACGTCTATGAGATGATGTGTAATTGCATCATGATTTCTAATGCAAAGCTCTGAGTTGTATCATTTGTATGATGTATGTTGTGTCATTTGTATGAAGTCATGATGCATTTATCATTTGTCTCCCCTCCCTCTGCCCCAACTCTGATCTAGTGGACATACATAATCTAAATTAAGCAAAATTTACATTAACTATAGCCTTTTTTGCAATAGAATGTATAATTGTCACATTAAAGTAATTGGCTATGTTCCCTTGTAGGAAACCTTCATGTGGTCAATTGGTTAATTGGTTTTCATTTTAGCATGATTGTGACTTAGCCTTGATTTGTAAACCTCAGTTTATTATACCAATGTTATGCATAAGCACAATGTCTTAATAAACCAGGGTTAAACACATCAGGGATTAGTAATGTGTAAACTAGCCAATACTTGTTTAACATCAACTGTCCACTAACCAGATTTTAAATTATCATGTGCCTAGCCTGTGTTGTTATGTAAAGCTTAGTGTTTTGTGCAGCCATTATATCCCAACAGTACTATCCCAACTGTACGTAGGTCTTGCAGGGCAACAGTTATGTTAAAAATGAGCTTCAACTGGGCACTTAAGTTATTCAATTATTTTTCACATGTATCTCAGATGCAAACTTAACTTTTCCCATACAGCATTTTTTAAAAGACAGATCACATTGCTATTGATGCTAATCTTTAATGCTAATCTTGACAACCTTATATCCTTTTAACTTTGGCCGTTGGATTATTTTAGTAACATCTTCAGGTAGAAGTTATATATTTTGCTTTTATTGCCTAATCCTGTTGAGGTTTAGGTTTGTACAAGATCTGCATCATTGCCCTCATTAGCAGCCAAGCTGGGATTTTTTTTTTTTACACATAGCATATTTGGAAAAAAAAATAGCTGCGATTATAGAGAAAATGTTTATTAAGTGCAATACAAAGCCATCTGGTCCAAAGCACCATCTGTCAGATTTCTGAAATACTGAATCTGCATATATACTTAATTCCATCAACCTCTACAAGCCATAATAATCTACAAACATGTAATTTACATTATAATATGTTTTTCATTATAGGTCAGTGAAAGCGTAGGATGCCTTCTAAAACTTCTATTTAGAATGACCGTATTACTAAAATATGGCTGTTAGATACCTCCATTGACTCTTTGGATTACACCAGTGCTTCTCAATTATTTTCTGTTACACCCCCCCCCCCCAGGAAGAAGTAAACATTTCACGCGCCCCCCCAACTCTCCTCCGGGACGATTGTTTCCAATATTCGGCACGTTTTCGCTGAAAAAACTCAAGCAGCTTATCAGCATGTTTGGGGTGTAATGTGTTTAAGTGACGCCTTAATTTATTTGGCTTCATGCTGTCCGCTGCCAACATTTTTAGACACAGTAAACATACCGGTCTTTCCTCGTCTCCCACCGTAGTCACAGTGAAGCCAAGCGCTACATACGCTTCATCATATTTCCTCGTCTTAGCTTTCGGGAGACTTACGTTTGTCTCATTATCTCCGTCTCTCTCCTCCTTTCTTTTCATCCCTGTAAATAAATATTTTTCCATGGTGTCTCTCAAGGGTTTGTTATCTGCACTTCATATCTCCTGCTCTGTGCTGTGGCTATTGTTCGGTGCAAAAAAACCCTACTCCCTGCGGCAAAAAAAAGTATGTTCCCCGGGGTCATGCGCCCCCCCTGGCATCGCTCCGCGCCCCGCCAGGGGGGCCTGCCCCACTATTTGAGAAGCACTGGATTACACCAAGATGTGTGGTTCTTACTCTGAGGGAAAAGTGTAATAATCGGTAGTAAGAATTTGCAAGAAACGGGAAATCATATCAGAAAAAGAAATTGAAAACTTTGGAGATAAAAGTTAATGTAGCTTCTCCTAGGAAGAAATGATTTACAACTCCCTTACAAAGGATCCAGGAAATCATTCATTCTGTTGAATACGAAAGAAATCTTGCCCTTTTAAAAGACAGTCCAGGAGCTTTAACAATTCCATCTCTTGTGAATGATTCGCAGCACTGAATATGAGGTTCTAAGAGCTCCAGACTGATACATTTTGCCTAAATGGGTCCAGCTGCATTACTCTTCCTAGTGGCATTGATCAAATGTTCAGTTTCAAGAAATGTTATGTCCATCTGTTCTGAGAACCACTCACAACTATGGGGCACCTTCAAGTCATAATGGAGTGCAGGATAAGCCAGCTAGCGTTACCCACACCTTGCATGATGATTGGCATTGACGAATAAACTCTCATTTAGATCAGGGGTCACCAAACTTGTCAAATTTAAGACTTGTGGACTTCACTTCCCAGAATTCCTCAGCTAGCATGGAGTTGAAGTCCACGATTCTTAAAGTTGACAAGCTTGGAGAACCTTTATTTAGATAGACAAGATGCCACGTAATTGCATTCTGACCTCCTCACCGAAGAATTCTGGGCAGCTTCTGAAAAATGCAGCCACAGCACTGATGTTAATTTGGATTTCAGTTTGTTTCCAAATGAGTTTTAGGATTATTTCCCAAAAAACACCTTCAATTCAATTCACCAGTTTTTATGTGGTTGGGGGGGGGGGGGGAGACCGAACAAGTAGTTGGAAAACAATCACATTGGGACTATGACCCAGGCTATTGTAATTGCACCATAAGAGCCTCATCCGAAAGTAGCTAAAATGTTGGCTAGAAGTAAATCAGTTTATTTTGAGGGCTACCTCTTAAAGACATTACCGTATTTTTTGGAATATAAGACGCATCTTTTTCCTCCCTAAAAGTGGCTGAAAATTTGGGTGCGTCTTATACTTCGACTGTAGCTTTTTTTTTCAGCCCTAACTAGGTGCTAACAGATCTTCCCAGCTCTTACCTTGCAGGCTTTTTCATTGTTACTCTCTCCAAAGAATGTTTTTCCAGCCCTAAGTCTTTACAGAATTTTTTTTCATTGCTCTACTTGCTCCGAATAAGTTTTTTTCTAGCCCTAACCAGGTGCTAACTATCTTCCCAGCTCTTACCAGCTTGCAGGCTCTTTCATTGTTACTCTCTCAGAAGAATGTTTTTCCAGCCCTAAGTCTTTGCAGGGTTTTTTTTCATTGCTCTACTTGCTCTGAATAAGTTTTTTTTCTAGCCCTAACTAGGTGCTAACGATCTTCCCAGCTCTTACTGGCTTGCAGGCTCTTTCATTGTTACTCTCTCAGAAGAAGGTTTTTTTAAGTCCTAACCAGGGGATAAAATAATGTGCTGAAGCTGACCAGACTAAGGACGCTAGCCAGATGAATACCTGGTAGGCAGATTGTTTTCTCCTATTTTCCTCCCCAAAAACTAAGATGCGTCTTATACTCTGGTGCGTCTTATACTCCGAAAAATACGGTAATTGTCCATGGCACAATTCCAAATATTTGATACTGAAGTTGGAAAGTTGCTTTAATTGGCTCCATGTTGTATCAGAGATTCTTTGGAAAAGGGTTTACAGGTAAGTCCTTGTTTAGCAATCATGACCTGGGATCAACAACTCAGTTCTTAACTCAGCGGTCACTAAGTGAAACTGTGCCTGTGTTTGTGCTCTTGCTTCAGCTGTCCTTTGCAACCTGCAAAGGTCATAAATATGAGGATTGGTCATAAAATTAATTTTTTATTATGGTTGTAACTGCAAATGGCTGTTAAGCAAACAGTCGTTAAATGAAGACCACAACATAAAATAGTATTTTTTGTTAATCTGCTATTGAATCCCTATATACTGCACAGCGTGGGATTTTATAACCTACTATACAACAATTGGATTAACTCCCCTGCATTGCAAGGAATGTATGTGACAAACAGGATGTTATCGTGCTCAGAAAAAGAAGAAAAACCAAGGATGGTCTTAACATCAACAAAGAGGAAGAGATCCAGTTAAAATATGCAATGTGAAAAGCGATGGTCTGAGGTAAACCAAACCAAATCCAGAGCAGCAAAGCAGATACTCATGAGCTGGACTCAGGGTTGAACTAGCCAAGAGAGTTTCATAACCATGTGTTCTGTTAAAAGCTCCTTTCACAAGATGCTAGGTTACCAGCTAGGCTGTGTGCAGATACTGTATCACCTGGTGATATTTCAAAAGCAATGGCCAGTGAGTGGCTTTTAGGGCTAATGGAGCACAGTTTGCCATCTGGAAGATGGCCACGGAACAACTTGTTGAAATTTGAGTTTCTTTTTGGCAGTTTCCTTGTGCGCTTAAGCTTCATAGAATTGTCTCTCTGTCTGTCTGGAGAATGTCCCACTATTGCTGGACATTGTGCTGGTGATGTATTCTTTGGTGATCTGTTTGGTAAGGGTGCCGCCACTTTCCACTCGCTGGGTGGTCATCAGCATCCCATCTGAAACAAAGGGACAGAATTAAAAATTGCGTAAACAGCAACTTCCCCGTGGCTAGATTTGCAGTTCATTCTGAAAGCATAAAATTGGCTGTTTAGGTTTTGTTGAGTATGTGGTGTAAACCCAAATATATAAAAGTGCATTTTGCGAACCCAGCTAATTTTGGTTTATTCACTAAACTGTAATTGAACGATAGATTTATTGCGTTCAATCTCTGTATGTGCACAAACACATGGCCATACGTATGTGAAAGCTTAACATAGTTTATTTTTTGTTTTGTAATCCCTAAGCATCACTTTTATGACTTCTGCCCCTGCACTGGGTTGCGTTTAGAACACACTAGAGCCGTTTATCTGATACCCCTAAACCTATTCAGGCACTTGGGAAAGAGTCAAGCCCCCTTAGAGGTAGTAAATATCCCAAGCCCTTCCTGAAGTCATGCTTCTGATATCATCTAAAAGACAGGCCTCTTCATAGCCTGTGAAATCGCCCATAAACTAAAAGGCTTTACATATAAAGCAACACAGATATCTATCTTAAAAGACCTTGAGGCTGCAACTGCAGGCACTCAGCACTGTTTGTGTGATTAATATAATCCTTTCCAGAGTTCCTGAATAGAGTTGGGATGCTGGTCGTAGTGTGCTTTAAGCAGAAACAGAGTTCTTTTTTGGGCAGAAGTCTCCATTTAATTTTTGTACCCAAAAAAAGCAGTTCTTTAATTTAGAAATAACTGCTCTGGCACTGTTCCTGGTCTTAGCAGAGATAGAAGAGTTTCCTAATACTATGAAAAGAATACATTACCATTCAGTAAAGATATGTATGAAAAGGCCTGTTCTGCCATTTTTCTAGCGGGGAAAAAAATCTCTTATTTTTCTTGAAGTAGAATGGAAGACAAGGAAAGCGGCATAAAGGCCCACATTCTCTTAACATTAGCATAAACAGAACTTCAGGAGTAGACTGGATTCCTTTCATCCTCATTTAACTATTTCTGAATAAAGATTTCAACCTTCCCCTTGCGATCCCAGAGTCTGGAGATTCAGGTTTGTTCTCCTCTGAGATGAATCCTAGATACTCTTCATTAATAATGTCCCAAAGATCTCAGCGAGGTTATTGGAAATCAAGGCACCCCCTATTTCCATCATTCCCTTTTTTTACCTGCATATAAAGGATCCAGTAGGGAGTGAGTGATGCTCGTTTGGGTGTTGTATTCTGTAGGGAGATTGAAGACTTCCTCCCTGGTGAATTGATGTGTTCCATATTGAGAGAATACTCCTAAAGCAGAAAAGGTGTGTGTGTGTGTGTTAATTCAATGCTTGGATATCTAATTTTCATTCCATCTAATTTTTTTTTTTAAATGAGTCTGAGAAGAAATGCAAGAAGGTGGTATCTAAGTTAAAGCAGAACATTTCACGCAACCATGCAAAGCTCTATTCTGTTACTTTTATTTCCAGCTAATCTTCCTAAATATTCAGTTCATTTATCATTTATCATCTGTCTCCCTTTGAATTAAAATGGGATGACGACAGCTTCAAAAGCAGAAACTTGTAAAAATCATTTGCGTCGCCTTGAAGATCAATTTTCTACTCACTAAGAAAACAGCATTACTTTTAAGAGTATTTAAAATGTCCATGCACACACCATGTTAAGGAAAAACTGATTCACCATTCAAGATGCTGTCTACTCCCATATATTACACTTGCGCAAATTGAATAATGAGGACCCAACTTTGACACACCCATATTACCCTAACTTTGGGTTTTGGATGCCTTACCCACTGTTCTTTAAACACACATTCACGTGTGCATTTTTTTTTAAATTTCAAAAGACTTGCACAGCTCCTTTTATTGTAACAACTCTGGATAGTGCGGAAAACATTAAAAACAATCAGAACACAAAGTCAATGAAAATTTCAAAAACCCATGGACTCCTGGGACCAAAATTCCGCATACATCTAAGTACCACCAGCCTCATCCTATCCAATGCTTGCAAGAAGAGCCAGCAATTCCAGAGCTTCTAGAACAGTGTTTCTCAACCTTGGCAGTTTGAAGATGTGTGGACTTCAACTTCCAGAATTCCACAGCCAGCGTTGCTGGCTGTGGAATTCTGGGAGTTGAAGTCCACACATCTTCAAACTGCCAAGGTTGAGAAACACTGTTCTAGAAGATAAGGAGTATGGGGGACTGCCAGATCTCTGGGAGAAGAGTATTCCACAGTACATGGGCAGCTGTAAGAAGGCATACTTCCTAGGCCCCACAAAAGAACAACATTTAAGGAAAGCAATCTGAAGGGTGCTCATCCCTGTCCTCATCCCCAAAGCTAAAGACCATTGAAATTTGGGGTTTTCACATTTGATTGGAGTGTTTTGCATCTTCTTTGGAAACCAGCTTTGTTACAAGTGCAATCTTCAGAACTTCAGAGATGACTGAAGCAAAGCTTGAGGTCTGCTCAGTTTTTATTGACCACTTCTTACTAATTCCTAGTGACACTAGTGATATAGAGTCCTAGTGGACAATTAATTAAATACGAGCCGCCACTGTGCCGCAGCAGCCAAAAAAAAAAGCCAACACAATCCTAGGTTGCATTAACAGACAGAATCAAAATTACGTGAAATATTAGTACCACTTCATAAAGCCCTAGTAAGGACACACTTCGAATATTGCATCCAGTTTTGGTCATAAAAAAGATGTAGAGATCTGGAAAGATGCAGAAAAGAGGGGGCTGGAGCTTAAAGCATGAAGAATGGCGGCAGGAATTAGGATTGTCTAGTGAAAAGAAGGACTGGATGTGGCATGATAGCAGTGTTCCAATATTTAAGGGGCTGCCACAAAGAAGAGGAGGGTCAACCTATTTTCCAAAGGACCAGAAGACAAAACAAGAAGAAATGGATGGCAACTAATCAAGGAGAGAAGCAATCTAGAACTAAGAAATTTCTTAACAGTGAGAACAATCAGTGGAACGGCTTGCCTCCAGAAGTTGTGGGTGCTCCATCACTGGAGGCTTTTAAGAAGAGACTGGACAGGACTTGTCTGGAATGGTATAGTGCCTCCTGCTTGTGCAGGGGGTTGGACTAGAAAACCCCCAAGGTCCCTTCCAACTCTCATTCTGTTATCCTGGTGCTGTGGCGTGCCACCTCTCCTTCTGTTGCTGACAATTCACCTTTATGGCCATTTATGGGTTGGGCAGCGGGAGTAACCGGGCACCACCCATTAGCCCATGGAACACCTGACAAGACCAGAGCCAGAGCCAATTCCTATAGTTTGTACTTTACAGTATGAAAGGAAAGAGAATTGAATTCTGCATTTTTTACACCTTGGTTGACAATGTGCCCTTAACAGCACACCAAGAAGAACAGATGATAGAAGTACTTTGACACCAAAGCATACCTGCGTCTTGAGATTCAATGGTGATAATGCCCTCTCTTTCAGGGCCAAAGCCTTGAGTGGTCTTGGCTTGCACTTTGAACTTATACGGAACATTTTCACTCAGGTAAGGCACTGTAAGTGTGGTCTCTGGGTTATCTCCCTCCACATAGATAGTCCTGGGTTCCCCTGAGCAGAGAAAAATAAAAATAAGAGGTAGGGAAGCTTAAGGAATAATACATATTCACCCATACAGTCCCATCTCCTCCTCATGCTAGATCAGTGGTTCCCAACCTTCCTAATGCTGCGACCCACACCCCGCCCCCACACCCCCACCGCGACCCACCCCGCCGCCGCCATTTGGGTTATTTTACCCTCTGCACATGCGCAGAACGCTTTGCGCATAGGGTAAAAGAACCCAAATGGCGGTGGTGGGGTGGGTCGCGGGTTGTGGGGCACAATATGGCCAGGCTTGTGGCAGTGGGGGGGAGCTGAGGATGCCGGGGCGACCCCTTGGAAATGGTTGTTTGACCCCCAAAGGGGTCGCGACCCCCAGGTTGGGAACCGCTGTGCTAGATGCTTCATCTCAGGTGATTGTGGTTATTTTATACAGCTCCGAGCCATCTTACTCTCTTCTGTAATTTGGGAAATGTTATATGTTAGCAGGGGAAGCTTTGCAACTGAAGTGGAATGTATTTCAAAAGGCTGACATACCTTCACCCTGCAGAGTCTCGCAAGAGACCATGTAGCCCAGAATTAAGCCATTGGGTTGGCGGGGTCTCTCCCAGCTTAGTTGAAGCGAGTCTGGACTCAAGGCTGTGAATACTAGAGGCCCTGGGGCACTGGGTGTGCTCAGGGTAAAGGGTGACCCTATCAAGTAAAGAAGAATGGTCAGAGTTCTGTTAAGAGAAAATCAAACCAGTAGCAAGCAGAGGCACAGGCAGAAGTTCAAAGATTTAGAATTGTAGAATTGCATTATTTTTAATTTTTTTTTATTTCTTCACCAACTTCACATAAACATCCATACATATAGTGTAAATCATATAAAAACATACATAATTATACATTTCTATCGGGTGGGTTCCACTTACCTTCACCACCAGTTTGCGTTGCGATGTTTCTCGCGCGCGCGCACGCTCGAAACAGGATGTGACAGTCCCACTTCCCAAAAGAAAGGTGGAATATGAATAATGACTACATGCATGGTTTTCATGCAGAATAAGCACAGATTTACTTTGAACTCCTTCTCCCAAAAGGCAGAGCTGAAAATCAACATTTGGAAAAGTAGTAGCATATCCATGAAATTGTAAACATTTCAAAACAATTACCTGGCACGGGACTGAGAGGGCTGCGTGGATCCACCTGTGACTCAATGGTTATCACACCTTCTCTTTCTGGACCCCATCCCTCATCACTTTGGGCCTTTACTTTGAAGACATAGGATTGGTTAGGTAATAGATCATCCACCACCACAGAGTTCTGCATTGGATTGGGAATTGTAAGTCTCTTTATTTCGCCTAAGAAATAGGAAAAAATCCAGCTGTCATCCCACAAACTAAGATGATCAAAAATTGCCGCTTCTATTGGCAGAATAGGTACTACTAGTGAATGCGGTAGGCTGAATGCTACAAGTCACATCTTGAGGCAACCATGCGTGTGATCTTTTGTTCAGAAATAATTGTGAAAGCTGCTTCTTCATAGATGATCATGCCCTTCAGTTTAGTATACGTCAGAAGAAAAACTGTGTCCTTGTCTCTTTTGTAATACGTTATCTCAGAGAAAATGAAAAGAAAACTAAACCTACCAATTCTGTCTGTGGATTATTTGGGAATTAAGGATTTCACACATTTTGAATTTAGTGTTTTTCATCAGGACCCAAATTCACATTACCCCTATTCCAGTCAAACAGCTATCTTCTAATGGAACCTTGGTTGATATATTAGGGAACATTATTCAACATATGCAGAAATATTTATTTATTTATTTATCAAATTTAGAAATTGTCCATCCCCCTCACAGAGGGTCTATGAAGGTTCTGCCCCTGCTGTGGTGTATGGACACATCTGGAAAACATCAGGACAGGGAAATCTGTTTGGGCAGTTTGGAAACAGACCTCAGCAATAAGAAACACGATTTGGGGGTGTTCCATGTTACAAACCATGTTCTGATCGCTCTAGAACAGTGTTTCTCAACCTTGGCAGTTTGAAGATGTGTGGAGTTCAACTCCCAGAATTCCCCAGCCAGCGTTGCTGGCTGGGGAATTCTGGGAGTTGAAGTCCACACATCTTCAAACTGCCAAGGTTGAGAAACACTGCTCTAGAATCTGCTGCCTTTTGACAAAACAGGGTTTTTTGTATATATTTCCGATTCCCACTTTCACCACAGAAAGAGCTTCACTGACCTCCATTGAGAAGCTGGTATTGCACACTGTATCCTTGTACTTCTTTATCACAGTGGGGTTCCTGCCAGCTGACTTTCAGGGAGGTTGGCCCCAGGGCAGAGAACACCAAGCGAGTAGGAGTGTCCGGAACATTCAGAAGCTGCATTCTAGAATCTGAGGCAGATGGAAAATAGCAAGATTAGATCTGAAGGCAAGGCAAGGACAAAATGCAATCTTCCACATCAGCATGTGACCTCCTTTTGTGCCAAAGAAGAACAAGCAAAGAGTAAACTGAAATGTTGAGAATGTAGCCAGAAGAATTGAAGGGAACAGCATGGCTGAAGAATCATTGGACAATGAATGAAAAGAGTATCTTGGCTGCATTGCATGGTAACATGGAGCAGGAAAAGAAGAGGAGAGCTGGTTTTGTCAGAGAAGCAATTCTTTTTCTTGTCCCCAGGTCCTGGATCCCCAGAGCATGGCAAGGTTCCAGGGGGAGGTTAGATTAAACTCACCCACCTGACAAACTAAGGCCTAGCTGATCAGAACTTCATAGACATCTTCAGAGTCAGTGTAGTCCCTTGCCTTCTGGGGCTGAGGAGGACAAAATGCACCCTGGACTGTTCATTTTGCAGAACTTCTTGTACTCTCTAAGCATGGTTGTTTGCTTGCAGATGTTTCATTACCCAACTAGATAACATCATTAATGTGAGTGAGTGTGGGTTTTGCTATCTTTTAATAAATAGTAGACAGTTTGAGTTGGGGTGTAATTTCCTCCTTGGTGATTACTTGATTAGAATATCATTTTCTGCCTGATTGTTTGTCTTGTGTTGATCCCTGCTTATCTGAATATGGGCTGCTGGAGAATATGTGTTCTAGTCTTTTTGTTTCCTGCCTAGGTTTTTTATTGCTTTTTTTGAATGGTGTGTAAATATGGTTTATTTCTGTAAGTCTATTTGTTTCAACATCCTAGGAATTCTCTAGCATTTTTCAATTTGGCTTAGTTTATGAAATTAATAGTTTTCCAGTTGAAACTGGCTGAGTTTGGCTATGTGTTGTGAGATTAAAGTGTTCTTGTCATGTCTTTCTACTGCTAGTTGATTTTTGTGCATGTGTTTGTGGATGTAGTCTTCTGCCAGCCTATCCTACAAAGTGGCTTTTACAACCCTTGCATTTTAAACGACTCCTGCTTTTTCTTTTTTGTTTGTTTTTCCCTAACGCTATTCAGAATGGGAAAGTAACAATTAAATATAGTCATAATAGTAGTTATTTTGCACCCTTGAGAAGTGGAAGACAACATTATATAGCAGTATTGGCAAACCTTTTTTCCCTTGGGTGCCGAAAGCATGTGTGCACGTGTTATCACGCACGTGTGAGTGCCCACACCCATAATTCAATGCCTAGGGAGGGCGAAAACGGCCTCCCCCGTCCCCACAGAGGCCCTCTGGAGGCCAGAAACGGCCCATTTCCCGACTTCTGGTGAGCTCGGTAGGCCCGTTTTTTGTCCTCCCCAGGCTCCAGAGGCTTCCCTGGAGCCTGGGGAGGACAAAAACGGCCCCCCGGAGGCCCTCCGGAAACCTAAAATGCCCTCCCAGAGCCTCCGCGCCAGCCAAAAGTCAGCTGGCCGACATGCACATGCGCCCTGGGGCCAAGCTAGGGCAATGGCTTGCGTGCCGGCAGATATAGCTCAGATGGCATGCTTGCCATAGGTTCGCCATCACTATTATATAGCAATTATTATCTGAACTGTAGCAATTCCTAGAGTGCTTCCATTAGGAGATGTAGAATTGCTTTCCATGCAGCTTGAGCCAACCCACCGACTTTTGCTCATCTTTTTGTATCTAGGCAGAGAAAAGAGGGAAAAAGCTCCTAAAGCATTTTGCTTCCTCCTTAAAAGAATAGACTCATCTGGCCAGACAACCCCTTCCTTTTGTAGAATAAGAAGTTTCCCTCTCTTCCAAATGTTTGTTTTGGATGCAAGCAAGATGCTTTCCTTTCTATAGAGGACAAGGTAGTTTCACAACCAGAGGAAATAGCTGTAATTATAAGGTTGTGAGCTGTAATAAATATAGACCATGAACCTCAGCAACTCCTTAAACTATATAAATATGTTTTAAAAGGAACATATTGTAATATTTGCCTGTTACGACCTCGGCAGATGGACATGGAGACACAGAAGAATTGCAGATTGTTAAGGATACTGCCTGAGCACTAACTCCTTTGAGTGTGTAATATAATAACTGATGTCGTTAGAACATGAAAGCCATCAAAATGAAAGAGATGGAAGGTTAGAAGGCAGAGCAAATTAGCACATGCACACAAGCAGGTCTACAAGCAAAGCCACTTGAAGGAACTTAACGTGAATAAATTAGCAGTTTATGAGATAGTCACTGTAGCTGGAGCAAACAGCCTTGCAGTTGATCAGCCATGCTATGCCATTTGCTATACCTAAGTATTTGGAAATCCAAGAGGGCCCATCAGTCATGACTATAGAATCCCGAGCATCACTGCTGTCAGAGTAACCCATCACATTTGCCCTCCTAAAGCCCACATCCTGCGGGATCTGGGGTATCCTTCTAGTTTCTTCGTATGTGGGAGAGAAAATATTCCTGGATGGGTCTAAAGGACATGCCAAAACAGAGAGAAAGAAAGACACACCATTGAGAGTACCAGAAAAGATCGCAGCACCAACACCAGGCACAGTGACTGAAGGAATAGCCTGAAGAAGAAAGAATATTTTTTCCTATCTAATGCTAACTGGCATGAGAGACCAAGTGAGAGAGAAAGAGCTCAACTAACTGGAATCGCCTTCTGATAGAACACTGAACATTCTCAAATCACTAACAGATTAGCGCACGTTAGTCACCTACCATGTCCAGACACCGTGGTATACTCTCTTGTTAGCGATGAGTTTCCGATTACTCTTCTCTCGTGGTATACACGTGGACTTAGATGATTTCGGGTTAAACTTCCACTACCGGCAGGGAAGGCAATATCCAGTCGGCCATTCATCAGGTGTTCTGGAAATTATTCAATTTGCTGCAGTTAGCATCTGTAACTAGTGACTATGGATATGCATCTCAGCCAAGTTAATTAATATGAGATTTGACCATTAAGATATCTTAGAATGCCTGGGCTCGCGGTCTGTGCTAAGTCATAATGTGGTTTAATTTTTACTTAGTGAACCCAAACACTACAGTTCATATATCAAGGTTCATGGCAGCATGCTGCATGAAATCAGTCGACTGTGGTTTCATTCACCAATCCATGTTTAAATTAAAGAAATGGCTCAGTAAGATATGTGAATTCAAAGTTTCTAGTATCAACATGTAACTCGAGTGTCTCCAATATATTGATTTCATTTGTATTATTTCCAATCAGATACATTGGTTGCAGATTAATGGGATTCAAAGCTGAAGGCACCTGAAGAGCATCAGTTTGGGAAACATTGACCTTGGCTTTATTCTGCTTAAAGTGCATTCTGGGGCTCCATAAGAACCAACATCCCTTATGTCGCATCACTTAAACCCACAATGCACAACAAAACATCAATATCAGAATTAAATAGACTGAAAGGACCAATAGGAAAAGAGCAACGGTTGATTAGGTCAGAAGGTGGCTTCATGAATGGCAAGTGATGTACCAAATACTAAAGGACATGATATTCAAGTAATGCTATATTTTTCCCAAAAAAAGGGTTATTACTATTATTACTTATCCACTTTAAAACAAGCAATCATTGGAAAAGACAAGACATGACTATAATCGCTAGCAATTTTAGAGCATTCATTAAGTTCCTGTAAGACTAATATATTCAAATGTCTGTCCGAATAGTTAGAGACCCTTCATATTCTGAGGCATTATATATACTGGAACCAGATATTAATAACAAGCACTCTGGCTGGTCATCTTTTTTCCCCCTGTTTTCGAGTTCTTCAGTCAACTCTGTTAACCACTATTGGAAATAATGAGGGCAAGATGAAGAGACATTCTTAAATGAATTACAGAAAATGCTCAGGGGAAGGCGTTAGTTCTGTCTCAACGATTCTAAGAATGTACTGAATTTTTTAACAGTTGTTGGAATCGTTGGTTGATCCCCTATTTGGCATTGTTCAGATATTTATGGCAACAGGTTCCATCAAGGAGTAGCTGTCACGTGAAGCAGCTGGAGCATACCAGGATGGTGAAAGTTCACCAAGTTTAGTATGCTGAAGAAAATCATAGTTATGAGATTGCTGTAGCAGATAACACTGTTATCCCATGCTAACGAGATTCCAGATGGGAGGAGGGGACTACTAAATACTGCAGAGGGGGCGGTTTCCTTCAGGTATAATCTCACCGGCTCAAGGTTGACTCAGCCTTCCATCCTTCCGAGGTAGGTAAAATGAGGATCCAGATTGTTGGGGGCAATATAAATATACATTGATTAATGGTGTAAACCGCTTAGAGAGTGCTTGCACTATGAGGAGGTATATACCGTATTTTTTGGAGTATAAGACGCACCTTTTTCCTCCCTAAAAGTGGCTGAAAATTTGGGTGCGTCTTATACTTCGAATGTAGCTTTTTTCCCCCAGCCCTAACTAGGTGCTAACAGATCTTCCCAGCTCTTACCTTGCAGGCTTTTTCATTGTTACTCTCTCCAAAGAATGTTTTTCCAGCCCTAAGTCTTTGCAGAATTTTTTTTCATTGCTCTACTTGCTCCGAATAAGTTTTTTTCTAGCCCTAACCAGGTGCTAACTATCTTCCCAGCTCTTACCGGCTTGCAGGCTCTTTCATTGTTACTCTCTCAGAAGAAGGTTTTTTAAAGTCCTAACCAGGGGATAAAATAATGTGCTGAAGCTGACCAGACTAAGGACGCTAGCCAGATGAATACCTGGTAGGCAGATTGTTTTCCCCTATTTTCCTCCCCAAAAACTATACTCCGGTGCGTCTTATACTCTGAAAAATACGGTAAGTCTCACAAACAAACAAACAAACAAACAAACAAATAAATAAATAAACAAATAAATAAATAAATAAACAAATAAACAAACAAACAAACAAATAATCACATAAATAATTAAATAAATAATTAAATAAATAATTGAATAAATAATTGATTGGGGGAATGAATGCCAGCAATGTTAAAGGCTGAAGGAAATAATGCGTCTATCTTTTTGACCACCATTTCCCCCTTCTTTTTTCACTTCTTTTACCAAGTACCTGGTAGGAAAGGAACTCAGATATCTGAATTGATGGTTTGCAGAGGATTTTTGAAATTAGCATGTGAGCTACATGAAGGGCAGAAATGTGCAACATGTGTCCCAAAATAATTCTCTCTCTTTGCACTTCCATTCTGTTTCATTCAATTCCATGCCTAGGATAGCCCTGGCTTTGGTACTAAATAACCAATCACAAGCATTGCAAATGCTAAACGCATCATGCTATTAACATGTCCTTGTAGAGGGGTAGCGTGAATAAATTATATTCCAGGGCCCTGGAGTAGGATGAGACATCATGGTTACTGGGAGGGAAGAAGGTGGCCATCCTTCACCTGGTTGGGGCTGGGAAGTCCCACTCCTTGGTAGGCTGCCGCTGGTTGCATCATTGTCCACTAGCTCAGAGGGGGTACTACCCTCGTGGAGGAGACTCTCTGTGTCCGAGGAAAAGCAACTGCTGTCCGAGTAACGAGGGATCAGTTCTACTGGGAGTCTCCAGGTGATGTGGCGAAGGTCCAGCTCGTCCCCCAGCAGCTGCACATATTTCCATCGAGAGCCTTTTGGAACAAGTGAAGGACTTGGGTTGGCATAGTCAGAAGAGTGCAGGAAGCGCCGTGAGGGGTACGAAGCAGCCGGTCCATCACTTGCAAACTACCTGCAAACCTGCCTTAGTGTCTCCTAGCAACACTTCAGGGGGAAGCACAATACTCAAGGACTCTTGTAGCCCTGAAAAGAGTCTGCTACATATGCATTGTATTTGTGCTCAGATTATGAGTGGAAAGTGGAGACCTGAGCAGGATCCATAAGGCCCACTTTCTGATTCTTGCCAATCATAGTAAAATTATGACATCCCAATCAGTAGATCATAGGACCAGAGGTGACCTTCCTTTACCCTCTTAATTTAATAAATATAACATTGGACGATAAATAAAAACAAAATCACAATTGGGTATAGAATCAAATTAAGCCAAGAACTAGGATACTACTTAGTAGTTGTCTGGATATCTCTGAAGCAAGTTATCCAGCAACAGGGAGCAAGAGTTAGTTTCTCAAACTGCCTTATTTGCACTAAGTTCATCATTAAGCCTTAGTTGTCATTAGAAAGAGGTAGTCCTCAACTCACAACCATTAGTTTAGTGATCAACGTTACAACAGCATTGAAATAAGTGACTTACGACCATATTTCACCCTTACAACTGTTGCAACATCCCTGTGGTCACTGACCAAAGTTCAGATGCTTGGCAACTGACATGGATTTTTGACAGTTGCAGCGTTCTGGGGTTATATCATCACCTTTTGCAACCTTCTGAAAAGCAAAGTCAATGGGGAAGCCAAATTCGCTTAACCATGTGGCTTAATTAACCACTGCAGTGATTCACCTAACAATTGTGGCAAGAAAAGTCATAATATGGGGGCGAAACTCACTTAACAATTGTCTTGCTTAGCAACAGAAATGTTGGGCTCAACTGTGGTTGTAAGTCAAGGACCTGTTTTGATTTCTTGATTCAATGTGTAGCAGGACCCCAAAATCTATATATATACTATGTAGAGTCACCTGGAAACAAGTTTCATTGAGTTAATACAGTAGGACATACTCCCAAATATGCTTGTATAAGAGTTCAATGTAAGAATAGAAGGGGGTAATCATTTTAAAACTTTCTGTATCATATCAATAATTTATACCAATGGCCATAACTGTACGGCAGCTGAATCATGCTGCATTCAGTTGTGGTTACACCCGAATAAATCCATCTATGC
The DNA here is from genome assembly GCA_023053685.1 of Diadophis punctatus similis. Lineage (NCBI taxonomy): Eukaryota > Metazoa > Chordata > Lepidosauria > Squamata > Dipsadidae > Diadophis > Diadophis punctatus. The sequence goes on along the minus strand of JALIGW010000002.1, from coordinate 142,512,233 downwards.
ATTACCGCAAACTTAAAATCACATTACTGTATTATCTTATCAGGTATCTACAAACACACACACACACACACACACACACACACACAAACACACACACACACACTGCTGAACTGAAGCACTGATTTATAGAATAAAATATCAGAACATCACTGTGCTTGCTGAAGAATTTTTTTCAAATGGCAAAATTACATACCAGAAGTTGACTTACGACTGCAGTTGGGACCAGAATTCCATTGCTAAGTAAGACCGTTAAGTGAATCCCATCCGATTTTAATCCTTTTTGCTATGATCATTAAGTGAATCATTGCAGTTGTTAAGAGAATCACGTGGTTTTCAAGCAAATCTGGCTTCCCCCATGGACTTTGCTTGTTGGAAGCCAGTTGGGAAGGTTACAAATGGTACTAACCCTGAAACGCGGCAACCCATTGTAAACACATGCTGGTTGCCAAGCACCAGAATTTTGATCACATGATCTTGGGGATCTGTGACAATTTTAAGTACAAGGAATGGTTATAATAAGCCACTTTTTTCAGTCCTTTTGTTTCTTTGAAAGGTCATTAAACAAATGGTTGTATGTTGAAGTCTACCTGTAAAAAGATCAGGTTCTTCAGATCCCTTGACTATATGGAAATTATTGAATCCACCCCTCTAACAATCAGTGTTCGATGTCAGAAAATTGTAACTGTGCCTTGTGGATGGGCTAAAGGGGCAGTTTCATTTCAGCTGAAGACAATGCAATTTTCTAATATCTGTAGTATCTGAAGTGGCTTGTTCTCAAATATGTATACACTGAAAAATAATAATTAATGGATAAATGAAGAGGAGCCAGCTGCTTCATGGAAGATTATTTCCAAAGCTGAATATAAATAAGGCTGAAGGAACAGCTAAAATGGGAAGGGACAACCAAGGTATTGCTTGGGAGAACTATCACTCTACAGCAGACAGAAAAGGTCCAGAAAGAACGAATTCTTTAAGGAGAGCCAGACAGTTGGGGGTGAGGGTGGGGAACTACAGTCTTTGAACAGTAGAATCCAGGAATCAGGTAACAGGTAATTTTGCTATTTGATCTTTGAAAACTGAGATAATTCTTTACATATCCTTAACACATCCTAATGTGGGAAAATATTTTAACATACGAGGGTGAGTCAAAAAGTAATGCTTTATTTCATTTTATTTATAAAGTAAGTCTTTATTTCAGGTGAAGTTTTTGATAAAAACACCTGAAATTTTTCCCAGTTATAAATGATTATATCATTTACGTTCTGAAATATTTTGTTTCCTACTTTTCAGGTTTTGAGACTCGCAAGGAAAATTCAAAATGGCTGCCCCCTTAGAGTTGCGTCAAAAACAAAGAGCAGTGATTGAATTCCTTGTTGCTGAGGGGGAAACCCCTGTGAACATTCACAGATGATTACAAAATGTGTTTGAGGACAATACTTTAGATTATAGCCCCATGAAAGAGGGTTTGAGAGGCAAACATTATTCCAGTGACGAGGAAGTGAAAACTGCAGTGAAGAAGTGGCTCAAAGAACAGTCAACAAAATTTTACGAGGCAGGGATACGTGCTCTCATTCGAAGGTGGAACATTGCTATTGAGAGAAACGGTGACTATGTTGAGAAGTAGGGATGTGATCCACAGAGGACCAGCTTCATTTTGATGTATGCTACATGTTCCTGTGTTGGTAATTATACCTGTCCTAAAGAAAATGGCATTACTTTTTGATTCACCCTCGTAATATAACTGATTATTTTAAATAACAATTATTAGAATATTTTATTATGTATTACCACCAAGATCTTTTGCTTTAAAAATACACAACATTTCCATGATCTACATTCCTCTTGAATTATTGACATTGTACCTTGACTCAAATAAATCACAATATGGAATAGATAGAAGCATTATGTGTGCCTTTGTTCAAAAGGTTCGAAACATCTTTTGTGGCAAGGAATAGAGCAGAGTAATTTTCAGAAGTAGGGCTTGGTCATGACTAAAAATGACTAAGAATTGGAACTACATGCTGAACCAAAACCAAATGCAAAGTACAATGTGCTTGAAACTTCTTTTGAAGAAATCAATCATATGCCTAAATACAACAACTTACAAACTGGTTCTCATGTATACTTTGTTTATCTGACCCTCAAAAAGGCAATAATTTTGAAACTCTATGACGGGCAGTGTCCTTTTCTATCTACTACCCAGGTCAAAATGCATATGTTACTAGACTACAGGGGCCCATGGCTTAAATGGTATGGATTGATGAGATTAAGAACTGGTTTACCAACATAAGCTCCTCACCTCTGGTGTAGATAATGGGATTTGGTTGTTAGTCTTTTTATCCTGGTTTAAGTTGTTATTGGTTTTGGAAGGCATATTTTGGTTTTTGGATTTGTACTACCTCAACGACTGATAGCAGTTAACCAGCAAATTGGAAACTTAAAAAAAAACCTTTAAAAATGTGAAATAATTAATTGTGATGACCTCTAAGCTGAAACTTTTATTCCTGAAAAATATATGGCAAAGGCATTTAACAAGTCCAGTGGTCTGACGGTGAACTTGTGCCATGACTGTTGGGGTTAGATAGAAGTGATTGTTTGTTATTTTGCTACATTAGAGGAAAATCCATGAAATGCAAGTACAAAAACAATTTACAGTCGTGTTTTGTTATCAGGGGTTAATAAACCACCAAACAGAAAACTTCCACTTCAAAAGTATGTGATTGGATATTCTGAACTATGAAACCTCCACACAAAGCATTCCTCAGATTTTTTTTTTAGAAAGGCTAATAGATTCCAAGGGAAAGCACAAGGCAAGTCTAGCACCCTAATTTCAATATGGACCCACCAGATATACATCTGAGTGCCTGGATTATAGCACTTTGGAATTTATTTATTCATTTATTTATTTTAGTCCAGAAGGTACTGTTAAATAGGTTGGACATGATAACTTAAATGGACTTTTCGTTTCTGTTTTTCTTGCCTTGCCATTTTCTCGTAGAACTTCGGTAAGCAATAATACTAGCTCTGCCTTAATAGCAATAGCACTTAAACTTATATACCGCTTCCTGATGCTTTACAGCCCTCTCTAAGCGGTTTACAGAGTTAGCATATTGCCCCCAACAATCTGGGTCCTCATTTTACCCACCTCAAAAGGATGGAAGGCTGAGTCAACCTTGAGCCTGGTGGGATTTGATCTGCCAATTGCAAGCAGCCGGCAGTCAGCAGAAGTAGCCTGCAGTACTGTATTCTAACCACTGTGCCACCATGGCTTAAGGTATGTTTGCTTCTAAATAATAGGAAAATATTTGCTAGCTTGTTAATATGGTGCTCTGCGTGTTCAAGTTGTTTTGTATTTCCCTTGTATATACATTTTATCTTATATCTATACATCATTTAAAAATAGCAATAGCACTTAGACTTATATACCGCTTCATAGTGCTTTACAGCCCTCTCTAAGCGGTTTACAGAGTTCAGCATATTGCCCCCAGCAATCTGGGTCCTCATTTTATCGACCTCAGAAGGATGGAAGGCTGAGTCAACCTTGAGCCTGGTGAGATTTTAACAGCTGAACTGCTGAACTAGCAGTAGCCTGCAGTGCTGCATTTAACCACTGCGCCACCTCGGCTCTAAAAATGGCCACTAAACATTCTTTGCAAGCTATAATGAAGCATACTGTACCAGAGTCATCTGAGACGCTGGGGTGCTTGCTACCAGCTGGTGAACGCAATACATCTGTGCTGTACATTAGAAAGCTGTCATAGTCTTCTCTTTCTTGTGCATCAATTATTGGTACATCAGGAATGATAGGAACTGCAAAAAAAAGGGAAAGAAAGAAAGAAAAGAAAGAAAAAAAGAAGAAAGAAAGAAAAAGAAAGAAAAATATGAATTGGATTTTTGATACATTCAAACATAATGAATCCCAACTGTACTTTAAATCAAGACTCTGTTTGAACTAGTACTTTGATCTAATGTGAGACATAGTTCACTGGAGAAAACTATGTCAGCGTTGAAGGTTTTGATGTAAAAATATGCAAGTTAGGATAACAATACTGAAATGTGGTGGAATAGTATGATATATTTAGCATGTACCATTAAAAGTAAGAATATTAATAAACAGTTTGATCCTTGTTACCAGTTAAATTAAACAGAGAATATATGCCACACGGTATAGTTGTCTAAATGCAGACTATAATACTGATTGTATAATATCCACACAATAGAAGCAGAAAGTCAAAGGAATATCTGTTAATAATGCTGCATTAGTTCAAGTCCAAAACAAAAATTCTGCATAGCAGAAGCTTGACCATACACACTTGAAAAGCTATGATAAAAACTTACTGGACATAGGACGTTTTGGCTGTGTAGCCAAGTTAATTGTAGCTTCTCTTTCCGGCCCCCATCCAGCTCCATTCCTGGCCTTCACTGTATAACGGTAGGGCTGTGATTCCCGTAAATTTTCAATCAGAACCATCCGCTTCTTAAGTTCCTCCACCAAGACTTTTTTTACCGGGCCAATGGGTCCTGAAAATATATACAGTATATATGTATATAAATTTGGTATATATTTGGTCACTTTTCCTTTTCAACCCAGCCAGCTTTCCTGCTTAAGGGAGGACTAGGATTCACGGTCCCCTAGTTTCTAGGCCAGTCCTTTTACTACTGAATCAAATGGGCTCTCAATGTTGTTTTGCAGAGGTCTTCAAACTTGGCAACTTTAAAACCTGGGGACTTCAACTCCCAGAATTCTCCAGCCAGCATAGCTGGCTGGAGAATTCTGGGAGTTGAAGTCCACAAGTCTTAAAGTTGCCAAGTTTGGGGACCCCTGTTGTATTGGATTGGCATAATCAATCGAATGGCCTCTTTTCAACAAGCAAAAGGTTTTATGTGAAGAAATTATCACCAGGGTAAGGCAGCCAATATATCCTGTCAAACTGGCTATCTGTATCTTACAAAATTGGATATCCTGAAGTACCAGCAAGAACAGTGGGTTTTTTTTTTCTAACTGGACTGAGCCCAAAATCTCTTTGTAAAGCAAAAATTTGAGAAGTAAATTACAGAGAGGAGATAACGTTGAATGACAGAAGTCTAGGCACTGTGGGAACTCTCAAATAGTGTGGAAACCGTTGAATGCATGGAATGAAAGACAAAGACAAAACACCAGGAATGTTGTAAAACAAGGGCTGCAAAATAAACTGCAATAAGACTGTAGGATCCAATCTGGGTCGGTTACCAGACCAGAGGTTTTGTCTTCTGAGCTTTCGGACTTGTGCTGGAGCCTATCTTCAGGGAACTTCTCTCTAGCTAGAGAGGCTGGAAAGAAATTCCCTGAAGGTAGGCTCCAGGATGAGTCAGAAAGCTCAGGAGACAAAACCTCTGGTCCCGGTAACCGACCCAGATTGGATCCTACAACACTATCATGGGCCACTTATATTCCCCTTTATTCGTGCAATAAGACTGTTCAATAAGAAGTCTAAGCAAGAGAACCAAAGTCAAGCTTCACACAAAGACCAATCAAAGACCTTCTGCATCGTCTCGGCGAGTTGGGAGTGGGAGGCACCGTTTTACGGTGGTTCTCTTCTTATCTCACCGACAGGATGCAGTCGGTGTTAGCAGGTGGGCAGAGGTCGTCCCCTAGGCCCCTGACTTGTGGGGTGCCTCAGGGTTCGGTCCTCTCTCCCATCCTGTTTAACATTTACATGAAACCGCTGGGGGAGATCATCCGTAGACATGGGGTGAGTTTCCAACAGTACGCTGACGACACCCAGCTGTACATCACCACCCCGTCTCAATTCAGGGAGGCTGTTGATGTAATGTGCCGGTGCCTGGACGACGTTAGGACCTGGATGGGGAGAAACAGACTCAAACTCAACCCCGACAAGACTGAGTGGCTCTGGATATTGCCTCCGAAGGACTATGTCGACTGTCCCTCCTTGGTTCTTGAGGGAAAAAAATTAACTCCCTCAGAACGGGTTCGCAATTTGGGAGTCCTCCTAGATCCACAGCTAAAATTAAACCAACACCTTGCAGCTGTGGCTAGGGGGGCTTTTGCACAGGTTTGCCTAGTGCACCAATTGCGACCATACTTGGAGAAGGAGGCTCTACTCACAGTCACTCATGCCCTTGTCACCTCTCGATTGGACTACTGCAATGCGCTCTACATTGGGCTGCCCTTGAAGAGTATTCGGAGACTCCAACTGGTGCAAAATGCAGCTGCGCGTGCTGTGGTGGGTGTTTCAAGGTACACCCACGTAACACCTATACTCCGCCAGCTGCATTGGCTGCCCATTGGTCTCTGGGTACAATTCAAGGTCCTGATCATCATCTTTAAAGCCCTACATGGCTTAGGACCAGGCTATCTCTGGGACCGCATTCTGCCTCATTCTTCCCTTCGACCGGTCAAGTCCCACAGAGTGGATCTCCTCCAGGTCCCGTCAGCCAAACAGTGCCGACTGGCGGGGCCTAGGGGGAGGGCCTTCTCTGTAGGGGCCCCTGCTCTCTGGAACCAACTTCCCCCAGAGATCCGAATCATCCCCACCTTGCTGGCCTTCCGAAAAGCCATTAAGACATGGCTCTTCCTGCAGGTGGGGGTGAGTTGAGACGATTTTATATCTGATGTCTCCCCCATGTATGCATGTTGTTTATATGTTTTTTAAATTGTTTTTAAAAATTGTATTTTTAATGATTTGTTTGGAGTTTTCATAAAATGTTGTATGCCGCCCTGAGTCCTGAGGGAGTAGGGAGGCATAGAAAAACTGCCAAATAAATAAATAAATAAATAAATTGTATCCTCCAACCTGTGGAGAAATGGGTGTGTGCTATACTTCCTATCATCACCATTTGGGGGTTTTATAGTCTGCACCTTGGATTGACAGTTTTGATATCATAGGTTTCAAGAGCAATGGCCTCCAGTGATGCCTTCTAAATGTATGCAACTGAAATACTACCATGAAGACATTGAACAAGTTAGTCAGGATAGATGATTTTTAAGGATAGCCCACATATTTCATGCTTACTGTTTTCCTCGTTGACGAGTCCATAGCTGACCTCATAAGCTGTGATCGTGCCATTTGTTTCTGCAGGCTCAGCCCAGCTCAGCTGCGTCACAGTGGAGGAGATGACATTGAAGGCCAAGCGCCCAGGCTCACTAGGAACTACAGAGATGAAACACAGAAACAACTGTGTGTAGCAACTAACACACAGTATAGGAATGTTTGAATGCATTGAGGGAAGAATATGAAAAGTTGGCTATCTGAAGCTGGAAATAGCACAGGAGCTATATAATACAGTAATTTTAAATCAGATGCCCTAAAAATCAACCAAGTGCTTAATTTAGGAGCATTTTTCAATGAACTGCTCCTCATAGGAATTCTAAACTTAAAATCTGGAGTTTGATGAAGTGTATATTAGTATTAGGTATTAGTAAAAAAAGAAGCAACCGGCATAGAAAGAGCCAGCCAGAAGACTAGTTCAATAATGATGAATAACAACAACAAAAGAAATTGTTATAGGGACTCCACATTCATCCTATTCCAACAACCTAGGAAAACAACCAGGTTTTTAATGATTGTCTGAATGTCATCAGACTGAACCGCGGTGGCGCAGTGGTTAGAGTGCAGTACTGCAGGCTACTTCTGCTGACTGCCCGCTGCCTGCAATTTGGCAGTTCAAATCTCACCGGCTCAAGGTTGACTCAGTCTTCCATCCTTCCGAGGTGGGTAAAACGAGGACCCAGACTGTTGGGGAAAATATGCTGACACTGTAAACCGCTTAGAGAAGGCTGTAAAGCACTGTAAAGCGGTATATAAGTCTAAGTGCTATTGCTGTTTGGATGAGAGCCATAAGGGTCTCTGGGGGTGATGACATTCCAGAGGGCAAGTACTGTAACAGCCCAGTTCCTCGATCCCAAAGGTGACACTGTTTCATTGTCAGGATCTGGGAACATCCTCTCTCTGCCTGAAGACACTGGATGGGCAGAAATAATCAGATTCTAACTGCCTAAGGAGCTGCTGATACAGTTCTACAGAGGAATCATCGAGTCTGTCATCTGCACCTCTATAACTGTCTGGTTCAGTTCTGCAACCCAACAAGACAGACACAGACTTCAGAGGATAATCAGAACTGCAGAAAAAACAATTACTGGCAACCTGCCTTCCATTGAGGACCTGTATACTGCACAAGTCAAAAAGAGGGCCGTGAAAATATTTAAAGACCCCTCACATCTTGGTCATAAATTGTTTCAACTCCTACCCTCAAAACGACGCTATAGAGCACTGCACACCAAGACAACTAGACACAAGAACAGTTTCTTCCCGTACGCCATCACTCTGCTAAACCAATAATCCCCTCACCACTGTCAAACTATTCACTAAGGCTGCATTACTATTACTATTAGTCTTCTCATTGTTCCTATCACCCATCTCCTCCCACTCATAACTTGTTGCTTGTATCCTTATGATTTATATATCAATATTGATTGTTTCCTGATTGCTTATTTGTACCCTATGACAATCATTAAGTGTTGTACCTCATGATTCTTGACAAATGTATCTTTTCTTTTATGTACACTGAGAGCATATGCACCAAAGACAAATTCCTTGTGTGTCCAATCACACTTGGCCAATAAAGAATTCTATTCAATTTAAAACTCCGGCTGCTTCAACATAATCTTCCTGATCAGTGCCTTGTTTTGAACTTCTGTATCCAGTTCATCTGAATATGATTCATGAATATGCTGATGTTCGATGGATTAGGGCTTGCAGAAAAGAGTCCTTAGATGGCCCACTTTTTTTCTATCAAACTCTGTGGGATGCGACCTTACCTTCCTCGAGTGTTCGACAGTGGACCACCTTAGAATAAGGCCCTTCGCCCATAGCATTATAGGCACAGGATTGCATTTCATAATCACAGTAGGGGTACAGGTTGGTCAGCTCCGCCGAAGGTACTTTGGAATCAAACAGATGAGCGTCTGATTCAGGATCTCCTTGGATCCAATATTTCACCTGCAGTCCAAAGAGAAAGAGTTTCCCTTTTAAAACTTTGCATGAGTTGCCAAGAAGTATTTACCATCACATAATCAAAAGATAAACGGGGGAAAATTCTCATTCACAAATGTTACTATCCCTAAATGAATAAGAATAAAGCCAGAACTCTGCAATACAATTCCATAGTTTTACAAGATGTTCTTTTTATCCAGGCTTTCAAGATGTAGTGAACCCTGATGTTCGGGACCTTCGCGCGCAGGCGCAGCTCACCCTCTGGACACAACCTCGCGTATCTTTTCCTTGGAGCGCCTGTGGAGCCGGGCGAAGACGATGGGGCATAGCTCCACCTGCTCCGTGAGGGTTAAATGGATTGCTGCAGTCGCTTTTGCTGCAGGAACAGCAGCTGGTTGGTATCTCACTTACAAAAAGTTTTTTAGCAAGGGCAAAGGTTGTAATGGAAGGGTGAATCTCGATATTCAGAAAGATAATCCCAAAGTAGTTCATGCATTTGATATGGAAGATTTGGGAGAGAAAGCAGTATACTGTCGATGTTGGAGATCTAAAACGTTCCCCTTATGTGATGGGTCTCATACAAAACATAACGATGAAACAGGTGACAACGTGGGACCTCTAATCATCAAGAGGAAAGACATGTGAACAGCAAATAGTTGAGACCCCATCAAAACAATATTGTCACGATGTTTTCTGCTCACCAGTGATTAGTGTGAAAGAAGATCTTAAATTTCACAGATGTTTAGATGTGGTATACAATGCACTGCAGCACATGTAGTTCATGTTGCTTGCTTAAAACACTACAATGTATATGTTAGAAACAATACCTGTGACTTGCTGATTTTTTTCTCTTGTTAAATGCACATTCTCATTAAGTGTAAAAAAATAAAAAACCATTTAGAAAGTACTTGAACAATGGAGATGATACATTACCGTATGTGCCGGCGTATAAGACGACTGGGCGTATAAGACGACCCCCAATTTTTCCAATTAAAATATAGAGTTTGGGATATACTCACCGTATAAGACTACCCCTCCTACCATCTTTCTTTTTCTTTCTCTCTTTCTTCCTTCCTAACATCTCTTTCTTTCTGTCTTTCTTTCTGTCTTTCTTTTTCTTTCTTTTTTCTGTCTGTTTTCCTTCCTTCCTAACTTCTTTCTTTCTTTCTGTCTGTCTGTCTGTCTTCTTTCTTCTTCTTTCTTTCCTTCCTTCTTTCTATCTTTCATCTTCCTTCCTTCCTAACATCTTTCTTTTTCTTTCTTTCTGTCTTCCTTCCTTCCTTCCTAACTTCTTTTCTTTCTTTCTTTCTCTTTTTCTTTCTTTCTTTCTTTTTTCTGTCTGTCTGTCTCTTCCTTCCTTCCTAACTTCTTTCTTTTTCTTTCTTTCTGTCTTCCTTCCTTCCTAACTTCTTTCTTTCTTTTTCTTTCTTTCTTTCTTTTTCTTTCTTTCTGTCTGTCTTCTGTCTTCTTCTTTCTCCTTCCTTCCTTCCTTCCTTCCTTCCTTCCTTCCTTCCTTCCTTCCTTCCTTCCTTCCTTCCTTCCTTCCTTCCTTCCTTCCTTCCTTCCTTCCTTCCTTCCTTCCTTCCTTCCTTCTGTCTTTCTCCCTGCAGGAGGAAGAAGGAACCTCTGTTGCCGTCTCCCGCGGGGCTGCAGCCACCCGACTGAGTCCCCGACCACGGCGGCATCCCTGCTGTTCTCCGGCCAAGCGACCGAAGGAGCCCTGGAGCCCCGACGCCGCCCTGCATTTCGGTCTTTTCGGGCTTGCCCGGCAGCCTGCTGGGAAGGCTGCGACGCATGGGAGGGAAGGAGCTGCTATTGCCGTTCCGGCGTGTTTCCCCGGTCACTGGCTGCACCGGGGAGCCCGCGTCCTTGTCAACATTGCAGACGCTGCACACGCGGAAGGCACCACGGAGCAGAGGCGCCTGGCGAGCGAGGCGAGTGGCGGCATCGGGGGCAGGCTCCTGCCCGTATCTCCCGCCCACCCACCTCTCATTCTTTTAAATACTAAGGCAAGAGGCGGGCAGGCGAGCGGGAGACGCGGGCAGGAGCCTTCCCCCAATACCGCCACTTGCCTCACTCGCCAGGCGCCTCTGCTCCGTGGTGCCTTCCGCGTGTGCAGCGTCTGCAATGTTGACAAGGACGCGGGCTCCCCGGTGCAGCCAGTGACCGGGGAAACACGCTGGAACGGCAATAGCAGCTCCTTCCCTCCCATGCATCGCAGCCTTCCCAGCAGGCTGCCGGGCAAGCCCGAAAAGACCGAAATGCAGGGCGGCGTCGGGGCTCCAGGGCTCCTTTGGCCGCTTGGCCGGAGAACAGCAGGGATGCGGCCGCGGCCGTTTTTGAGCTCCCCCCCCCCGCTCGGAAGTTTTAGTACCCGGCGTATAAGATGACCCCCGACTTTTGAGGAGTTTTTTAAGGGGTAAAAAGTCGTCTTATACGCCGGCACATACGGTAAATTATTTTCAAAAAAATGTAGTGAACCCTAGCCTTTGCATTTTCAGCAATAATCCTAGGAATGTTAGGATGCAGATACCCAAATTACTATGGTAATCTCTTGTTTTTATAAAAAAAGTAGTCATGAAATCAATTCAGAATACAATCTACGGTGAGATACTGACTTGTTCATTTACTACTATGTTGAATAACATACAGACCTAATGGGCAGTACCGTATTTTTCGGAGTATAAGACTCACCTTTTTCCTCCCTAAAAGAGGCTGAAAATTTGGGTGCATCTTATACTCTGAATGTAGCTTTTTCGAAGCTTTTTTCAGCCCTAACGAGGTGCTAACGATCTTCCCAGCTCTTACTGGCTTGCAGGCTTTTTCATTGCTACTTGCTCTGAATAAGGTTTTTTCCAGCCCTAAGTCTTTTTTTAATTGCTACTCCCTCCAAAGAAGGTTTTTTTCAGCCCTAACCAGGGGATAAAATAATGTGCTGAAGCTGACCAGACTAAGGATGCTAGCCAGATGAATACCTGGTAGGCAGATGTTTTCTCCTATTTTTCTCCCCAAAAACTAAGGTGCATCTTATACTCTGGTGTTTCTTATACTCTGAAAAATATGGGTACTTACTCTGACTCTTCCAACATTCTGCTTTTCCCCACATTCCTCAGTGGCAGCAGTGGCAGCTTCTACAACCTGACATCACCCAAATATGCTGGGGTTGCATTTCCCACAATTCCCAAGAATTTGATCTAAAAATCTCGGGGCCACCACACTGGAGAAGAGTTAAGGCTTGCATATCTTTAATAGCTTGAAGCCACACTTAATGTTTTGGTAGAGATGGAGTTTTACTTGATTTTAAATCCAGGTCAAAATATTTCAGAACTTACATTGCAGTTTTGTTTGTTTCTCATGTCAAAATGATGTGACATTATTTATGCCTTTGATTATATTACTGTATAAACAGTATAACATTGAAAATACTGAAGGGCATTTTTGAAAAATGGAATCCTAAGTTAATATCCACAATGTTAATAGCGATGTTTATTTATTTATTTTATTTTTATTTTATTTATTTTGTCAAGCTTAACAGATATAAATATAAACATGATTATGAATACAGGAAATGGATATGAATACATGGGGACATTAGGACAGGGACGGTAGGCACATTGGTCCACTTATGCACGCCCCTTACAGACCTCTTAGGAATGGGGTGAGGTCAACAGTGGACAGTCTAAGGTTAAAGTTTTGGGGGTTTGGGGCTTGCAAGCTTCAGTCAGCTGTGGGTCGGGAGGCAGATAATCACTTGCTTGTGCTAATCAGGCTCTGCGCTGTTTGCTGCAAGGAGGTAAATTGCTGGGAGGCAGAGGCCAAAGGGTGTGGGTGGCTGGGTGGGGCTACATTCGGTGTATAAGACGCACCCAAGTTTTCACCCTCTTTTTGGGGGTAAAAAGGTGCATCTTATACTCTGAAAAATACAGTATATAATTGCTGAAATTGTATAGTTAATGCTCAGTATAACATTAATAAAAGATGAACCATATTAAAGTACATTGGGGTTTCATGATTTTTAAAAAAGTATAAATTATTTCTCTTATAAATACTTTAAAAAAGAAGATAAAAAAGAATAACATAGCACCCTAAAACTAATATAGATAAGTATTTAATTTCTGACTTTCCCCTCCTTTGTACTCCAACAGATTTGCAATACCTATTGGCAAAAACTTTAGAAATCATATCCTAAGTGTTTGTATTTTCCTTGCTTGCACAGCAGTGCAGTTTTATTCATGAGCCTTGACTTTAGCACATGGGACAAGCAAGAGTGTGCTTCCCTCCATACACAACAGTCTTGCATGCCTTTAGTGCTTTACTTTCCATACCTTGTATCCTGCTAGTTTGCCTGGTGGGGGCAACCAATTGAAGCGGATCTTTCTAGAGCTTAAAGCCTGTGCATTTGGATTAAGAGGTGCTGCAATAATGCCTCTAGCAGAATATGGAAACTGAATCTCTGATGACACAGTTTCTGGAAGGAGAAAAAAGGTAGAGGAAATTACACTACTTTATAAACAACTAAAAAAGAACAAGTCAAATGGTAAAGGATTAAGACATGTCATAAACTGGGAGAGGACAAGTGGTGGGTTGCTACGGTTCGGACCAGTTTGGGAGAACCGTTAGTGGAAATTTGGGTGGTCTGGCTGGCCACACCCCCGAACCAGTCCCCCGCTGAGATGCCCTGCCTCGCCTTCGCCACACGCATCCAACTGCCTCCTGCCCACACACAGGTAAGCATTTGCGCTAGCCTACCCCCCTCCCCGCCGGCCAGTGCTTCCCAAAGCCGCTGGCATTGCAACCGCGGCAGGGATGGGGGGCAGCTCGGCAAGCTTTGCAATACAGCACAATAAACAAATGATACTTAGGCATCAAAATGAGAATTGTCATTGGAAATGAATGTAGCTCACCTGGGTCAACAATTGTCACTATGGTTTGAGGGTATTTGCCAACCTTCGCCCCAAACCTGGGATTGATGAGATCCACTGCGAATTGTTTCAGCTGCTGGTTCTGAAGGAGGGCATCAATCTCTGTCAACTCCATCAATTTGACTTGCACTTCCTTCTGCTTCTCTCCAGGCAGGAAGATCAGATCACCCTCCGCAAAAACATAATCCTGGAAAGGTAAAGAGAGAACACACTGAATAAGGCACTATTTTTCTACATTAAAGTATTGAAACATCCATATTCTGTCCTTCTGATCCAAAAGCACCACCCAGAGCAATTTACAACATTTTAGAAGATGGCCTGCACCTTGAGCCATACAATGTACAAAATACATATTTTAAAAATCCTTTACTATATAACAGTTTCTACACTTATTGTATTTATCAGAACCAGAATTGCATTTCATTAAATATATTTCATTCGTTTTTAGAGAGAACAAAATCTACATTGAACTCTGTATTGCTATGATCCATAAAGTAGCTACAAAGAAATGAGGAGATACAGATTAACAGAGTTGGAAGGGACCTTGCAAGTCATCTAGTCCAACCCCCTGCCAAAGCAGGAACCCTTACATCTGCCTCTACCTAGGATCGAACCTCCTAATTGTGAGGCAAGAGCTCCACCTCTAGGCCACAGCAGCTGTGCATATGTTTGGTGGCCTTGGGACTATGTCCACTGGGCTGATAATGGACTGAAAGCAGCACCAGCAACTTCTTATTCCTAGTTTGTTTCTCTTCCTCTCCTCCTTTAGCTATAGAAAGAAGATGGTGTAAGATCTTAACTACAGAACAGGTGAAAGGCTTACTGTAGAACTTCTCCCTAACACAAACCACTGTTCCAGAGGACTTTTTAACCTTTCTTCCCAGCCTCTTCCTTCACAAAATTACTGTTCCCTCTGCTCCACTGAAGCTTAAAAATTGAATTGGCAGGCATGCAAGGCGTTTTCTTTTTAAGACTTCCCCCATACAGTCTCCTTCCTCTGAATATATTGGTCGCAATTAGAATTGTGCCCCAAACTAAACAGACAAACAAACAAAAACCCCAAAGAAAAAACAAAAACTTCTATCAAATAATGTTTAGTCTGCAGATTTATGTTGTAAGATCTGCTAGTTTATTCAGGGTTTTCCCATTATTATTATTATTATTAAACTACCCTTAATTCACATAGATAGCCAAATCCCTAAGGAGTCCCACCAACGGAAAGATAAGTTGCATAATAAACAATATATAATACAGTAAACAAAAAGTCTACAAAGACTAATGAAAAACCACATAATGTCTAATTAACTAAACCAGGAGTGTCAAACTCAAGGCCCGCGGGCCGAATCTGGACTGCAGGATGCTTAGATCTGGCACGTGAGGCCACCCTGGAAACCGTGAAGGATTGGCCTGTGGTACCTCTGCCAATGAACAGGGAGCTCGGGAGGGCTGCGGGAAGCCCTACCGAGCTCCGTTTTGACTGGCAGAAGGAGGCTGTTGCAGCCAAAAACGGAGCTTGGGAACACATTTTCACCACAAGCACCACCGACACGAGTGACATTGAGCTGGCCATGCCCACCATGGCCATGGCCACGGCCACCCCGGCATTCTAACCACTGTGCCACCATGGCTCATATTCCCTCTTTTATGCACAAATATTCCCTCTTTTATGCACAGAGCTACAATACGACCATTTAGTGGCCAAACGTTTTTGTGGAACAGTTATGAGAACTCTTTTGGTTTTCACAGAGTGCTTACTTTGCCTTGCTGAGCTGTGAGATCTCGTGTCCTGTATGTTATCTGGGATTTTCCCTTCTCCAATATTTCTCGAACCAAAGGGATCTTAGCCAGTTGGTCAAAGCGGCTGTAAGAATAAACTGGCTCCAGAAAGCTAA
Organism: Diadophis punctatus similis; assembly: GCA_023053685.1. Taxonomy (NCBI): domain Eukaryota; kingdom Metazoa; phylum Chordata; class Lepidosauria; order Squamata; family Dipsadidae; genus Diadophis; species Diadophis punctatus. The sequence continues at coordinate 142,496,426 of JALIGW010000002.1, read as the reverse complement.
TGATGCTATTTGCTAAAGAGATACAAAGATAATATGTTAACAATCTTAATCATCTAATACTGTAAAATAATGCTTTGAACTATTCAGTTCAACTATTCAGTTCAAATAGTGTGAACTATTCAGACACACAGTTACATTAACAAGCAGGAAATATTACTTATTGCCCTCATTTTTCAGCTAGAAAACAAGATCTACACTTTAATATTAATAAAGGAGAATATTTGTAGCTCAGGGTTGAAATGAGGGGTCCTTGGTGCTTTCGGAGCTTGCTTGGAAAAATGTAGGAAAACTTTCTAGGAAAAATGTGCCTGCAGGCCAGGGGTGGGTTCCTCCCGGTTTGGACCGGTTCACTTGAACCGGTAGCGACCCACTGGTGACATCACGATGACATCACCAAACCGGATCGGTTGGTGCCGGTCTGAGGGCGCCACCATCTTTTTTTTTGAAATTTTTTTTGAACTTTTATATTTTATTTCCTTCTGATGTGCAGAAGCTGAGTTCCGGCACTGTGCATGTGGTCACCATCTTTTTTTCGGCTTTGTCCCCCCCCCCCCGATTTTTTGTTACTGAGCATGGGCACGCCCGCAAAGCGCGCGCACGCCCACAAGGCGCACCCGCGCGGGAGGGAGCAAACCGGCAGCAAGGTAAGTTGGAACCCACCCCTGCTGCAGGCACATTTCCACCAAAGAACAACTTTTCTTCCTGCATGAATGCCTAGGACAGCATGCCCTACCTATCAGTGACAGGTACAAACCTCCAATCAACTGCATACCTGGATGGAAAATAGCCCAAGAAAGTGGTTGAAAAATGATACTGCTCATGATCACAGACGCACAGAAGCAAGCTCAGAGAGCACCAAGGACCCCACACTTTAATATTCCTCCAACTAGTTTCTCTGCATAGCCTAGATTGGCAGCCAAGTTCAGAATTTTTTTTACTGGCATCCCTAATATTAACAGATATGTGTGTGCCTACCCTCTAAATGGATTTTGCTACTGTATATTCTTCACCATTTTCATCCCTCCCTAAATGAATATGAGACTTGGAATTCCATAAGCATCTGTTGCCAGAGAAAAATGTAAAACATGTTTAACACCAGTGATATTGGAGGCAGGTCTACTCTTTTCATATAGCTATAATGATGATCTGTGACCTCATTTAAGGCTTGCAAGTACCTGTTTTGCTCCTAGACTCACTTATGGCAGAAAACAGCTTGACATTGGGGAAGAATTGGGAAATTTTAAAAAGATGAAATGAATGCCTTAAATCAGGGGTGGCCAAACTATGGTTCTTTGAGGACCTGTGGACTTCAACTCCCAGAATTCCTGAGCTAGCCACTAGCTCAGGAATTCTGGGAGTTGAAGTCCACAGGTCCTCAAAGAACCATAGTTTGGCCACCCCTGCCTTAAATATTTGCAAGGCTTAGGGCACTAATTCTACTTTTTAAAGTTCCTCCAATCCATTTACCCCAACTTTTGAACTTTCCTTTTTCAGGGTGTGCTTTGAAGAGTTTGAAGGTGTCACAAAAAGAGTTCTTTCACCTCTTGTCTATAATATATAGATAGGACACCTGATTTTCAGGACAAAAACATAAACATGTTTTTCTGACTGCCCATTAGAACAGAAGCCTTTTTCAGGAATGAGCTACGTTTAACTATGGTAAATAAACTACACAAGGACCAGCCAGAGGTGATTGTATGACTTAACATTTGTCCTCCCCACTGCATGCTATCATACTACCTTGCTCTTTTATTATGGTGATGTTGACCTGGTGACGACCAATTTTCGCGGTGCCCACAGGAACACCAATAGCTTCTACTTGCAGCTGTTTTTCATCGTCGTCGTCTTCCCTGATGAAGAGGGGAACCCGAACATCCAGCAGCTCTACCCCTTCCTGAAACTCAACCATGCCCTGGGCATCTGGGGTTTGGATGGAGGCAAAGGAAAGAAGAAGGATAAGTTCACAATTGGAAAGCGCTCTTATAAAACGAGCCCTTGTGTTCTAACTATATGGTTAGTCTGTCTTCCTACAAACAGTGCCGACTGGCGGGGCCTAGGGGGAGGGCCTTCTCTGTAGGGGCCCCTGCTCTCTGGAACCAACTTCCCCCAGAGATCCGAATTATCCCCACCTTGCTGGCCTTCCGAAAAGCCATTAAGACATGGCTCTTCCTGCAGGCGGGGTGAGTTTGAGACGTCTTCCCCATGTATGTATGTTGTTTATATGTTTTTTTTAATTATTTTTTTAATTGCCTTTTTAATGATTTGTTTGGAGTTTTCATAAAATGTTGTACGCCGCCCTGAATCCTGGGGGAGTAGGGCGGCATAGAAAAACTGCCAAACAAACAAACAAACAAACAAACAAACAAACAAACAAACAAACAAACAAATTTTAAAAAAATAATAAAATAAAATAATAAAAAAATAATAATAAAAAAAATAAAAAAATAAAATAAAATAATAAAAAATAAAATAAAATAAAATAAAATAATAACATAACATAACATAACATAACATAACATAAAATAAAATAAAATAAAATAAAATAATAAAATAAAATAATAAAATAATAAAATAAAATAAAATAAAATAAAATAATAAAATAAAATAAAATAAAATAAAATAAAATAAAATAAAATAAAATAAAATAAAATAAATAAAATAATACAGGAGAGTCCAGATGGCAATATCTTCTTCTTCCTGAATTTGCACATCATCATTTATTCAAGTGGTGGGCAACATTCATTTTCCTAGATGTTGCTGAACTGCAGCTCCTAGTATTTCTCATGTTAGCCATGCTGGCCAGGACTGTTGGGAGCTGAAGCTCAACAACATTTGAAGGCCACAGCTTAGCACCACTTGGATTCACCTTGAGGGGCTGCCCGGGAAACAGCGAAGGACTGGCCCATGGTCCTTCTTCCAGTGAAAACACGCGGCCCTCCCAAGCTCCGTTTTCACTGGCAGAGGGTTGCAGGAGGCCGTGGCAGCCAAAAATGGAGCTCGGGAGTCCAGTTTTCACTGGCAGAGCGCTTGGGCCACCACAGGTGCTGACACAAGTGATGTTGAGCTAGCCACATCCACCCCGGCCATGCCCACCCTGCCCCCCGGAGGTTAAACACAACTCTGATGCGGCCCTCAATGAAATTGAGTTTGACATCCCTGCCTTACAGAGAGAAAACTGTGTATGGAGAAGCATTCCATCACAGAAGGCTCCCCCTATCCCACCCCCCAATCAGTCTGAAATGGAGCAGCTCAGATGCTAAAGCAAAAAGAAGGAGGAGGCCCCTACCTTGGTCAGCAATCACAGTGTAGTAACCAGGTGACACTTTTAATTCATTGAAAGCTCCTTGCGAGAGATGCTTCTCTGTTACTTTGATAATTTCATTCCTGGCTGAGCGGGGAGCTGGGAGCACTGTGTCCAGAATCGTGTAGTCTTGCCTGGGAAGAAGAGAAACATCAGACTGCCTCCCCTGCTCAGGCTTTTGTTCTGCCCCCTGCCAATCAGAGGCATACTGGCATATGGCCACGTATGAGGAAACATGACAAATGTTTATATAAGAAAAAAAAATCATGCCCAAACCAATCAACCATCCCAGCTTGAGCTATAGCAAGATGCATCCATTGCCCACAAATGCCCACACGAATTTATAACTGCTAATCCACAGACAATGCTGATCTAGAATCCTTCTTGTCTTCCACAGCTAAGGAATTAATATTGGGTGGCTCCCACTATCCCCAAAAGTGGCATCTGCAGTGGATTGAAAGACCGGGTAACATGCTGCAGCACTAAAGAGATAACATGGGCTTCTACAGTTTTTAGCTGGTTACAATTCCCGGGAGCCTATTAATGGCCATATGTCTGTCTTCAAACATTTCAGGCTAGAGTCAAATCCAAAGACTCGTGGAGGAATCTGTCAATGGAAATGTCCGTCTTACAACAGCCAGAATAATCTAAGTGTAGCTCTTGGCTGCCCACTACAGGTAGTCCTCAGTTAACAATGACAATTAGTACACTGGAATTGCTGTCACCAAGGTCATAAAGTGGGAGATCACATGACCACAATTCTTAGCGATGGCAGTTCTGGCACATCCACCATCGTTAAGCAAGGATGTCACATGACCATAACTTCCAATTTCCTGCCAACTTCCCCTTTGACTTTGTTTAAGGGAAGCTGGCAGGGGATGTTGGAAATCATGTAACCACCGGGATGCTGCAACAGGTCAAAACTCTGAGAGCCGGTCCTAAGTGCTACTTGCTCAGCGCTGTCCTAAGTTTGAACGGTCACTGAATGGACTGACATAAGTTGAGGACTATCTGTATCAGCACAGGTTTGGAGAGGTAGTAATGAGAAGTTCAGGATAAACAACTTGAGCGTCATGGCGCAGTGGTTAGAATGCAGTACTGCAGGTTACTTCTGCTGACTGCCAGCTACCAGCAGTTCAGCAGTTCGAGTCTCACCGGCTCAAGGTTGACTCAGCCTTCCATCCTTCCGAGGTGGGTAAAATGAGGACCCAGATTGTTGGGGGCAATATGCTGACTCTGTAAAACCGCTTTAGAGAGGGCTGTAAAGCACTGTGAAGCGGTATATAAGTCTAAGTGCTATTGCTATCGCTATTGATTCTCTGGAAAGTAAATAATGCAATGCAGAGAAAAAGACCAGCAGTGCTAAAGTTAAATAACAACATCCTACTTTCTGGAAAGTAGGCAGAAATTGTTGCAGTAAAGCACAGCAGTGGAAATTTATTTCTAAGTCCATACCTGGAAGTTAGAGTAGAAATGAATGGTTTTGTTTACCTTTTTCCAGCATTTGGCTGAATCCTGGGGAGAAAACAGGTAAAATTCATAAATTTCATGGATTTAATCAAAAAGAATGTCAAGAACTTTAATGACTGACAGACCAAATCAGTACCCTGTACACTTTATACAGTTATTGTTGTAGCATTGGGAAGCTGATCAGAGAAGAATTCAAATTCTACTATCTTCTTAATGAGATATTCTCTCATTACACAAGTTCCTTACTCACCTATCATCATCTACTTTCCTATTAAAAAAAAATCTGTTGACTGAGATTTCATTCTTTCTTCCCAAGCCAGTTATGCTCTCACCTGAATTTTGTCTGCTGGAACTTTCGGAAACCTGGGATTACTCTGTACACCTCATTCAGCTGGGAAGAACAAGAGAGGCTCATTAGTCCAGATCCTCAAGAAAACTAGCCCAATCCCTTATCCCCCCCCCCATCTCATTCATGTTAGAGGCACCATTTAAGGATTAGGTTTAGCCAGTGACGGCACTGTTGCCTGGAGGATGCCTGTGAGAGCTCCTTTGATGTCCCCATCAAGGAGCTTGAGCAAATGACAGGAGCTCACCCCACCACACAGCAGCACTCGGGTCTCGAACGCCGGCTTGCTAACCTCCGACCCATGTGAGCCACCACGATCCTTAACTGACCCAATATACATCAAACTGGTACATAAGGACTGCCTCAGCTCCTCAGATGCTCAGTCAAATATTAATATTAAAAGCTTCAAGCCCTTCATCTTCGGCCCTTCACTTGATTTATATTCAGACATCACATCCACAACAGACGTTGTATTATCAACACTCAAATCCAGGGAAATAAATCTTGCACTGGGTTCAATATCTGTGCGTCCTCAGCAACAAACCAGAATGACGGAGTGTTTGGGGAGGATTCTTTGGTTCCTCTTTGACCTGACTAGTTGTTATGTTCTGTGTGGACTTTGGGTCTGTCAAAATCTACCTCACCCACCTGCCAGAACTATGGTGAGGATAAAAAGAGGAGCAAGTCATACAGATATACACACACGCTTCCTATAACAAGGGAGAGTTAAAAATAGAACAAATACCGTTACTTACATTTTCCTCCACCTCTTTCTGCAGTTGCTCATGTTCACGGCTATCCAGTTTTGCAAGATTTTGGGTGTAGACCCGTGCCAATCTGAGAGAGAGCCCATATGGAACTGGAAATAAGAAAATAAATTCATCAGGATTTGCAGCTGCCAGTCAAGCAAGGAGCACAACCAATTAATACAGAGATATAATGGGAAATAATGATACGGTTCAGTCAGAGGGTTTATTTTACACATACCATGTAAACAGTGATTAGAATTCCGAGGTACCTATAATTTTGACATAGAGTTTTGCTGGACTTCAAAAATTAGAATCTACATCATAGTCTGACATTAGTTGCACGGTGATCCCTTCTCTACTTCTAAGTATAACTGTAGGTAAGAGGAATGACAGGAATTTCTCATAGATACACCTTCTATCAGTATCTTCAGATCAGAAATTCCAGAGACATCTCAAAAATTAAACTTAACATAAAACATATAGGCTTGTGGTGCAATTACATCTAAAAAACAAGGCAATTGTACTAATGGTCATGAGAGTTCTCTGAAAAATTAACGGCATCTCAGAAAACAAGTTTGAGATCTTTTTTGAATCAGCCTTATGTTAAATCCTTTTCTATTCAGGCAGCTCTACTGAAAAAGGTAGCTTGCATGCTACCATTATCTTTGAAAATGTGGATAGAGATCATGACTTGAGGTGTACAGGAAGGATTTGGCTTAGTGTATGTCCATTTGTTCAGTGACTGTTGGAAGTTATGGCAGCGCTGAAAAAATGAATGTATGACCAATCTCTGATATTCCAGCCAACACAATACCCTTGCAGTCACATAATTGTGAACTGGGTGTTCCAGTGTCCAGCTTATGATTATGACATTGCAAGAAACAGCAGTCATACATCATATGTATGCAAGAAACATATGTATGTATGTATGTATGTACTGTATGACTGTATGCAAGAAACATACAGTCATACATCATGATAGCAATGTTCCAATACTTGAGAGGATGCCACAGAGAGGAGGGGGTCAAGCTGTTCTCTATGGCACCAGAAAGCCAAACAAGGAATAACGGATGGAAGCTGACCAAGGAGAGATTCAACCTGGAAGTGAGAAGAAACTTTCTGATGGTGAGAGCGATCAACTAGTGGACAGCTTGCCAGTGGAGGTTGTGAGAGCACCAACACTTGCGACCTTCAAGGGGAGACTGGACTGCCATCTGTCTCAAATGGTGTAGGAACTCCTGCTTGAGCAGGGGGTTGGAGTAGATGACCTACAAGGTCCCTTCCAACTCTAATAATAAATCTAAATCTAACATCAGAAATTAGCTATGTTCCACCTGGACCCTGTTTTCCACCTTCTACAATGAGCACTTACTGATATCCTTGGGATTGAGGGCGAAGGATGAGTAGTCTTGCTTATGCACATTGTTTCTGATCTTCCAGTGGACTGTGTCTCTCCCTTTCAAATTACCGCTGCGCAACATTGGAGTGTCCAGGTGATCTGATGCCATGAGACTCTGCCTGAGCAGATAGTGGTCCTCCTTGAAACCAACCACACGACCTTCAGAGAGGGAAACGAAGTTAGTATTTGTACTTCAGCACTGTGGATCTAACGTTAGATCTTTTTTATACGTTAAATAGAATAAATAAAATACTTTTGTCAAAGGAGAAGCACCTTACTTATATTGTCAAAGGAGAAGCACCTTACTTACACTGTAACATGAGTTTCCCACTCCCTTTTCCCTATTTCTAATTAGTAACTGGTGCTCAGATTGCTGGCAATAATATTGTTAATTTTTAGATTGGCCATCCATGACTTGAATTCCTAATTCTGTCCCTCATTATTGTTATGACATACATCTTCTTTACCTCATATATTTCAGGATGGGTTCATAATGTATATTCCAGAATCATTATACTATTCTAAAATGCATTTCAGTTCACCACATGAAGTTTTATGTTTCTTTACATTCTCTAAATACTCCATAAGGGATTATTTTCTCTCTGCTGTTCAGAGAGTTAAATCATGCATAGGTTTTGATCCAGGTTCTCCCAAAAATGAAGAGAACAGTGTTTGAAAAGTCCTATCTTCTTAAGACAGGTATTGCCTAACTGGATACAGGGTGGTAGAATTTAGACAGATAGTTACTGAGCTGATTTGAATGACAGGTGGCTTGTATTAAGCTTGGGCTGCTAGGTTTCCCCTCCCCCATACTTCTTTGAATGTAGTATAGGTAGTTCTCAACTTACAACCCAATTAGGACCAGAATTTCCATTGCTAAGCAAGGTGGTTGTTAAGTGAGATGGACCCAATTTTACAACCCTTTTTGCCATGGTTATTAAGTGAATCACTGCAGTTGTTAAGTGAATCATATGATCATTAAGTGACTCCACTATTCCCCATTGATTTTGCTTGTCAGAAGCCGTCTGGGAAAGACCTCATATAAATAGATGCCAATTGAAAGTTGCCTAAATTTTGATCACATGACCCATGAGATGCTACAATGGTGGTAAGTGTGAATACTGGTTGTAAGTCACTCTTTTCGGTGCTGTTGTAATTTTGAATGGTTGCTAAATGAATGGTTGTAAGTCAAGGACTGTCTAAATTGCTTTCTTTCAGTCTTGATCTAAGCATACCATGCGAATGCTATTATCACCCGTACCAGAGACTACATATAAATTCAAAAGATGTACCTCGTGCACAACAGGGTGCCAACGCCAAACATTTCTAGGTGTCAAAAAAGAAAAGAAAAAAAGACAAGGTGTTGAATTGGTTTTAATGCAAAAATGCAAAACTAAGCTTACTGGCAGGAGAATAGACCTCTCTGCCTGTTTATTTATTTTTATTTATTTATTTATTTTGTCAAGTATGTATTGGTAATATACATAGATATAACATTGTTTATATACATAAGATGGGTACTGATAAGAGGGAACATTAGGACAGGGACGATAGGCACGCTGGTGCGCTTATGCACGCCCCTTACTGACCTCTTAGGAATCGGGTGAGGTCAACAGTGGACAGTCTAAGGGTAACGTTTTGGGGGTTTGGTGACGAAACCACAGAGTCAGGTAGTGAGTTCCAGGCATTTACCACTCTGTTGCTAAAGTCGTATTTTCTACAGTCAAGTTTGGAGCGGTTCACTTTGAGTTTGTATCTGTTGTGTGCTCGTGTATTGTTTATCATCCCTTGTTTAAGCGGATGATACAAAATACATTGTTAAGGAGGATGTCAGAGCAAACACCACTTAAAGGCATCCATGAAAGGCAACAAGAGAAACATATCAACCTGGTTTACATGGCATAGGGACTGAACTAATAAATAAGCTTAATATGACCTTGACCGCTTTGGATCAATGATGTAACTGATTATGGCAATGCATCCTACAAATAATGCCTTTTCTACATGCTTATTTCTCAGGCACTTCTCGGTATGACTAGTGATAAAGGATCACTGGCTCTCTTTCTCTATTCATTTTCATTTTCTCCTTGGCATTGATGTTGCAATGTCATTGTTTCTTTATCTTTCCCACCGGACGGATGTCTACTCCAACTCCACATCCCAGTGCCTTCCATTCCTAATTCCTGTACACAGCTCATTTTAGGATAAAACAAAATATCTCAAGATATAATGGAGAGAAAAAAATCTTTTAAAATAATGATTCTCCTGAAGTTGAAGAAAGTTACTGTAGATCTAGAACAAAAATACTTGTTATCATTTAGTCAATATATAAACAGCTTCAACTAGAAGCTTACACGGACAAGACAGAAAATGTATTACATTGACCTCCAATTTTTACGCGATCGGAGAGGAGATTTAAAAAATCTTCAAGTTGTTAGAAAAAATGACTGAGTCACAGGTTAGATTCAAAACATGCCACCAAAGCCTCCCCCCTACCCCCAGCCCAGTTTTCCTTTGCTACTGCAGGTTGGAAAGATAAATTTTACCTTGCAACAATCACAGAATCTCCAGCATAGGAGGAGCAGCAACCCCAGGAGTAGTATCAGAAAAATGATCAGGGGGATAAGCCAAAGAAAACTTCCCGGTGGACACTCTACATATAATGACAACAAATAAAAATACCATGTTCCAAAAGAATCAAGAGACCAAAGAAAGCAACATTATCTTTTATTTTCCTGGTTAGGGAAGCAAATGCAGCAGATGCTGTAACTCGGTGGCAGAACACATGCATTGCATGTAAAAAATTCTGCACCAGCATCTCCAGATAGAGGTAGCCAACTGAAAACTTTGAGAATTCCTGCCAGTTCAGGCTTCTAGAGCCCAGATTTCAACTCCAAAAGAGCTGGATTACAATCTCACCACCAAGAATGTGCATAGTGATGCTGTTTGCAGACAATGAGTTTTGTTGTCTAAAACGTCTGGAGGGATTAATTTAGAGCAGCCAAGTTTAGACTAATTGAGTGGACTTTGGTTTACTTTAAAACTTCAGGAGCCACTGGAAGTTGAGTCAGGGCAACTGGACTTATTTTCTTGCTGGTTTGAGACGTTTCGCTGCTGCCCATCCAAGGTTGGTGAAGGAATAGAAAAAGTCAGTAAGAAAAGTGGCAGACTACAGGAATCACTTGCGCTTCAACCTAGTTGGTACATTCCAATGACTCTCTGCCTTCTCGCCCTAACCAACTTTGCTCAGAGTAGAGAAGCTGCTTGGATGGGCAGTGAAATCTCTCAAACCAACAAGAGAACAAGTCCAGTTGCCAATCACTCAGCTGTCAGATAACTCTACCTGGATGACTGAGGATCTTCATTGACATCCAGGAGCCACTATTGACTGCAGAAACAAACTTGGGATGAAAGAAAAGCATCTCTCCAAACATCCTTTAAATCAAGTGGTTTGTTTCCAAGATCAGAACTGAACCGAGCTGCCTTTGTCATATAAAGTCCACTCGTGGTCAGTTGAAGCTTTCCTTGTTTCAGCAACCCATTTTTTTTTAAAGTCATTTGTTGTTGCTCTTGCTAAAAAATGAAGTTGGGCATCTTTGTCAATCAATTGCAAATAATTCAGACAACTACTAGTACATCCTGATCTACCATGATGCAACTCCATTAGTGTGAACCAGAAAACCCTGACCAACAGAGTTTCAAAAACAAATGTTGACAGTGCTTAGTGAAATCTAAATAATAGACCTTCTAGTTTATCCCACCTGCTACATCTTGAGATCCCACTCTCTTCATAGAAACTTAATATTTACCTTTCTTCTGCACAAGAACAGTATCGTTCTGTGATAGATTGGTGTCTTCTTCCCTACTGTAGCTGTAAACACAATCATCCTCCTCATCTCGGACGGAACAAACGTGGTCTGCAAAGTAAAAAAAAAACCCAACAACCATCAGATGTAATATTGCCAATTTATGTTGGAAATTGCTGGGATCAAAATTCTACTGTTGGCAACGGAGAAAAGGGAGAACTTCTTATTTTCCCATTTGAGACCATTCCAAACAAACACCTTCAGGGTTTGAGTGATTCAATCTGCCAACACGCTCCTCAAGATAAGGGGAAAGAAGCTATCTTAGTTTTAAAAGCCTGAACTAAAGGAGATAAGGCTGAATCAACAAGAAGGAACTAAATCACAGGGTTTTCAATACAGCTAATCCAAAGGTGGCTAATCCAACCCACTTTATACAGTATCATTTTCATGTAATAAATTACATTAGAACATCTGAAATGTGTACATTCCTGATGCAACTCTATTCAGCATATTTTGGTGTGTCTGTGCAAAAGGAGAAAGAGGAAAGCCAATTAGTGTGGTATAAGCATTTGATGCCTCTATCCTTATTCTTTGCTCAGTTTATTGGGGGTGTGAAAAAGCGTGCTTACCAGTAATCCCTGATCATTTTCTTATAAGCAAATTATAGTATACTACAATGTTTGTTGTTGTTAGTTGCAGTCATGTACGACCCATCGTGACCCCATGAACAATGTTCCTCCAGGTCTTCCTGTTCTCTACCATCCTCTGGAGTCCATTTAAGCTCACACCTACTGCTTCAGTGACTCCATCCAGCCACCTCATTCTCTTTCATCCCCTTCTTCTTTTGCCCTCAGTCTTTCCCACCATTAGGCTCTTCTCCAGTGAGTCCTTCCTTCTCATTAGGTGGCCAAAGTATTTGAGTTTCATCTTCAGGATCTGGCCTTCGAAAGAGCAGTCAAGGTTGATCTCCTCTAGGACTGACCGGTTTGATCGCCTTGCAGTCCAAGGGACTCGCAGGAGTCTTCTCCAGCACCACAGTTCAAAGGCCTCAATTCTTTGGCGCTCAGCCTTTCTTATGGTCCATCTTTCACAGCCATACATTGCAACTGGGAAAACCATAGCCTTGACTATACGCACTTTTGTTGGCAGGGTGATGTCTCTGCTTTTTAGTGTGCTGTCTAGATTTGTCATAGCTTTCCTCCCCAGGAGCAATGTTACCCAGCAATTACTGTGACAACAAATCATTAATAAAAATAATGTGTGTTAGGTGACACTGTGAGATGCTATAAATCACTAGTGAGGGTAAAGTCCACTGATCAGCACGTTTCTACTAAAATGTGATATAATTATGTGAATCCTTATTCACATAATAAGGAAACAGACTTAAACAGCTTATCTCTGCCAACCATCTTCTTGCAATTGCAATTGCGATGTAATGAACATGTTGTGTAACATTGGGAATTAGTACATTCTTCAATGTGGCGTACATGAAAATAGGAACATCCCTGGATTTTTCCTACATTCCCCATCCATAATAGATTGCTTTGCTTTTAATCATTTTTTTGCATTCTGAAATAGTCTGTGCCAAGGGTGAAATCCAGCAGGTTCTGACAGGGTCTGGAGAACCGGTAGCGGAAATTTTGAGTAGTTCGGAGAACCGGTAGCGGAAATTTTGAGTAGTTCGGAGAACTGGCAAATACCACCTCTGGCTGGCCCCAGAGTGGGGTGGGAATGGAGATTTTGCAGTATCCTTCCCCTGCCACGCCCACCAAACCACGCCCACCAAGCCATACCACGTCCACCAAGCCACGCCCACAGAACCGGTAATAAAAAAATTGGATTTCACCACTGGTCTGTGCTCCCTGGTTTGGATGACAAAGTAGTATCTTTTTAATTTTGGGTATACTGTAAGTATTTTAGGAAGACGTAATTAAGGATACGCTGCTCTCAGATTTCAAAAGAAGCTTGAAGTATATGTAGGTTTATATATCACTTGGTGATTTACTGTCTGGGTAAATCATGCATGTTTTTACATGCATGATGATTTACTGTCTGGTAATCATCATGCATGTTTTTACATGCATACCCATTAAAGACAGATGCACTCATACCCAAGATATTTTACTCCTATGTTTTGATTCTCAGAAACAAGAACTGATAGTACAGCAACTAGAACAGCTCACACACAGTTTAATTAAGTTTTTTCCCAAAAGGTAAAGTTCAGACAAAGCAGAGACAGTAAAAAATAGATAACCAAAAACATGGAATGGCTTTTAGGAAAAGGAAGACTAGGATTACCTACTGCTTACATCAGGGATGGGCAATTAATTTTTCCAAGGGGTTACATGAGAAACTGGGACTATTGTGGAGGGGCAAACTAATAAAACTATGAAGATGCATAGGCAGACATGCACGCACATATATATATATATATATTTAAAAAAGCAATAGCCTTCAAAATAAAAGCAAGCCACATGGGATGGACAAGGACAGCCAAAGGGCAAGATGTGGCCTGGGGACCATAAAATGCCCAGGTCTGGCTTACATTATTCTCCCTTTCTCTCCACCCATCTCATTCAACAGTGTAATATGGAATGTTTGGTTTGCATTTTAATATTAAACCGGGCGGTTGAAGAACTACACTACCTTGCTTTAATTCATCCACCATCTTGATCTTGAAATGGCACTTTGAACATTTCTGTCCCTTCTTCTCTCCAGTGTCCCAAGCCTGACACTGGACACAACTTCGGAAATCTTCCTCACATAGTCGCTGGAAAGCCTAGACATAAGGAAGAGAGCGTGAGAAGGCAGACAAAACCTTCAGTTCTAGATTAGTGCTGAGCACCAATAGATAGTGAGGAGTGGAGAGATGGATATTTATTTATTTATTACATTTATTTGCCGCCCATCTTGCTTCAAAGCATCTTTGGGCGGCTTACAGCATTAAAAGCATTTCATGGATATCACATAGAAAGTATCAGAAAAGACAAGACATGCCCCGTGCACGTAACACTGATGTGAGATGCAGTCTTGTGAATGAAGCCATTGGAGAAGAAGGGGCGAGTGAGGGAATCTCCCATAGAAAAAGAAACGCCATTACAGGCTCTGCCATTCGGCTGCCGCACCTCCCCAATAGCACCATAGCCCCTGCATAGGGTGCCTAGATACCTTTGATCCAAAATCAGGACAGTTTAAAAAAAAATAGCACTTCTCAAGATAAGGTTTATTACTCCAACAAAGCCAATAAAACATCATATTCACACGTATTTACTATTAGATGATATCTTATTCAGCAAATTTTCGTCGCCCAAAATCTTTTTATACATTTCGCCACATAATGAAGAAGAATGATTTATTTTAATTTGAAGCAAGCATTTCACGGTTTTAAGGTCCAATTGATTTCGATCGTCTGTCCACTGCTTCTTGCACAGGGAAAATACTCTTTCCACAGCCACGTTTGACGTAGGAATTGAAAAAATTATGCTAACTAGATTTTAAACTAAGAAAACATTTACAGTATTTTAAATAATTTATCGCAACCCTGAAAGAAAGCATAAAAATATTACACACTAAAAATGCACACGAAATCTTCCGTAACAATACATAAGAGAATCTGCCTGAAAATGAAGCGATTGAACTAAAACACAAGTAGTGCAAACGTACTTTCATTTAACGTTCATCTTGATTATCCTAAAATTTTACAAAAGTTCGGGACAAATCAGAATGGGAACTCGAATTTCAGGACAAAATCAGGACATTTTCAGAATCAGGACAAGCTTCTAAAAATCAGGACAATTCTGATAAAATCAGGACATCTGGGCACCCTACCCCTGCAATCACATGCTGGCTGGCAGCTAACTGTCCCATGCGGCCAAAGGCCTGGGACAAATGGTGGTCTCAGCGAATGGGCCGGGCCGAAGGGTGCGGGGCAGAGGGCTGGAGGCCCACTGGCCAGGGCAAATGGTTGGGGGAGGGCCAGTGGAGGAGGAAAGCTGGCTCTAAATGGGCGGAGGCGGGAGGCGGGAAGAGAAGGAGGCGGGGCCAAGGGTAGGAGCCTGAAGGCCCCATTCCACTGGCGGACAGAAGATAAAGCCTTCTGCAAAAAGAAAGATTCCCCAAGCAATCCAACAGGGAACTTGATTCTGCTGGGGAATTAATAATATGAACTTCTATTCTTATGTACCGGTATATTAAAATAGCCTTGTATCACTGAAGTGCTTTCTTCAAAAACAACTGAACCTCCAGTAAATACCGGCAACCTTAGTTTGTTGTTGTTAGTTGCGAAGTCGTGTCCGACCCATCGCAATCCCATGGACAACGTTCCTCCAGCCTTCCTGTTCTCTACCATCCCCTGGAATCCATTTAAGCTCACGCCTACTGCTTCAGTGACTCCATCCAGCCACCTAGTTCTCTGTCGTCCCCTTCTTCTTTTGCCCTCAGTCTTTCCCAGCATTAGGCTCTTCTCCAGTGAGTCCTTCCTTCTCATTAGGTGGCCAAAGTATTTGAGTTTCATCTTCAGGATCTGGTCTTCTAAAGAGCAGTCAGGGTTGATCTCCTCTAGGACTGACAGGTTTGATCGCCTTGCAGTCCAAGGGATTCGCAGGAGTCTTCTTCAGCACCATAGTTCAAAATAAGCTCAAAAGTAAGCTGCATAGTTTATTCTAGCAAATCACGTGTATCTGCTTTGCCGCTTCTGTAGATATTCTTTATTGTTCTGATTGATTGTTTGATTAATTGATTATTGTGAGAAAGGATAGGAACAGTTATTCCTGAATTCAGGAAGAGTTAATATTGACAGATGAAGAAATAGCTTTTGTGGCTATATTTGTACAGGCTTATATTTGCGTATGGATAATGTCCACAACAAAAATCCTTTATGAAAAGGCAAGGCGGTTCAGAAAAAGGAACAGAAATAACATATTCTTGTACCCATTTTTCCTACTACAATATAGCAACAGTATTAATAGTCATAGTCATTTGCTTAACAAATATGCACTTTCATGCACTTACCAAGGATTCAGGTTCACAGGTGAGATCAGTATGGGCAGTGGGGTTATTACAGAGGCATCTACCACATTCACATCTCCCCCGTCCGTTACAAATCAGCTACAAGAGAGCAAAGTAATTGTTCAGCTTTTTCTTCACTGTATATATTGAGGTAACAGAAGGCTTTACCTGATGTTTGAGACAGAGCTTTTTTCATTACCAGGGAACATTTAAAAGGGAAGGAAAGAACCTTCTTCTGTCTGTTTTTATTTAAGGATCATAGATTATATAAACAGCAATAAGATCAACTGTCAAGCAGCCAGTATCTCACTAGAGATCTAATGAGATCAATGATTCTTTTTAAGCTGAATTGACAATACTGGATTTCATCTCCAATTTATTCAGTTTGTAGTAACTATACGTTGGCAGATTTTCACATGAATTGTCATATTGAACACTTTCTGCATCCAACACTGGATTTGGGCGGGAGGAATAACCAGTAGGCCACTTTTATTTTATTTTCATGACCTCTTCTGATAGCTCTTCTGGATGGGCAATTTACTTACCCCACTGCTGCCGATACAAGTGTCATTGCTTGTGGGACACTCACAGCCTTGGCCTTCCCAACCATCTTTACATACACACTGGCCCATGTAGCAATGTCCCCGTTCTGTAGAGAGACAGGTAGCATCACCACAAAGGCGTTTAGAGCCAACTTATCTACATAGCAGGTCTGTTTTTATGTTACTATTTTTAATGAAATCTTACCTCATCTATTAGCAGTACAGGGACAGTTCTCATATGATACATATCTCTGCAGCTAAGCTAAGCAACGGTGACAGGCAGTAGTGGGTTCTAAATCCTGTTGCTACTGGTTCGCTTGTGCGTGCACGCAACTCTTCTGTGCATGCGCAGAAGCGTCCCGTGTGGGTGGGCGGAGCGTCCCAGGCGGGTGGGCAGAGCTTCCTGCCGCCACTACCGGTTTGCCGAACCGGAAGCAACCCACCGCTGGTGACAGGTTAGAACAAAAGGAATGCTTGGATAGAACATCTCTCCCCCTCTGTGTTTGTGTTTGTGCATGTGCCTGATGCATTCTAAAAGCCCTCAAAGAAAACATATGGGCATTCAAAACCTTTCTGTCCACAACTAGGAATTCAGTTTGAACAAGAACACAACTGGGGCCAACTGTCTATTTGCCATAATTGCATCTCGCTTTTCTTCTAAGAAGTTCAAAGCAATAGGCATAGAGGTATTCCTTACACACATGGGAAAGATCTATCTAAGTGATCACTGAGAGTTGACAATGTTTTGATCGCACATAATCAATTAATCGTTCCTAACTTGTGAGATAGGATGAGTTGAATGAAAATGACTAGCCAGGGGGAATTCTAAAGTGACTGACCAACTTGGATTCTTGCAATCCCTATTAGAATTCTGGTGTTTCCTCTTATTAATATTTTCAGTCAGCTGCACACTCCAAAAATAATATAACACATGGTCTGACTTGGGAAAAAAGTTCACTGTCACTTGAAATCTCTAGATATTCTAAACTTTATCACTGGGACGCCTTGTCTGGGAAAGCTATTCTGAACCTTCATCAACAATGGGACATGCCCTCAAAATCAGTCTTCTTCAAGGGCTGAGGGACACCACCAGAGAGCCCCAAGTTGGCCAAAGCTACCCCAGTATTGCTGACCTCTTTGTCAGGTAGTAGTTCACAAGGCTGTATCGCAATAAATTGAGGGCGGAGTAAGCAATAATTTGCCCTTCCCAAAGATTTACCATTGCAAAGGAATCCAGAAGTGCGGGGACACTGCAAGTTGTCGAATTCACAATACCGTCCTTCATAACGCTGGATGCGATCTTCAAAATAGCACCGACAGATCCCACAAAGGCATTCACCTTTGCCAGAACAGGGTTCTTTATCTCCAAGTCGAGTGCAGGCCTCAGTATCAGTAAAGGAGGTTGTTGAACAATTACACTGGTCCCCCTGCCTGTCAAAGTGAGAGGAAGTCAAGTGTGAGAACGACTATGAGATGCACAGGTTTAACATCTTGTACAGCTAAATAGAGGCCCAAACCATTTAGGCTATTTGACTATTGGCAGGGTCTGGTTTCATTTTTGACGAATAGCATAAAGTGCTTTATAAATTGCTATATTTGTTACTGACCTTAGCAGACATTATTTGATTAGTTTCACTCTTATATGGGACTTAACCAAGCATAGGTAGCTTTCTTATTGGTCCCCCACCCTCTTAAGTTTCATATTGTCTAGTTCTTAGAGACTACCCAGACAAGTCCCTGCAGTTGTCTTGGCAAAGTTTTTCAGAATTGGTTTGCCATTGCCTCCTTCCTAGAACTGAGAGAAAGTGACTGGCCCAAGGTTACCTAGCTGGCTTCATACCTAAGGCAACACTAGAACTCACAGTCTCCCAGTTTCTAGTCTGATCCCTAGCCACTACAACAAACTGGCAATTGTATGTTACTTACTCCACATATTCAATCTTCTATGTGTGTTCAAACCTTTATTGGGATATGAATTCACAGGCCTGATATACAGTATATACTGGGATATAGATTGGATGGATTGGCCTCCTACCATTCTGGCCTTTAGGAAAGGTAAGGCTGTCCTAGACATGGCAGTGCCACCATCCTTTAGTGTCAGGTGGTAGCAGTGAGCCTTTCCAATGATTATATTAAATGGGATATACTGTATTACTCGTATTGACCAGCAGATGGATTATACTTCATGTCTGAATAGTGTAATAATGGTTTTAGCATGGTTGTATATTTGTTCTTGTTTATATTTTTTATTATTCTATTATTTGTAATTGTTGTGAGTCACCAAGAGTTAAATGTGTGAGATGTAAATTGAATAAATAAAAGGTATATATGTATATATGTATCTGTGTGTGTGTGTGTCTGTGTGTATAAAATCATGTGGATTATTATAAAATAAATATTAAGTATATTAAATATATAATTGCATAAATCTATATAATTTTATATAAATATAAATATAAATATAAAATTACACATACACACTGTATATATATATATATATATATATATATATATATATATATATGTGTGTGTGTGTGTGTGTGTGTGTGTGTGTGTGTAACATTTTTTGCTGATAAATGAAAATAAAGGGAGACTATATATATATATATACACACACACACACACACATATATATATATATACCTATATATATACCTATACCTATACCTATACCTACCTACATACATACATACATACATACATACACACATATATATACATACACCTATATATATACCTATACCTATACCTATACCTATACCTACCTACCTACCTACCTACCTACCTACCTACCTACCTACCTACCTACCTACCTACCTACCTACCTACCTACCTACCTACCTACATACATACATATATATATATATATATATATATATATATATATATATATATATATATATATACCTGTATATATGCCGAGTCACCTGATATACCCAATTATGGGAGGAAGCATACCGCTTCCTTATGTTTTTCCTTTTGCCTTTCAGCCCCACTCCAGGGCCATGGAGGGGTAAAAGCATTGCAACTCCAGGGCCATTAGAGGGTAAAAGCATTGCCTAACAAGGCATGTCAGCCCCAGTTCGAATCCTATAAGGGTATGGCTAGCTGATGAAAGCTAAATAGCTTGAAATAGATCTATACTAGTCTCCCTTTATTTCTTAATCAGTTCTTTGTAAGTTTGCATATATATACACACACACACACATATATATACATATACATATACATATACATATACATATACATATACATATACATATACATACACACAAACACACAAACACACACACTATCTAAAGTATGAAAAAAAACTTTTTGAGAGGCAAGAAGAGAATCGACCCCCTTATCAGTTTCTCCAATTCATCTACTTCTTGTTCTTGGAGAAGAAAGGCATAAACTTTCTGATAGAGGAAAAACAATGGGCCCCAAACTGAAAGAAAAACCTAATTATGATACTTGCCAGCCTGGATTACACAGACATTGTCCGCAGACAAAATTTCCATTGTAACTGCACTTTGATGATTTAACTTCCTGAGTCTGCAAACAAGCAAGTAGACATTATGGATCTCATTCTAGACACAGAACATCCTTTAATCACACGATTTCTATTAGTAGAAATTGATCAGACCAGGGTTAAATTTCTTGTATCACATATTGTCCAGGTCTAGAACAATTCTTGGAACTGCTAATCAAAGAGAAGGAAAACAACCTACTGTAGGAAGTTAGCACCCACCCTTCTCCTAGGAAAATGAAATATCCTAGGAAATATTAAAAGGCAGAATATATTCTATAAAATATCCCTAGAAACATGCTTTCAAGCAGACAAAAGACTCCTCTTAGAAGCCCCCACTTTTGTCAATGGGCCATTAAGGACTGGGCCCAGCAACAGTTTTCTACATAACAAATAACCATATTAGGAATTGCCCAAAGCCCTTTCATTACACCACATGGGACCTGGGAAGATTACATCAGCCTGGGATTTAGGACAGCCCACAAGAGTTGCCCCAGCATGCCCCTGGGGGTCTGACAGCGAATGGAATACATTTCTATATAGGAACAGGAAACAGTTAGGGAGGGGCCCAACAGAGAATATAAAACAAGGAACTCAGCATCTCTTCTTCCCTTTTTCTCTTCACCCACCCATCTGGAAACATGTGATCTATCTTTTCTGTACAGGGGCTCATGCCATGTGCTCCTGTCCACCATATTAAAACCTTCCTTCCAAGCAACTTCCATGAATCCAGTGTCTTTTTCCCCACTTGGAACTGAACCCAGAAGGATATTCCTTACAACACTACCTTTTCACAGGAGCAGGTGTCGCAGATAATTGAGGCATCAATGTCCATTTGGTCACTGAAAGAGGAGGGCTTAATGTGGATAATACCTTTCCGTTCCTTCTCTGGGAGATCACAGACATGCTTGTCAGTGAAGTGCTTAGCTTTCAAAGTCACACTGAAAGTTCCCTGGAGAGAAGAGAGAAGCCTGCGTTTCTTCTGGATTCATTTAGAAAAAGAAGCAACTTTATCCACAAATGTGAGAACTGAAAGACTAGAGACAGATCTATTGGGGTTCCTGAGGTCCACTGGATACTTTGTTTTATGACTGCAAATTTCTTTATTTTTAGCATGGCTAATTGAGGACCAATAGGAATTAAAATCCAAACTAACTATTAGATTCTTTCCTCCTGAATTAGTTCAAAAGCTGAATGGATAGAGACATGGAAATAAGATTTTCCTCTCTTGAATTTGAAAAGAGGATGCAAGAAGTACAGGTTTCCAAAACTTCTTCTTACTAACTGCTTTCCCTCCCAGTCCCTCAAGCACAGCCAGGATGGAGTAATGATATTCACAGGTGGCTGGTAAGGCCTTTACGGGCACAGAATGTTCTGCCACATGTCAGGCAGACATATGTGGGCACCATTGTTGCAGCATTTGCAGCTCTAGCTTTGCGGCGTGCTCGCTTCTCTTGTGCTATGGTTGTCCTTCTGCCTTCAAATGTCTGGCAGCCTTGGTGGAACAACGTGTGCCATGTCAATCGATCTTGTGCCAGGGTTTCCCAGGAGTAATAACAATACTACCCTGTTTCCCCCAAAATAAGACATCCCCTGATAATAAGCCCAATCGGGCTTTTGGGTGCATGGCAATAAGTTATGCAAATTTACAAGCTCAGAGAAGGCCCCTGTAGCCCAAAAGATCTAAATCAGTGGTGGGATTCAATTTTTTTTTACTACCGGTTCTATGGGCGTGGCTTGGTGGGCATGGCAGGGGAAGGATACTGTAAAATCTCCATTCCCTCCCCACTCCAGGGGAAGATTACTGCAAAATCCCCATTTCCTCCTGATCAGCTGGGACTCAGGAGGCAGAGAATAGATGGGGCGGGGCCAGTCAGACGTGGTATTTACTAGTTCTCCGAACTACTCAAAATTTCTGCTACTGGTTCTCCAGAACTGGTCAAAACCTGCTGAAACCCACCTCTGATCTAAATGCCTTTCTAAAATCAAGAGTTTTCTTCATTTTGTTTTTTTGTTTTTATTGTAAATCATTAAGAAAAGCAAAACAGAAAGCTTACCAGTTCACCTCGAACAATACGGAATGAACCAGACTCTGTTTTTTCACTTTTTGAGGATATTACAGTTTTCATGGCTTTTGGGGTATTGTAATCTCGAATATTCAGCCTGGAACTAATGCGCTGGGAAAGAAGATGGAAAGAAAACATACAGAACCGGAAATGATTTCATAATTTGAGTTACTGAAGTTGATCAGCAATATCCAACCATCGCACAGGGATATTTCAGGAAATGCCTTGCCCAGCATGATTCTGACCATTTGGTAGGCACATTGAGAGAGGGCCTTCCCTGGGTCCCTCCATTATAAAAGGTTAATGGGACTGAACCAGGAAACAGATCTTTGCAGTGGTAGTCCCTACTTTATGGAACACGTTTCCCTGAAGGTACAATTGGTCCCTTCCCTCTATACAAGCTTATTTCAGAAGAATGTTTTAGCACACATTTATATTATTTCTGTTATTGTTCTTTAATTATTATTTGGAATTCTGATTTTAGGGAAGGAGATAGCCATGTTATACTCATTTGCTCATAGAAACTATCCAGAGTTGTATGGATTGAGATGCTCTATAAATATTGTTAATCATTATTATTTAAAAACTGGGAATTTATCTGCAAGATTAAAGTACCCATTTTGTCCTTTAATCCCACCCTAACCCTAACCCTAACCCTAACCCTAACCCTAACCCTAACCCAACCCTAACCCTAACCCTAACCCTAACCCTTCTGAATGCAACTAAGAGCCTATATTTTTTAATCATAGGTACGTTGTACAACTTCATGGGCCACCTTTTTGAGATATGCAGTTTTTATACCCCTGATTTATATCATCTAATTACTACCTGCCTGAAAATACTTTATGAATTGGCTGAAATAAGAGCTGCTCCAAGAAATAACTGCAAGAATGAAATGTGAGCGAGTAAATCATTTATGGGGAACTATAAGAAAATTATGTTATCCCAAGAAGTAACAGCATAAAATACCAGACATTGCTTCTTACGTCAAAAGCCATACGGATCAATTCCACAATGTTGGAAGAATCTTCTTGAAGCCTCCCAATTTCAGAAATTGGAAAATATTTGTGCAGTTTCTAATAAAAAAGTAATATTTATTTATTATAATACAACAATTTAATATTGTAAGCACAAAATGGATAAAAAAGACAAGGAAAATATTTAGAAAATCAAGCACACAGAAGAGTTATTCTTATTGTTCTATTGTTATTATGGCTAACTGCAGAGAAAGACAAAACACCAGTTACAATGCTGAAAAATTTTCCTGATTTCTTTCCCTGCATTCTAATGTAACATTTTCCTTTAGCCTTTACTGAAGTGTGCAAATAAAATGGCTTATCCTTTTAAAGTGAATGACAAAAATTCATTGGGTAGACCCTGTTCACCTTCACTTCAAACTCCTTCTAATAAGAGCTTGATTTCTGAGTAAAATTTCCCCAATTCATCTTGAGGATCGCATAGAGCAGGGGTGTCAAACGTATGGCCCACGGGCTGGATGCGTCACACAGTGGCCACGCCCACCCCCATTTTAGCGAAGGGGAAAAAAGTTGTGATGCGTCATGTGACAACAATGTGACAACACAAGTTTGACACCCCTGGCATAGACTACCCTAGACAGTAGTCACAGTACAATAGGAAGGCTGGCGTATTTAGCCTTTTCCCTAGGGCCTAGGCCAGTGATGGTGAACCTATGGCACGCGTGCCACAGGTGGCACGCAGAGCCATATCTGCCGGCACGTGAGCCGTTGCCCTAGCTTAGCTCCAACGTGCATGTGTACGCCGGCCAGCTGACTTTCGGCTCACACGGAGGCTCTGGGAGGGCGTTTTTGGCTTCCAGAGGGCCTCTGGGGGGGGCGGGAGAGGGCATTTTCACCCTCCCCAGGTTCCAAGGAAGCCTACTGGGCCCACCGGAAGTCAGGAAATTAGCCATTTCCGGCCTCCAGAGGGCTTCCTGGGGGGCAGGGGAGGCCGTTTTCACCCTCCCCAGGCATTGAATTATGGATGTGGGCACTCGCGTGTGTGCGATATCGCGCACACACTCGCTTTCGGCACCCGAGGAAAAAAAGGTTCGCCATCACTGGCCTAGGCTTTTTTATTATCTAAGAAACTACTAGTTGCTTTACAAAAAGAAAATACAATTTGCCAAATCACACCTCTGTTTTCTTTCCCTACAAATAAAACGTAGTACAACATAATTGAGAAAATGGACCAGAAGTAAGAGATAAAGATACAGTTCTTCTCTTTGATATTTCAGCAGAAAAAAACCCTAAGAACATCGTCCATGGTCTAAAGAAAGCGAATGGAAGGATATTGTTCTAAGCAGAGGTGGGTTCCTCCCAGTTCACACCGGTTCTACAGAACCAGTAGCAAACCGCTGGTGATGTCACGGTGATGTCACGGAACCGGTTCTGTCAGTGCCAGTCCGTGGACGCCACCATCTTTTGGGGGGGATTTTTTGGGAGGGGATTTTTTTGCTGATTTGTTTCTTTTGCGCATGCGCAGAAGCTGAGTCCCCAACACTGCGCATGTGCCACCATCTTGTTTTCTGCTTTTTTGGGGGGGTTGCAAATCTTCGGCACTGCGGATATGCATGCGTGCGCAAAGCATGAAGCACACATGCGCACAATGCATGCGCAGCCACGCGGTGCGGGAGGAAGTGAACCGGCGGCGAGGTAAGTTAGAACCCACCCCAGTTCTAAGAGACAAACTAGACTTGAAGCTACTGGCATAAATGTCTTTTTTCAATCCAAAAAGCAATAAAACAGAAGGCTTAATCACCATAGGTTGGAGGTGATAGATGCAGACCAATCTTAGATGTCATAACATAATACAGTTTTGGCCTATCCATGGATCAAAATTTATGAGGTAAAAGAAGAGTTATCTTTGAGTTACCTCTAACATGGATTATTTAGCTAGCCACTGGGTGTCTCCACTGCATTGCAAAATACAGACTGCAAAGACATTTCATTCCCAAATCCAGTATATACCGGTACATACATACATACATTCATACATACATACATACATGCATACATACATACATTCTTCAGATATATACAGATAGTCCTTGAATTACAACCATTTATTTAATGACTGTTCGAAGTTACAACAGCACTAAAAAAAGTGGCTTATGACCAGTTTTTCACAATTATGACTTTGCAGCATCCCCATAGTCATGTGATCAAAACTTGGATGCTTAGCAACTGGCATGTATTTATGACAGTTGCAGTGCCCTGTGGTCATGTGATCACCATTTGCAATCTTCTGACAAGGCAAGTCAATGGGGAAGCCAGATTTACTTACTAACTTAACAACTGCAATGATTCACTTAACAACTGTGGCAAGAAAAGTGGTAAAATGGGGCCGCAAAACTCACTTAACAACTGTCTTGCTTAGCAACAGAAAATTTGGGCTCAATTGTGGTTGTAGGTCACGGACTACCTATACCTGAAGTTAGGCATTCAGCTGCCATACTGACACATCTTCTAAACTATTGAAGTTCAGCCTGCCCTCCCTTCTCCTTCCTGAGTTTCTGCAAGCAATCTTCAATTTCCTGGGCTGCAAAATTAGCAGGGATCAGACTGCTCCTTTCTCACAAAATTAATTAGTGATTTCTCAACTGATTTTCTGGATGTCAGGAAATGTGGACAGGACTCCTTTCTACTCTGTGGGGACAAATGGAAAGAACTCCCTTCTAATGAAGAATTATTACGGTACCTTTATTTAATGTTTTAACTCTAGATCTTCCTATAGGAAGCGAACTCAGCTTCTTGCCCTAGGAATAAATAGATGAGCTAGCTCCCTTGCTGGGCAAATTTCTACAGGCCAGTATTAACTCCAAATATCATCACATGTTGTTCCTTTATACTCCCAAGTTCCCATATTTTTCCTGCTTAATGGCATCTTTTACCTCATAGTAATCATAGGAGTGGTTGGTGACAGCAAAAATAGGGATGATATTACTCTGCCCCAGCAGGCGCACAAGGGTAGGCACTGAGGGGTAATCCTGCTTGGTATCAAAGGTGTAAGTCCCTGCTTGAGTTAAGTGGCATTTTTCATCGTTCTTTCTTAGGATTCCAGCAAGGACGTTGGCACCATCAGCTTCATAATGGAAGGCTGACTCAGTGGAGAAGACCAGGAGGTGAGTGCTGTCATTCCGCCACCCAATATTCTCCTGTGGGAAAAAGGAAAGTCTAAGATGTAGAGTTGAGGTGGGCAAATCCCATCCCTAAGACTCATTTTGGCAGCTCCTACCTTCTTGAATCATGTCTCTAAATTTGATGGGAAACCACTACAGCACAATGTTTAGTTGATTCTCAGCAGGGAATAAGGGTAGCACACATAACTGTTAACAACAAAGTCCCCAATTCATCAAAAATAAAAAATGCCAAAGCATCCACGTTTTATATAATCATATCATCCCCATTAAAAAAAAGATAAAAACTGAAGTGTGCTTTCTCCATCTTGCCAGGAGGAATCACATAACTAGAGAGTGGGAATAGCTGCCAGAAGCCCAGAAAGGCTGTTCATGATAACTTTTGAGAAATATGCTATAATAAACAGCTATTCCAGGAATGTTAGTAACCACTGGGTATGTCTTTCAAATGCAGCTCAGATCAAGGTTAATTGAGAAAACTAACAATGTCATAGACCTGGGAATTTCATGCTTATCTTGTCTCCTCAGCAATGAACTCTTCAGCTCCCTAAATTTACAAATGTTATTAGGTACTAGGTAGTTTGTTTTTCCCCTGACCTTCATAAGATGTTTAGCTGGTATTCAGACCATAATATCCAAACTCCAGATAGGAGCTGATAATAGCAAAACTTGATAACAGCAACAATCCCTGAGGGAGATGGATGGTTCAAAAATGTAAAAAAATAAGTAAATAAAATAAATAGTCTCCATGATATTTAACTCCAAAGCTCACCCATTTTCTTATCAAACTGCAAACAAAGCTGTCTGTGGCTTTTCAAAGCAAAAGTTTGGCCTAGATTTTTCTACTCCTCTCCAAGTTTGGTATGCAACTAAGGTAGTTTTTATCCTTTATAGAGAACCACTATATCTATGCCATCTTTAGGATCCTCCTCCCTGTTTACCTTGCAAACAGCAGTTTGCAATATAGCATCAAAGCCACCTTCAGGAGCATCCAAGTTCCCCGATATGCGTTCCTTCATCAATTCCTCGCTGAATTTATTAATATCACTGGTTAGACGGATGACATTCTTAAAAGAGAAAGGTGGGTCAGCATTAAACCAAGGTTCCCGCAATCTGAAAGCAAAAGGACAGACAGTTTTAATTGGCAACTACTGCCAACCTGACTATCAGAAATCCTAAACAAGGATCCTTGCAAAAACAGCTTATTGTTTACCACAGGGGTATCAAATTTAATTTCATTGAGGGCCACATCAGGGTTGTGTTTGACCTTGGGGGCGGGGGGCGTGGTCCTTGGCTAGCTCAACAGCACTCGTGTCAGAGGCGCCTGTGGTGGCCCAAGCGCTCTGCCAATGAAAACGGGCTCCCGAGCTCCATTTTGGCTGCAGCGGCCTCCTGCAACCCTCTGCCAGTGAAAATGGAGCTCGGAGAGCTGTATGTGGCCCTCTCGAGCTTCATTTCCACTGGCAGAGGCACCGCGGGCCAGTCCTTCACTTTATAGTAGTAGAAGACAATGAGGCTTAACATTGCTACTTCTTGCATATGTATCCTACTTTTGAGTAGTGAGACGTTGGAGCACCAATCCATATACTGGGTTCAGTTTCTCAGAATGGTGCCATTTGTCCCTGTTATTTTTGTTTGATACACATGATAATACATAACACATTTTTAGATATAAGGTTATAACATAACATACAAATACACACATGTTTGTGCGCACGTACACACAGAGGCTAAGATGAAGGGATCTTAACATTAACGTTCCTGTTCCTTTTCCAATAGCTAGAAAATTTCATACAATATCACAGGATTTCTTTCAAAGACCAAACTTGGTTCTCTGTGTATTTTCTTCAGTTTCATCTCAAAGTGATGGGGAAAAAAAACAACAAATTACCCCAAACAAGAGTCCCTTTCTACAAATGGATGAGTCATCTTCTATTCAAATAGTTCTCAGGACTTGCTTGGACAAGACTGAGCCAAATTACTCAAACTGTCTATTCATGGGGTAGTTAAAGTACTGTTTTTTGCCCCTTTGTGAAATATTTAGAAGCATAATTTTAGGGTAGCTTTAATGAAGCTATATTCACTTGAGATTTTTATATGCTTCTTCAAAAGGATGTAAAAGAAAAGGTTTATTGGGGGATTAATCAAACTGATCCTAAGTCCAAAGAAAGAAATGGATTCAACTGGCCAATTGATAGCAGAATTAAAAACAAAGGAATTCTGACAGAGCAGAACTATCAACAGTGTGTTAGTTGGCATCTATAAGATTTGGGTATACATAGAATATTGCAAGAAAGTAAGAAAGCATGGTCTGAGAAAGAAATATGGGACTAGATGATCACAGATTAGTTAAAAGCCTTAATTTTTTTTAAAAATGCCATAGATCCTGAATAGTTCATTTCCAAGTGACCCTAATGGATTCATCACTACTACTCACCTTACGGGCCTCATGTCTGTTTGTGGTGCTATAACTTTGTCCACAAATTTGCCAAACCCAATGGTATAGTCATCCGTCAGCTCCCTCAAAACAGTTGCTGGCAGGATAGAAGAAAGAAAGAAAGGAAGGAAGGATGAAAATATTTGGGGACTTTAGATTAAATCTTATAATCCCGTGATAGAGTTCAGTTACTATTAATATTCAGTTGGATGAAGTGAAATCATTCACTCCTAGAACCAATTAAAATTTACAGCAATCCTGAGAGATTTTTATGACCATGCAGAGAAAACCCCAGTGTATTACAAGGAAACCTTAATGCAATTTGAGTATACATTCTCGTTTTTTTGAATTATTCATTAGTATTATGGTAATAAGGATCAGTTTGGTATAGTAGTTAAGGCACCAGGCTAGTAACTGGGAGGTCATCAACTCTAATCCCACTTTAGGCACAAAGCCAACTGGGTAACTTTGGATAGTCACTCTTCAGTCCTAAGAAGCAAGCCATTGCAAAGTACTTTAAAAAAAATATTGCCAAGAAAACTAAAAGGACTAGCCCAGGCAGTCAATGACTTGAAGATGCTACAATAAGAATAAAAATAAGAAAGTCTTGTTTATTAATATTGCTATACCAGGTAACTCTAGGATTGAGAAAAGGCAATCTTAACAATGTAGAAGCATTTCTTATAGCTTTCTTTTTTGATGTTTTATTGGTTTCTGTGGTAGCTATATTATTTTCTGGTGATTACCCATCCAAGTGCTAACTAGCTTTAACCTTGCATACTGTTTCAAATTATCTTGGTTGCTGTTGGGGCAAAGAATAAGGACCATTTGTAAGATTGCAGCATAGAAGATTTATTCAAGAAGAATACATAAAGTTCAATGCTAAATTGATGCCAGATAATGGTCAATGGAATACAGGGAGGATTGAACTTTGAGCACTTGTAGGAATGCAAGGACTCTAAACTGATGATGCATTTAATTCTCCCTCCCAGCCCTGCCTGTCCTCTCTTCTACAGTTGCCTAAGAATGTGAGGACCTCCACGATGAGAAACAACCAAGGAGAATCAAGTGAAGCAGTTAAAATGGGAAAAGATTTCTTAGTCGCACGTTCCATGTTGAAGCTGGACTAGATCAAGTTTGCAAGAAAAAAAGCCAGCTTTTAACTGCCACATATATAATCCACTTGCTGGTCTTAGATTTTATTTCCCTCCCTTTGCCAGCTTCCATGAAAAATTGCAGATAATTAACTGACTGACAAATGTCTCCGACTGCTTTCAAAATGAGAATAATTTAATCTCTCACCAAGGTTCTGGCCCATTTGTTTCAGGTTGTCCAAATCATCAGACATGGAATATGAAAAATCCATAAGGATGTAGAGGTCCACAGGAGGTTTAGTGGGCTCAAACACCTGCATGGTAATGTTCACTTCCTTATCTGGTCTCAGTTTGAGTGATATGTGCTGCGGAGATACTTGTGTTTTCTTCAATTTTGTATCAATTTTGAAATTCTGCCAGGAAAGACATCAATTATACATAATGGGGGATCCTGAAAAGACTTCGATATGACTATCATAGCAAATTGGTTGAATGCACCGATTCCCAAGATAATATTACAGTACCCCCCCAATGGGTATACAGGTAGTCCTTGACTTACAGCCATTTGTTTAGTGACCGTTTGACGTTACAATGTCACTGAAAAAAGTGACTTATGACTGGTTTTCACACTCATGTCCATTGCAGTATCCCCATGGTCACATGATCAAAATTCGGGTGCTTGGCAACTGGCGCATACGTATGACAGTTGCACTGTCCCGGGATCATGTGATCACAATTTATAACCTTCCCAGCAGGCTCCCAATAAGTAAAGTCAATGAGAGAAACTAGGTTTGCTTTGCAATCACGTGATTCACTTAATAACTGTGGTGATTCGCTGAACAACTATGGCAAAAAAGATGGAGGAAAACCTATTTAACAACTGCCTTGCTTAGCAACAGAAATGTTGGGCTCCACTGTGGTTGTAGGTTGAGGACTATCTGTAAATGGTTGCACAAAATCAGGGGTGTCAAACTGGCGGATGCGTCATGTGCAGGCCACGTCCACCCCAGTTCCGCGAATGGGAAAACCGTCACAAAATGTCACGTGACGGCAATGTGACATGGCGAGTTTGACACCCGTGCACTAAATGAACAAAACATTCTGACTAATTAGAAATTACTTCATTGAGAATAGCTACTTAGTTAATTATTTATTGACAAATTTTGCATTGGGCTGTTCTGGGAGATTATTCAGGTATATATTAATTTTCTTATGTTCATATCCATCATTCTTTCACTGTACTTCTACTTACCTTTGTCATTAATAACTCTTCAGACCTCAGTTTTATGTTGTTTTGGCAGCCATTGTTCCTTAGATTATTTTCCAAATCACAACGGGTGCCTTTGAAGTTCTGGGATAAGAATAATTAGACAGTAAAGTATGCTTAGAAATTAGGCTCTAAATTAAATTGTTTTTAGGGACTCAGCCTCTGCCTTCATATTAGGTTAAGGTTAGAATTAGTGACTCACTGAAAAATTCTAACTCAGCATGATGCCTGTATTGAAAGATCCCAATCTTGTTTGGCCTTGTGAAGATGTTATGTTGTAGACATTATCACAAAGTGGCTGTTATTGTGGTTACCACAGTAGATAACCAGGCAATCTCTCCAACCCCAAACTGATTGAATTCTCAGCCTTCGAACCCAATTTATTTGAAATTTTTTTTTTGCCTCACTAGGACAAAAGTTTCAAAGAAGGCACCCCCATAGAAAATAAAATTAGTTTTGTTATTAACCATGTAGACCTCCTGGAGGAAACTTCAGTAAGGTCGGGAATACTGTGCAGTATTTAATTCCCCCCCCCTCAGTGTTTCTGAGGCATACCAGTGAGGAAATCAAATCACCATAAAAGAGTCTGTGGGTTCTTTTTTTTATTAATTTGTTCTTTTCTTGTTTAAAATGGGTTTTGTTGGTTCTTAAAACTGAGAAACAACTCATGAAATCCATGTTGTCAGATTAAAGGAGGAGGGATTAAATAATAAAATAAACAGTTCAATGTCAAAGGGTTGAATGGACAGGGATCATGGCCAAATCTCAGTATGTGAGATCACGTCGTCCTACTGTGAAAAACTTTTACCTCATCTGTGCAAAAAGTACAGTTTCTGCCCAATCGGATGCATTCAGTGCAGCTTTTTGCTCTAGAAGCCACACAGTGGTTAACTAGAAACAAACAAACAAACAAACAAACAAACAAACAGGTTAGAACATAATTGTCTAGAAATAGGCTAGTTCTAAAATGTGTTCATACCATAATTTCCTTTCAAACTTGCAGCATCAATGTTTTTTTTTACAAAGATTTGATATTGTTCCTATTTTTCAGAAAGTGAGAATAATCACATAAAATTGTATATTAGTGCAGCTGATCATCATCATCATCATCATTGTTGATGTAAAATTCATAAAATTTTGATGTAAAATTCCAGATGTAAAATTCATAAAATTTCATTGTGCCCACACTGACATTTCATGCAGTTGGATATGAGGCGTTAGCCATTTTTGCTTTGTAACATTTCATCTTAAATGCTAATGTTTTACTTCTTTTTTTAATTTCGAGAGTATATAGCAATAACACTTAGCAATAGCACTTAGACTTATATGCCGCTTCATAGTGCTTTACAGCCCTCTCTAAGCGGTTTTACAGAGTCAGCATATTGCCCCCAACAATCTGGGTCCTCATTTTACCGACCTCAGAAGGATGGAAGGCTGAGTCAACCTTGAGCCTGGTGAGATTTGAACAGCTGAACTGCTGAACTAGCACCTGCAGTGCTGCATTTAACCACTGCACCACCTCAGCTCTTATATAAACCCCAGTTAGGAGTGCCATTGACTTTATGATGCCTGCAGAGGCATGTTCCCAAATTGCAAACAGCTTGGACTGGGAAGAATCATAATCAAGACTGTACTTTTTGAACTTACTTTTCTTCCCTTGGCCTAAGATAAAAAGCAGGGAGAACAGAAGCAGCTGGAACCACATCCTTCCCAAGAGCTTGTCCATTCTTCCTGAAATACAGTAGACTGTGGAGTCAGCAACGGCTCAGCTCAGACTCATTTGATAATTCCTGAACTCCTTTAACGCGGTCTTCTGTAATCTGGAAGATGTAATTCCAACATATTTGGGAGCCATCAGATTATGGAAGGGTTATAGAGAACAATCACAGGTTTCTTACCACTGCTGTTTGGAGGGGTTTGGAATATAAAATTCCCTGCTGCAGACACAAGAGACCTCTGAATAACCTGAGATAGTCAGCAATATTATGTAGCTCAATTAACATCAAATTCCTGAGCAACCAGAAATTCCTGCATGGTGTGTGTGTGTGTGTGTGTGTGTGTGTGTGTGTGTGTGTGTGTGTGTGTGTGTGTGTGTGTGTTATAGTATGTGTGTGTATGTATGTATGTGTTATTCCGTTAAGGAATAACGGATGGAAGCTGACCAAGGAGAGATTCAACCTGGAAGTGAGGAGAAACTTTCTGACGGTGAGAGCGATCAACCAGTGGAACAGCTTGCCAGCAGAGGTTGTGAGAGCCCCAACACTTTCGACCTTCAAGGGGAGACTGGACTGCCATCTGTCTCAAATGGTGTAGGAACTCCTGCTTGAGCAGGGGGTTGGACTAGGTGACCTAGAAGGTCCCTTCCAACTCTAATAATAAATATATATAGTGTCTATCAAATATGAAGTATAATGTTTGAAAAATTTAATGATTTGTGTCTATTTATAAGGGGAGGTGGAAAGTTTTAAAGCCCCAAATCTGAATTTTTGAAAATTCTACTTAACTTCTGAGATTTCGCCAGGCTTTGCTTTTGCACTTTCCAACTATTCTTCATAGGCATGGAAAAAAAATGTTTGGAGGAGAAAAAGAGATGGGTGGGAAGAGATATAGATTCCATGCTCAGTGTATATCAGGCTGCGGGAAGCAATACAGCACCAGTTCATACTATCTTCTGACATTCAAAGAAGGTAACTGGATCAGAGCATCTGCCTAACATGGAATGAACAATGGCCAGATATCTTGTACAGAAAGGCACAGACCTCAGACTCATGCATGATGAAGCATCCTCACTGGTCACATTAATTAACTTGCAAAGAGTTTGCTCATATAGTGCTCACTGCTCACATAGTGAACTTTCAAGTAGTTTATATTGTATATCCCTTCTTGATACTTTTGCATATTGATAAGGCAATCCATTTCAAGAATGCATTTTCAGAAACGACTATGCATCACTGACTTGTGCTAAAAATATGTTCTATGTTCACAAAGGAAGAGATTTAGGGTTGGTCCTACCTCCCAGCTCTGGCTTTCTATCTTAATTAGCATAGTGGCATTATAAGCTAAAGGAATCCAAATGCAGAACTGCCAGCACTCCAGCATTAGAAGTTGAAAGGTAACGGAGGTATTTATCCATGGCAAACACAGTAGCAGAAGAAAAAAGAAAGAAAGAAAGAAAGAAAGAAAGAAAGAAAGAAAGAAAGAAAGAAAGAAAGAAAGAAAGAAAGAAGAAAAAAGTCCACCAGTGAGGCAAGATATGGACCCAAAGAATGTAGGGTGAGGTTCTTGGTCATAGATCAGTAGGCAAGCACTAATTGGCTGATAATTCTCAATGCTTAGCTTTGGCACTGATTGGATGGTAGTTCTCTGTGGCTTGCAAATATCTAAACATAGCCATGATCAGAGTGCCCCAATGTTCAGTAAATCTGAAGAGTGTCAAAATAGCCTACATTGGTCTTTTCATTTAAGCAACCATTTCCCAGGTTTGGGAAATTCTCGGCATGTGTGGACTTGAATTTCCAGAATTTTTATCAATGGCATGCTGGCTGGGAAATTTGAGGCATTGAAGAGAGCAGTCAGGATGGGAAACACTACTTTAACTGTACTTAGTGATGAAAAGTCCTTTAAGTGCAGTATGTAAATATCCCATAGAAGAAAGATAATCTTTTAAAGTACTACCAGTAATGCGTTTTGATGATATCTCAACATTTACTGTCTCTTAATTATTATCATTGCTATTCAATTGCTCTTTAGCTGAATCACTGCTTGTTTTATTATTTTATATATAGTTTTTCTTTAGACTTACACTTTGGCCTTTTGTTTTTTTTGATAAACCTCTCAATGAATTTCAGAAGGACAAACATTTTAGCCCTTGGTAGTGAACCCCAGGAAGTGAAGTGGCTTCTTGAAATCTCTG
The DNA here is from genome assembly GCA_023053685.1 of Diadophis punctatus similis. Lineage (NCBI taxonomy): Eukaryota > Metazoa > Chordata > Lepidosauria > Squamata > Dipsadidae > Diadophis > Diadophis punctatus. The sequence continues at coordinate 142,461,359 of JALIGW010000002.1, read as the reverse complement.
TTGCTCTTTGCATGAATTCCAGATAATAATGATGAGATAACTCTAATATTAAACTCACCATAACAATAAAATAATTCCTCACTGTGCTGACAAATTTTGATTACAAGACAACTACAATTCCAATCAGTGCCTCAGATAAAACCATGAGTTAATTGGTTATCTTTAAGAGAGAATAAATTGGGTGCTTTGTTTCTGGAACTCTCAAATTATGGTTCTCACACTCAGAACGGGACCCAGATGAAAATATTTTGCTTTTATCCCAGAATGTTTTGTGAATACTCCCTATGTTCATGCTCGTTTCCCCCAGTGTAATTACACCAGCAAACAAAATTGCTAGGTCTATTTGTAGGACTTTGACATAGCCCAAAGCTCTGCTTCAGAGGAGATCTACAAGCAAGGCTAAAGGTTCTTCTTTTCTGCTGCATAACTGTTAGCACTTCTGAATGGATGTGAGCCTGTTTATACGATCCCAAAGCCATGCAAAGCTTTTGCTGCATAATTCAGTGCTGGGATTCAAAAATTTTTACTACCAGTTCTGTGGGCGTGGCTTGGTGGGCAGGGCTTGGTGGGCATAGCAGGGGAAGGATACTTTAAAATCTCCATTCCCTCCCCACTCCAGGGGAAGGTTACTGCAAAATCCCCATTTCCTCCTGATCAGCTGGGACTCGGGAGGCAGAGAATAGATGGGGGCGGGGCCAGCCAGAGGTGGTATTTTCTGGTTCTCCGAACTACTCAACATTTCTGCTACCGGTTCTCCAGAACTGGTCAGAACATGCTGAATCCCACCTCTGGCTGCATTGTATCAGTAGTGATTGTAGCTAGGGAAGGGATGGATTGTTCAGGATTCTTCATAAAACACCCCTCAAATATAGAACTAGCACATCAGAAAAACAGGTCCAACTGAGTTTGTATACCTAACATGCTGTATTTCTCTGGGCAAAGACGTTCAGAATAACAGAGTTGGAAGGGACTTTGGAGGTCTTCTAGTCCAACCCCCTGCTCAGGCAGGAAACCCTATACCATTTCAGACAAATGGTTGTCCAATCTCTTCTTAAAAACTTTCAGTGTTGGAGAATTCATAACTTCTGGAGGCAAGTTGTTCCATTGATTAATTGTTCTAACTGTTAGGAAATTTCTTCTTAGATAATGTATGAGATAATGTTCATACATAATGTATGAGATAACCTTAAAACACAACAATTCCCTTGTTCCAGAAATCACTAGTCTTATTGTGTTCCACTGGCCTTGAATAGTTGTTTAAAGTTCTGTTTCAGTTTAGTAAGGGTAGACTAGTAAATTTATTGCAGAAGATGATTTGCAAGAGGTATTGGATTTTCAAACCAGAATTAGAATATGCTGCGTATCATAGTATAGTTACAAATCTTATTTTAACTTCTATAATATATTTACAGAAGTTCTATAATATAGTTTAGAAACGTCAGTGAACTTGCTCAAATTAAAAACAAATCTGAATAAATAATCTTTGCAGAGAAAACTATTCAGAAAACCAAGGAAAAAAGGAAATTCTCTAGCATGAAACCTTGAAACTTCTGTTATGTACCCATACAACTGATGTGTGGGTGATCTGCTGCAATTGGCCTCTCATACCAGTAGTTCAAAATGTGCATCCCTCTGCACACATGACTCATGATTCACTGCAAAAACAAGCACCTCTTTTTCCTGAGTTTGGGACTTTCTAGCCTAATAAAAATCAGAGAAGAAGAAAAACAAGATACGTTTCCAAACAACCCCCTCCTATCAGCTATTTCCTATTGTGCTAACAATTTCCAGCAGCTGTTAAAGAATGCTGGGTGGGACTGTGGAAAATGCCCTGCCTCCATAGGAAACTCTCGTCTGGGGAGAGCTGGGTGGGTGTCTGTAAATTTGCAAGCTCATATCCTCAAAGGGTCTTTCTTTCTTTCTTTCTTTCTTTCTTTCTTTCTTTCTTTCTTTCTTTCTTTCTTTCTTTCTTTCTTTCTTTCTTTCTTTCTTTCTTCCTTCCTTCCTTCCTTCCTTCCTTCCTTCCTTCCTTCCACTCTTTCTTTCTTCCTCTCTTTCTTCCTTCCTTTCTCTCTTTCTCTTTCTTTTTTCTCTCTCTTTCATTCTCTTTTTTCTTTTTCTTTTTTCTCTCTCTCTCCTCTCTCCCTCTTTTTCTCTCCCTCTCTTTCTCTCTTTCTTTCTCTCTTTCTCTTTCTCTTTTCTCTCTTTCATTCTCTCTTTCTTTCTCTTTCTTTTTTCTCTCTCTCCCCTCTCCCCTCTCTCTCTCCTTTCTCTCTTTCTTCCTTTCTCTCTTTCTTTCTTTCTCTCTTTCTCTCTCTCTTTCATTCTCTTTCTTTTTCTTTCTTTTCTCTCTCTCTCTCTTTCTTTCTTTCTTTCTTTCTTTCTTTCTTTCTTTCTTTCTTTCTTTCTTTCTTTCTTTCTTTCTTTCTTTCTTTCTTTCTTTCTTTCTTTCTTTCTTTCTTTCTGCCAGTATAAACAAAGTAGAGGTAGAAGACTTGTTTATGGAATTGTTACATGAAATGCTAAACTGTTTTAAATTGGGGCATTGTTCTTTACAAATGCTGTTGCTTGGACAGAGAATTTCAGTACAAGCATGTGCTCTTCAGGAAGCCCCAGCAGGTGTGGCATGCACATCTACACCCACTCCAAGTTATTATTTTGGCTTTGGATCTAAAGTGCAGCACATTCTAGTGATAATATTCCAAAATTGTGAGCCAGACCCATAATTTATAAAGCAGAGCACGGTAGCTGGATTCAAACAACACAGTAGACTACAAAGACAGACTCACTAGGTCTCTGTTGCAAACCTGACACTCAGCAGATAGCAACCTCGCACCATCTAGTGGTCATCCAGAATTTTGCACCGAAGGTCTGATAGCTTTACCAAATAGGCAAACAAAATGGTAGTTTAAGGTATTGTGCAAAGACAGTTGATATTTTAAACATTTATTTTTCAGTTCATATCTTGTCTGTCCTCCATCTGCTCAAAGTAGCATACATAGTACTGATAAAGGAGCATATTTGTAGCTCAAGGTTGATATGACGGGTCCTTGGTCTCTTTGGGCTTGCTTGTTTTCTTGCAAACGTTTCATTATCCAAACTAGGTAACATCATCAGTGCTAGTAAAAAGTGTTGTTTGCTATCAGTTTATACTCTAGTGGCTTGCTTGTCAGTAGCAATAGCAATAGCACTTAGACTTATATACCGCTCCATAGTGCTTTACAGCCCTCTCTAAGCGGTTTACAGAGTTCAGCATATTGCCCCCAACAATCTGGGTCCTCATTTTACCGACCTCGGAAGGATGGAAGGCTGAGTCAACCTTGAGCCGGTGAGATTTGAACAGCTGAACTGCAGCTAGCAGTCAGCTGAAGTAGCCTGCAGTGCTGCACTCTAACCACTGCGCCACCTTGGCTCTTTGGTGGGCGTGATCTTAGAGAAACTAGAAACACAAGTCTACAGAAAAACTTCCCATACTAACCAGGTGCTCCTCTACTAAAGCAACAACCCAACCTTCCCCAAGCGATGCTCCGTAAGAACTTTATTTAAATGATCTCAAACACACTGCAGCAACCCGGAATAGCAGAAAGAGGAAATAGAACATCTATATAACACATTCCAACAAAATGGATATTCACGCAACTTTATCAGAAAGTCCCTGATCACTCAACCCAATACAGCACAACCAACACAAATTCTAAAAAGAATTACACTACCATACGTCAAGAATATCTCAGAAACCACAAATAGATTACTACAATCACATGGAATCAGCATAGTACACCAGACAACAAAAGCTCTTCAAAACATCCTAAGCCGACCAAAAGACCCAACAACCCCAGAAGAAAAAACAGGAGTCATCTACAACATACAATGCTGCAACAACCATTGTGTAGGACAAGCAAGCAGAGGACTGGCAGAATGTATCCACAAACACCAACTAGCAGTCAGAAGGCATGGTGAAAACTCTTTAATTTCACAACATATACACAGATTTAACCATAGTCTCAACTGGGAAAATGTGACAATCATAGATCAAGCCAAGTCCAAAAAATGCCAGGGAATTTCTAGAAGCCTGGCACACTGACAAATCAGCATCAATAGACACATAGACAGTAACAACATCTGTAGCAGGGATGAAATTCAGCAGGCTCTGACAGGTTCTGGAGAACCGGTAGTGGACATTTTGAGTAGTTCGGAGAACTGGCAAATACCACCTCTGACTGGGGAGTGGGGAGGGAATGGAGTGGGGAGGGAATGGGGATTTTGCAGTATCCTTCCCCTGGAGTGGGGAGGGAATGGAGATTTTGCAGTATCCTTCCCCTGCCATGCCCACCAAGCCACGCCCACAGAACTGGTAGGGAAAAATTTTGAATTTCACCCCTGATCTATAGACTATGCAAAAGAGACTATCACCCAGCCCAAAAAGGAACAAAAAGACCCAATCACCTCTCCACCAGCAATCAGTTCCCAGAACAGCATAGATTAACTCCAAGGTTAACATCAGACCAACAATCAAATAAACAATACCCCAATCAAGAAACTGCCAAAGAAGCCAACAGCAAACAGTCCAATCAAAGAATCTCTAAGACCATCCTCCACCAACACTGAGAGGCAAGCCACTAGAACCGTGATGGCGAACCTATGGCACGCGTGCCACAGGTGGCACGCGGAGCCATATCTGCTGGCACGCGAGCTGTTGCCCTAGCTCAGGTCCAGCGTGCATGTGGGCGCCCGCCAGCTGATTTTTGGCTCGCATGGAGGCTCTGGGAGGGCGTTTTTGGCCTCCAGAGGGCCTCCAGGGTGGCAGGGGAGGGCGTTTTTGCCCTCCCCAAGCTCCAAGAAAGCCTCTGGAGCCCGGGGAGGGCAAAAAATGGGCCTACCGGGTCCACCGGAAGTCAGGAAATGGGGGAGCAGGGGCGTGTGGGGGAGCATTGAATATGGGTGTGGGCACGCGCACGTGTGCAATAGCGCGTGTGTGCACTATTTCAGCACCCGAGGAAAAAAAGGTTCGCCATCACTGCACTAGAATATAAACCAGGGGTGTCAAACTGGCGGCCCGCGGGCCAGATGCATCACGCGCAGGCCATGTCCACCCCAGCTCTGCCAATGGGAAAAACATGAAATGTCACGTGACGGCAACGTGATGCTGCGAGTTTGACACCCGTGATATAAACTGACAGCAAACAGCATTCCTTACTAGCCCATAGGATGTTACCTAGTTTGAGTAATGAAATGTCTGCAAGAAAACAAGCAAGCTCAGAGAGTATCAGACCCCCTCATACATAGTATTCCTCCAAGTATTTCCACCAACAACTCTCTGGCTGTTTTACTGAAAGTGAGCTGGCCCATAGTTTTCCAGTTGGTTTGCATGGCTAAAGAGTGAAATTGGTCTCTAGTTCTAATGCAGTATTTTAGCCACCACATTAGCTGTCTTTCCATGCAAATATTTGGAAAGTATTTCATCAAGGGAGAGAAAAATGCCTAATAGAAAAAAGCACCACGTGGAAAGCAAAGTGGGAATGTGTACCTGCCTGACACACCCATACATAGGTTTAGCCATGCTACAGATTGCATAGAGCAAACACATTGTCCACAAATACACATACATATATCTGCCCTGTCTCCTTTAGTTTCACACACTGCATTAAACCACAATATTAGCAACTGTGCCTGTAAAATAAAGTACGGTAGCTAAGACTCAAATATATTATTAAGTTATAAATGATGATTTTCAAAGCAAAGCAGCTTGGACCACACACACATTAGACTTGGCCAAAGTCAGATCTGTCTGTTTTTTTGCTTAGTATGATGCCTGAATAAATCTTGAACCTATCCAAGCTGGGATTTGAATCCAGATAATTCCCTGGAGTCAAACACACCATTCCAGACAATATTTTTCAAAACTCATTTTAACATATTAAACATTTATGAAGCGTGCTGTAAAATTGCGCTGCAAAATGAATGCATCCTGTGCTATTTTTTGAAACAAAGTCCATAAAGCTGTTATGCTTGTAGGAAATGACTTGGTGGGTGTTACGTGGCTGGTCACCCTCCTAGCTTTGCAGATAAATAAATAGTTGCCACAAGCTAGCCCCAAGATTCAATGATCAGCTTCTGTACAGTTGGAAGGTGAGACAGCATAGTGTTTAAAGTGTTGGACAAGCCATCTTCAGCCCTAAAAATTCACCAGGTGACTTTGGGAGCTGTCTCGGCCCAACCTCCCCCAGTCATAAGACAGCTACTGAGGAGATAATAGGAAGGGAAATCCCCACTAAGTCACCTTGAGAGGGCAGGATAAATCCAACTACATCAGTAGGTCTAGGGACCATCAGCTGCCTACATGGCCTGTCACGTGCAAGGCTCCTGCAGTCACTTTATGATCATCAGTCTCATTGCTGGTATTATTGTATTATTAAAACAAACAGCTACTTTTCTATCTGCATTGTCTTTGGTAATGATGTTTTTGTCTGAGCCGTGCTGCATTCATAGAGATTCAAATTATCTGTGCCAGGTAAAGCATATACTTTTAATATATAAGAGAACAACTCCTGTACTTTAAAAGAGAATGAGCTCATGTTCTGACGGATGAAGTCTTCCCACCTAGCAGTCATAAACAGGAGTTGTGGTGACCTGTATGATTACTGATTACGCACGGAGATAAGTAAGATTAACTTCTTCATGCAAGAGCACTCATCCAGCAGAGGCTCATGACAAGTTCTAGGTAGTGAATTATTCTGACATGTCAATACACTGCCGAAATCTTTGTGGCTGCAGCTAAGTATAAATTTGTGCTATTGGAGTATGTGTGGTAATTTAACTATATAGCCAAGTGTGGTTAGGTAGCAATTTCTATTACATCCCTAGAGAGACGAAAATATGAACATAATCTATGATTTAGTTGTACATCAACAGAAGAATGAATCATGTTTTTGCCACTGAGATTGATAAACTGAAAACCATTAATCTAGTTCGGATCATTTCTTTTTTTTTTTCTGCAGAGGTGGGGAGTGGGTGAAAAAGGAAACTATAATTAGAATTTTTGCAGCTTGGCAAGACTCGTCTATAACTAAAGCAGTCTAAATATTTTATATAGCAAAGCTGTATTAATTACAGACCACTTTCTTTGTCCAATTTACTCCCTGCCTTTTCTTGAGGAGCTGTCAGCCCTCTAAGGTAGGCCAGTTCAGGAAACAGACACCACAAGAAATATCAGAGCTCAACTCTCTTGATATAGGCCAGTGGTGGGATTCAATTTTTTTTTACTACCGGTTCTGTGGGTGTGGCTTGGTGGACGTGGCATGGCTTGGTAGGCGTGGCTTGGTGGGTGTGGCAGGGGAAGGATACTGTAAAATCTCCATTCCCACCCCACTCCAGGGGAAGGTTACTACAAAATCCCCATTTCCTCCCGATCAGCTGGGACTCGGGAGGCAGAGAATAGATGGGGGCAGAGAATAGATGGGGGCGGGGCCAATCAGAGGTGGTATTTACCGGTTCTCCGAACTATTCAAAATTTCCGCTACCGGTTCTCCAGAACTGGTCAGAACCTGCTGAATCCCACCTCTGAATAAGCTATAATAACTGAATCTTGAAAGTCTTGCCAGTATTTCCCCTTCTTTACCTCTTATATCAAAGACAGTCAAACCAGAGGAACTTTTGACTTTTTTTCCCTCCCTGTTTTCCTGATTTCTCAGGCTAAGCTCACATATTCCTACATTTTCCAATTTCCTGTGGGATATTTTCTTCCAGGCCCTCTCCGCATTCCTCTGCAAGAGCTCAAAACAAATCAAGATCTCCTTGATGTAAGCTGGGCTGAGAGTGTGTGACTGGACCAAAGTCATCCAGTGAGTTTCATGGTTGGGGGTAAATTTAATTTTGGATCCCCCACCCACCCAATCCAATCCCTACACCACATAGGCTCACTACTTTGTATCCCATTGCCGTCTTCGGGATGATAGTTTACCCTTCTGCAATAGAATGTTATTGATGGTGACATTATCCATTGTCACCCCCCTGCTGCTCAGTTCTCACAATGCCAGTATTTTGTCACTTGGAGCTTGCAATTTATTTCCTCTGGTTCCAGTGGGAAGGGAGGGATTCAGCATTTTCAACTAACTTCTTTCTGTTGCGATTCTCCTACTCTAATAGGCTTGCCAAATTTCACTTTCTCTTTGCCCGAAATATTATATATAATTATATTAATGATTATTTGTAAGGCTGATGTATGGTGAGAAGGATCTTTTGAAACACTTTCTCTGTTTTTAGTTATTTCTCTGCCAATACGTATCCAGCAGAATTCCTTCCGCTGCCTAGATCCTGTCATCACTCCCAAGAATTTATGTGAACAAGTAGTTGCCTCAGATATAATGGCTTCAGAGAGAAACTGTTAAGTAAGCAATCTTCAAAGAGCAGTGGTTCGTCTTGCCCCGTCTGGCAGCAGGGTTCTTTCACTGTTTTAAAGTTCCTGCCCACTTCATTTTTGAAAAGAATACCTCAAGAATTGAATCTGGGAAAGTAGAAAGGAACCAGTGATCATTATAGCTACTGGGCAAAGCTGAATGGGGAAATCTTGGAATTCATCTAATGCATAATTTTTACATTAGTGAGGTTACAAGGGAAGAGTATATATTTCCCTCAAGATCAGTTGTTGAGAGGTTGCCCACTTATATAATTCCACCAAGAAATTTCCCAAGAGTTCCCATATTTATTTACTATTTCAACTTTTATCTCTTGTAGGAGCTCAAGGCACCCTTTGTAGAGGGCGTCCTTCATTTTATCCCACAAGCATAGACATCTGCGTGGGGTGTGGGTGTGGGTGTGGGTGGGGATGAAGCAAGAGTGGGAGTGGGGGATGAGCAGGGGTGGGTGGGAGAAAATAACCAACATATGCTGTGACATTGCAACTCACACTCTAAGCTTGTTCACTTCTGCCGGCAACGTGGCACACAAGGGGCAGAATTTGCATCAGGATGCTGCAACAATGCAATATTTTGATGAAATAATTGGTTGCTGTGGATGTTTCTGCCCTCCACAATAACCCTATGAAGAAGGTAGTGCTTAAGTTATTCAGTCAGCTGTTTGGTCAAATGGAGGCTTGAACCTGGGTCTTCCTGGTCCCAGTTCAGAAGCTTAATCATATCTCTCTGGCTATCTTAAGGTCCAATAAAATGGCTAGCCAGTTTAGAGATGTATTAAGAATGCATAAATAAATAAATAAATAAATAAATAAATAAATAAATAAATAAATAAATAAATAAATAAATAAATAAATACATACATACATACATACATACATACATACATACATACATACATACATACATACATACATTCATACATACCCTGTGCTCCCTAGTCCCAGTCCCTGACCGTGGCGTCATCATGCTTGCTGACAAAACATCACAAATTGTCTATGGAGCAATGTTTGTGCTGGGATAAGATGGAAACACCTCTTTAACATATGAATAGAATAGAATAGAATTCTTTATTGGCCAAGTGTGATTGGACTCACAAGGAATTTGTCTTTGGTGCATATGCTCTCAGAGTACATAAAAAAAGATACATTTGTCAAGAATCATGAGGTACAGCACTTAATGATTGTCATAGGGTACAAATAAGCAATCAGGAAACAATCTATATTGATATAAATCGTAAGGATACAAGCAACAAGTTACATACAGTCATAAGTGGGAGGACATGGGTGATAGGAATGATGAGAAGACTAATAGTAATAGTAATGCTACCTTAGTGAATAGTTTAACAGTGGTGAGGGAATTATTTGTTTAGCAGAGTGATGGCATTTGGGAAAAAACTGTTCTTGTGTCTAGTTGTCTTGGTGATTGGCTAACTACAAAATTAGGTAGCCTCAGCTATCTGCTGAAATTTATGATTTATTTGATTTTTATTCTGCTTATTACCTTATAAGTAACTCAAGGTGGCAAACATATATAATACTCTTTCCCCCTCCTCTTTTTCCCCACAACCACCACCATGTGAGGTGAGTTGGACTGAGAGAAAATAACTGATCCAAAGTCACCCAGTTGGCTTTATGACTAGGGCAGGACTATCTTAGTACTTACTATCTCCTGATTTCTAGGCCAGTACCTTAACCATTATACCAATGCTGACAATGTCATGAAGATGTGTTCTTATAGAATGGTTAATAAGGCACCTTTGTGCCAGGCTTAAGAAGACATGAAAAAGAGCCCTTAATTCAATATAAAGCAGTAGAAAAAGTGTTGTAAGTAGTTAAAGGTAGTTATTTATTCTTTATCTTAAAAGAATGTAGTACAATTTGGGAAACACAATGATTATTGGAAAGGGAAAGCAAGTGCAAGAGAAGAGAAGAGAAGGAGTGTTCCTTGACCATCTAACACTTTGGATTTCTGCCACATCGTGCAAAGCTTGTAAATAATAATTGATTTTAAGGGGAGAGATCAGCAATACTAAATAAATGTTAATGCTGACACAAAGCATGTTGCAACATTGTATGTATGAATCAAATCAATATTTGTTTTAATTAGTTCATCAGTATTTAATTCAGTGTCCTCCAAATAGGAGGACCCTGAAAATTTCCGTATGCCCTGCAACTATGGCAACACAATAAATTGTTACACCAGCTCATCTAGAGGGCACCCAATTGGAAAAGCTGTGTTAGTCTAACGTGCCCTCTTCTAAGGTGTTAGTCACACAGTTCATGTGTGTACAATGGTCACTTAAAACTAGAGCAACAGACAGCATAGCTCATGTCCAGACATGTCTACAGATGTACATTTCTCAGAGATATAAAAGCAACACAAAAGAATAATCAGGACTTATAACATTATATGATAAGCCCCTAATTTTGGTATGACCCCACAGAGCTCCCTAAAGCACCTGATGAATTGACCCCATGCTAAAAGGTCTGGATAGATTGATCCGGATTTTATTTCAAGAAGAGCCTCTCCCACAAAATTCCAAGAGAGAGAACCTGTGAAAACAGAATCTGCCTTTATAATTCCTTCAAGAACGATTAAGAAGGTGGATTTAGCCCCTAGATAATTTCTAAATTGTTAGCTAGATCCAGCATTTACAATTGTCCATGACTGGGCAAAACAATCATAAGTCTCCAAACCATCTCTCTCCAAGCAGCCTTTCCCAATCAACTCCTTTTTATATCTGTTGATATGGGTTCTTTAATTGAAGGAGGCTGTCTGGAATAAGAACTCTACAGCTGGAGCAACTAGGGAGAGTGAAGAGGTTCGGCCTGACTGGTGGCAGCTCATAGGAATTATCTCCCACTGGGAGATAATTGAGTCTGACAGGGACTCCCTCCCTCCCAATCCTGATTTGTAGCAGTATATAGCTCCATATTTTGCTTTTCTAAAGTCCCCAGTATCATATATTGCAGATCTTTGTCATATTTCCATTCTCTATTTGCACTTGCATGGTTTCCTAATTTTAACCAATGAGAACAACACCCGAGGCAGGATAAGTAGGCAGTATAGACCCCAAATGTAATATATCTGGCCGCCTCTGTGGATAAGATGATTCAAGAGGCCAGTATACAGTTACAGCTTGAGAATGCCAAGGCACACACAGAGCATGGGATAGTTTTTTCTTTTTCTTTAGTGATGGATGTCCCTTCATGACACTGTCTTCATCTCTTCCCCGGCCATACCTGCCAGAACCACAAATGGCCCTTAGCTGTGCTGGAATGCGCACCTGGAAAATCAGTGGATAGAAATTTTGGCAATGCAGAGCTTTCTTAGAATAGATTAAGAGAGCCTGAGCCGGAGGGTGTAGGAGGGAAGAGGTCCAGGGTTGCCATACCCTAAAATCTCTCAGGATGTGTCTAATAGGATAGAAAGGGCCGAGCCGAGGTGGCGCAGCGGTTAGAGGCAGTACTGCAGGCCACTTTAGCTGACTGTGATCCGCAGGTCAGCGGTTCAAATCTCACCAGCTCAAGGTTGACTCAACCTTCCATCCTTCCGAGGTAGGTAAAATGAGGACCCAGATTGTTGGGGGCAATATAAATATACATTGCTTACTGGTGTAAACCGCTTAGAGAGTGCTTGCACTGTGAGGCAGCATATAAATCTCACAAATAAATAAATAAATAAATAAAGGGGTGAAATTCAAAATTTTCCCCTACCAGTTCTGTGGGCGTGGCTTGGTGGGCATGGCAGGAGAAGGATATTGCAAAATCCCCATTCCCATCCCACTCTGGGGCCATTTGCCAGTTCTCCAAACTACTCAGAATTTCTGCTACTTGTTCTCCAGAACCTGTCAGAACCTGTCAGAACCTGCTGGATTTCACCCCTGATAGAAGTTTATAGCTTTAGTTTGACAAGAATCTGGGCATGATTGGATTTCGCTGTGTTGTCCTTGGGCTTCGGCCTGACATCAGCTCTCCTGATGTTAAATTTTCCTCCTAAGCTGACAACATCCTGTCGCACCATCAAGGTGAATCAAACCTGGTACATTTTGCATCAAGATCCCGCCTTCACACAAACATACACCCTCAGATCCATATGCGACACAAGGCCATTGGGCTTGGCAGCTGTCTTTCAAACTGAATGCTTTGGTGAACTCCCCACTTCCCCAGCCGGAAAATCACTTTGTCCAAGAGACTTCAGGAACTTCTATTTTGACAGACGGCTAAACCTCTAAGTCTGGTCATGTGCAGCTGAAATCAAAATACCTCTATTCGCTAGCAGACCAGAACAAGCACTAAAAGGGTGTGATAGGAGTTGGCAGTGGAGGGAGCAAATGCTATTCCAGTATAGTTTTCTGCTGCCTCAAGGTTGGGCGGGCATGACTTTACCTGAGCTGTACAGTATGCCCTTAGTTCCAGATATAACCTGCAGGCCTGTGTAGAGATTTGCGTCTCAGATCACTGCAAAGTCCACACCCTTCAACTCTGCTAATGATGCTGCTGATGGAGCAGCTACGTGGGTAATTTTTCAGGAATATAATTTAGGTACAAAACACTAACAACTGCATGGCATGGTGCCAGTTTTTGGTCTGGTGCCTATTAGTCCAGAGACAGTCGTAGAGGAATGGATTTGTCAGATAGCCAACTCAAATGTGGTAATAATAAATCATCTAACCAGTACTGTAATGGAAAAAGTAATCAAATGCCATAAATTCACTATAAGACAAGAGCTATAATACTGTATATAAAATAGCCACTAGTTCAAGAATGAAGTTAACCATCTAGTTTTAAAAGATAAAGATAGTTAGAAAGTCAAATAATCTGTAAACCTCCAAAAGGAAGGAAGGAAGGAAGGAAGGAAGGAAGGAAGGAAGGAAGGAAGGAAGGAAGGAAGGAAGGAAGGAATAATTGGGAGTCCAGTATCTGCCAATATTTTTGAACTTGTTAATTGGAAATTGCTCAGCAGTAGCATAGCTACATATCCTGACAACCAAAACAGGTATTAACATTTGCTTTGCATTACAACAAAGCAATGCTATCCTTGCAAATGCTGCTAGAATCTTGATATTCTTATTTAATATTCCAAAAAGATGGAAAACCTGAAAAAGGTGTGAATCCCTTTACTTAATCTGCACTTTATTTATTTTATTTATTTATTTATATTTATTTATTTGTCAACATGTGTACAAGATAACAGGTATGATATAAACATAAACAAAAGCAAAGTATGTATAGGTAAATTTGGACAATAGGACAGAAGGACAGGGACGGTAGGCACGATGGTGCGCTTATGCACGCCACTTGTAGATATAATCACACTCAATCTGAGCCTTGAATTGTCCTTATTAGTCCTTCATATCCTGTATCTCCAGAACAACATCAGGAAAGTTTGGCACAAGTTCTGGCTTCAAGTGATTTAGTTTATTGTGAAGTAGTCTATCTTCAAAATGCATGTAGTGCATAGTAGTTGGTAGTGCTAGATTAAGGATAGGTGGCATCCAGAGGCCATATTGTCTGATGCCTCCTCTCCTCTCTCCTCTCCTCTCCTCTCCTCTCCTCTCCTCTCCTCTCCTCTCTATCATCTATATATCAAAACTGCTAAGCCTCAATGCAAAAATATACTACCTAAAACCCTCTATTAATAATACTAAAGGTTGATTCATTAAAGATAGAATAAATGTAAATGAAATTTCTTGTGGGCTTTCAGAAGGAGGGAAGGCATTGGCATTCCTTAAGCTTTGGCACTCTAACCTACTCAGCCTTGGTCTAAAGCCAGCCCTGATAGTAGGAAAATCACATCTTCATGGTGGCCTTCCAAATATGTGCAGTTATGCAGCTGGGGCTAATCGGTATAAGTCCTACAACTTTTAACTCATTCATGTGATCCTAACCCATTACTGTGATATTTTTCTCTCAGTACACAATTATGTGTATTTCTATTTTGCAGTATGACACCTTGAGGGAAGTGCCTTTAAAACCATAAGTGCCTTCCATACAAGGATTTGGTGCAGCTCTTGGATAAAGCACATCCAAAATACTCTTGTGACTCCACACACCACCGTCAGCAGATTTAGTTCTAGCTCCTCAGCTCAGCACAAATCACACACTTTCTATTTGGCAATTGTGAGGCTGGCGCTCTGCAGTGCTTGGTAGTGGGCCATTTCCCCATTAGTAGGAGTTATCTCTGCCAATCCCTGCCTCTCAGCAGCTTCCTTTCTATCTTGTTCATCTGCCATTGCCTCACAATGTGTTTACACCACACTTCAGTTAAAGCTAAGAGGTAGATTTGCAACTAGTGACATTTTTTCTCCCATAAAAAATACTGTAAAGGCATCAAAGGAAGAAAAGGAAGGATAGGACTAGTTAGAGCAGTGGTTCCCAACCTTTTTGTGATCGAGTACCACTTGGAGGTCCCGTACAGTCGCCGCGTACCATCTGGTTCCAGATAAACTAAATTCAATCAGATATCACTTTATTTCCATAATTGTACCGTTCCTTTTTTGGCCCCGCGCATCCAGCAACTGGATTCTCGGGCCGCTGGGACCAGGTGGGTGGCGTGTGGCAACAGTTGCAAATCGTTGCCAGATTATCTTGTGTTAGGCAGTAAACATTTTTGTGAAGTAAAAAATAACTAACTAAAAATCGTTCATGACCCCGAAAGTGTTCGCGTACCACCTGGAAGGCCCTCGCGTACCACTAGTGGTACACATACCACAGGTTGGGAACCACTGAGTTAGAGGCTGAATTCTGCACTTGCCCCTCTGATATGTTGCAAGACTGCTGGTCAATAAATTTTGACTTCACTTCTGGGACAGGGGAATGCTGTGCAAAGGGGGAAAAAGTTATGATTATCCTTTATTTCCTCTCTTCAATGATGCTAGTAGTTAGTCCTATGTTCAGAGTGGAGGACCCTAATTTTCAAGGTGCATTTACAGTAGATCTGGGCTAATGTCCTGAGCTGAAAAAAATCCAGGGAGCCAAGAGTTAGAGTTTTAGGGATCATCTTGTTGGTTGCTCTGCATATTTTGCAGATTGACAGAGTAGTCCTAATCTATTTGTATGAAAAACGATGCCATCTCTCCACTGCCCCCACCTCAAACATGCATGCTTACAGGAGGGCATGCAGTTAACGTGATTTTGTTTAAAACAAAAAACAAAAAACCAAGGAACATAATAAAATGGTTCGTGTGATTTTCCTTATATCTGCAATACTGAACCTGGTTGCTATAAAGGAAAAGAATAATATCATGTATGGTCTGCATAACGCTTCCTTTTTCTATTGCAGTGATGTCACTAATCATGGTTCTGTGGCATTTGCCACCCATGGTGCAGTAAATAAATTGAACAAATAAATAAATACATACATCTGATCAACGTATAAACTTGGTGGATAATTATATTCTGTTCTTTAGCACATTCCACACCACAGCCACTGAATGTGGGAAACACAAACAAACCCCAGAGCAACAGCTCAATAACCAGTACCCCAAAGACAAGGGGTCCATCCCAAAGTATGCAATGCTACCTCCAAGCCATATAAAGTAGTGAAATAAGTCATCTACAATAAAAACCCTATACTAAATATTTCAGAAATCATTAATTGATGCTAAATAGGAGCAATTTTATAGGTGTGCCTATGTAGTGAAATTTCTGTAGGTAAAGGGGATAGTGAACATTAGGTATGATCCATGGCCAGCTTTTTGATGCATTTAAAATAGACAGAGCAATTTATTTTGTAGGCAGTTGTTATAATTTTAATATAGTTACAGTATGATCTTAGCCAAGTAACTGATATATATCTCTGTATATAAAAGCGAAAACCAGTCACACTGCAATCACGAAATCTCCATAACCATAAAGCCTACAAACTTGAAATTTGGCACATATGTTCCGCTTGGCTTCTAGGTGCTCGCTAAGAAAGGATTTTTCAAAATGACCATCAGATCATTAGTATTTCTTATATTATTATTAACACACTCTGATGCTAATTAGTTAGACGTTCTACTCCCCCTCCCAACTTGAAAATAACTCTGGCGAGAACGGGATAGCATAGGAGAGGCTTCTGTGGGGCAAGGCTGAGGGAGAGAAGGGGAAAGGAGAGGCCCATCGTAACTACTCATTAATTTTCAAGCTGTGTTGATTTATCAAGTCCGATCAGATAGTTTTGTAGCAGAGCATAAGTATTCAGCTTATATACTATATGTATGTATGTATGTATGTATGTATGTATGTATGTATCTATCTATCTATCTATCTATCTATCTATCTATCTATCTATCTATCTATCTATCTATCTATCTATCTTTGGGAACAGATGTAATGATGATTTCTGTCTGTCTGTTAGGTCAAAATATGATACTCTGATATGATCATTGTTAATCAACTACATGTAAAATAAAAAGTATATGGTATGCCCAATTGAACATAAATGGCTATGGATACATGTTTTTCTGTAATTAGGGAAACAGAATCAACATGTACAGAAGACACTGTAGTGGAGAACATCTTTGCATGCACAACATCCCAAGTCAAGTGCTGGAAAGTATCTTCCAAATAGCACGAATGATAGGTAGGCAACTTGTGGCCTTCTAATATTGTTGAACCACAACTTCCCACATCTGTCACCATTGGCCACTTTACCTAGGCCTGTTAGGGGATGACATTTATCAACACTTGGAGAACTACAAGTCCCCAGAGTTTCCACCATGCACATGCTACAGGTTTCCACCATTGCCACATTTCCAGTTCCCGGAGCATTTTCAGGAGTAAACTACTAGTTTGGAGGCATTGTCAGAGACTAGAGCAGGGGTGTCAAACTCAAAGCCCGCGGGCCGAATTTGGGCCGCGGGAGACTTAAATCTGGTCTGCGGGGCTAGCCTGGAAATAGCAAAGGACCGCACCCGCAAAGGGTGCTGCAGGAAGCGTCCGTCCCATCTCCCCCCCGCGCCGGCCCGCAGAGAACTACAATGCTGATCTAGCCCTCAAAGAAATCCAGTTTGACACCCCTGGACTAGAATAATGCAAAATACAACTCAGTCTGAAAAAGATTGCCAGCCTATGCTTTAGATTGATTATCATCTAACCTAGGGTTGGATACCCATGCATGCACCATATGCAGCCCTCTGATCACATTCCTCTGGCCCCCGAGAGTCCCTAAATTCATGCTGCTATGATTTGATGATAAATTCTGTTTGCATAATTTTTAGTTGGTTTTTAGCAATGTTAAAAGGCTTACATCAAAACATTCTAGATGTGTAAAGTCTGGAACAAGGTTCTCCAAATTTGGCAATTTTAAGACTTGCGGACTTTGAATCCCAGAATTCCCCAGCCAGCGGAACAACCAGAAAAAAACCAAAACAAAGAAAAGAGGAAGAAAATATGTAAGGAATTATGTGCCTTCTCCAATTTCTCTTCCCTTATTTGCATGTTTGCGGGGGGGGGGGGTCCTTTGTTAATTTCTTCATTTTGTATGTTTAAGCTTTTGTACTCTGACAGCCGTTCCAACTTGTGTGTTTCTGCAAAATGAACTCTTCAATGTGCTTCAACTCTTCAAACTGATTCTGTGCAAGAATCAGTCAGCACTAGAACAAGGGAGTGATACAACAGCTCTTTTGTTACGCCCAGATCCCAGAATCTATGAAAGGATTCAGTGTCAGCACACTTTCTTTCCCTCCTTGTCTTTGGACAGACACATATTCTTTCTCTTTCGCAGCTCTGCAAGGCTGTTGGACAACAGTTTTGCATGCATCCCTCCTGAAATTTGTGTCCTTAAGGCCAAATTGCTACTGGCTTCATTCTTAAGCGCTTATATAGAGCTTATAGAATATAAGATCTCTCTATGACCAGTACGGTTAATACCTAGATGGTTTATTTCTTGTTTCAGAGTTTGATAAAAAGAGAATGTCACCTTCTTCTCCCTCTGGTTAGCAATTCCTGGCAATCTCAAAACAACAAAACAAAACAAAACAAAGGCAAGCAGGCTGTGGTGTTTTAGTCACTTCTCTGGCAATATTACACTGCTAACCAGAGCATACAAAACCTTTATTAGACCAATTCTTGAATACAGTTCACCTGTCTGGAACCCGCACTGCATATCAGACATTAATACAATCGAGAGAGTCCAGAAATATTTCACTAGAAGAGTCCTCCACTCCTCTGCTCGCAATAAAACACCTTATAATAATAATAATAATTTATTGTCATTGTACGTATATACACAGTACACCCATACAACGAAATTCACATAACGCTTCAAGACCAGTCCCAACACACATAGCAATCCCCACCCGCCACGAATTCCCCACCCTGAACCACTCAAACATCCATACAACAGACCAAGTAATGCTATCCAACAGCTCACTGATGGTGACCTTTCAATTCATTATTAAGTGCAATTATAGCTCTAGGATAAAAACTATTCAGAAAGCGTGTGGTCCGAGTTTTAATTGTTCTGTATCTTCTGCCAGAAGGCAACAGTTCAAAAAGATTGTAAGCAGGATGAGAAGAGTCTCTGAGAATATTCCACCAGACTTGAAATATTGGGATTAGACAATTTACAACTACGCCACCTCCGATCTGATCTAAATGTAGTTCATAAAATCATATATCAAAAAGTCCTTCCTGTCAATGATTACTTCAGCTTCAACCGCAACAATACACGAGCACGTAATAGATTCAAACTTAATGTAAACCGCTCCAAACTCGACTGCAGAAAATATGACTTTAGCAACAGAGTAATCAATGGCTGGAATGCACTACCTGACTCTGTGGTTTCTTCCCCAAACCCCAAAAACTTTAACCTTAGACTGTCTACAATAGACCGCACCCCATTCCTAAGAGGTCTGTAAGGGATGTGCATAAGCGCACCACTGTGCTTACCGTCCCTGTCCTACTGTCCTATTGTCCTCTATTATCGGTACTTTTTACTTATGTTATGTTTATACAAACAACTACTATCCTGTACATGTTTGACAAATAAATAAATAAATAAACAACCAAACAAACAACCAAACAAACAAACAAACAAATAAAATCTAAATGAAACAAAAAAAAACTAGGAGGGTCATGTCATATTTGGGCAGCTGGAATGGCATTTTCTGTGTTTTCCTGTTTGGGGAAGATTTTTGAAATTGTGATTTTATTTATTTATTAGTGACATTTATATACCGCCTCACAGTGCAAGCACTCTTTAAGCGGTTTACACCAGTAAGCAATGTATATATTTACATTGCCCCCAACAATCTGGGTCCTCATTTTACCTACCTCGGAAGGATGGAAGGCTGAGTCAACCTTGAGCCGGTGAGATTTGAACCGCTGACCTGCAGATCAGTGTCAGCTAATGTGGCCTGCAGTACCTGCCTCTAACCCCTGTGCCACCTCTGCTCATGATAAGTTTGTTTTAGGGCTTACACCTTTTTGCTGTTTGTTTCCTGCCTTCAAATGGTAGAAAACTTCAACAATGATTTTTGTGTCTGTGTGAAAAGTTCAGGACAAAAAAACATTCAAAAGCTGCACTGTACGTACTCCTAGGATTGCAGGTTGCCCGCACCTGATTTACATAGAAAATAAAACTATAGATCCAAAACCAAATGGTTTCCTTTCTCTGGGTTAGATAGATGGTGGAAGAGTGATGTAAGCTTTTATCCACACATATACCTATCACATTATTCACTTTTAGGATAAGCAATAATATGCAAAGTGAAGCAAAGAAATGAGTAATAAGCACAATAAATGTAAAATCTGAAAGAAGAGGAGAGTAAACGAAATGTAGTAATTCAGTATATACCACTCCCATTCACTATCTCTCTCCATACCTTTCTCCTTAGAAAACCACACCTCCACCAACACTGGGCAGGACAAGTTACTGTACATAAACAGGAAGCAAACCTCACAGTTACTAGCGCTGATGCTATTACCTAGTTGGGTAAAGAAACGTCTGCAAGTGAACAACCAAGCTCAGAGAGCACCAAGAGCGCAATAGATCATCTATTTCATGGCAGGTATCTGTTGAGTAGTGTTGGGTTTCAGAATGTGTGACCATGGTCACTAAACTCTGAAGTCCAACATCGCTCAACAGACCCTCCTATTATTCTCTACTTTTCTACCAATATTTAATCATTTTCAAATGTTTCTCTCCATTTGAACTTTAATAAACGTTCTACCATGATACAAATGCATCTACCTATTCTAATTTTTGCCATCAATATATAGTTTGCAGCCATTCACTCAATTGTCTCTGTCAAAAACAACTACCTTGATCTTTACTACATACATTTTCAGAACTATATTACAGAATTGATCACATCCTTTCATTTAACATTTGCTGCAAATATTTATTTATTTATTTATTTATTTATTTATTTATTTATTTATTTATTTATTTATTTATTTATTTATTTATTTATTTATTTATTTATTTATTTGGTATTCTTATATGCCGCCCAACTCCCGAAGGACTCAGGGCAGCGTACAACAGAAAAAAAAATACAGAATAACCAATTTATAAATAATACTTAAAAGCAATATAAAAGTTAAAAAGAGACACAATATTAAAATCACCTAACAACCATTCAACAACCATACATACTTGGGGGTGAGCTCGAGTGGATTACGCTCTACCCCCAGCCTGCAGGAAAAGCCATGTCTTAACAGCTTTCCGGAAGGCCAGCAGAGTGGGGATAGTTCGGGTCTCTGGGGGAAGTTGGTTCCAGAGCACGGGGCCGGCCACAGAGAAGGCTCTCCCCCTAGGGCCCGCCAGCCGGCAGTGTTTCGCCGACGGGACCTGGAGGAGGCCAACTCTGTGGGCCCTAACCGGTCGAAGGGAAGTATGAGGCAGAATGCGGTCCCGGAGGTAGCCTGGTCCTAAGCCATGAAGGGCTTTAAAGATGGTGATCAACACCTTGAATTGGACCCGGAGACCGATGGGCAACCAATGCAGCTGGTGGAGTATGGGTGTCACGTGGGTGTACCTAGGCACACCCACCACAGCACGCGCAGCTGCATTTTGCACCAACTGAAGTCTCCGGATACTCTTCAAGGGTAGCCCCATGTAGAGCACGTTGCAGTAGTCCAAGGTGACAAGGGCATGAGTGACCGTGAGTAGAGCCTCCTTCTCCAAGTATGGCCGCAACTGGTGCACCAGGCGAACCTGTGCAAAGGCCCCCCTAGCCACAGCAGAAAGATGATGCTCCAATTTTAGCTGTGGGTCTAGGAGGACCCCCAAGTTGCGGACCTGATCCGAGGGGGTCAATTTCACTCCCTCGAAAACCAAGGAGGGACAGTTGTCATAGTCCTTAGAGGGCAATACCCAAAGCCACTCAGTCTTGTCGGGATTAAGTCTGAGTCTGTTTCTCCCCATCCAGATCCTAATGTCGTCCAGGCACCGGCACATTACAGCAACTGCCTCACTGAAGTCAGACGGGGTGGTGATGTACAGCTGGGTGTCATCAGCGTACTGGTGGAAACACACCCCATGTCTGCGGATGATCTCCCCCAGCGGCTTCATTTAAATGTTAAACAGGATGGGCGAGAGAACCGACCCCTGAGGCACCCCACATGCTAGGGGCCTAGGGGACGATCTCTGCCCTCCTGCCAACACCGACTGCATCCTATCGGCGAGATAGGATGAGAACCACCGCAAAACGGTGCCTCCCACTCCCAACTCGCCGAGACGATGCAGAAGGATACCATGGTTGATGGTATCGAAGGCCGCTGAGAGGTCAAGTAGCACCAGGACGGAGGAATTACCCCCGTCTCGGGCCCACCAGAGATCATCCATCAGAGCGACCAAGGCAGTTTCAGTACTGTAGCCGCGCCTGAAACCCGACTGGTAAGGATCTAGATGGTCTGTTTCATCCAGAAGTTGTAGAAGCTGAGTAACCACCACCTTCTCCACAACTTTCCCTAAAAAAGGTAAGTTGGAGACCGGACGATAGCTCTTCAAATCAGCTGGATCCAGGGAAGGCTTCTTCAGGAGGGGTCTCACCACCGCAGCTTTTAACGACTGCGGTACGGATCCCTCCCTCAAAGAAGTGGTGACCACCGCCTGGATCCAGCCACGTGTCACCTCTCTGCTGGCCGAGACCAACCAGGAGGGGCACGGGTCCAATAAACAGGTGGAGGTACCCATCGCCCCCACAGCTCTGTCCACATCCTCGGGAGAAACAAGCCCAAACTCTTCCCATAACCGTGGACTAAGACTTGCCCCTGTCAACTCTATGGACTCTGCCCAGCCAGAGTCCAGGTTCGACCGAATCTGAGCGACTTTATCCGACAGAAACTCTGCAAATTCCTCAGCTCTGCCTTGTAAGGAGGGAGCGAGTCACCCTAAACAAGGCGGCTGGGCGAGAATCTGCGGACGCAATAAGAGCGGAAAAATAGGATCGTTTTGCCGCCCTTATCGCCACTAAATAAGATCTGATGTAAATTCTTAATAGTGTTCGGTCAGATTTGGTTTTGCTGGCCCTCCAGCGGCGCTCCAGACGTCTCTTCTGGCGTTTCATCTCCCAGAGCTCCTCGGTAAACCAGGGAGCTTTCCGGGATCCACTGCCACGGAGAGGTCGCTTAGGCGCAATTCGGTCTAAAGCCCCTGATGCTGCGATGTTCCAAGCAGCCACCAGGGAGTCAGCCGAATTGTGTACCAGGGTTTCAGGTATTTCCCCAAGTTCCCTCTGGAATCCTTCCGGTTCCATTAGGCGCCTGGGGCGGAACCACCTAGTCGGTCCCGCCTCCCTGCGGGGGAGGAATGGGGCTGCGAAATCCAACCTCAGTAGGAAATGATCTGACCATGACAGTGGGGTGATGACTATATCCCTTATCTTCAGATCATCTCTCCACTGCCCCGAAAGAAACACTAGGTCGAGCGTGTGGCCACCCTCATGAGTCAGATCCTGGATTACTTGGGTCAGGTCCATGGTTGTCATGGAATCCATGAACTCCTGAGCTACCCCAGAGGTTTCGCCAGCAGATGGCAAGTTGAAGTCCCCCAGGACCATAAGCCTAGGGAACTCAACTGCCAGGCCGGCTACTGCCTCAAGCAGCTCAGGCAGGGCCTTACTTACGTAGCTGGGAGGCAGGTACGTTAAGAAAAGGCCCACCTGAACCCCTAAGTCCAACTTCAGAAGGAGCGTCTCACACCCAACAATCTCCGGGGCAGGGATCCTACGAGGATGCAGATTTCTGCGCGTTATTATTGCCACTCCTCCCCCCCTTCCCTGGGGTCGAGAATGATGCTGCACCGAGAAACCAGCTGGGCATATCTCGGAGAGAGCTACTCCCCCCTCCTGCCCCAGCCAGGTCTCGGTAACTCACACCAGGTCTGCCACCTCCTCTGTGATTAAATCACGTATCAGGGGGGCTTTGTTGGAAATTGACATGGCGTTGAGCAGCAGCATCCTGAGCCCAGAGCCCTGAAAACCCTGGTTGCCAGGTATCCGGGTTGAGCAAGATGGAACCGGATCAGAGGGGCCGGAACAAGGGATCGCTTGTAAACAGCGAGGTCTTATTCCCCGAGAACGGCCCTCCCCTCTGCTCCCGCCATATCTGCCTCTTCCCATTATGACCGAGATGTTCCGGCTCTCGCCCCCACCAGAGACCCCCTCCCCCCCCGCTGGTCCCCCTCCTTTCCTGCAGGCCATCCATACCATTCTCGCTGGTCAGGGAGGTTTCGCTCCGCCACCCCCCGCTTCTGTTTCCACATTCAGCGGGTGGGGGTGGAGGCCCAGGCCCTGACTCTTCCATTGTCACAGGTCTAACTTATATAAAACATATACATCCCTATCACTCATCCACTTGCATAATCACTCAATCATACCCATTCATAGCCCACACGTTAACTACCGTCACAGTACTTCCGGGGTAAAAATTGCAAGATTAATTAATTGTTGATATTAAAGTCAATAAAATCATTAAGGAGCATAAGGGGGGAACTTCATTAAAAGTTTGATCTTTTGGGTTCTCAGCCAACAAGGTGGGATCGTCTGCATCCTAAAAATGTATACACTTTCATGTCCCCAGTCATCATACCTCTAATAACTCTACACCATACCTTTTGTGTCTACTCATAAATAAATTAAACAAACAAGGGGATATCATGCATTTATTCCAGTGTTAAACCATTTGCTAAGCATTTCCTTTATTTTCGTGCATGCTTCATTTCTATCATATGTCACTGTTAGGGACAAACAATGAAAGTAAGTTCATGAGAAGACAGGGAGTTGAATTTGTTGGGATGAGAATAAAATCTCATAGAGGCGACATGGATCTTTACTTGGAATTCAGACAGTTAAAATAAAACCGAGATCAAAAGTCTAATAGAAAATATTTATTTCAGTAGAAAAACAATAAATCCTGAATAATTACATCTTTGCTAAGAAACGGGACCGTTCAGGTCAAAGGCTAAGGTAGAAGAGGATTAATGGTGGTTTAGGAATGCACACATGCGCAAAACATCATATCACGTGTTCTGCTTGTGTTGGAATGTACCATAATGTTAGAATAGGGGTGCATCACCCTGCATATACTCACAACTGACAATGTTCACACCGTGACAGAACTGAATCTAGTTCAACATTTATCCACCAAATAACTTGCCAAAGGCTGGGCTATTTTCAGGCATGGGGCAAGATACCTTCTACCTATTTTGTTACTTTCTTAAAGCTTCTGCTTAAATTAAGGTGACCAGACGTCCCGCTTTTGGCGGGACAGACACGCTTTTCAAGCGCGTGTCCCGCGTCCTGCATTCTTTTCAAAAAGTCCCACTTTTTTGAAAAGAATGCCGAAACAGCGGGACGTCTGGTCACCTTAACCTGGGGAAGCAAAAGAGAGGTACCGGAAGCAAGTCGGGCGAGGCGGCTGCCTGCTGGGGAGAGGGGGAAGGGGGACTGCTCCTCCTCTCCTTCCCCCGCCCCATCCCTAGCCCCGCCCTCGGAGGCGCCGCTGCTGTTGGGATGCGGGTGGAGGGGTGAGGGACGAGGAGCCGTCGCCGCTGCCGTCGCCGGTTTGAGCTCCGGCGGCGGCGCAAACAGCCCTTCCTCGTCCCCCTCCCCTTCCTTCCCCCCGTCGCCTCGCTGCCGCCGTTGCCCTGGGGCCGGGCGGGCGACCGGGAGACCGCGGCGCTTGGATGCCTGGAGCAGGTAAGCTGCCGGCTGCCTCCTTTCCTCGCCTCCCGCCTCCCCTTCAGGAGCCGGCAGCCCTTCGGGAGCCCGCCTCCCCTTCGGGAGGCCTTTCCTCGCCTCCCGCCTCCCCTTCAGCCGGGCTGGCAAGCAACGAACGGGAGGTGGGAGACGGGGAAAGGAGGCAGCCGGCAGCTTACCTGTCGCCAGCTCCAGGCATCCAAGCGCCCTCCCCCCCCCCGGGCGCCGACATTTGCTGTTTTGCCATCTGCGCATGCGCAGCATTCTGCACATGCGCAGAGGGCAAAACAAATGGCGGCGCCCAGGCGCCCCCCCCCGTCCCGCTTAAAACAAAAAAAATCTGGTCACTTTAGCTTAAATCCAATCAACTTCACTATCCAGTATGTAGGAAGACACAGAACCATTCCCTCTGAGAGGAGCAAAAAAAAAAAAAAGGCACAAGAAGATGGTGCCACACCAATGGCAACATTTGAAGCCATTTCAACTGTTGCATCAAAAGCTTTGCCAGATGGAAAATGTAAGGGAAAAGACCAGCGTTTGAAACAGAGGGCAATAGGACAGTCACCTCAAAGGAGGAAGTACTGTATAGCAGAGGGAGGGAGGGAGCGAGAAAGAGAGAAGGAAAAAAAGTTATAATGATCTAGAGAAAGATTTTGCAGCTAAAAAGAGAAAATTGAAAAAGAAGAGATAATCCACTTGAAAGGTACAAATTGAGGTTTCCGATGTACATAGAGACAATATTACAAATGGCAGAAAAACAGAAGCAGGGACAGAGACAAAGAGAGCCAAAAGCCCAGGATGCAACCTAGCATTGTACCATCTTAAAAAATAAAATCTGATCTTGGAACATAAAAGGAATTGTGAGTTTCTATAAGTGTGCATATGCCTATGCTATGATTACAGGACACTTGTGGAATGAGTCTGCATGAAACCATTGACAGCACAGGTCATAAGTAAGCTACAATTCAGTTGTTTGTTTGGTAAAAGAATGGAAATGTGTATGACACCCAGATGGGTGGCCATATAAATTCATTCAATCAATCAATCAATCAATCAATCAATCAATCAATCAATCAATCAATCCCCAAGGAAATTATTTCCAGAAAAAGACACTATGCAAGAATCTGTATAAATGTTCTTCTACAACTACAATGGCCTTACTGCATCAGATTACGACCCTGGACAGCATATAACTGAAGCACCCAAGGCAGTGGGCTATGAAGCATGCAATTCTCTACTAGTAACCATGAGGAGACCAAAACCGAATGTTCTAATACTGAAAGCAACATCAATGCATCAAATTATATTTCTAAAAATAGAAACAATGCCAACTCTTAAAACTACCAGGAAACCAACAATGGTTAGAAACAATACATATATAAATGATAAATACATAGGAAAGATGAGTAATCTGATAGGTGATCTAAAAGGCAGATAACCTTGAATAATCTGGGTGAATAGGCCTGTCCTCAGTTTGTCAACCTGAAGACAGCATGGGGCTGCCACCGGGAAGTCCCTGCTCATGGTCACTGCACTGAAAAAGAAATCTAGTAAAGGGACTACAAATATAAGCATCTTCCAGATGCTTTTATAGCATGAATTGGGTGATATTAGGGAAGACAGCCTTATACATGTATTTGTGATAAATTTCCTTCCCCCATTCCTTTATGCAAAGCATATGCAAAAAAAGAGGTCCCAAATGTATTATTTTGAGCTGTTCAAGATCTCCTGTCATCAAATTCCCACGGCCACTCTTTCAGAATATTACTTCACTTAGATAACCACTTTTGATGAATTCCAAATTCCATTGAGTTTGAGGCATGAATGGGCACTCCAGTACCATACATGGCCAAAATAAGTGGAAGAGTATTGATAGAACAACAACCACCAAGCTCAGAGAGCACCAAGGATCCCACACAGAAGAGTATATTGAAAACAAACATAAATTAGTCTGTGCAAGGTGGAACACTGATAGAGATATCTCTATTGTCTTCAAAGCAATAAAAGCCCAGTTCCCCCAAACAGTCTTTCCATTTGACTATTCTCATTTTCCTTCCTTCTAGCTAATGAATAGGCTTCCATGACCAGGCTTCTCATCATTAATAAAGCTAAAAATTACATATTTTCTACAACAATTTTTTTGCAGATTTTGTTATGACTGCATTTCACCTTGAACTAGTATTTAATGGACAGAGGGAAGTGCTAGGACTCAAGTTTGCATACAAAGCAGGTATCAATTAGAAACACGAGGCAACTCTTGTTTCCTTTGTTGCATTACTCTGTTGTCACAGATGACACATCACAGATAATATAATTTAAAAAAATTAAGTATGGCTGTTGTAAAAAGAAAAGATGCTATGCCATAACTATACACAGTAAAAACCAAACTGCTCTTTTCTTTATCAGAAACATCATATTGATTTGTCTTGTATTGCTAAACTGCAAAGAAGTCAGCAATCTAGTTGGGTCTTGTCTTTCTGTGGCTGGGATATTCCCTCCTTCCCAAATTACCCAAATTTATGACATTTTGACAACTTTTATATGGGGGAGAACCCAGGAACACTTCTCGGAGATCCGAAATGTGATTGCTGTGGCTACTGTTTTTCCAACAATTTATAGAGATATCATCAATTGGCATTGTAGACAACACATTGATAGTCTTTCCATTAGAGAAAAAATGACATCTAATACTGCAAACAAGAACAAATATTTAGAGGAATCCTTCCTCAGCTAAAATCCAAAATGTCTCTCTAATCTGAAAGTGAGCTTTAGTGACTCCCTTGTATGCAGACCAACATCATATCTGTCCACCATCCTATAACCTCACTTTTATCTGTCCTTCTTCCAGATCTGCTGCTTTACCTATTTTAAACTACTTCTCCCATTCAAACAATCCATCCAATTTATCTTAAATCTCATGCACATTGTTAATCTACCTAGTTTCTTCATTCTCACTCCTTTCCTAAACACATTAACATCTGAAATCGGGACAAGTACATTATTTTCAATTATACAGATTATGTGATTCTCAATTAAACAACAATCCAGTCAGAATGGATTAAGAGAAATAAAAATGGTACATGAATCCGTGCTTAGAGCCCTAAACATTGATAACACATTAAAAAAAAACCCAGTCTCTGTCTTCTAACTGCTAGGAGAGTTAATATAATCCTCTCTCTCTCTCTCTCCCATTCTTCTCCACTTTTAACAAATTTACAAATGGCACAGGTTGAAATTAATTAGTTAAGGAAAACTGTTCTTCACTATACTGCCATGCCAAGATCAAGTTTACTGCCCAATATCTGCTTGTTATGAAGTCGTTAACAACACAAGGATATTGTGGGAGGGAAATGTTAACGTTCTCACTCAGGAAAAGTTCACCTTCCTCTGTTTGAGAAGAACGCGTCATTGTTGATAGCCATCTTTCCTGTAATTTCCTAATGTACCCTGCTGCGAATGTACACAGAGAGAAAGAGAAACTGCATGGGTATGTGGGTTCAAAGGAATTATATGCATAGCCTGGTTAATTCAGATAAAAAGGAGTCTCCAGCAAGAGAGCGAGGGGTGGCGGGGTGGGGATATGCTCTGTTCTGCTGCATCAAACTGGCTGATCAAGAACTTGTGCCAAGTTCCAACCGTGCAAAGAAGAGGGAACACAACTTACGGTCTAACTTTAAAGTAGAAAAGAACACAGGAGTCCCTTGGCCGTTTTGCCTGCTTGCTTACCTGTGCAAGGAGCCCTGTGTTTCTTTTCACTTTTCTCTCTGATTAATCATTAGTTAATTGTCTCTTTAAACAAGTAAACATAAATAAACAAATAATCAAAAATAAATGCAGGGACCGAGAACAAAAATTTTGTGCCACAAACCTCATTCATGCTGAATTCATTTCAAAGTCCAGAT
Source organism: Diadophis punctatus similis (assembly GCA_023053685.1). Taxonomy (NCBI): domain Eukaryota; kingdom Metazoa; phylum Chordata; class Lepidosauria; order Squamata; family Dipsadidae; genus Diadophis; species Diadophis punctatus. Next base: position 142,431,912 of record JALIGW010000002.1, on the reverse strand, counting down.
CCTGTGCAACAATCCAAAGAACAGCCATCCACATATCAAGCCAAGAACTTCCTCCAGTGGCAAGGGGTGTGTGTGTGTGTGTGTGTGTGTGTGTGTGTGTGTGTGTGCATGCTGTGTGCATGTCTGTGTGTGTGTTGGGGGAAGAGACAGAGACAGAGAGACTTTTTTCACTGCTGCATTGTCATTTCCAAATGTAAGGTTGGCTTATCCTGACTCCCCCTTGCTCTTCCTCTCCTCCCCCTTTTGCATACTCCAGTTTTATTTCAGACACAAAGTTGAAATAGGAAGGAAGGAAGGAAGGAAGGAAGGAAGGAAAGAGGAAGGAAGGAAGGAAGGAAGGAAGGAAGGAAGGAAGGAAGGAAGGAAGGAAGGAAGGAAGGAAGGAAAGAAGGAAGAGCTCATCAATTCGACTCACCTCTTCAGGTCTCCTGGTTGCTTCTGATCCAGGGTTGTCTCACACCTTTTCACTCTCTTCACCTTTTTGCTGCTGTTGTTGCGTGTTTTTTTTAAGAACTCCCTCTGGCTTGTTTTTCTTTTCTCCAGGGTAAATGGAGGAGTTCCTAGTAGCGGCACCTATAGCTGTTAGGCAAGTAAAGTCGGAAAGAAGCAGTTTTCTCTTTATCTCAGGTGTGATTAGGCGTGTTGTATGTATGCAGGGGAGGTTACCTGTGACTCAGGTCTGTCTGGCATTCCTGCGCATTATGCACACCTGCATGGGCAAGAACTGCCCGGGTAGCCAAATCTCTTCTCCATTTCTTCCCAGTACTTTTTTTTTTTTAGGTTCCCACCCACAGGAAAAGGGTGGATGCTAAGCACCGAGACATAGCCCAACCCAACTCTACTTGTGCAACAGAAAGGTTTGCTCGACAACAAGGATATGAAAACAAATCTCTTTGCTTTTAAGGTGCCCCAGGACAAATTCTTCTAGTTCCTTAATATTTCATTGGCATTCTGTTGCTGAAAGAAAGATTGCAGGGTGGCTTTTCAAGTTCATTTTCCAATTCATTTTCCAATTCATTTTCTCTCTCTCTCTCTCTCTCTCTCTCTCTCTCTCTCTCTCTCTCTCTCTCTCTCTCTCTCTCTCTCTCTCTCTCTCTCTCTCTCTCTCTCTCTCTCTCTCTCTCTCTATCTATCTATCTATCTATCTATCTATCTATCTATCTATCTTTACCTCCGAGCTCCCAGTGCCACAGAAGCAAGATGGTTTTTGTTTTTGTTTTTTTGTTTTCTGCTATTTGTGTCCAAGGACCACCCTCCAAGAAAAGGTCACCAAAGCTGCAGCAGAATCAACAATCTCCAATGTTCTGCTTCTTCCACAGCCAGAGAAAAGTTTGAAGCTTAGGCATCCTCTTTTTTGTACATCTTCTGGTGGGTGAAAGGACAGCAGATGCATGCAGTCTCTTGATTCAGTCTACAGTATTCTTGGACCAAAACGATGATGCATCCAGTTTCCCAGAGTTTGCAGACTTCATGTTTACTAACTTGCTGATCACTAAAGAATAGTCCTGTTTAGGCAGTTGATGGCTGGTGGTTCTCTTGGATACAGTTCTAGCCTTGTAAAACCGAGTTCTAGGAACCTTAAGATGACAGATCCCTTTCCCTTTCCCTAATCTCCTCCAAAGCCACCTCTGTTCAAAGTTGGGAATCCCAAGTCTCTCAGTCTGGTTGAATGTAGGACAAGCACCCCCTTCTTCTACCACACCCTCTAAAATCACAAGATCTAAAGCAGTTGACAAAAACAAAACAAACAAGAAAGATAGCAAAGGGTTTCCTTCTACCCTGTCATTTCGTTGGTGGCGGGGTTTTTCTTTGTGTGGCAATATTGTGCCATCAGTAGGAACTCATTAATAGCATATATTTCCACCAAACTCACAAATCTGAAATGACTGTGCTGTAGGTAAGTCTCTGCACATCCACTATCTTGCATCAAAGTTAGTCACCAATTGCTCACAATCCCTACCCTAATGGGACAGCCATTAAAGTTCAAAGTAACGTTAATTATATGTAGTTCTTCCCTGATGACTTACCTAAAGGAACCATAGAGATTGGAATCTTCAGTAGAAAAAAGAGTGCTGGAAGGGAAAAAGAAGAGAACTGGATGCTTTTGCTAATTTTCATTTCGAAATCCCATTTCCAGCTGTGTTGAACTCAAAGAGGAAAAGAAAATGGGTAACCCTTTGATTTCAGGGCAACCACTCTCCGTGGATGTCAATCTGTTGAAAAGTCTCTACTGAGTCAGAAATTAAGAAAACGAAGATCATCACAGCACTGAAGGTTATTAATCATACATTTAATCAGTTTAAACAACTGACTAAGAAACTGAATAAACAGATCTATTTCATTTTGGTCACTTAGCTGGCAGATTTTGCATTAGTCAGAAGACTCATTTAATATTATTATTAAGCCGATATATAATATTTTTCTAAGATCTTATCTACGATGTTATAATCCAGGAAACTCATCTCAGGTTTGCTTCCTCCCCCTTCTCCCCCTTCTGAAGCCCTTCCTTCCTTCCTTCCTTCCTTCCTTCCTTCCTTCCTTCCTTCCTTCCTTCCTTCCTTCCTTCCTTCCTTCCTTCCTTCCTTCCTTCCTTCCTTCCCCTTCCTTCCTTCCTTCCTTCCTTCCTTCCTTCCTTCCTTCCTTCCTTCCTTCCACCATCCCTCCCTCCTCCCTTTCTTTCTTTCCCTGCCTGCCTGCCTGCCTGCCCCTAGCAAAAAGATCTTGCTTGCTTGTATACTTGCTGTCTTTCCTGATCTTGTCCTGGTAGAAGACAACCCCAGAGCCACCATGCTAGCCCATCTTTCCTGGTCAAGTAATCCTCTCTGTTGCTCATTCAGACATTCAGAGCAGGGGTTGGTTCTGGTTTTCTTTACTGCCGGTTCGCTCAGGGACGTGCTTCATGCGCGCGCATGTGCAGTAATAAAACAAACTTCTGCACATGCGCAGAAGCAAAAAACAAGATGGCGGCCCCTATGGTGCCGACGAGAGAACCGGCTCGGGGGCGTGGCAGACCTGGGTTGCTCCCGGTTCCAGCGACCCAGGCTGCCAAGTTACTACCGGTTCTATAGAACTGGTCCGAACCGGTAGGAACCCACCTCTGGTTCAGAGAGCCTTCAGCCCTGCCTCCAAATCAGTGCCCAGTATGAGAGTCGGCTAGCACTGCTGGGCGGGGGAGAGTGGGCTAGCACTGCTGGGCGGGGGAGAAATTGGGGCATAAAGTTCATGGCTTGGCTAGTAAGTCCAAACTGCTTCAGGAAGTCTGCTTGGCTTAGTTGAAGAAAGTGGTGAGGCTGCTCTGAGTGTTTCTGGTGACCAAGTCTGCATGTTGGGGCAGCACTCAGGGTTTTGATCTTGTTAGGTGGTGTCTTCAGCTCTTACAAAAGCTGTTGCTGCAGGCTGCAGAAAAGGATTCAGAGGACTGCATGCAGCCCATGGCTGCAGATTGGAGAAGGCTGATTTTAAATTGCCTCTTCCACGTAATTTCATGCTATGAGTTTAGATCAGGGCTCCTTAATGTGTAACTGGCTCCAAGTTAGGGAGCCAAATAGATTGGTGGCCATTTCTCTCCATAGAAAAAGAAAGGAGGGAGAAAAAGGACTTTCTTTTTCAGAGCTTGTGAATCAGAAAGGATTTTGTTGCACTGGATAGTTTCAGCTCTTGATTAAGGCACATCCATCACACACAAAGCAAGGACACCCGTTCTTGCATCAATTTCAGGAATTATTTTTATTAGCCGGCTTAACAAAGTAATAGTCTGCAAGCTGTGGAAGTAGAATTGTATTTGTACAATACAAGTAGTCCTTCACTGGTGACTGAAACCGAGCACAAAATTTATGTTGTTAAGTGAGATATTTGTTAAGTGAATTTTGCCCCATTTCTAGCCACAGTTACCGTATTTTTCGGAGTATAAGACGCACCTTTTTCCTCCCTAAAAGAGGCTGAAAATTTGGGTGCGTCTTATACTCCGAATGTAGCTTTTTCGAAGCTTTTTTTCCCCAGCCCTAACAAGGTACTAACGATCTTCCCGGCTTCCTACTCCATCCGAAGAAGTTTTTTTCCAGCCCTAAGTCTTTGCAGGCTTGTTTTCATTCCTACTCCCTTCGAAGTATATTTTTTCCAGCCCTAACCAGGGGATAAAATAATGTGCTGAAGCTGAACAGACTAAGGATGCTAGCCAGATGAATACCTGGTAGGTAGATTTTCCCCCCCTATTTTCCTCCCCCAAAACTAAGGTGCGTCTTATACTCCGGTGCGTCTTATACTCCGAAAAATACAGTACCTTATTTTTCGGTAAAACCTAGATTTTAGAGGAGGAAAACAAGGAAAAAAGTATTCTGAACCAAATGGTGCAGTAATATATTATTTAATAAAATACCAGTGTAGCAGAATATTTTTACAATCATGTATACTTTTTACAACCATGTACACTTTTTACAACCATGTATACTTTTTACAAACTTCAAACTTGACAGCTTTAAGACTAGTGGACTTCAACTCCCAGAATTCCTCCTCCAGTCATGCTAGCTCAGGAATGGGAGTTGAAGTCCACAAGTCTTAAACTTGCCAAGGTTGAAGACCCTTGCACCCCTAACCCCTAACCCAGGGGTCTTCAAACTTGACAGCTTTAAGACTAGTGGACTAGTGGATGGGGTAATTAGAAGGCAAAAATGCCCCAATTTTTGCAAAAAACGGCCCGTTTTTCGCTCATTTTTTTTTGCAAAAACAGGGCATGCAGAGGATCTGGGAAGCCTGCAGAGCACTCCTCGGGGGTGGGGGAAGGTAACCCCCCCATTTTTGTAAAAAAACCAGCCTGTTTTTTGCAAAAATTGGATGCGGGGGCGGGGCTTCGGGAGGCTAAAAATTGCTGTATTCGGTGTATAAGACGCACCGACATTTTCACCCTCTTTTGGGGGGCAAAAAGGTGCATCTTATACTCCGAAAAATACGGTAAGTTAGTAACACGGTGGTTAAGTGAATCTGGGTTCCCCATTGACTTTGCTTGTCGGAAGGACTCAAAAAATGATCGCATGACCCAGGGACACTGCAACCATCATAAATATGAACCAGTTGCCAAGCATCCGAATTTTGATTATGTGATCATGGGGATGCTGCAACGGTCATAAGTGTAAAAAGTTGTCATGCCATTTCTTTCAGTGCCAATGTAACTTTGAATGGTCACTAAACGAACTGCTGTAAGTCAAGGACTACCTGTACTGTTTTAAGCTTAATCAATCTGAAGTCAGGGACTGATCCCACATAATGAAAGAGAAGTGGAATGTTTTTTTTTTTAAAAATGTATCAAAACTGTGCGGACTTTTGGATCCGAAGGAGACTTATAAAGCTCTTGTTGGCAATTCATTAGAGCAAGGGTCCCCAACCCACAGGCCGTAGCCCACTACCGGACCGTAGTCTGTTTGAACTGGGCCGCAGGAGAAATGGGCAAATGCGCATGTATGAAGCTCCACTTGTGTGAGCGGAGGGCGCTTGCGGTCACGCGTGAAGGTCCATTCCTGTGAGTGGAGGGTGCGTGCGCTTGTGTGCGGAGGTCCATTCGTGCAAATGGAACTTTGCATATGAGTGCCCTCCGCTCGCGTGCATGCACAAGCACCGTTCACTCAAGTGCCCTCCACTCGCACAAGTAGAGCTTTGCACTTGAGCACAAATACTCTCTGCTCGTGCACGAAGCTCCATTCGCACGAGTGGAGGGCGCACATATGTGCCGTTCGCACAAATGCAGCTGTGAGTATGCGTGTGCCTGCCACTCACATGCCCCCCCTCCCACTCTGGGCTGGGCTGGGCTGGGCTGCCAAGCTGGAAAAGTTGGGGATCACTATATTAGAGCAAACAATTTTTTTTTTCTGGTAGTCCCGCTACAACTATGGAGTATAGAAGCAGCTATTTTAAAGAATTGCTGAGAAGCGCTATGTGAAGCTCCCTGAACTTTTGTAGTGGAAAAGTTTCTGGGGATGCTTTTAACAAGCTTAAATGTTATCATTTGATTTCAGGAGTTAAGCACTGATGCACTAACTTCAGCTCAGCTGAAATGTCTCAAAATCCTTGCAACTCAAGAGCTTTTCACAAATTCAGGTTTTTTGCAAATTTAGTTCAGTGCTTTATGCCCTCCAGCTCTGAAACAAACAAAAAAAAAAAACCAAGAGAAGCTGATGCAGTAGAAAACACTTTGGGTAGTGGGAATTAAATAAAACAAAACAATCCCACCTGCTTAACATTTGTTTGATAAATAGCAATTATTCATCTGGCCATGTTGTTTGTAGAGCTGCTGCTCATAAGCCTGGTGGCCTTGATAGCCAAGCAGGCAGGCATGGACAGGAACTTATCAAGGGTGGAACCATATTTATGGAATTCTTTCCTAAGAGGTAATTTACCTCTCTGCTTATTTTCTTTTAGATCCTTTAAACATTTTGAAAGTTATTAATTTTCTTGTTCTTAACGGTCGGGTTTTTAGTTTTTATGACGAGTGGCTAAGGCAAAACGAGTTGATGTCTTAATTGCTCCTGTTTTAGGGCTTTGGTTTTTTTTTTCTCTAATGGTAACCTCAGTGTGATGCTAGCATAAGCATAACCTATCATTTTAAGTTCCTTCCATAGTTTGCAAGGGTTGAAAGCAAAGTACCTGGTAATTCTTCAGTAAGCCAGCAGCAGATAATGCTGAGTTGCATAACCTCAAAGGACACAGGTAGCCAGATGGCTTGATCAGGCACATTCACATCTAATCACAGACTGTATCATTGATGTGTCATCCAAATGTAATCATAGTGACTTGTCAATGACCCTCCACCAAGACGTGGTCATAGGCCCTGCCTGAAAGAGTTTACAATCTAGAGATGAGAACAAAGTAGGCAGCAGCAACCAGAAAAACATACTATCCTTACACATAAAAAGGGTGATTTGCAGTGGAAATTTGTATAGTGTCAAATTTGATGAGGACGATGAGTTATCACAAAAAGGCAACCCATTCAATTACTACTGTAAGATATACTGAAAAGGCGGTTTTGTCCTCCAAGAAAATACTTCTCACTTTCAGTCACTTTTCCTGGACTACTATGTTACGGATAGCCTTGCTGGCTAGGGATTCTAAGAGTCATAATCAAAAAATAATTGAAATGTAGCGGCCCAAAGTGGTGGAAGGTTGCTTTAGGCCCTGTTCACAAAAAGACAGCTCCAAAACATTTTATTTATAGTCTATCTCACTTCAAAGAAAACAGTGCAGTTCTGAGATTTTTAGACCAGAGTCTTCAAACTTGGCAATTTTAAGTCTTGTGGATTTCAACTCCCAAATTTCCCCAGCCAGTATGGGAGATGTAGTCCACAAGTGGAGTCCTAGTGGACAATCATTTAAATATGAGCCAACAATGTGCGGCGGCAGCAGCCAAAAAAAGCCAATGCAATCCTAAATTGCATTAATAGAGGGATAGAATCAAGATCATGTAAAGTCCTGGTACCACTTTACATAGCCTTAGTAAGATCACACTTGGAATATTGCATCAAGTTCTGGTCACCACCATATAAAGATGTTAGACTGAGTGCAGAAAAGAGCAACAAAAATGATTAGGGGGCTGGAGGCTGAAATGTACGAAAAACAGCTACAGGAATTGGATATGTCTAATCTAATGAGTAGAGTAGAGTAGAGTAGAGTAGAGTAGAGTAGAATAGAGTAGAATAGAGTAGAATAGAATAGAATAGAATAGAATAGAATAGAATAGAATAGAATAGAATAGAATAGAATAGAATAGAATAGAATAGAATAGAATAGAATTCTTTATTGGCCAAGTGTGATTGGACACACAAGGAATTTGTCTTTGGTGCATATGCTCTCATATGCACCAAAGACAAATTGCACCAAAGACAAAATGCCTAAAAAGGCAAGATACATTCGTCAAGAATCATAAGGTACAACACCTAATGATGGTCATAGGGTACAAATAAGCAATCAGGAAATAATCAGTATCAATATAAATTGTAAGGATACAAGCAACAAGTTACAGTCCTGCAGTCATAAGTGGGAGGAGATGGGTGAAAGGAACAATGAGAAGACTGATAGTAATAGTAATGCAGCTTTAGTGAATAATTTGACAGTGGTGAGGGGATTATTGGTTTAGCAGAGTGATGGCGTTCAGGAAAAAAACTGTTCTTATGTCTAGTTGTCTTGGTGTGCAGTGCTCTATAGCGTCGTTTTGAGGGTAGGAGTTGAAACAATTTATGTCCAGGATGCGAGGGGTCAGTAAATATTTTCACGGCCCTCTTTTTGACTTGTGCAGTTTACAGGTCCTCAATGGAAGGCAGGTTGGTAGCAATTGTTTTTTCTGCAGTTCTGATTATCCTCTGAAGTCTCTGTCTGTCTTGTTGGGCTGCAGAACCGAATCAGACAGTTATAGACGTGCAGATGACAGACTCAATAATTCCTCTGTAGAACTGTATCAGCAGCTCCTTGGGCAGTTTGAGCTTCCTGAGTTGGAGCAGAAAGAACATTCTTTGTTGTGCTTTTTTGATGACTTTTTGATGTTAGGTGCCCATTTTAGGACTAGATGACCTACAAGGTCCCTTCCAACTCTGTTAATCTGTATCTGTATCATATGATAGAACCTAGAAATTTGAAGGATTAGGGGTGGCATGATAGTACTGTTACAATATTTGAGGGGCTCCTACAAATATGAGGGGGTTAAACTATTTTCCAATTCTAATTCCAAGCACCAAATGGCAAGATAAGAAATAATGGTTGAAAACTAACCAAGGAGAAAAGCAACCTAGAACTAAGGAGAAACTGCCTAATGATGAGAGCAATTAGCCAATGGACTGGCTTGCCTTCAAAAGTTGTGAGTTCTCTATCACTGAAGGCTTTCAAAAAGAGGCTGGACAACCATTTGTCTGAAATGATATAGGGCAGTGATGGCGAACCTATGGCACGGGTGCCACAGGTGGCACGCGGAGCCATATCTGCTGGCACGCGAGCCGTTGCCCTAGCTCAGGTGCAGCGCGCATATGCGTGCACGCCAGCTGATTTTTGGCTCGCGCGGAGGCTCTGGGAGGACGATTTTGGCCTCCGGCGGTCCTCTGGGGTGGCGGGGGGAGCGTTTTCGCCCTCCCCAAGTTCCAAGAAAGCCTCTGGAGCCTGGGGAGGGCAAAAAACGAGCCCACTGGAAGTTGGGAAATGGGGGAGTGGGGGGGTCACGCATGCATGCACGGGGGTGGGGCAAGTGGGGGGCTTTGAATTATGGGTGTGGGCACGCACGAGCGTGCAATAGCGCCTGCACGCACTATTTCGGCACCCGAGGGAAAAAAGGTTCGCCATCACTGATATAGGGTCTCCTGCTCGAGCAGGGGGTTGGACTAGAAGATCTCCGAGGTCTTTTCCAACTCTATTATTCTATGTTCTCTAAGTCTTAAAGTTGCCAAACTTGGAGAACTCTGTGTTAGACCACTATAGACTATGACAAAAATGGATTGAAGTATTTTAAGAATGATTTGATCTGGCCCTAATACTTCTTCAGGAAATCCAAACAGCTGAAACAAGTTATGTGAGTCAATAGAGAATAGGAGACAATACTTTCTCACAAACAGAAGCACTCTAGGTGGGGAAAGAGAAGCCCCCCAGGGAAAGCCTCTATGAGCTTTTTCCACTGATTAAAACCATGCACCTTAATGTTGTTCTGAATTTTGCTCTGATACGAATGGGAGTGCTATACCCACGGGTATTATTTTTTACGTAAGTTTCCATCAAGTTCTTTATATGAAGAAATGCAGAATCTCTCTCTCTCTCAGCAAAATAAATATATTCCAGTCCAATCTGTAGTTAACTTTATACAAAGGAGTGGTTTAAAATTGGCAGAGGAAGGAACGTGTAGAAGTTTTTGAAATGTTTGCTGGGTTGGACACTGAGGGATGACCAGGGCAATCAGTGCATAAAAACAAGTTCATGGATGAGGAGGCCCTCCCTCAGTAACTGTTTGATTTAATCTCGAAGAACATTATATTGATGTCAGTGGTGACAAAGAGAATAGGGGAAAACTTGCAGAGTTGTGCAAAATCTGCATTTTTTCATTAACCTTGAACTATACCCGGACAGAAATAGGATGGTAGTTATTGCAGCGGAGCCTATATGTACTTACTCTTCTTTGTACCCTCATAAAAACACGGACAGTTCATCCTGAATTGCTGAGGTAACTTATATACCCCCTTTTTAAAAAATGTGCTAAGTTTAATCAAGTTCCAGCATCTATCATTCCAGTCAGGAGCGCCATTTCCTTCTCCAGTGGCAGTAATATATAAGATACACATTATTTCAATGTTTCTTTTTGATACTTACAATTTCAATGTATTTTAATAGTGGGTACATCTGAAGAAAGCCACTTTTCCCCCCTCCTTTTGACACCCCATTCATTTTTCCTGCCTTCCTCTTCCCTCATTGCAGGTTGCCAGGGAAAGGATAAATAGCTTTGCTAGAAGTCTGAGCTAATTGTGTGCAAGCTTATGGAGCAAACAGATAAATCCTCACAGAAAAAGTAAAAAACTGGGATGGTGAAAAGAATTAAACTTTGAAAATAGGGACTGACTAAGGCAATACTAAATTTAAAAAGCAGTCTAGGGAACTCAGATTAAAGCCTATCCAGGCGTAATTACTGGAAAGCAGAAACTTGTAGTCTTTGAGCCTACACAGTTTTTGCCTGAGCACAGCCACGGCCAAAAGCATTTATCGATATAAGCATTTATTGATATACTACTAAAACTCTTGTATCTGTAATCTTTAAGTGGGTGAAATGATGCATCATAGGGCAAAACGTTTTCAACCAAGGTGCCTCAAATGAGCTGACTTGCAGAATGCATCCAAAATCATGAAACCCATGGAATTGAAATTTGGCAAATTTTACAAAACATTTTATGACTTAAAAATTATGGCAAAGCATGTTATAGATAGAATAAAACAAAATAAGCGTTGACTTACCTGATACGCTCTTTCTCATCAGGAGGAGCCAGCAGTCAGGATGGGTTGTCTCCGCCTACCAGCAGTAGAGGACGAGTCACTTTTTTTCTTTAATTGCCTGGATCCGCCCCCTGGGGTCCAAGTTCTGACGAATCCGAGGAAACGACTCGATGTGGCGAAAACGGATAAGTCAAAGACTATCATCCCAACTGGTATAACTGGTCCGTAACTCCAATAATATAAGGTAAACTATTAAATTTTTTTTAAAAAATAATGAAGGGAAGTAGAAAAAATAAGCACTGGCAACTATGCTATGGCCACGTGAGCTAAACAATTGAACAAAACACCCCTCATCTATGTGCTGCCCTGAAACAACGTGCCCAACTAGGGAGGGAACTGACTGCTGGCTCCTCCTGATGAGAAAGAGCGTATCAGGTAAGTCAACGCTCATTCTCCATCCTCTGAGGAGCCAGCAGTCAGGATGGGACATACCAAAGCAGTAGTACCCATGGGAGGGACCGGAATTAAACGTTGTGGTGAATCACTCGCTGCAGCACCCTGCACCCGAAGGTGGCATCAGCCGATGCGTATTTGTCAATTCTGTAGTGCCTGATGAATGGAGTGGGCGACGCCCAGGTCGCTGCCCTGCAAAGGTCTTCCAGTGAACATTGAGTGGCCCAGGCCGCGGAAGTTGCCACGCTCCGGGTCGAGTGGGCCGTGATGCCCGCGGGCCGCTGGAGAGAAGCCATGTCGTAGGCCTTGGCGATGGCCCCCCGTATCCACCGGCCTATGGTGGACAGTGATGCCTTGAGTCCCATCGTCTGGGGCAAGAAGGTAACCATGAGTGCTTCCGTCCTACGGAAGGGGCGTGTGCGGGAAATGTAGACGCGCAGAGCCCTGCGGACGTCCAAAGTGTGCCAAGTCCTTTCAGCCGGGTGGGACGGGGATGGACAAAAGGATGGTAGGACGAGTTCCTGCGCACGGTGGAAGGAAGAGTTGACTTTGGGAATGAATGCGGGATCCAATCGGAGCACGATCTTGTCGGGGTGGAAGATGCAGAGGTCTTCACGGACAGAAAGGGCTCCCAGTTCCGAAATACGGTGAGCGGAGGTGATGGCGAGGAGAAAGGCCACTTTGAGGGATAAATGCCGGAGAGAGGCGTCCCGCAGCGGCTCGTACGGAGGCTGTGTCAGGGATTGCAGAACCCTGGACAGATCCCAGGAAGGATACCGGTGAATAACTGGGGGGTGGCAGTTTGTGACGCCCTTCAGGAAACGACGGACGGTCGGGATATGCGATAGGGAATCCCAATGCCTGCATGACAGGACAGAAGACAGCGCCGCGAGTTGACGGCGTAGAGTATTGGGAGAGAGGCCTTTATCCAAACCTTGTTTGAGAAAATGGAGGATCAATGGAAGAGGAACATCAAGGGGAGAGAGATGTTGAGAGGAACACCAGGAACAGAAAGCCCGCCAGGTCGCAGAGTAGATACGGTCAGTGGACGGGCGGCGAGAAGCTTGAATGTAGAATATGACGTCCGGGTCGTATAGCTGTCGTCTCAGGCTGCCCCGCTCAAGCGCCAAGCGGTCAGTTTGCACCACCGGGGGTCGGGGTAGAGGACCGCTCCCTGACTGAGGAGATGCGGTACGGGAGGCAGCATCCAGTGATCCATCACGGAGAGAGCCACGAGCTCGGCAAACCAGGGTTGCCGGGGCCAAAACGGTGCAATTAAGACCAGCTCCGCTTTCTCCTGGATCAACTTCCTGAGGACTAGTGGCAGGATGGGGAGAGGCGGGAAGGCGTAGAGGAGTCCCATGGGCCACTCGCAAATCAGGGCGTTGGTCCCCTCCGACCCCGGTGTCAGGTACCTGGTGTAAAAGTGACGTAACTGAGCGTTCTCCTGGATCGCAAATAGATCCACCAGTGGGGAGCCGAACCTTCTCACGACTGATTGGAAGATCTCCAGATCCAGGCGCCACTTGGCTTGGTCCACCGTCGACCGGCTCAACCAGTCCGCCTGGATGTTGTCCACTCCGGAAATGTGCTCCGAGGTCAGGGACGAGAGGTGTCGTTCCGCCCATAACCCGATCTTCCTTGCTTCGTCCATCAGTGTCCTGGAACGGGTGCCCCCCTGGCGGTTGATATGCGCCTTGGTGGTAATGTTGTCCGTGAGCAGACGAACGTGGGAACCCGCAAGCAGGTGCTGGAAATGCTTCAACGCGAGGAAGGCTGCGTGTAGCTCGAGCCAGTTGATGGAGCATCCGGCGTGCCGCGCTGACCACAGACCTTGTGCCGTTGCGCCTTCGCAGTGAGCTCCCCATCCGGCGAGACTTGCATCTGTCGTTACGGTGATTTGTGACTGAGGCAGGAACAGAGTCCCTTTGGCTAGGGCGGTGGAGCGCCACCAGGTAAGGGAACGACGGACTTGCGGATGTAGTCTGAACTTGTGGAGAGATGATCCGCGCCTTTGCTTCTGAAAGGGAAGAAGGAACCACTGCAATTCCCGGGCATGTAATCTGGCCCAGGGCACAATGGAAATGCAGGAGACCATCTTGCCCAAAAGAAATGATAAGGTAAGAAGCGGGGAGGAAACCGCCCCCTGGACCTGAGAGGCCAACTCCTGGAGACTGTGCTGCCTGTCCTGTGATAGGAAGACTTTTCCTTCTGAGGAATCAATTACTGCACCCAAATGGACAATGGCCGTTGAAGGCGACAATTGACTTTTGGCAAGGTTGATGGAGAACCCATGCTCGGTGAGAACCTGGGTGACAGTGTCCAGATGTTGCTGTGCTAAGGTCCTGGTAGGGGCGTGTACTAAAATATCATCTAAATAACATTGGACCCTGATAGGTAGAGCCCGAAGGTGTCCTGCCAGGACAGAGAGGACCTTCGTAAAGACTCTGGGAGCTGAGGAGAGACCAAAGGGAAGGGCCCTGTATTGGAAATGCCTGTCTGCATAACAGAACCTGAGGTAGCAATGATGATGATGTGCGATGGGGATGTGTAAATAAGCTTCAGTTAAGTCCAGGGAAGCCATGAAGTCCCCGGGTCGAATGCAGGCTAGTATGGATTTAAGAGAATGCATCCGGAATTTTCTGTAGGAGATAAAACGGTTTAACCGCTTAAGATCTAGAATCGCTCTCCAACCCCCTGAAGCCTTGGGTACCACGAATAGAATGGAATAAAACCCCTGGAAGCGTTGCTCAGGGGGAACTGGCTGAATCGCCCTGATGTCCAGGAGATGTTGTACAGCCTCGGCCATGAGAGCCCGTTTAGCGAGATTCCTGGCCGTGGGGCACCGAATGAAGGCTCCAGGGGGTTGCGAGAGGAACTCTAGAGATAAGCCATGCCTGATGGTGTCTAATACCCATGAGTCATCTGTGGTGGCCTCCCATTGATCAGCAAAGTATTTTAACCGACCCCCTATGGGAACCTCTGGGAGGAGTGGGGGCCTACTGTTTGCCCCGTTTTGCGGAGCGTCCTCCCGCACCTCCACGGGATTGCCTTCTAAACTGCCTCCCCCGCCCGGCCCTGTCCTGATTGGGACGGAACCTACCGGAATACTGACCTGGGGTTCAGGGGAAGCTTGAGCCCTGGTCAGAATGGCGAAAGGGCCGCCTGGAGTACGGAGTTTGTCGTGGGAGGCCCCTGCGGGAGAGGGAAGGTAAAATTTTCCTTTTGTCACGAGATTCAATAAGGAACGGGTCAAGGGAGTCGCCAAAGAGCTGCTTGCCCTTAAGGGGCTTAGAGGCCAAACGCCACTTGTGGCGGGTCTCCACCGGCCACTGCTTGAGCCATAGCATGCGGCGGGCCACGACGGCAGAAGCCACAGCCTTCGATGTGAACTTGGAGGCATACAATGTCGAATCAGCCAGAAATTGACAGGTGGCGAAAATCTTATTGAGGTCCTGGTGGGCCCGTAAATTGGTTTCAGGAATGTACTCCTGCAGCTGCTTCAACCACAGGAGAGCTACCCTGGCGAAGAAGGAGGACGTGGATGTCGCCTTGATGGCCCAGGCAGCCGCCTGGTGCGCACGCACCAGCACCTGTTCAACCTTGCGTTCTTCAGGCTTAAGGTTCTCCTCCGATTCACTTGGAAGGTTGGTCTGGGCGTGGAGGGCCAAAACAGGTGAATCCACTGTTGGGACCTCAAGCAAATCGCTCAGGTCAGAAGCCATGTTAAAAAACTGGCGTTCGAGAGAGGAAGGAGTTGGTCCAGAAGCAGGAGCAGACCACTGATTCTTCACTGTGTCTAGGAATAAAGAAGGGGCCGGAACTGATTCCGGCTCAGGAGCGACCGATGAGAAGATAGGCCCCAGAGGCGTATTAAGCGATGGTGCTGGGGCGTTGGGTACTGATAGCCCAGCGGCAGCCCTGGCCTTGCTAAGGAGGGACTTGAACAGGGCCGGTGGAAATAAAGCCGCGGAAGGAGGTTTGGCTGGCGTAGGCTCTTCATCTTCAGAAAGATCGCCCATGGGTTGCATCAGCAAATCAGGCAAATCATCAAGGTTATCTTCCTCTGATATATTGGATAACTGGTCTACAGCAAGGAATCCAGCACTAGTACTTGGTTGAGGATCCAGTTGAGGGGAGGAGGTTCCCGAGCCCACAGAGGCCAAGGTGGAAGCCAGATTCTGGAGGTTGGCTGTAATGCTGCTCTGGACCGCCATTGCTATCCATTGTTGGATCAAGGCTGGATCAAATGGGAGAGCCGGTGGGGGCTGAGCTGGGCCCGAGGCAGGGGGAGGCCTGGCCTCCTGGCTAGAGGAAGGAGGGGGGGGGAGGAGGAGGTTGGGCCTGCCCCACCCCAAGGCCTGGCTCAGATTGAGGGCCTTGGAGGTTTCCTTGCCCAGTAGTGGCAGCCACGCCCAATCCCCCTGGGCCCCACAGATTTGAGTCTATCTGGGGGAGAGTAGTGGCCTCCAAAGGTGAATCCCCCCCAGGTTGGCTGAGGGAAGCCTGGGATGTTGTCCTAGATTGAGCAGCTTTGTCGTGGATCTTTTGTAGAGTTCTATCTCTACGCTGCTCCACCCTCATGGTCTCTGCCCTGACCGGCCTGGAGGAAGATGAGGCAGCAGCCTCATCGTCGTTAGGCCTGTTAGTTTTCTGTTTTCTCTTCCCCCCCCCCCCGTTTCGATGAAGCGGGAGGCATGCCTTTTGCCATCCCTGTAATCCTGTCTTTGCTTAATTAGGAGCTAATGGGTGCTTGTAGGCTGCTTGCAGTCCGATCCCCCCCCCTCGCTTCCCCCCCCACTGGGCTAGGTCCTCCTGGTCACCTGCCCTGCCAGCAGTCGCCTCGGCTCCTAAATCCAAGATCCGAGCGATCTCGTCCGTGGAGCTCTGTGCGATCCGCCTCTCGAGCCCAAGCCGCTACAAGTTGGCGCCTAATTTAAACTTGGAGCCTGCCGCGAGCGAGGCTCCTGCAGCAGAGTCCAAAAGGCGGCAATCGGCTGGCTGAGAAGACGCCACTGCGGTTTCACTTTCCTTTAGCGAAAGCAACCGCGATCGGCAACGGCAAGCTCGCTCGGCAGATGGTCCACGTGGGGGTGAGCGAGGGCGCGGCGACAGGAGTCCTTTTTGCGGCCAGAGCCGGAGCAGGGTCAAACGGCTGGTGGTTTTTGGCCGTGGCAGCGGAGCGAGCAATCAGATGGGGGGGAAGGAGGAGGGAGGGAAGGGGGGTGCTGTGGGTTAGGCCGGAGCCCAAAGCCCTCGTGGTAGCCCAGGCAGAAGCCTCCAGGTGCTACCACGCTCCCTCGCTCACCAACTTGCACAAAAACTCCAGAGGCAATGAGAAAAAAACAATTTAAAGGAAATAAAGGAAATAAACCTGGGAATACAACCTGACTCTAAGGGACCAGCAGTTGGGATGAGTTTTCGCCACGTCCTGTTCTGCTGAGGACGAGTCAGAAACTGGGACCCCAGGGGGCGGATCCAGGCAATTAAAGAAAAAAAGTGACTCGTCCTCTACTGCTGGTAGGCGGAGACAACCCATCCTGACTGCTGGCTCCTCAGAGGATGGAGAATGTCATAAAACATTTCCTGTGGTCAAGTGCTGAGGTCTGACTGCACTATACAGTTCAACATGGGCTACTTCCAAGGTAGATATATATCTCTGAATATTTCCCTGAATTTTTAATTCCCCACACATTGGACGCTGCGCCATTGTTGAAGGCATTGAGGAATATTGTGTGGAATCTAGTATCTCTAAACAATGACCCAACTACTTACATTGTCCAGTATTGTATAAATGGAAATAGCTTTTTTTTAAAAAGTCAATCAAATTGAACAGATAGGACTTCCTCTTTCTCTTTAAATGTAAACTCCAGGATCATCCACCATAAATAATGGAAAATAAAAAGTAACCTTGTGCAAATAAATATACTGTCTCAAGATGCAGTGAGGGCCTTCAATGTTAAATGTTCCAGAAGGAAATTAGAAAAGGATTATGCTAACAGCAGCTATTTGTTGTAATGTCAAGGATGTACTCTCTAAGTTCTACTAATTATCACAAACTAATAATACAGGTAGTCCTCACCTTACGACCACAATTGAGCCCAAAATTTATGTTAAGTGAAAAATTTGTTCAGTGAATTTGTCCCATTTTACAACTTTTCTTGCCACATTTATTAAGTGAATCATTGCAGTTGTTAAGTGAATCTGGGCTCTCCATTGACTTTGTTTGTCAGAAGGTCGCAAAATGACTCCTGAACACTGCAACCGCCATAAATATGAGTCAGTTGTCAAGCATCTGAATGTAAATCACGTGACCATTGGGATGCTGCAATGGTCGTTAAGTGCGAAAAATGGCCATAAGTCACTATTTTCAGTGCTGCTGTAACTCCGAACGGTCACTAAATCAATTGTTTTAAGTCGAGGACTACCTTTAGTTGCTAAGTAACTTGAAAGGTACTATCCACTTGTGGCTTGCATGAAGGAGCAAGCCAAATGGTTGAAGACCCAAGGTACTATGAAAGGTACTATCCACTTGTGACTTGCATGAAGGAGACCCAAATGGTCGAAGAAAAAAACCAGATGGTTGGACTAAAGGATGCCCTTTATTCTCCTATAAGTATTTTAAATTTATAGCATCGAGTCTATTCTTGTTGGAATGAAGAAAACCTGGCTGAACACTTTCATCTGTGCTGCTCCCCCTCCCCAATTCAAGTCCAACCAAATTGAACATTCACTGGATGCTCTGAAGTGTAATATATATCTGACAGCTACAATGTAAAACGAATGACAGCAATAAAAATGAGACGCATTTTCAAAAGTTGTTTTTATAGTCCAACATTTAAGTCAAACCGGTAAGAAAGCTTATACAAATTTTAAATGATAGCATTTTTGTAATTATAGTGGTGAAAATGGCATTATTGTACAATTATGTAGTCTGAAAGTAGGGAACATAGGTAGTGGTTCAGAGGATTTACTTCTGAAACTGCCTAACTGCCCCCGAAATGGCATGGTTTGTGAGGAGGGTCAGCATTGTCCAGAGAGAGAACAGAATATTCTGGCAGTCTCTGGAAAATTCTGTTCTGAAATCAGTAAGTTATAAACATCTCTATTTGAAACCTTTGTTACTATCACACATACACAAAAGACATCTTAATGTTTATGTAGAACTCTAACAAAAATGTCACCATACAGAGATTCAATCTGATTTCTTGTTCACATAAACCTTCCTATCAGTTGTGTTCATATCTGCACAAAGATCCCCCAAAGACAGGAAGGGCTACTAATGCGAAGTCCCAATTTTCAAAATGTTCCAGGTCCTGATTTGTGACATTTAATCTAAATGGATTGCATGGGAATAACTCATTTTAGTCCATATGATGACCTCTATGAAACTGAATTGTCACATACATTTCTTCTTCTAAAATTTTTGACGGGAGTATTGAATCTTGCCTATAATTCTTGGAGGCAAACAGAAAAAAAATGTTACTAAATGGTCCAACTCAGTACAGTTTTTCTTCTAAAAGCTTCTTAAAGAGCTTCACACTCCATGAAGATCCTAAGGTAGTGACAATTGTAATGCAGTTTTCAATGAAGTATAACATTGACACAGCGACACTGCATTGCACACAGTAGGAAGCAGTCATAGCAAAGCTTAAGAGCTTTTTCTCCACAGAAAAACTCCATTATACATAGGACGGTACACTCGTCTTTTTCCTATTTTCAAACAGTCTTTCATTTCCCTCTGTATTTCAAAGACAGTGATTTTGGTGTCAGTCAAATCTGAAAAAAAAGCTTCAGTCACTTAATCAGTTTCTTTACTGCGCTTGTCACTGTTTTGCCTTTTTCACTATGGTGCCAACAGCTGAAATTACTGTTGTTTTGGAGCCACTTGCACTGGTGGTTACAGTTACAACAGCCGGCAATGTTGCAGTGGTTGTGAGAATGGTGGGCTGAGCTATTGTTGTCACAGGAATGGCAGAATCCCATTTGCTTTTCCTCTTCTGTGCATCTGTGTATTGAAAGAAAGCAAGAATTTCAACAGGCTTTGTTAGACAAAATTCTCCCTATCACAAATTTACTTTCCTTCCAAAGTAAAATGCTTTCAAAGTCATCCCATCCCACTTCAAAATGCTGTTGGGGGAATCATTAATCTTAAATGAGTTTTCCAATTCGACATTATCGTCACATTTGAGATTAACAAATGATTGCTATAAACTTTCATGGATACTCTGTCAATGAAAACCTTATTTATTTATTTGTTTAGATTTATAAGACTGCCCAACTCAAAGCCCACTTTTAAAAACAGCAAAAACTCACAAAGAAAATTAAGAGGGGGAAACATGCCTCAACAACAATACATATCAAATGGGCACATCACCAACATATCCCGCAGCCTGGGCCCAATGCCCAGTTTTTGAAAAATGTATAAAGGCCTATAGGGTCAGGGCCCCCCCAATCCCTTGGGTTCTAGGAGGCAGGCACTACAACAGAAAAGATGCGCCTTCTGGATCTCCTCGGATGACAGTGCTTAATAGTTAGGACACAAAACACACTCACTGTGTCAGATCTTATGAGGCAAGCAAAAATAACAGAACAGAGGCAATCTCTTAGATGGCCAGGCCTGAGTGATCACGAGAAGGGACTTCAAGTCCAGGAAAGGATACAACTTGCAGCATCCCAGATGAATCTGAAGGCCATGAACCTGTAGAAGACCCTCCGGTCCACAGTTGTCATGTGATAATTGAACAGAGGGCCGTGAAGTCCAGGAAGACTCCCACATTGAATGCTAGTCTTGAACAGGACTATGTAACCTAAACAACCTCCAGACACTGAACATAACAGCATCACTTGGTTGACCAGTGGTCAAGATGCACAATGTTGAGTGGTGGACAAGTGAAGAAGCAGGGCTTCATCAAATAAAGAAGAACAAAAATTCAAATCCAGACTTCTCACTTACCTCCACCCGCAGTGCTAGCTGTTGTGGTGGTTGTAGAAGGAGCATTTGTTGTCCCTTTCTTAGTGCCTGTTACAAATTCAATCTAGAAAAAAAGGAAGGGCCATTATACTCAGTGCTTCTGATTATTATCCAAAGGAATTAAGAACATGCCCAAAAAAATTATTAAGAACACATTTTTGCTGCTGTTCTCAATTCTGGCAGAATCACAGAGATTCAATGCATGATCACTCATCTATTTATCAGGAAATAATGATGATTTTTCTTCATGAATAGCAGACAAGACAGGGTCTCCTCCATTTTCATATTCGGTCTTATTTAAATACTAGGTCTCTTAATTAGAATAAAAGGGGTTTGAAACAATTAATTAATTAGAACTTCATACTATTTAACAGTAAAAACGTAAGGAAATTAGAACTTCTAGAAAGCATGTTTCTTCAAGCATAACCTTAACAATTTGCATCAACAATGGCAAATCAGTGACTGGGAAAATCCCAACAATCTCATCATACTTCGACAAGTCCGAGATCATTGCAGGAAGGAGGCAAATCACAGAATTATGCAATTACAATACAATATAAGGAACAACGTGAATGGCTGTGAAAAGAACCAAGGTCCAAACATGCTACTGAGAAACCCTCATGTATATCTTGTTAACTATTTGGATAATATACACTAAATCCAGCCCTTTACTAGCTAAATATATACATGGGTTCTACAGGAGGACGATGAGGTTGGTTCTGAGGTAAACAATTCCTTAACACAAAGAATTGTTTTATAAAGCTATAGATACAAACATACAGATAATCCTCAACTTGTAACCACAATTGAGTCCAACATTTCTGTCTTTAAGCAAGACATCTATTAATGAGTTTTGCCCCATTTTATGACCGTTCTTGCCACAGTTAAGTTAGTAACACGGTTTCAAGTGAATCTGGTCTCCCCATTAACTTTGCTGTTAGAAGGCCACAAAGTGATCACATGGCCTCGGGACACTGCAACTGTCATAAATACGAGTCAGTGGCCAAGCATCTGAATTTTGATCGCGTGAGCTTGGGGATGCTGCAATGGTTGCAAGTGTGAAAAACAGTCATAAGTCACTTTTTTAGTGCCACTGCAACTTCAAACGGTCACTAAACGAACTGTTGTAAGTCGAGGACTACACACACAGACACAAATATAAATAAAGTTGGAAAGTGCCAGGTTATTGGGAATAGAAACATGACTATATATCTCCATACTTACTTCTCATCCTTATCTATGCTTTTGGAATACTTGAAATATCTGTCATCTTTGGTCAAGAAAAGAATGTCTAATTTGCTTAATGTAATTAACTGCAGATTTATCAAAGTGCAACCTGGGGAATGCAACCCTTTAATTCTTTACATTCCAAAATGTAACTGGTACCTTTGTTCGCTCTTTCTTGGCTTTTTCTAGCTTGTCCATTTCAATTTTCTGTGCTTTCGCTGAAAAAAGAGCCAATAACAGTAAATACATCCAACAGATTCAAATATGTGGGTCAAAAGAAGTAGTATCTCAATATTTTCAGCATCAAACATTATCTATTAAAAACATTCGTTCTCCAGATTACAGAATACTGCAAGTTTCCTTTAATTCAGCTAAAGAGGGAATCAAAGCCATAACTAATCCTTTGAGCTCTTTGAAAAACAGAGAGCATACAAAGAAAATGCATTATTTTAACCACACGTTTTCTCCATTTTACTAGAACTTAGAAATCTAGAGAAAGCATGAAGAAAAATCTTCAATACCTAGTGCCTCATAATATGAATCTTCAGCCCATCCATGAGGATCAAACATGTCCTAAAAGCAAAAAACAGAAAAAAATCCGTTACATATGTAGATTTTAAATTATGCAATATTTAAAGAAAAGAAACCCCCTGACTTCACATCTAGTTAAGAATAGCTTATGGATTTATGGATGTTTTTAAACAGATAAAAACTAGAATCACACTGTCTTAAAAGATTTTGCTGGTTTTTTAAATCTTGTCTTTTTATATAACTTTTATATAACTCAAGGCAGTGAATATATCAAATTGTGCTGTGACAGTGGGAATTACAATGGACCACAAATTCTGAGAAGCAATGGTCTTAAAGCTTCAGATTAATTAATTAATTAATTAATTAATTAATTAATTAATTAATTATTGTCCTAGCTATAAGAAGAGTAATTCATAATAATGGCAGAATGGTGAAGACAGTGCCTATATGTGTGTTTACAATATATCAGATACAATACAGTCCCTTTTTCTCAGTTACTATAAGTGCTCCAGTTTGGCAATACTCTTTTTTTTCCATCATGCCACAAAATAGGAAGCTGCTCCTAGTCAGAAAAGAATATAATCCTCCAAGCTAAGTGGGAAAGAATTTATTTTTATAACCAACAAAATATCTACAATAAGTTGTGGTTGATCCAGTCTTTTAAATCTACTTACCTTTGGATAATTAGTGCCAAGTTCATCAATTGCACAAAACTGGATCAGCTTCTCATAGATGCTGAAACGAAGCATTGCAATATATTATCTCCATTAGTTCATGTCCCATTTCAAGTCACTAAATAGTTTCTGGCTGGCCTGGGAGTAAACCAGTGTGTGTTAAGATATATTTATGCTCACAATTGATATTGCATTATATTAGTTATATTATTTTCAGGAAGCTTGGACAACACACTGAAAAGAACGTCTAATTTATTTCTCAGAGGTCCATGGAAGAAGGAAAGCGGAAATAAAGGCTGAAACTTTCCATGACTACACAATGCTATCTACTATTGCCCTTCCACTTCTACGGATGAAATGTTCCAAATCTCTTGCCTACAAAACACATAGCCAACCATTTAACTGAACTTGGGGGAATGATTAAGAATAAGCCCTCAATCATTTGTAGGAAATGATATTTCAGAACACAGAATGTTTACGTGGCTTGCTTAATCTCCCTACAGAGCAAGCGTGTCCAACCTTTTGGCTTGTCTGGGCTGCACTGAGTGAAGACGAATGTACAAATAACAAGTTTCTTTTTTCTAAAATATTTTTTATTATGATCTAACGGGGCTGCATTACCAGCTGTCCAGGGCCACATGCAGTTCTTGCGGGTGGTACCTGCCTACTATAGAGGATATTTTTCGGGGCAAGGGGGGGGGGGAGAACCCAAGCATCAACCAGTTTGCATATTTTCATCAAACTTAAAGAATATATTTTACATAGAAAACCAATTGTGGTCATCTTTAGCCAGTTCCAGAAACAAAAACTGTTCTCCCTTCAGTCCAACCCCAACTCATGAAGAGTCCACAGATAATTCTCTAAGTAGTAGTACAGTATATACTTCTGGACTCCGAGTCTTCACTGTTGCATATAAATGTGAGAGCTGGAGCTTATTATGTCAATATTATGATCCCAGTGAAGCCCTTGTATGAACATTTGGCATTCACTCAAGTTTTGAGCTTGGTGGCCTACAAATGTGCTTCCAGATTACTACTTACCTGGGATTTCGGAACTCTTTTTTCCTTTGGATTATCAAGTTCATGTCCATACCTTCCTTGTTTTTCCTTTCATATAGCTTCTGTATTTTGTCCTAAAGGGAAAATATAGGAATATAATCAAAGGAATGACAACAGTCAGGTATATAGTATTGAAAGAGAAGGTAAATTGACACTTCCCCCCCCAAAAAAAGTAAGAGATGAGGAATATAGAACTTAGCACATTCCAGATGTTTTGAATTACAATCCAGGTATTCTCAGAAGACAAGGTCAATGGTTCTCAAGAAGAACTAAGGTTCTTAGCCTCTTCTCATTATTGGCCATATTAGCTAGTGCAACTTTGGGTTTGGGTTAAAAATGTCTGAAGAGCCAGATTCCCCAACCTTGTTTTAATTACACTGCAATAGTATAATATTCATAATCTATTGTGTGTGAACTAGACTGCTCTTGTACAGATAATTGTTGAACTTAAAAAATTAAACAGAGTAACTATAATTTATTTATTTATTTATTTATTTATTTTGGTATTCTTATATGCCGCCCAACTCCCGAAGGACTCAGGGCGGCGTACAACAGAGAAAAATACAAGAATGACCAAATATTAAATATTAATTAAAAACAAGTATAAAAATTTAAAAAACACAATATAAAAGAACATCGAACAACCATTCAACAACCATACATACTTGGGGGTGAGCTCGAGTGGGTTAAGCTCTACCCCCAGCCTGCAGGAAAAGCCATGTCTTAACGGCTTTTCGGAAGGCCAGCAGAGTGGGGATAGTTCGGGTCTCTGGGGGAAGTTGGTTCCAGAGCGCGGGGCCGGCCACAGAGAAGGCTCTCCCCCTAGGGCCCGCCAGCCAGCATTGCTTGGCCGACGGGACCTGGAGGAGGCCAACTCTGTGGGCCCTAACCGGTCGAAAGGAAGTATGAGGCAGAATGCGGTCCCGGAGATAGCCTGGTAATAGGCTGATAATTATGCATGGTCACACATTAACAGGAATTTTGGTTGATAAACTAAGAACATGTGTGCTTAGGCTGTAAAAAAAATTATATCTAGAGCACAATTATATCTAGAAAGTACAAACACTTCCTTAATATATGTGAAAGGTCCTTTAAGAGTTCAGTGTGCAACAGCTTCTCTTGAAAGGAAAAAAACCAGATACCTTGATACACAAATACATTCTTCCCTCTTCAAAGAGTGTTCTTCAGAATCCCATACCAATAAGCTGTTGCTTTAGATATTGTTAATGATTTCAGCCCACTTTGTGTTAAAAAGAATCAGGATGAATATGTGAGTGTCAAGTGACAGCTAACAGCATCATTTGGATTAATAACATCTGACATGACAGGATCTCTTTACAATTACAATTACAAAGCTATTATATAGCCGAGGTAGCGCAGCGGTTAGAGGCAGGTACTGCAGGCCACTTTAGCTGACACTGATCCGCAGGACAGCGGTTCAAATCTCACCGGCTCAAGGTTGACTCAGCCTTCCATCCTTCCGAGGTAGGTAAAATGAGGACCCAGATTCTTGGGGGCAATATAAATATACATTGCTTACTAGTGTAAACCGCTTAGAGAGTGCTTGCACTGTGAGGCGGTATATAAATCTCACAAAATAAATAAATAAATAAAATAAAATATACTGTATACAGGAGTGAATATGAAAGAAAATGTGCATGGTTAGACCTTTATACAAGACTCCTGAAACAGATACTTTTTGCAGAATCTCAGATTAAGATGGTGATTAAATACAGAAGATCTTGGTGATTAGAAAAAAGAAAAAGAAAAATTCAAGGAAAATCTTACCTGTAAGTGGTTGGAACATCTGCCTTGTGGTTCTGGGGGGATTTTGATGTCATCAGGTGACATGTTCCTTACCCGCTCAGAGAAGGAAGCTAGAAAGAAAGAGGCCATCAGAATTAGAAGTTATAGCAAATTCAATTTATTTGTAAAAGTTGCATTGTGATATTAACAATAGATAATCCAAACAAGTAAGTGGTTCCTAAAATCTGGGAAGCAAATTAATTGACAAATAAGCATGCATACAATACACTTTTTTCTCTGTATATAACTGTATAACTATAATTTTCACAATCTCCAACCACTTCCTATTGAACACTTTGGCTAGAATTGGTAGAAGCTGCAGTTCATACTAACTAAATATTGTAGGGATCAGGACTACTGGTGTTGACATATAGCCAAAATGTGCATTTCATCACCTATAATTTTGTAAGCTGCCTGCAGTAATTCAATTCATTAAATTTGTTTAATGAATACATAAATTAAACAGCCTTCAATATGACAGATGGTCAATTCCGAAGTTTTTCCATATATAGGCAACCTGTTTGTGTATTTGTGTGTTTGTGTATTTTCCCTAAGTCATTTGTTAATCAAGGGTGTGATTGTTGGACTAAAATGCGAAAGCCTCAAGATGCTACAAGATGTTTGTTGACATTCTTCATTTAAAACACATTGCAAAAGGCATAATCTGATAAATATTCAGCAGGGTCGTGTATTGACAACAGAAAAATGGCTGCTTTTCTAAGTGTATTATTCCAAGGCAAAGTTGTGAACTGGACTCCAGTTCTCCCCTTGGCAGGAGGCTCTGCCTGTAGTCTGAAAAGTTCATTTGTGAACAAATGCTGAATTTTCAATTGTTACTATAAAGAACATGATAGGGCGGGGCAGTTCATGGAAAAGAACAAAACCTCTTTCCATTCGTTTTTATCATTTTAATAATACCAATCGCTGAGTCTCCTGGTAGGTTGCATCTTTATTACCTTTATCTGCTGTCAATGAAAAAAAAAACTAAGTAAAGGTAAAGCCACAATTCTATATGCAGCTTACTAATAGTGACTCTCAGCCAGGCTTCCATTGTGATATATAGGTAATATATTCATCTGAATTTCTGTTCTACTGACAAGCTTTGGAAATTTGTTGAAGATGCTATAATTGGAACAATTCCTCAATTATAGTTTCTTTTAGGATGGTATGCAGGGTTGAATTCTCCAGCAGTCACAAGGGACAAAGAAATGTTCTTTGACATTTCCAGAGAATGTGTTTTTATGAGAAAAGAAATCTTGCCAACATCTCCAGAGAAACGCAAACTGGTTCCAGAAGCTCCTGACAACAAGCTACAGACTTACAGCTACTGTTGTGAGAGTCGGGCGATTGTTTTTAATTAAAAACTGCACTTCAATAGGGGCCGGTGAGGCAAAAAGCAAAACACAAATGATGTTTATTGATCTTGGAGATTAGACAAGAGTTCAACACTTGGGGCAAGATGAGGTTGTTGTTTTTTAATTTGATAAGGGCAAAATCCTGAATGTATTACTTAGCCTAAACTGAAATCAATGGAGAATGGAGAACTTAAATATGTATTTACTGTGTGCCACCTGTAAACAAAAGCTTTAGATTTATTTAAAACTTTTCCTTACTACCATTTTACATTAAAAAATGAAGAAGACATGTTCAGAGAAATCACACAGAAATAGCGTGCTGCTTGGAGAGCAACTTAACAATCAAATAGCAAATACTAAACATCAGGTAATAATTCTCAATTATGGTGTATTCTATGCTCATTTTCCAGTCACCCTAGCTGGCCCAATGGGTGAATCGGTGCCGAGTTTTTCTGAATCAATTTAGCACACTAGGTAACATATTATACTAGTCCTTTAAGAGAAAGACAATCAAAGAGAGAAAAAGGTTATAATATATATTAAAACGCAATTAGTGGGGTAGGCAAAGCATCTGTATGGGTATTTAAATCAACTGGATGCCTAAGCCTAAGTTGATTACAGTATAGAGAAAGAAGCAAACAAAGGGTAATTACATCTGGTATTTTCACTCCAGTATCTTTCCTTTGAAAAGGAGCACAATGCCAGGATGCAATGGTAGACATTTATGTGTTCTTCATTATGCGATTTTGGCAAAGATAAAATTTTACTTTTGTTGAAGCCCAATCGGTGACACTGGCTGCAAACCCTGCCAGGGTGTGGTACCCTTGCTGCTTTCCAGTCTAAAGAATACCGCGTTGGGAATCCAGGATGTTGACTCCAGACATGACTCACCCCTATGAGGGCAACCAGCACATTTGCAAAATAAATAATTATCCATACCTTGCAGCTATGGTTTTGACAAAAGGTTTGACTAAGGCAATGCAAGCCACTTTAATAAGCTGGGACTTGACTGGAATTAGAAATGTATCACTAAATATTCCAACATCAGCAGTATAAGAAATCTGCTTATACCGCAGAGATACGTTTTACTGGCAGAACACTACCTAACGTTAGAGAATATTTTATAGGGGTTAAAGCACCAGGCTAGAAGCTGGGAGACCATGAATTTTAGGCCCATCTAAGCCCAAAACCAGCTGGGTGATTTTGGCCAGTCACTCTCTCTCAGCCCTAGGAAGCAGGCCATGGTAAATCTTGCTAAAGACCTTGCTAAGAAAACTACAGGAACTTGCCAAGGCAGTCGCCAGGAGTCAAGATTGATTCAAAGACACAAAACCTCCCCTGCTCTTAAAGGAACTCTACAGAGCTGTATCATCTTGCATTTCTCCAAACCAAAAGCCTTCGTTATCTTATTGGTACAGGAAGTCCTCAACTTACCATTGAGTCCAAACATTTCTGTTTCTGAGAGGCGGTTTGTTAAGCCTTGACAAAATTTTACGATTTTTATTGCCACAGATGTTAAGTGAGTCAACTGTAGTTGTTAACAACATGGTTATAAAGTGAATGTGCTTTTCCATTGACTTTGCTTGTCAGGAGGTCACAAAAGGTGATCACTTGACGCTGGGACACTGCAACTATAACATACGAACCAGTTGCTAAGCTTTCAAATTTTGATCATGTGACCGTGATGCTGCAATGGTCGTAAGTGTGAAAATTGGCCTTAAGTCACATTTTTCAGTGCTGTTTGAACTTCGAACAGACACTAAACGAATGGTTGTAAGTCGAGCACCACCTATACTTCTGCCACCCATTAATAGGGTGCAGTTTCTCTGCAAATCAACTACAGGTCTTTCCTTGTCCCTCATAGGGAAATTATATTATGCCTTTACAGTATTTTCTGAAAACTGACTTTTTCATTAGTTTTCAAGTTTTTCTTCTATGGATGGATGAATATGATGAATAAGGTTTATAGTAATTGTTTGAAATTGGCTGTTTCCTCAGAGAAAGCCTTTCTGTGTAGCAACCCACTAGTTATTTATTTCAATCAAAGGACTGTCAGCAGCTTACAATCACAGCAGTAACAAAACATCAACAATACAATTACACATCCAAGTAAGCAATCATAAGAAAATTAAAACCATTCAATAAAAATCATAGAAACAATCAATAGATATGCAATAACGTACATAGCAACATTGAGAATAGTTCCATTTGTAATAATTTCCTAAAGCAAAATAAGGTTGATTATTTTTGCATGTCATCTCTATAGCAGAGTACCAGAAATTCTGCAACACGAGTTGCAGAAAAGGCACCATTATCCAGGTCCGTGCTCTAAAAAGTGAGATCGTATTGCCTGCACCTTATCTTTACAAAAGCACAGAAGAACAGGGTGTATTTTCACTTCTATATCAAAACTTCCCAACCATTTTATGAATGGTTAAACATGCTAGCATAAAATGGCTGCAAACGAAGACACGGGCAATCTAGGTGCAGTCAATCATAAAACAATTCCTAAAAAGTTATTGTAAATCATTATGGCAATATATTATAAAAATATAGTTCTCACTTTACAGAAGGCATACAGTGAGAGTGAAACTTGCCTTTTGCTCCATGAAGTGGGAGCTGCCCATGTTCAAGGGAAAGCAAGCCAATTAACCTTCTGCAAATTAACTTCAGATAAATGATTTCAAAGTTATTTCTCCAAGATCACTCATAAGTCAAACCACATATTCATTGCCCAAATCAAATGCCTGTTCAATTAACACTCTATCGACTATTTTTCCCCTCCGGCAACTTGCTAAAACTGTATTTTTTATTTTTATTCCAGGGCCTGCAATCATTTTCAACTGTTTTGTGTTTATCTTATAAAAACTGAGTCATTCATGCTCTGCTATGCCCCACTCCTATCTATTTCTGCCTCCCCCCCAATGTATATGGCAGTTCTGAAATCCCTTTTTCTTTTTCATATTTCAACTGAGCCACTGACCATGCTATAGTCTAATGTGTTGGGCTCTTATCTCCCATCATTGTCATTTCTCAATGAGTCTGGTGTTTGGAAGATGGCGTTTAATTTGAGTACCAGCGCCAGCAGTTCACTTCATATATGTATATTAATATGTAGGCGTATATATGTATATGGTTGGAAGAATAATTAAGAGGGGGAGGGAGAAACTAGTTTGTTATAGTGTTTATTAAGTGGGGTTGGACTGGACTGGTACGATATAGACTGAAGACTCCGGGTTAGCCACAGACTTCATTGGATTGCTTTGGGATGCCCATCTTCCCTCAGAGCAATCTACCTTACAGGATTGCTTTGTAAGGTGTAAAATGAGTAGAAATCATCATGTAAGCTGCCTCGAGCAGTATGGGTATCTGCATTAAAAAAAAACGACCACAAAACCTGACTGTAGTAAAATCATAAGAAGCCAGAGGTAGAACAAAAGCCTAAACATTTAATTTTCGAAGGAAACATGCTGAAGCTTGTAAAAGAGATAATACGAGAGTATTGTGCATATCTCTCATGTTGAAATGGTCTTCTGCTTTAACTATATTGCAAAATTATGCTTATGCCTAAGTTTTTAATAAGTAATATTAATGAAGGAATAAGTGCTAAAAAAAACCCAGGGGTCAGCCAGTCTTTCGCAAAATGGAATTGTCTATCCAACTTATGCCTGGCTGAAGTACTGCACCTAAGTATTCAATGTGCACAAAAATCTTTGCAGAAACAATAGGGAGCAATGAATTTTAAACTGGCATTCTCCTCAGTCCAAAACTGTTTGAATCTTATGCAAAGCAGAGTAGGTTTTCTTACTTTCTGGTAGTAGCAAAACAGACATATCAGGAGCATCAATGTGCCAATCAAGCATACATTTTGCAACAGAAATACAGTTAACTGACTTATTCGTGGATTCAGGGATACACAATGAAATCAACGTATTTTAATATCAATTCTTGATAATGTTCTTTTCCCAACTCTTGTATATCACCTTAATAATGCTAGGGGAATTTTTATAAGTGCTGATAAAAATCTCAGGGTTGTACCCATTATTCTTCCTAAATTATAGGTAACTTGTTTGGGTCTTTGATTCCTGCATCAGGAAGGAGGAGAAATTCATTTATAGAAAGAAAATATTAATCTGTGAGAGCGGGAAGCCGCTGAAGAGATTTGGATTTCTTTTTTTCCCCCTCAAGCAACTTTTCCCAGCAATCTCCTCAGTATCATTTAAGGATATAAAATGGGTTCATTTAATAATTAAACAGAAAATAAACAAAGCGTGTGGAATGGTAGTTCTTCTGTAGTTTATATATAGTCTTTGAGGGGAAAAAAAAGGATCCCTGCTATAATAGATGGGCAGGATAACAGTTGCCCTCTGTAGCCATTTGAGGGGAAAGAAGGAATATTTGGGACGAATGGGAAAGAACAAGCACGAAAAAGAAACAATTGCATAAGAAAAATGAGAACGATAGCTGCCAGAGGTGTAATTCTGATACAAAGGAGGAAAGGTAACTGGTTGTGAAGAGTTACGAATAAGCATGTATTTGAGCAGGCTCAAACAAAGAAGAAGAAACATGAGTAGGCAGAAAAAAAGTCCCAGGGAAGAAAAAATGAGTCCATTACTGTACATGGCCATCTTGCAAAAGTTAGGACCAGACTGTGGAGGCTTTCTTCTTTCACCTCTATCCACTGGCCTTGCCTGATTTCATAGTGAGAAGGGAATTGTATGAACATTCAAAATAGCATTAATCGTTCAAGAAAAACAAGGTGAGGTAAAATAATGTTTTTATAGTACTTACCAACTAACTCCTGGGGATCCCTCTTTTCCAGTTCTAAAAAATCCTAAGTGCAAGCAAAGAAGAAAAAACAACAACAAAAGATTAGCAAAAAGCCTGTACGGTATTCAGGCTTTGTAAATGCCTGAATGTAGAGTGTTTATTACCCAAGTCTATGCAATAAATCGCTACTCAGAGGCTCACAATACAGATGCTTAGCATGTGCAACCGCTAAGAGCCTACATTTAGAACAAAAAAGGTTAAACGTCAAGTGAATTGTAGAAAATCAGAATCAACCATATTCCCAATGTATCATCTCATGAAATTTTACAATTGAATGCAATAACTGTTATTCCAGCAATGTCTTTGAACTTTAATGCAATTTACGTTGCTGTCAGAAGGCCAGCGCCAAATTTAGGTTGTTTGAAATGAAACAATAAAAGGGGGAAACCAAAGAGCTTGAAAAATATCTTTCCAAATTGGGAGAATGAGGTATTCAAATTGCAAGGTAAGATGCTGCACAACGCAGCAAAACAACCTAACTTTGCGTATATGCTCACATGGTGTGAGATGATGGTACTTAACAGGAAAGTGATTTGGGATTATGGTGGATAGCTCAATGAGTTCAATAACCCAAGGCCTGTTTGCTGTAAAAATAGGAAAGTTCCATCATGAGAATCTGTAGGAGTGAAGTATAAAAGCTAGCAGGTGTGACGAAATATTGTTTTACTCTTCTGTTCTCCACACCTCAAAAAGAGTCAGAAATTGATAAAATTCTCAAAAAGTAAGAGCTTTTGAAGGAAGATTATGATAATGGGGTTTTTTTTAGGCTTAAGGAATGGGCAAATAAAACGGGTATGACTGTCTGGATATCAGTTATGCATGATTATGGAGAAGTGAATAAATAAACTTTTCTCCCTCCCTCATAATGTCACCATCCATGAGATATCAAGTACTGATCAATGCAGCAGTTGAATACAGATAAAAGGGGGGGGGACTATTTCTGACAAGCAAAATAATGGAATGTACTGACATGTATGATACAGTTGGCAGTAACAATATATATTCTCATTATAATACGGGAAACGTGAGATAGATTAGGGTTTTGTGTTCATGTCTGGCTTGTGTTACCATAGGTGTGTTAACTGATTAAAATAAAGCTACTGGATTAGTGCTCATGAACGAGACTAATAACTTGTTAATAACTTGCAGAGAACCCAATTTCAACCCAATGTTGAAATCATCATTGAGAAAAAAATTGTTCACACATTTTTGTAGGCAAGACCGTACAGATATGAACTTGAATGTATTTGAAGAGACACAGGACTTCCGGCCCTACGACTGATTAGATTCAGCTGATAGCGTGACAGCACTTTAGCTGTTACAGCTCAGCTTTATGTTTACAAACGGAAGAATTTACTCAGAACACTCCTGAATTATGAAGTGCAAAATATGAGAAAGTATTGCTGCCATGAGGAAGGGTGAAGAAGAAAGACAGGCATAAAAAGCTCAAATTCTAATTAAATGAGACACTGGGAGCAGTAGCAAGTCTTTTATAATTTGCCAAGACTTTTAATATCCAGTTTGTCTAGCAAGGCACTAATACTATTCATTCAAATAGGAAACACTGCCCATTTGTTGCCTAGCCATATGATTGCCACAAATGCTACTATTTCTATTTCAGGTGGGCATAGCAGGAGATTTTGTTTTAGAAGGCCAACGTTTAGTAAGTTACTTTGGAAATTGGCTCTGTCAAACATAACCTTTTCTATAAAGAACCTCTAAGGCAGGGGTCAACAACCTTAAATACTCAAAGAGCCATTTGGACCCATTTCCCACAGAAAAGAAAACACTGGGAGCCACAAAACACTTCCCGTGCCTGACTATGTCCTGAGTGGCCACAGAACTAGCATATGTAGTTGAATTAAACGTTCTGTTTTCTTCTGAAACTTTTCTTTTCTTGGATTTATCCATGGTTGGCCTACCAGGAGTCGAAAAGCTCAATAAATTGCATGCTGACGGGTATCACACATTGGCGGTTGTGACACATATTTTGAGCAACAGGGAGCCGCAGCAGATGGATGAAAGAGCCACATGCGGCTCCAGAGCCGCAGGTTGCTGACTCCTGCTCTAAGGGATTAAGATCTTTTCCCAATCACTAAAGACAGTTAAATAGCTTTATATAGCTTTTTTTTTCCTAAAAAAAAAGTTGCATGGCTAGAAAAATGTTTAGGTCATAAATAGGAAGAATTCCCTTCCTACCTCCCTCCCTTCCTTCCTTTCTTTCTTTCCCAGCAACCTTTTGCTGCAGCAAACACTGTCTGCTTTATTTCTCCATACAACTGCATACAATTCATGATACACATTCAAACTCTGTACTAAAGTCAAATGTTAAATGTCAAACTACATATTTAAAGCTGTCCCTATATGGAGATTCTGGTTGCATAGGCAATTTTCGAAATAAAGGCAGGGGTAATAATAAAGGCTAGAAAGCGTAAAATCTGGGAAATCTAACAATTTGATGTTTAAAATATATTAAACCAGCAGGCAAAAAACCAAAATTGTCAAAATCAAACAAAGCTATATGGTCAATGTTAACTTTGAAAACAAGTAATGGCAACATCATTTTTCACACTCATAGAGATATGGATGCCTCTTAGAAGATGCCTGTAATTATCTAAGCATTAATTTTGGATCCTGAGCATTTTCAAAAAAGGGGGGGGGGGAGTTTGTAATCATGTCAGCTGGAGACTGACTACCCATCTCCATATTTTAAAACAAGATCTAACATACCAAGTATGTTTGGATTCATTCATTGTTATAATTGAAGACTGCCTGGACAAGTCCCTGCAGTTTTTTTGGCAAGGCTTTTTAGAAGTGGTTTGCCATTGCCTCCTTCCCGGAGCTGAGAGAAAATGACTAGCCCAAGGATATTCAACTAGCGTTGTGCTCAAGACGGGACTAGAACTCGTGGTTTCCAAGTTTCTAGCCTAATGCCCTAACGCAGTGTTTCCCAACCTTGGCAACTTGAAGATGTCTGGACTTCAACTCCCAGAATTCCCCAGCCAGCGACTGGCTGGGGAATTCTGGGAGTTGAAGTCCAGACATCTTCAAGTTGCCAAGGTTGGGAAACACTGCCCTAACGGCTACACAAAACTGGCTGTCACATTAAGAAACTGTTCCTGTTCTATTCAAAGGGAAAGAACAATGAAAATGAAGTTATCATTATCCTCTATTGTTCTCATCATGGCTAAGTATACATTCCTGTGTACAAAGGCTAGCAAAAAATAATAATTAAAAAGCCCGATGATATCCTCAGAAACAGACTGTTCTGGGAATCTCACAAACAAGGCAGGAAAATAACAACCTATTTTCCCTCCTGTATGTTTGTCATTTGTTGGAATCCAGAAGGACACTACGATGAACATAGGTTCTAGTCTATTCTCAAATACAGCAACATAGTTAGAAATTCTAACCAATGAGTATGTATTTTCACCAGGAATTACACAGAACAGAATCCTTCAAGATAAACGTAGCAAGTGGGAGAAACCAGAAGCAACACAGTCTGGAAATAGCTGGCTCTGATGATGGCTCTGACGATAAATAAGAACAAACCTAAGATCTACTTGGCCACAATGCCCTTCTCTTTCCAGTACAAGTGTTAGACTTTGGTCAATGTACAAAGCTATAGAAATAAACCGGCTTCAAACCATAATTTACAATATTTATATTTATAAGTATATTTATATAAATATAATTTATATTTATTAATATAAACAATTCGCCTTAATAAATTATGGTATTAAAATTAACATTTTGAAATTTGGAAGTTCCTCCTGCCTGCAGTTCATCTGAAAAAGAAAATTCTACTCTACAAGATCCAATCTGAGTTGGTCACCGGGACCAGAGGTTTAGTCTTCCGAGCTTTCAGATTCGTGGAGGAGCCCATCCACAGGGAATCCCTCCATTCCCCACCATCCAGTCAGAGCTGAAGAAGCTTCTTGGATGAGAAGCGAAACGTCTTCAAAGAAAAACCAGGAAGTCCTCTTGAAAAAGCACCTTTTGGACAGCTATGACCTGGATGACTGAGAATTTCCATAGACATCTTCAGGGAACTTCTTTCTACTGGAATGTATGCTTTGGGCTATTCTATGCATCCTATTTATGTAGTGCAATCCTATAGGTTGATTGGTGTGGTGATGGCCGGTGATTGGCTGCTGTTTCCTTGTGCTGCCAAGTCCTCTTCTACTCTGTCTAGGGCAGTGATGGCGAACCTTTTTTTGCTCGGGTGCCAAAAGGTTGCACGCGTGCGAGATAACGTGTGCGCGTGTGCCCACATCCATAATGCAATGCCCTCCCCCCTGTGCATGTGTGCTGCCCTCCCGCATGCACACAATCCCTTCGCGCTCCCCCCTGCACATGCGCACAGGCCTCACTGAAGCCTCAGGACTTCCAGTAGGCCCCTTGGGCTGTTTTTCGCTCTCCCCAGGGTTCAGAAAAGCCTCCTGACGCCTGGGGAGAGTGAAAAATGGCCAACTGGGCCAACCGGAAGTTTGGAAACGAACTTCTGGTTGGGCTGTTGGGCCATTTTTCACCGTCCCCAGGCTTCAGGAGGCCGAAAATCAGCTGGCCAGCACGCACATGTGCTCTGGAGCTGATATAGGGCAACGCCTCGCGTGCCCTCAGATATGGCTCCGCGTGCCACTTGTGGCACACGTGCCATAGGTTCGCCATCACTGGTCTAGGGAGTTTCTCAATCATCCAGGTCATGCTAGTCCCAAAGGTGCTTTTCCAAAAGGCAACTGGACTTTCATTTTTTTTTCTCCTTGAAAACATTTTGCTTCTCATCCAAGAAGCTTCTTCAGTTCTGCTCTATTTTACTCTCTTCCTCAAAGCTCTGTATGAACTATACGGAAGGAAATCCAGGAATAGGGAAAGCAAAACTTACACCTGTGGCATTCCATTATGTACAAACATTATGTATGCCAATGCATTTTAAAGAATGTATTTAAAAACACTACTACTATATACTAATTACTTCTTTCAGTGTTTGGATTGATTCCTGTAACTTTTCATATTTTAAAGGAAAAATATACTGGACTCGTTTGGTTAAATTTGACCAATAGAAAATTACTAGAAACGGTTACAATTTCCCCTCCAATTGGACCAGTAACCTCTTTTAATTAAAATATAGCAGCAGCCAAAAACAACAGACTAAAACTTAGAACTAAAACTAATTGTAGCCTTTGGAGATTTGAGATATATCAAACCCATTAGTCACATAAAAAATACAAGATACTCCTAAATAAAATCAACCTTCAAGAACTCATCTTGCCCAGAGGATATGAATTTTACTGAAAGTGAAGACTACCAGAAATTTCAAGACTGTACTAGTCCACAGCCTATTATAAGATTAAAATCACTATCACTATCAAGTACACCTTTGGGAAAGCCAGCATACACAGCTTTCAGTTCCATTTCAGAGGTTTAATCATTCATCACATAAGATGTCAATGACAAAGAGACATGATAACCAATCAAAAGTAGATTCACCAAAGTTACCATTGGCAAACTGGCTTTGGCTCTTCTAATGTGCTCTAGATTAACACTTTCAATGTGGATTTTATATAGAGTTTTCCAATTAACAGGACCCTCTTAGATTTTTCCCCTCTCTCTTTCTCTTGAGACAAAATCAAAAGTTGATTTGAAATCAACAGAGACTGAAAAAAGGGAGTTTCTAGCTAAGAGGAACATGTTCTGGCTAAAAAGTGAAGGACCAGACATATGGAACACTAATCATATATTCTACACATATGCAGAATTTGGAAATTGTTAGAGCAGGTGCTTTTCTGATAGTTTTTATAGATGTTAGATGGGGAAAAAATCTTTTCAGGATAGCCATTATGTACTTTCAGATCTTTCTGATAAAAATATACTTGGCCCTCTTTATATGATAGTGACGTTCTTCCGATTAAATTCTATAAACCCAGTGATTCATCATTAGTAATATGATTGAGAGTTTATGCTGCAATAAAAAAAACTGGTTGTTCTTCTGGAGCCTGGTGAGTAATATGACAGCTTTTAAAGCTTTTTTAGCTTTCCTTTATCAGTTATTAGATAGGTGTATTTTACAGATACTGGTTCTTAATATCCTAAAATCAGTTGTGGTACCATCTATGTAGGAAGGGAGGGAAGAAACAATACAAATGAATACTTTCTGACAATTAGGCTGCTAGAAATTTGTCTCCAGTGTAGGAAACGATTTTTGATGAATATCACTACAAAAGTCTAGAAGCATTTTAGGAATGGCCCAGTTAGGTGGCAGCACCTTGTCAATCATGGCTGATTTTAAAAAGTAAAGGCAAGGTTGGACTTGATTAGGATTTGCACTAATCATCGCTAGGAAACGCCAAGGTTAGAGTGGGAAGTCAAAAAGTATCATAGAAGAATGCAAGCGCAAACCAGTTTTATACTGTTGTCAGTAAACAACACGGATGTGTCCATAAACCCATCAATGATCGCACTTAATATGAAAGGAATTTTTAAATCAAGCTTCTCTTGCACATACCAAACCTAAAAATCGACCTGAATTCAAGCCGGGGGGGGGGGGGGGAAATCACATTGGAGTTTGTTACATGGCAGATTCATTTTATTAAACTTCTTGGTATACAGAAGCTTCCAACACGCTACATAGATTTCACTGTACATGAAGCTACAGTGGGAGAATACTGCATTTTCCCCCTCTTGCCCAACAATGGTGGTTGTGGGGAGGTGGAATGCTAGGGAAATGAAACCCTTAAAAGTATTTCCTATGGGTGTATCCTGTTTGCCAGCTTTGTGACAAGGCTCCAGGCCAAATGCCAAATTTAAAGATAGTTAAATTTGTTTGAAAGATTATGGCTCAACGGAAACAGAACAGGCTATATTGTGAAGAAATTTACATATGCCTTTATCTAGAAATCCAATTTTCTAGGTTTTTGGAGGTTTATTCTACAAAAGAAAGTAGTAATTTGTTTGCAAATGGGAAGGAGCAACTATCAAGGAACATTTTATTCCTTAAATGCTAATGTTTAACAACATAATAGTACAGTAGCAACAAAAGCTTTTATTTTTAATATGTACTATCAACACAGTACAAGACCACAGCACTGAAATAGTAGACTCCCAATCAAGCCAACAAGATTTGGCAAAAGATGATTGGTTATTAAAAGATTTTAAAACCAGGGATTCCTAATATTAAGTCAGCAATAAGGAATGATAAATCCAGTCCCATCATCAATACATTTTACTACAATGAAGTTCACTAGTCAAGAAGGTATGATGGAAACTCTTTTCATAGATTGTGGCAAATGTTTCAACGACTCAGTGCAGTATCTTCAAATTTTACATAGGCCAACATTATAAATACATGTTGTCTTTGACTTACAACAGTTCATTTAGTGACTGAAGTTACAACAGCACTGACAAAAGTGACTTA
This sequence comes from Diadophis punctatus similis, assembly GCA_023053685.1. Taxonomy (NCBI): domain Eukaryota; kingdom Metazoa; phylum Chordata; class Lepidosauria; order Squamata; family Dipsadidae; genus Diadophis; species Diadophis punctatus. The sequence continues at coordinate 142,392,652 of JALIGW010000002.1, read as the reverse complement.
GGGCCATTTTTCATACTTATGACTGTTGCAGCATCCTTGTGGTCATGTGATCCAAATTTAGACCCTTGGCAACTGATTCATATTTATGACAGTTGCAGTGTCAGGCGATCACCTTCTGATAAGCAATGGGGAAGCCAGATTCACTTAACAACTGCGCTACTAACAACTGCAGTGTTTCACTTAACAACTGTGGCAAGAAAATCCAGGTAAAATGGGGCAACACTCACTTAACAAACTGTCTCGCTTAACAACAGAGATGTAGAGCTCCATTATGGTTGTAAGTTGAGGATTATCTGCACACACACACAGACACACCCTTTCAAAACAAGAGTTGCATTTTTATTTCAGTATGTAACCTTAAATATTTGCACCAAGCATAAACTATCCAAATCAGCAAAGCTTGTGGGATAAACTCCTGACTAATAATTCAGAACAAGTGAAAGAAGTCCTGAATGTTTAAGACTGCTATATACTCTGGGCAAGGTTTCTTTTATACCTTTACCCAGTAAAGTTTTTCCTTGGTTTCTTCTTGGCCCACCTTTTGTTTTGTTGAACATAAAATTTAGGGAAGGGTACTGTCAACAGTAGCTCAATACTGTGTTTAATTGCTCAATATTTTATAATGTTTAACTGAACCCAGGACGTATGCTATCGTTAACACATTAGTTCTATTTTGTGAATAACCGTTAGGAACAAAACCAGTTAAGAATGGTAGACTTCAACTGTTCCTGATTAGTTACAGGGCCAAAATTCTTTACAGTTTTCCAGCATCTGCTAGCTTTAGTAAGGTGCTACAGATGCACTATACACTCTCTGGAATGAATTCCCATTCCCTAATCTGCAGCTATATTTGGACAGCTACTATTTACTTAAAACTACTTTTTCTCACTGGAAAAAATAGGAAAAAGGCACTTTTCTGAACACGTTTAACAAACACTAGAGACTCTTGTGGAAGAAAGGAAGCCTATTATTAGCTTGAATGTGAGAATTCCCTCCCCTCCACAAATACTTAAAATACTATAAATGCTCAGGTCAGCCAAGTAGGTACCGTAGATTTCATTTTGCACCAGTAAACTTAAAGCTGTTTACTAAGCCAGTGTTTCCCAACCTTGGCAACTTGAAGATGTCTGGACTTCAACTCCCAGAATTCCCCAGCCAGCGAATGCTGGCTGGGGAATTCTGGGAGTTGAAGTCCAGACATCTTCAAGTTGTCAAGGTTGGGAAACACTGTACTAAGCAATGGATTGGGAGAATACCCTCAGTCTGATTCTTTCCAAATAATTCAAAAAATTAGCTGGAACATTGTCTAAATGACCAGAGATGTGGAACATTCACATTTACTCTGGTTTGTTTGACAGACTTAGGCAGATTTTTTTTAAACTAAAGACAGTCAACAGTCAAGGAGCAGTAATGAAGCATCAGTTCGCCCATCTGAGTTGTTAGATTTGTCAGGAAGGAGCACATGGGGAGGATAATAATGTAATGTAATAATGTAAGCCAATGCAAACAAAAATACCATTTCTCGTTTTGGAAGCCACACCACACCCATGTCAGCAATTTGTGGTATTCAGAACTGAAGGAGTCAGGAGGTTGTTCTAGCTTGTACTGTTGCTAAGGAAGGACCAAGCAGGCATGTAAGAGACATGCCTTATCCTCTAAAAAGCACAGAAAAAAAAGTTTAAAGAAAAGAACCTACAAAGCCCCAGGAAAAACATTTCATTATTTCCTTTTATAGTATAAAGAATTGGGGAGAAAGGACAATTATATTGAAGGGACACTGGAGAACCTCTTTTTATGATTAATGCCTTAAGACTGGATGAAGTTATACTATCTTAGTAGGTGATTATATAGCGTCTACCAAGGTACAGGTCAGGGGTGGGTTCTAATTTACCTCACCGCCGGTTCGCTTCCTCCCATGTCGCGTGGCTGCCGAAAACTCAGATTCTGCGCATGCACAGAAGCAAAAAAACAGCAAAAAAAGCTTCTGCGCATGCGCAGAAGCCAAAAACAAGATGCCGGTGGCCACGGACCGGCACCGACAGAACTGGTTCTGTGACATCACCACCGGTTTACTAACGGTTCTATAGAACCTGTTAGAACCGGTAGGAACCCACCTCTGGTACAAGTAGTCCTCAACTTACAACCACAACTGAGGCCAAAATGTCTGCTGCTAAGCTAATTTTGCCCCTTTTTCTTACCACAATCATTAAAGTGAATCACTGCAGTTGTTCAGTTAGTAACATGGTTGTTAAGTGAATCTGGCTTCCCCACTGACATTGCTTGTAAGGTGGTCACAAAAGGCGATTACGTAACCTCGGGACACTGCAATTGTCATAAATATGAACTAGATGCCCTATGTCTAAATTTTGATCACATGACCATGGGAATGCTGCCATGTCGTTAAGTGTGAAAAACGGTCATCAGTCACTTTTTTCAGTGCTGTTGTAACTTTGAAAGTCACTAAATGAACTGTTGTAAGTCGAGGATTACCTGTAGTTGAAGATTATTGCCATTTCTCTCTCCCTATTGATTTTGCTTGTCAGCAGTGAAAATTGCAAATGCTGATCACATGACCATGGGGGCACAGCAACCGACAGAAGTATGAGGACCGGTCCTAAGGAACACTCATCGAGCACCAGTGTTAAGTTCAAATGGTTTCTGAACAAGTGGTCGCTAAGTGAGGACTACTTGCATTAGAATGATATTGTACTGTCACTCCTTTTTTAGGAACTGGAACATAAACACAGTCCTTTCAATAACAAGTCTTGGTCCAATGTATACATCAGTTCATACCTGGCAGAAAATCCGGTTTTACAGAATAATCTCTCTTTAAAAAAGAAAAAAGAAAAAAGGAAGCTATTCTCAGAATGTAAAATGTGCACTTTATCTTAGTATTTGGGGAAAATGTTTTCATGATATAATTGTATGACTTCTATATTGTTTAAAATGATATTTAATTGTGCTGCTGAAATAGCTATTTGTTTCTGATTCCGTTCGTCAAACAAGCTTCTGGAAAGTTAGAAAAAGCCTCCGGAAAGAGAGAGAGTTCTGGGGATGTCGATATCTCAGTTCCTACAGAAAGTCTGAATCAATCTCCTTCTTAGTGAAATTCTTAGGGATGAGTTTTCAAACACACCACTGTTTATCTTTTCTATACATTTCTCTGGCTAGAACAAATTTATTTTAATTTCCTACTTCCGATGCTAAGCATGATTTCATGCTTAAATTTCACTGGACAGAGTGGTTTAGCTATATAAAAAAATGAGAAAACTATCAATTATATTTTGCATATGGAAAAAAACTACTGTAAACCATAAGCTGGATCAAATATCCTAAGCTTGTGGGTTTAATGTCAATTAAAGATAGGCTATACCTTTGGTAGAGCATAAGCTCTGTATACAAGAGGTCCTTGGATTATTTCCTAGCATCTCTAAACAAAGATAGGAAGCATTCCTAACAGGGACCCTGAAAGCTGCCACTATTATTGCAGACACCACCAGATGAAATGAGCCAATGGCCTGATTCTGTATAATGAAGCATTATACTTCATGAAGTTGACAAAGGAACTGTGTGTGGCAATGTATAGAAAGGGAAAAAGGACAAAATAATTAGCACAGACCCTTAATTGGATTCCTTATTTTTTATGTAAAATACAAGATACATATTAGGGATAGATTGCCCTACAATTAATTCATAATTCAAAGACCGAAGATTTTCAATAGACTCACAATCACCTAACCGGAAAGAAAATAGAATAGAATAGAACTCTTTATTGGCCAAGTGTGATTGGACACACAAGGAATTTGTCTTTGGTGCATATGCTCTCAGTGTACATAAAAGAAAAGATACGTTCATCAAGAATCATGAGGTACAACACTTAATGATTGTCATAGGGTACAAATAAGCAATCAGGAAACAATAGTTGGTGGTTAGTAATCAAACATTTTGGACTTTGCCACTCATAAAGAAATCATTAACATCTATAAAGAGGAAATGCTAAGTGTCACTCTTGGAACCACACACATTCCATTGTGAACTGAAGGCTCTCATAATCTCTTCTATGAAGCCTACAATTTCCCTTAACTAATATTTCTATTGGTATTACTTGATGGTTATTTTAAAGAAAGTACTCAGAGCTGGAATTAGGAACTTCTAATGAAAACATGGCTTCATCAAACAAGATGCTACTGTATAACAAATGTAACGTCCTGCAACATTTTATATGTGAAATTACTGAGAATCCATGACAAAAGGAAGAGGCAAGAAATTTTAGTGTCTGAGACTATATCCATCTCTTCAAAATTTGGCAGTCATTAGTCAAAACAGGCTTTCAGGTAAATATTTAACTATTAGCCTATATTTAAATTAGACTGGACGGCTAGAATAATTCCAAACTTTTTCATATGGATTCAATATGGTCATAAGCACCATGTTGCTTTTGGACACAAGGCAGCTAAAAACGTTGAATGTTTTGCATGTCTATTGTTTGTAAGTCATATGGAAGAAAAATATTGTACCCAACACTGCAGATCTTTACAATTCACATAGAGATATTCCCCAGTGCTAACACCAAAGAATGAATTGGATTAAGGTTGTAATAATAAATAAATCTAACTCCTAAGATAAAAGGCTGAAAATTATGGCTAGGGACTCATATTTTGCTCTGTAAATATGTGTTCTTTTAAGCCAGGTTTCCAACCTGACAATATTCTCAATAAATAATTAAAAGGGGGATTCTACTGCAGGCACTCCTTATGAATTAAGTGTTAAAGGTGCGTACTGAAATATGTCCATGGCATGACTCTATTGATGAATGTGTTTATGTCAGTCATATCAGACTAGTGACTCATGGATATAGTTAATAATTTCCCTGAGAACACTCCTTAAAAAGTTTAAGCAGAAGAGTTATTCATACAGTGTTTATTACCTATTGTACTACTCTATGGTCATAAATCTGCGATTACTATTCAAAATTCTTTCCAGACTGGTATAACATCAAAGCTACAAGGATTTGGGATTGTTAAAAACAACTGTATTTACATGATTCTTTTTATATCAGCGTTGTAATATAAAAGCCTTTCTTTTAAAGGCTGTCCTCAATTGCAGCTAGCCTAGCCCTGGAGCGAAGGAGAAAATTGCTACTTGACATCCATGTCTGAACTTATAAAGCTGACTTGGACATGCTGTTCTGTTATTCAGCATGACTAAAAAGCTTTAAAAAGCAGTCTTTTATAAAAAAAAAGAAAAGAAAAACAGTCTCCAGAAAGAGAAAAAGTAGTTTTAAAAACAAAGCAAAATCAAATCAGCTAGCATTCATATATAGAAAGCCTGGATTTGGATGTTAATTGGTTCAATACAAATTGCAGAAATTACAAAAAGAAGGATCTTTATAACTTTTAAAAGGTTTTTGAAAAACAGAAATGTATGCCCATCTGAATAGAGATAATTCCTAAGTTTATATTTCAAAACATTCAGTTCAGATCTTCTTTATACACTCATCTACTAGGTTTCTTTGTACTATTATAGCAATAGCAATAGCACTTAGACTTATATACCGCTTCATAGTGCTTTACAGCCCTCTCTAAGCGGTTTACAGAGTTCAGCATATTGCCCCCAACAATCTGGGTCCTCATTTTACCCACCTCGGAAGGATGGAAGGCTGAGTCAACCTTGAGCCTGGTGAGATTTGAACTGCTGAACTAGCAATCAGCTGAAGGTTGCAGTGCTGCTTTTAACCACTGCGCCACCTCGGCTCCTATTTGGGACATTAATCAGGCTGGTCAAATTATCAACCTGGGTTTGCCAGTTGAGTCATATAATTGATACAGCTTGATATAATGAAATCAGAGGGTTAGAAAAATTAGTGAAGAAATACTGCCACTACATGGATAACACAGTTAATTAACAACACAGGTTTTTAATTAACTTTTAAGTCTCAGATGTTTTCGATACTGACAGGCATACATTTGGAAAGAAATATAACTTTAGGATGCTTTAAAACACTCCACAAGTATTTTCCTAAGTAAACAAATAAACCAAATAAATAAATGTCTCATATATAGACAGAAAGAGGAAGCATCTAATCAACATCATAATAAGACGTCTATTTCTTACTTACTACATTTAAATCCTGAATCTGAAGCTCAGTAGTTCCTCCTCCCATTTTGCCCCACAACAAAAAACCTTGTAAAAGAGTGACTGATCCAAGTCATCCAGAGCTGGGGTCTCCAACCTTGGCAACTTTAAGACTTGTGGACTTCAACTCCCAGAGATCCTCAGCCAGTTTTGCTGGAACTCCGGGAGTTGAAGTCCACAAGTCTTAAAGTTGTCAAGGTTGGAGACCCCTGATCCAGAGAACTTCCAAAGCTAAGAGTGAACTTAAACTGGGACCTCCAAGTCCAACATCTTAACAACTGTATCCTACTAGTTCTCTGTGGTATCAAATTATAATGGACATATTTTGGGATATAATGTGATTGTTCAGGATTCAGTTTAAAATACTTGAGGTATGTGAACCAATATTTTAACTTCAACCAAGTGATAGTAAGGAAACAGAGGAAATTTTCCAAAATAGATTATAATGCCTTCTTACAGCAGGTTTATACGTGTCTCTGATTTGTAACATATACAATATATATGGCTGGACAACACTTTATATTTCACATTTATATTCCTTCAGTAGGTATATTTACAGATCACTCCAGCAGGGTTGATAGGTAGGTATACATTTAAAAGTTATATATGTGCTGAGAAACTAAAAATTGATCCAAAAACTAGCAATATAAAGCTCCCAGGAGAATAGCTAGTTGAATCTTGATCTTGGGCTGGGAAGATTGTAAAATATAGAAAGTATGAAACACATGCACAAGCACAGCAGTAGTGGGTTCTAAAACCCTTTCTACTGGTTCTCGTTTGCGCGACGCTTCTGCGAATGCGCAGAAGTGTTCCGGGCAGGTGGGCGGAGCCTCCCGCTGCCAGTGCTACCGGTTCTAAGAACCGGGCTGAACCAGGAGCAACCCACCGCTGAAGCATAGTGATCAAATGGAAATGAGAAAGAGAAGAAGCTTTTTGCCTTACCAAAATTGTTTCATGTGGGAAACTGGCAAGAGAGAAAGGAAGGAAAGTTCTGCAGACATTGTAGCACTGGCATCCCCCAATTGGGCTTCACTGCTTTATATTTCAAATCAGTTCTACCAATAATTCAAACGGATTGGGGTTGGGAGATGGGGACTGCTTAACGCAGAAGATTATGTACCTATTACTTTGGTTGATGGAGGTGGCCATATATTAATGCAAGTGGCCACTAAATAGCAGCATCTACAAAACAGTTTCATGGGACTAGCAATCTCCCTCTCTCTCTATGAACCTTTCAGCTTCTCTTGAACTATTTTAACAGACTCTGACTGCAAGAGAAAAATCTGCTTGCTATTTTACATATACATAAAACAGTGTATAATCCTATTAATTAATTAATTAATTAATTAATTAATTGGTCATTTTTATATGCTGCCCAACTCCCGTAGGACTCAGGGCGGCATTTCTTATTTATCATTTAATAGGAGCTGAACAAATGGTGGTTATGACTGGTCCTTGAGTTCCAGACATCTCGGCACTCCCATGGTCACGTGATCACAATCTGGGTGCTTATCAAGCCGTTTGCACTTATGACCAGTTGCCAAGCACCCCACAATCACATGATCATCATTTCCGTGATGGTTTCCACAGAAAGTCAATGGGGAAGACAGCAGGGAAGGTTGCAGGTTGCTGGGGTAAGTCTCCGCCACCCCCTCTGTGCCAACACTGCAATGGTCACTTGCACACCAAAGCACCCACCCCAACCTCCCTCGTACTCTCGAACACCCCCTTACACATAACCTAATCCACAACCCCATGCACTATGCACTACTATGTGGAAAGGGACATTATTGGAGCATTGCCACAGCCCTAAGTATTTAGGGGTTACTCTAGCTAGGGCTCTAACATATAAGCAGCACTGTACCAACACTAAACTGAAGATCAATGGATGAAATAATACCCTCAGGAAATTAATGAGCTCTGCCTGGAGAGCCAAACCAAGGGTCCTTAAGACAACAGCTCTAGCTCTTTGCTACTCAGCAGGCAAATACACCTGCCCAGTCTGGTATAAATCAACACATGCTGGGAAAGTAGATGTTGCTCAGAATGAAGCTAGCAGAATTATTATTGTATGCCTTAAACCTAGTCTACCACCTAGCTGGCACTCCCCACCTGCAAAGAAGGAGCAGCATGCAGAGGGAGGCTCAAATCATCAACATCTAAACAACACCCTCTCTATGGCCTACAACCAGCTCAGCAGAGACTAAAATCCAGGAAAAGCTTCCTTAGGTCGACAGAAGACGTTGAAGAATTTGAAAGCAGAGTGGACCAATGGAAAGCTGGAAAGACCCAATACTGGATGGAACCGCCCAGAGTCCCTCGGGAGTTGGGCGGCATAGAAATTTTAATAAATAAATAAATAAAATAAATAAATAACCAGTGGAGGAGCTGGGACCTGGGTCTCATGAAAGCTGGGAAGTATGGAAATCATTGAACAGACAAGGGTACAACAAACTCCAGAGACACTCTGAACAAATGGGGTTATCCAGTTGCTTATACTCTTTGCGATTGTGGTGACTTGCAGGCAACACATACGCATACCTGCCCTTTCTGCCCTGATCATTGTACACTTGAGAACCTCATGGCAGCATGACACAACGCAATTAATGTTGCTAGTTTCTGGGCAAGATCTGTTTAATTTGTACATATTTTAATCTTCTTTTTTATATTTTAAATGTTATATCATATAGTAAGCCTTATTTTACTTGTGAAGCTTCTGACACGAATAAACAAACCCCATACCCTTTTCCCTGACCCACATGGCACCTCTCACAGACTCCATGCACTGTCCCTGACTCACACAATGCCTCTCACCTACTCATAACCTTTCCAACCAGCACCTCTCGCATACCCCCTTGCACCTTTCCCAACCTGCGCAGCACCTCTCACACACCTCTTGCACCCTTCTGACCTAAGTGGTACCTCTCTTGCAACCCTCACACTCTCTCACAACTTCACAACGCAACCCCCCCCCCCATTGCACATATCCTCTCCAATCTTCCCTATTACCCCTTTGCTTCTTTCCCCACCTTCCTGTGGGCCTGGTACTTGCAATTTCCTACCAGTCTCCCCAATAACTTTGGTTATGGGAAGCCAACAGGAAGTTGTCTCACCTAATGACTGTGATATTTAGTTGACAATGGCAATTGGAACTGCAGAGATTGCTGTTGCAATGTGGTCATGCATCACTTTATTCACTGAAATTCTGTCATTGTAACTTGAGGAATACATACCTAGTCTTATTTTTTTAACAACCCCAAATTAATCTCAAGCACTGCATGAACTTCACAAATCACACTAACGATGAAAATTTGAAAACTGGTTCTTAATACAATTCCCTGAAACGTATAACTCCTTTTCGGACATCTGCATTATTTCTGGTCATTTGTGTTAAGAGCCCATACAAAGCATAATATTGCATTTCCTAATCATTAGTCAATCTCTGATACGGAAGATTACTCATAAAATTCAAATACTCATATATACTTTGTAGAAAGAGAACTGTGGTGAGTCTACGGTAGACTCAAAATTAAGAGTCTGGTAGCACTTTTTCTGACTAACCGTAGTCAGATGAACTGTGCTGTAGTTCACAAAATCTTGTATCTTTTAATACAAATCTGAAAAGGTGCTGAGTCCTCCTGACTTTTTATACATCTCAGGAAACATCTCCCACTCCCCAAACAAGAGTTAGCTTGTCAAGAATAGAAGATACAGATTACTAACTAAATCACACTATGCAGTGTATTCCCATCCCATCATAATACTCTTCCAAATACCTTCAGATCATCAGCCTCAGGTTTTTCAGTCTCTGAATCGTCATCTTCCTATAAGACAAAGAATGTACAGAATTAAGCTTTAAATTGTCAGCAAGTTCTTGCGTATTTGGCAAGGGACTTGCACTAAATAGCCTAATTTTGCTTTTTAATTCAGCTGGGCTGCTCTCTCAACTTTCCCAAACTCTGTTAAAATAGCCATTCAAGGAAAAAAAAGGTATAAACAAGTTAAGTTTACTTCTAAGATGGTAGGGTAGGATAGATTCTAGGAACTCGCACAATACTGGATTTCTTTTTTTAAAAAGGCATTACAAGTCAACAGATAGGATAAATTTTATCAGTAGAGAATTACCGTGTTTCCTCAAAAATAAGACCCTGTCTTATATTTTTTTGAACCCTGAAATAAGCGCTTGGCCTTATTGCCATGCACTCAAAAGCCTGATTGGGCTTATTATTATCAGGGGATATCTTATTTTGGGGGAAACAGGGTATTTTTTTCCAATTTTATTTTAATAAATAAAGGTCACACTAGGAAAACATGAGGACAACTAGCCATGTATCCATTCAACAACCTACAGTATCTCTGATTCTAGAGCCTCCAAACAGAGTTTCAAGATGGTATAATGTGCATTTGTAAGAAAACAATTGCAAATATTGAATACAATGGAATGTGGGGTCCTTGGTGCCCTCTGAGCTTGAAGGTTTTTTTAAACAATGGAATGAATGGAAAATGAGAAAGAGCACTTTTCTGAAGAGTAGCATATAACTACTACCATAGAACTGTATTATCAATCAATAACATGCCCCAGGTTTTTCATTGCTAAACAATGGCCCTGAAATTCTGTAACACTTCTACTTTAGGGTTGAACAATACTGTAGGTTACAGCCTGCACATTTGTTATCACATCCACTGTGTCTTTTTTTTTTTGTTTCAAGTTTTTTATTTTGTTTTACATATATGTATCAATGCATAAACAGTGTGGCACCTGGGTGTCATACATTCGAATATAATAAGACTAGTAGAATTAATCATAATTATTACATTCAACCAACTTATACATTTCTAATAATACACATTTATATTAAGTTATAGTCTCTCATTATTTAATTATTCCATGTTTTCTCGTTATTGCTTTTGTTTTATTATCTAAAAGTGTATACACAAATATACCCCCTCTCTTATTTCTATCTCTTATTCTAACTTTTATTCATGTCACTCTTTTATTTAAAAGAAGTTTTCTTTCTATCCTACCTAATTTCTAATCGTGTCACCTACCTAAAAAGGGAAAGAAAGAGAAATAGAAAAGCAAATCAGAACAACAACAAAAAAGAAAAATCATCTATCCATTGTCTCTTGTCCGCTTCAGTACTTTAGTTGCTATCCTTTTATTTTTTTTACTTGCCTCCCATATTCCTCTCTTGGATCTTTATCTCTGTCTGCATCTACTTCTTGACTATTCAATCTAAGTATTTCTCTCATCTCTACCCTTTTCCACTGCCTAGTTTCCAAAATTTCTGCCCAAGCCCCTATCTCCCTTTCAAAAGTATCTTCCTGTATCTCCAATTCTCTTTTCAACTCTCTTAAAATATTTCCCCCCTGATTTAATTCATCAATCACTGTTATTATTATCTCCTCCTGGTTTTCTTCTTTTGTTCACTGTTGTTTCGGTCCATTCTTTTCCTCCATTTCTTCTGTTGGCTCCTCCTTTCCCTGGGCGTCTTGGTCTTTACTCATCATCCCTCGTATAGTATTTTCCATTTTTTCCAGTGTCTCCTTAAATCCTTTCTCCATGATATTCTTGGTGCTTTGAAAAAGCAACGCCATCTCCTTCAAGGTTCCACTCATTTCTTCCTTATAAAGCATCTTATTTTGTTTTAAAAAGCTCAACTTTTGTGCAGCAGTCCAAGAACCATTTATTCAGTCCTAAAGTTGCCCTTCAAGGAGTACACTAATCAAGTTCTTTATATCCCATAGGTAAACAACCAGTTCCATTTAAATAGTCCCAGAAGTTATCAAAAGCCTCTTTACATCCCCTTTATAGATTCAATCTTCTAGCATAACATTCAGGGGTCCCTTTAATTAAATAACTTCCTTGTTTTCATATTTGAGTCTCCAGTAGTAATGGGGTAAGTTAGGTATAATCCAGTAAATATTTTCAGTCCTTCATATAAGTATTCCCAGACTTGTATATTTTCCTTTCGTCAGCAGATGGCACTCTCAACTTAGATTTCAGTATTGCCACTAATCAATTGTTGTTTTAGTTGTAGTTCAATTATAAAAGCAGGGTAAGTTTTTTAAGTAAATGATTCCAGCATTTTAAGATACCTTCCCATTATGTCTTCCCAGTTTAAGAGTCCAATTTTCTGTATATTTAAATTTTTATTGTTTTTCTCTCTTTACATCTCTTCCTTCCGGTCTGGTCTGGAAGTTGTTATCCAGATTTGCTACCCGGATTCTACTTTAGGTAGTTATTTCAAACTCAACACAAGATTAAATACTGAGTAATCAGAGTTATAGGAACGTCCACAATAAAAAGGATCACCCAATTCTTTTGCCACATTATGAAGAAATTAAAAAAATTGCAAATATGCTTTCTTCTATATGAAGAATGGAATTATGGATACCATTATTTAAGATTAAGCTTAGAAGAATTTACAAAGATAAAAAGCATCACGTCGTAACTTACAGCTGCTTGAAACATCAATATTGTGAGTATATGTGGTAGAGGTTTGGGACAAGGTATCAATATTATATTATTAATACACAGTTCTCCCTCTTATTGCTACTAACTGATCTAAAAGAAGTGGCAGGAATCCTGAACAGATGTCCCGGATGTGACTTGACACAGATGAAGAAACCCCCCCCCCTTTAATTTAGATAATAGTATGCAGTAACAACCATCTGCAGAGGATATCAAAATAAGTAAGATTGTAGACAAGGTGTGGCATTGCTGCTTTTGAGCAAGTGTACTAATGCATGCACATAACAAGTGGGATTTGCATTGTGATATTCAAATATTTGTTTATAATGTTCAAATAAACCGCCATTTGCAGATGCTTTTGATAGTACTTATAGGTCTGCCAATCAGTATAGAGATATAGACTCTCACAGATGAACTGTGCTATATTTATGAATTTATTCTAAAGTGTTCGTGCAATAGCATTAGCCTGAATGTTGGATGTTATCAGCTATAAAGTAAGTTATTTTTTTTTATAAAAAAATGGATTTCACCTGCTTTAAATATCCTTGGGATTTATTCACATGGAAGGATGGTTCTTGAAATAAAAACTAAGTAATTGGTCAAAGTATATGAGCAATATACTTATCCTACTACTCAGATTAGTGTCTCTTTATCTTCTCAAGAGGTCTTCCATGCATGTCATATTACATTTCATTTTAAGCAGGAATCAGAAGTATTTTCATGCCACTTATTTATAAAAATACTTCTATATCTAAATAATAGGTATTTAGTCTTATGTGCATCTCTATTCAGTTTTGTATTATCTCCAAATACAAAACTGAATAGAGATGCACATAAGAATGGAAAAGTTACAGGAAAAGTTTACTTCCTTCAAACTAGTAAAATGTGTAGGAATTCTCAGTTACAACCCCAGCTGAAGGGATAAAAGAGGAAAATATGTTTGGGAAATGCCACAGTATCTTGGCATAAATTATCATTTGAAACTCTGGCAATTTTAAAATACTATTTGAAGACTATTTTTAATTATCAATTTAGAGAGCTGCCCAACTCACAATTGCAACTCTGGGCACTCAGCATTAGATTAAAAGCAAGAAAACAAAATTATGCCATACTCAAGTGTAATAAAAACAACACATCTCAGACTAATCAAATGTTCATAGAATGGGCTCATCTAACATTCTGGCCAAAGAAGGGAATGTGGCCTAAACTAAAGCAAAAAATAGAACAGAGTAGAGAAGCTACATTTTAAAAGCTTTACAGGAATAATCAGTTCAAACAATGCATGGGGTTGAAGGAATAACAGTGCATTGATTACTACCATATAATCATGTTATAGCTGTTTTTATCAATTTATTTATTTCTTTTAGATTCTAGAATATAGTAATTTACTTCTAAAATCTAGAAATGTCATGTGTACATCAACTATAAAATAGATTATTTTATTTTTACATTAAGATTTGATCTTGCAAACAAAAAGGTATTTTCACTGAAGGAAGTTAGGGATAAATAATGGGCGTTTCCATTTTATATAAGCATTCCTCTAGCAATTCTGTGATAACTTCAAATACAATATATGTAAACAAAAGCAACAAAGAAGATACAAAAAGTTAATATTCTTATTATGCTCTAGTGAAACCTGCAATCCAAGTCTGATTGCTGAATAACAAAATACCTACTGACTGTCTGCTGTTTTCATCATCATCTTCATCATAACCATCCTCTTCTCCTTCCATTTTACTGAAGTCATCTTCTCCATAGCTTTCTGACACCAAACCACCTTTTTCTTCTAGACCATCCAGAGGAGGAAGAAAATGGTTAATAGTCACTTAGCAACCCAGTGATAATACATACAGATTGATACTGTTGTACAAAATCACATAAATACACCTGCTGGAATAAAACTACCCTGCTAAACAAGAACTATGATCTTTTACTTAAGTAACTTTTCTTCAGCCCCTCTAGTGTAAGTTTTTTCTTGCTAACTGTCCAATAAAATACCATGCATTAGTCTACTATGTTTACTTAAAGGTGTGTGAACTTGTTTAAATTTACAATGTTTCTGCAGAAATATACTGTAACCTAAAACATAATCTGTTCTCCATACAGATACTAAAACAAGTTAAAGAGAAGCCAAATAAACAAATGAGTCAAAACGTTATAATTCATGTATTTACTGAGGAAAGCTACAAACTTGTAGAGTGGCTAAAGTAAACGATCCTCTAGGGCAGGGGTATCAAATTGGTGGGCCGCGGGCCGGATGCGTCACATGCAGGCCACACCCACCCCAGCTCCGCAAATGGAAAAAATGTTGTGAAACATCATGTGATGGCAACGTGATGCCGCGAATTTGACACCCATGATCTAGGATTATCAATTCATTTGAAGGGGAAATTCAGGTGTTTCAATCAATGACTGAAGATAATCAGGTGTCAGTGTGAAAGGTTTGCCTTATTTAAATAATGGAATTCTGAGTATTCATTTTCAAAGTCTGATCTTTGCAACATAGGTAAAGGGAAATGTGTTATGGCTCAAACAAAGGTTTTTAAGCATCTCCCAAAAACATTGTTGATCCTTACCTGGCTAGAAAATGTTACAAAATTATTTCCAAAGAGTTTGAATTCTATCAGTCCACTCTCAGGCAGACTGTGTGCAAATAGAAATAATTCAATACTGCCGTTACCCTTACCAGGAGTGGTTGACCAACCACGATCATACAAAAGGCAAGGTGTGTAATACTTCAGAAGGTGTCAAAGAGGCCCAGAGTAACATCTAAGGAACTAAAGGCTTTTTTCCACTGGTGAATGTCAGTGTTTGTGAAACTATCATCAGAAAAACACTGAACAACAATGGTGTACCTGGCAGGGTTGCAAGGAGAAAGCCATTACTCTCCAAACGAAGAAAATTGTTGTCCATCTACCATTTGCGAAAGACCATGCAGATAAACCAGAAGGCAACTGGAAGAATGTTCTGTGCACAGATAAGACCAAAATAGAAATTTCTGACTTGAATGAAAAACATGTTTGATGAAAGGCAAACACTGCATTTCAGCATAAGAACTTTATTCCATTTGTGAGACATGGTGGTGGCAGTATCAGTTACCGGAAGCAAAGGTTCATATACATTTGCCACACACAGGTATGCAGTTCTGGATCATTTCCCCCAATAAATAATTAAATATGATGTTTTGGCTCACTTGTTTAATTAGGTTCTCTTTATCTAGCTTTAGGATTGGTGGGGAGAACAGATCACATTTTAGGTTTTTTAAGCACCATTGTATATGCCAAACATTACCAAGTCAAATGTCTGATATTTTATCTAAGAACTAGTATGGTAGAACTGACACCGAAGAGGCTTGAAGAAAGCAGTCGCTGTAAGTAACTGTGTGGGTTGGAGTTAATTAACAGCGTAGCCAAATAAAAAGGTGCTTCATATTTTCAGAAAGGCACCTTCTCCAATAACCAAATTATCCGCCCAAGATCATTCGAGAGGAATATATCGCCACAACACCCATTCAGGGGCTACAACCCCTTCTGGGAAACGGAGGATGGAGAAAGGGAGAAAGCTTCAATGGGGAGTAAAGCCATTTATCATACCTCCCTGAACACGAAGCCAAAGCCAACCAACCCTATGATGCATCAGCACACCCAGCAAAGACTCGAAGCTGATTGGGAGCCATCCGATCAACTTCCAAAGAAGAAACGAGGCATGGCGTCTTATTAAACCCAACCAAACCGCCGCCGCCCCAAGGCCTCACCCGTCCCTCCTCCTCGATCGCTACCGGCTCCGCCGGCCTCGCTATCAGACTCGGGCTCGGAATCTTCCGCATAAACCGCCAAGGAAGATAGAACGCTTTTTTTCGCCGCCGCCGCCATCTTCCTTTTCGAACTCAGTTAAATTCTCTTCCGGCGCAAGAAAATGGCGTCACCGAAGCGATCGCCGGAACTACCGTCCTTCTGTTCGGGACCGCGATAGCCGCGGACTAATTTTCTCCCCCAAGGTATCTCCTTCCCTCCCAAGGAGGAATCCGTGTACTGCCGGGTGTCGTTGAAATCAGAGGAAAAGAAGAGCATTTTGTCCCCAAAGTCTGGGCTCTTCAACGGCCTCTTACGTCATCAACTCGCGCTGAAGCGATGCCGAAGTCCCAGAGGCTGCTGGAAAATGAAGCCGTCTGAATTAACCGGGATTCTGGCAACGGCTGAGCCCGCACCAGGGCTTTATGGCGCAAGGATGTAGTTTCGGAGAGCTGGGAAGGAAGGGTGTTTAATACAGCTAGTTTATGGATGCACTAAAACGCTTCCCCGCGAGGCCACGGTCTCGAATTTCAGTCTCGGCTTCCCTCAGATGGAAAAGGTTGGAGTGGTCTATACCTGGAGATTATTTTTATCCCGCCGATTTTTTTTTAATCCCTATCCCCGGACAAGGGTCTTGAACTTTTCATCGTACCTTTTTTTAACCTAGGTTTTTCTCTGGCAGATCTGCGTCAGAAAGTAATGTAAGAAAAGTGATAATAAAAAGGTCAGGAAATTCAAATTGGTCTGAGTTAGGTGTCGGTTAAATAGCGATTTGTTCTCCAAGACCACCCCCTCCTTGAAGGGTTAAATATTATATCGTGCGAATTTAAAAGATGCATTTTGTGGCGCATTTTCTGAAGGCTGACCTAAAAAAAGCTAAAATTTGGCTTAGTACTTTTGCGCGAACGCCACTTGAACGATCCCAAAACTATAGCCTAAACTGGGAAGAAGAATAACATCCTGAAAAGACAGCTGCTTCCCTATTGTTTAGAAAATCGCATGGAATTGAGCTCCATTTGAAGGAAACGAAGGTTGGGACACAGGAGCTGTAAGGCAATAGAAAAAGTAGTACATATAAGATAGTAATCTGCATTCTGAAAAAGCAAGAAAATAGTTAAATTTCTTGTGCCTAGCTTCTTGTAGTCTCTGGATTACAATCCAATATACTTATAGCTTTGCTTTTTCTATAGGCTAATGAATAGCAAGAACCCTCTTGCATTTTACTAAGTTAGAGAATATAACTGGCATGGTGATGGTTGTATAGAAATAAATTATACTTCATTTTAAAGAAGATAGTATTATTGAAATACATCTGTTATGCCTATACAGGTGATGGTTTGCAAGAAAAGAAAATAATTGCATGAAGGCCCTCTCCTTACCTCTAGTTTGAATTATTCCTAGTATTGGCTTTTAAGATGAGTAACATCTCTTCCTCAAGATTGGAAGATAGAGTTCTGCAAACTCTGACAAAAGTTTTTGGATTTAACTCTTTCAAGACTTCATTGCAAGGAAGTGCAACTATGACTGTGGTAAAAGGTAAATCGCAAGTACTTTTTATGACAGTATAAAATATTTTTAACATGTCATTCAAAGATTCCCAGCTTTCCAAAACATGGCAAGTATTACATTCTATTCCCTGCAACAATAAGATAAAAACGTACAGTGAAAAAGCTCTGAATATTATAAAAGACTTTTTTTCTACTGCAGAAATTACAGAAAATCTTTTAGATTCATTATTTCAATTGCAGATTTCCCTAGACTCTTAAAATGAGTAATTGAACTTGGCCAAATCTGTAGTAAAAATTGATTTATCTGGGAAATAAACCCCAATTAAACACTGTTTTCTAAGGAAATGAATTGTCAGTTCCAAAGGTTATGCTAGCTGAGAAGTCATGTAAATGTATTACATTTAGAGAATGCTTGGCTGGTGATGGATTTTACATCAATTTGGATGACACTGTCTTAGCTTCATAAACTAAAATGTGATTTACTACAATTTATTCTGAAAATTTTCAGTTAACAGTAATTTCCTAAAACATCCAAACTGAAGAGCTATGGACGAGTCAGATTTTGTCATTCCTAGAACAGAAATCAAATAAAACTGCACAGGTAGTCCTCAACCTATGACCACAATTGAGCCCAAAATTTATGTTAAGTGAGAAATTTGCTAAGTGAGTTTTGCCCCATTTTACGACTTTTCTTGCCACATCTGTTAAGTGAATCACTGAAGTTTGTTAAATTAGTAACAGGTTGTTAAGTGAATCTGGCTTCCCCATTGTCTTTGTTTGTCAGAAGTTTGCAAAAGATGATCACATGATCCCAGGACACTGCAACCGTCATAAATATGAACCATCTGTCAAGCATCCAAATATAAATAGCTTGACCATGGGGATGCTGCAATGTTCATAAGTGTGAAAAATAGTCATAAATCACTTTTTAAAAATACTGTTATAACTTTAAATTGTCACTAAATGAATTGTTGTAAGTTGAGGACTACCTGTAAGTCATGACTATTTTTCTCACCCATAAAAATGAATCATTTCACCTTAATTCAACAATCCATAACATTAAATCAATATTAGTCCTGTTCTATTGGCTGGGAAACCCAGCACCTCTAGTTCTCCCAGCCTATCTGGAATTAAAGGAAATAGAAATCCAGTCCCATCCATCACCCAGAAAAAGAACAGCTGCAAAGAGCTTGTTCTCCTTACCATGGCACTCTGTTCCATCTTCCATTTGCCCTGCAGCTGCTATACCAAAAGAGCATGCTGTGCCAAAAATCTGAGAGCTGATAGTGTGCATGCATGCAGGGTTTTTTGAACAAGGAGTTGTTTTCTTATAAAGATTATTATATGGCATTCAGAAGTGCAAATTTCATAGTTTCAGTTACATTTGACTAATTTCATAGGCATCTCATGTAAGAGTGAAACTCGTGGACACATTTCAGCAACATCAATGACATTGTCATTGCTAGGGGGCTTTGTAGCTTTTTGATGGCCAATTTAGAGCCTCATTTAAATAATATCTGGGTATATGATACTAGAATCCACTCATTAAACTTGATCTGTGGTACCTTTTTTCTGGACTCAGCCTGAAAAAAAAAGGTTCTGTCACTGAATAGCAGAAAGTCAAGCTCACTCTGATCTAAAGCATTTCTTTTAAATCATTTTCATAGAGTACCTAGCTCTAATATGTTTTACTACAATATATTGTCCCAGTAGTGTTGTGCTTATATGGATATATGTAAGGTTTGATATCCTATGCATATCCTAGGAAAAAAATTGTTCTGGTCTTTCTTCAAACAGAATCTGGAGACATTTGTAATTGAAAAAAAGATCTTTGTACATTTTGTTGTTGCTTTTGCAGGGGGAAAGGATGTATTTGTATGTATGCCAACGGGAGCAGGGAAATCCCTGTGTTACCAGCTTCCAGCAGTTTTGGCAAAGGGCATCACGATAGTGATTTCACCATTAATTTCACTTATTCAGGTATCTTCTACAATTATTTGAAAAAAGAAATACATTTCTTTAAATTGAAAAATGTCTTAGAAGCTGCCTTTTCTAATTATTAGCTTAATTCAGATCAATAATTACAGGTTATTGTATAATTCAATCTCATAACTGAAAGTAATTGGAAGTTCTGGAATTAGCATTTTCTTTGGCCTTCAGGTATTACCACAGTGAGATTATATGTAATTATTCTGAATTATCTTTTTGTATCAAACTTTAGAGGTGTTTAGAAGTTTAGAAGTTTCACGTAAATAAAAATTCAAGGAATTCATTGTTTTTAATCTTTGGTACTATATTGGATGTTGCTCATTGTCATCTTTAATCAATTTGTTTAATTAAATAGAGGCAAATCAAATACTGTAGGTAATTTCAACCACTGTAGTTTAAAGAATACTCTTAAGGACCTAAAATAAAAAAATCACATGTATAGTAAATGTGTTTGAAAATTCTAAATATAGTTAGATGATCATAAATGTCTTCAAATTGCAGCAGTTTGCTGGTCAGATTCTTTCTGCAAAGTTACCTTTCTCTTTTCCCATAGGACCAAGTGGATCATTTGCTCTCTCTCAAAATCAGAGTGAGCTCTTTCAATTCCAAGATGTCCGCTCAGGAGAGAAAAGCCATCCTTGCTGACTTGACAAGTGACCATCCTAAGATAAAGCTGCTGTACATCACTCCAGAGATGGCAGCTTCTGCTTCTTTTCGGCCCTCATTGGAACGTCTAATATCTCAAAATCTTATCTCTTACCTGGTAGTTGATGAAGCTCACTGTGTTTCCCAGTGGGGGCATGACTTCCGACCGGACTATCTGCATCTTGGCTCCTTGCGTTGTCGCATGCCCAATATATCATGCATAGCCCTGACAGCCACAGCTACTAAGCAAGTTCAGGAAGATATTACAGCCCTGCTGAAGCTAAAGCAGCCTGTCACCACTTTCAGGACACCTTGCTTCAGGCCCAATCTGTACTATGATGTGCAGTATAAAGACCTTTTGGCAGATCCCTATGAAAATCTGAAGGATTTCTGTCTGAAGTCTCTTGGACAGCAAAATGAATTAGGGGTGAGTGAAATCTCTCAAAAAAAAGGTTGTTTGTGGCTTATGGGTCTTAGGTAACTTACAACTATCATGATAGGATAAAACTTGGATTGTGTTCTGACCTAGGCTTCACCAAATCATGAAACAGATTCCTTGTCCCAAAAAACCCCCTTTTTATTTGGCTAATGTGAATTTCTCATAATTACCACCTTTGTAGCATCCCCATGATCATGTGATCAAAAATCAGAGGCTTGTCAACTGGTTCATACTTATGACCATTGCTGTGTCCCAAGGTCATCTTTTGCAACCTTCTGACAAGCAAAGTCAATGGGAAAGCCAGATTCACTTTAACAGCTGGGTTACTAACTTTATCAGCTGCAGTGATTCACTTAACAACTGTGGCAAGAAAGGTCATAAAATGGGGCAAAATTCACTTAGCAACTGTCTCACTTAGCAACAGAAATTTGTGTTTCTGTTCAATTGTGGCTCAATTGTGGTCGTAAGTCGAAGACTGTCTGTATATCCAGGAAGGGAAGCTGTGATCCTCTAAATTTTCTTCAGTGCTAGATCTCAACAGCCCTCAGCATTGCCCACATTAACCTGGGCTACTGGAAGAGTTTATTTCACAGCATATGGAGAACTATAATCCCACTCTCACAATATTATTTATAGATATGCAGGAATAAAGGAGGGGTATAAATAAGTACATAGGTGACATAGGTGGGTTCTAACTTACCTTGCTGCCGGTTCACTTCCTCCCGCGCCTTGTGGGCGCGCGTATGCGCAGTACCAAAAAATAAAATCCTCCCCCCCAAAAAAAGCCAAAAACAAGATGAGCAGTGCCGGAAACCCGGCTTCTGCGTATGCTCAGAAGAAAAGGAAAAATAAAATAAAAATAAAAATAAAAAAAGATGGCGGCGCCCACGGACTGGCACCGACCGAACCATTTCCGTGATGTCATCGTGATGTCACCAGTGGGTCGCTACTGGTTCGGGTGAACCAGTCCGAACCCACCTCTGGGTGACATGTATCCAAAAGGCTCAAAAGAAAGAATCCAAATTCTGCAGATTTCATTACCAAGTATGAACCTTTTAGCAGCAATTGGAATTTGAATTCTTGATTAGTTTAGCAGAGTCAGATTGGAGCAAAAGGACTACATGAAAATGCAGATTATATAAATATTGTATAGGAATATAAGATTATATAAATTTATATAAGTGTTGTAGAATTCTAGCTTATTGTGGCGTAAACATGACCTGTGTCACCTCATGGGAAACAGAATAAATATAATATTACTTTATTCTTTTGCCCATAAGGTGATACAAGTTGTATAGTCTATTGAATTTAAAAAAAAGAAAGCTACGGGCATTTTTTAAGAGACAGTGAGGCATTGTGGTTAAGCTGTTGATCCCAGGTTCGTATCCAGGATCAGTCATAGACATTCTTGGACCACTGACTATTTCTTAATCCAGTATACCCCACAGATTGTTACAGAATACATCAGAGAAAAGGATGCTATGTATGTTACCTTGAGCTCCCAGAGAAAAAGCAGGATATGAGTCTAATAATAATTATGGTAGATAGTATAAATACTAAATTAAAATTCAGAGTCATCCAAAGTTGTGTTTTACAAGTTGGGCAGCCATGTAAATTTTTGAAATAAACATCTAAAAATATTTTGAAGTTGCAACTTCCAATTTCCTCTGCATATGTGTAAATTTATAGATCTGTAGTTCAAACTGCAAAATCAATTTGAGGACATACCACTTTAGTCTGCAATACTTTTGTCTGTTTATTTAAAATATTTGTATGCAGTGGTTGTCACCAAGGACTGAAGATAAGTACCATTTGTTTAACATTGTTATAACTTTGAATGGTCACTGAATGAATGATTGTTAAGTGAGGACTGCTTGTATAATAATTCGTTTGGCACTTTAGATCTGTAGTTTAGAAGGTATTTCTAGAAACCTGTTCTGTCACACTTGGCATCACTGAAGGTTGCCAAGCTTTTTATTAAAGTCGACATAAGAAGGAAAGGGGGAAGAATGGCTTATGTGAGGTAATAGAGACAAAAGAATATTACCACAGAGAACTGGGAATTGACCTTTTATAATCCGGTGGGGAACTAGGGCCCTTTTATGACTTATGAACTTCAACTCCCAGAATTCCTGAACCAGCCATGCTGGGAGTTGAAGTCCACAAGTCATAAAGGGGCCATAGTACTCCACTTCTGATCTATATGGATGGATGGAGTCAGAGAACATAAACATTATCCACTGGTAAGACTTTTTTGGCTTGATTGTTCAGTGTAGCAGATACTGTTCAGACTTTTGTACAAGTTCTGCTTCTATTTGGATGAAGGAAAATCAAAAGGTTCACGAGAATATGTTGGCTTTTGTATAAAATATGTATAGTGTTAACCCTAAACCAAGCATATGAAAACTTATCTTTTAGCACCTCATATCTGTAGCTTAAGTGTTGTTGCATTTCCTTATGATGCTAATGTTAGCTTCATTCTCTTTTCCTCCATACAGGGGTATCCTGGCTGTGGAATTATCTATTGCAGGATGAGAGATGCTTGTGAGCAAGTGTCTATTGAACTAAGCTATAGG
This sequence comes from Diadophis punctatus similis, assembly GCA_023053685.1. NCBI lineage: Eukaryota > Metazoa > Chordata > Lepidosauria > Squamata > Dipsadidae > Diadophis > Diadophis punctatus. The sequence continues at coordinate 142,369,094 of JALIGW010000002.1, read as the reverse complement.
GGAGTAAAAGCCAAGGCATATCATGCAGGTAATTGCTTTCCACTCCAAGCAATTATTTAATGGACAAACAAAAAAAGTTTCTTAGGATAAATGGATGGATAAAGACAAAGTCTGCTGATATTATACTATTGTCCTTTGTTTTTTCCTAAGGGCTGAAGCTGGTAGAGCGAACCTCCATTCAAAATGAATGGATGGAGGAAAAATTTCCAGTTATTGTTGCTACTATCAGTTTTGGAATGGGAGTTGACAAACCCAATGTCAGGTGCGTACAAAATGACCACCAAGTAGCCAAACCGTTTGTGCTTTCAATATAAGTATATGTCTTTGCTTCTTTTCATTTAATAAGATAGGGGCTGGGGGGGGGGAAGGAATCATAAACTGGCCTACCTTTATTGCTGCGGTTAGGTTGGCATTTAATATGGACTTATTTTAAAAATTTTAGATGTATCCCATGTAAAGAGTATTATTGGTTTACATCACACAGATTCGTTGCACACTGGAATATTTCAAAATCAATGGCTGGATATTACCAAGAATCAGGAAGGGCAGGGAGAGATGGGAAGCCATCAAGCTGTCGCCTTTATTATTCTCATACTGACAGAGAACAAATCTGCTTTCTCATTAAGAAAGAAATTACTACACTTCAGGTAGGGGCCTTGTGTGGTATGGCTTCAGTGAAGTCTTTCTTTGCCAAATCAACTGCTCACAACTAAGAATCCTTCATTTACTGTGTACACTGTGTGCACAATTATTAGGCAAGTTGTATTTTTGAGGATTACTTTTATTATTGAACAACTACAGTGCTCTTGGTCAATCCGCAATGTTAATAAACCTCAAACCTGAATATTTCAAAAAGTAAAAGTGAGGTTATGGCTTTCTTAGGAGAATATCTATGTGTGCACAATTATTGGACAATTATTAGTGTGCAGAATTATTATGCAACTAAATGAAAAATTTCCCATCTCATTTATTTTCATCTGTTAAAGTGATGATAATAAAGAAGCAACTCAGAATTTACAAATAAACATTTCTGACAGTTCAAAAAACATATCAGTGACCAATATAGCCACCCTTCTTTTCAATAATAGTCATACGCTGTCCATTCATGGAGTCTGTCAGTTTCTTGATCTGTTGATGATCAACTTTTTGTGCAGCAACAACCACAGCCTCCCAGACACTGTTCAGAGTGGTGTACTGTTTTCCTTCACCGTAAATCTCCCGTTTAAGAAGGGCCCACAAGTTCACAATAGGGTTTAGGTCAGGTGAGGAAGGGGGGGGCATGTCATTATTCTTTCATCTTTAAGGCCTTTATTGGCTAGCGGTGCAGTGGAGTACTTCGATGCATGTGATGGAGCTTTGTCCTGCATAAAAATCATTGTCTTCTTGAAAGATGCAGACTTTTTCCTGGATCACTGCTTGACGAAAGTGTCTTCTACAAACTGGTAGTAGGTTTGGGAGTTGATTTTGAGTCCATCTTCAACCTGAAAAGGTCTAACTACCTCATCTTCAATAATACCATCCCATACCAGTATCCCACCTCCACCTTGCTGGCATCTGAGTCAACCTCCACCTTGCTGGCATCTGTGCCCGTTACTGATCCAGCCATGGGCCTATCCATCTGGTCTGTCACGGATCACCCTAATCTCATCAGTCCATAGAACCTTTGCAAAATCTGTCTTCAGATATTTCTTGGCCCAGTCTTGTCGTTTCAACTTATGTGTCTTGTTCAGTAGTTGTAGGATTTCAGCCTTCCTTACCTTTGCCATGTCTCTGAGCACTGAACACCTTGTACTTCTGGGCACTCCAGGTAGGTTGCAGTTCTGAAATCTGACAGCACTGGAGGATAATGGGTCCCTGGTAGCTTCACGTTTGATTCTTCTCAAATCTTCTCAAATCAAAGGTGCGTCTTTTTCTCTCAACACGTTTCTTCCAACCCTGTTGACTATTTGCAACAAAATGGTTGATGGTTCTGTGATCACGCCCCAATATCTTAACAATTTCAAGAGTGCTGCATCCCTCTGACAGACTTTTTACAATGTTCGACTTTTCAGAGTCAGTTAAATCTCTTTTTTATCCCATTTTGCCTGAGGAAAAGAAGCTGCCTAATAATTATGCACACCTTGATGTAGGGTGTTGATCTCCTTAGGCTACACCCTTCCTCATTTCACAAAAACACATCACCTGATATGCTTATGCCAACTAAGCATTCAAGTTTATACAGGTTGGAGGTGGACAATATGCATAACAAATGATATGGTCAAAATACTCACTTGCCTAATAATAGTGCACACGGTGTACTATAGCTCACATTTCAATGCTCACAAAAACGAGTTTAATTTTGTATTTGAAGAAAACAGGCAAGATACATCTTAATATATACATGGCAGTGGAGAGCCTTTCAGATTTTACTGTTTCTTCTTTGTGAAGCTAACAGTCGTGTTCGTTAATATGCAGACAGCTTTTTACTAGTAACTTGCAGATTTAAACTGCAAGTTGGCTCTTCTTACATACATATTCTATTCTACTCATAAGTAATACATTGAAAGTCTTAATGGATTTTTTTTGGTGCAAAATTTCCATACTGTACTGGCTTACATTCTATTTCTCCCCTTAATATCACTATTGTCCATGTTCCTTCCAAAATTAGATTGCCTTTTTTAGCAATGATCTCACCAGTTTATTCCAACTTCTGCACTTGAACAGACACAGCATAAGATCTTTCAACTTTCTTTAAGTTTTATCAATTTCTTCAATAAACTAGTCCTTCAGCTGTTTGCACAGAGTAGGATCTAGGAGTTTGGTATTTTTTTACAACTTGGACAAATCCCCACATTTTACTATGTCTAAGATTCACTTGATCTGACACTCAAAGGAGGTAAGGCTTAATCCCTCCCATTATAATATTACACTCTGTTTTCTTATCTATGCTTCAATTGTTCATACATATCTCTGCAATCATCTTGTGAGTTTAGCAAAATAGTAGATGCTGGTAACCTAGTTTGCAAACATTTCCCATCAGTAATTGTGCTGGTGACTTTTTCTCCAAATAGGATTCTTTCTATAAGCTCAAAGACGCAAATAAAAATCAGAACCATCCAGCTTCTCTAACATTCTATTTGCAGTCTGTATAATTGTTTCTACCATTCCATTTGTCATAAGACAGGTACACTTGTCAATAATCCTTTCAATTTATTCAATACATCTTATATACTGGCATTCAGGGAAATTTCATATCTTCTAACATCAGCTACCTTAACAGAGTTTTCAGAGTAGCCATTCTCAGAACAAATTTTGCTAAATAACTAGCCATACCTAAAAAATGCTGATGGTCTATTTTATCCTTTGCGTTTGGCATGTGAACAATAGCTTCAATCTTGGTTTCACACCACTAGAGATCAGTTTATGTCAAATTTAATTTTTTGCTTAGTTAACTTCCAATTTCTTTCTTCACACATTCCAGAACTTAATTCTCTTACCTTGTAACTGCTTATCCTGATCCTATATCAACATATTATCAATAAAACACAATACTCTTTCTAAACCTTCCAGAATTTGTAACTCTGTACAGAATTTGTATTGCTTTTGATATACTTCTGAAGCCGAAGAGCTATCAAATGGTAAATCTTTGAATCGGTGTCTTCCAAAAGGTGTATTGAATATACATAGCTTAGAATTTGTGTCATCTAATTGAATTTGCAAAATTCATTGCTTGATCTAGGGCAGTGATGGCGAACCTTTTTTGGTTCGCGTGCCAAAAGGGGGGGAATGTGGGGGATCACGTGTGTGCGTGCCCACACTCATAATTCCATGCACCCCCGCACATGCACGCATGACCCCCCTGCTCCCAGCATGCAATGGCACGCCCATTTTTTGCTCTCCCCAGGCTTCAGAGCCTTCCTAGGAGCCTGGGGAGGGCGAAAACGGCCTTCCCCACCTCCTCTGGAGGCTGGAAACAGCCTGTTTCCCGACTCCCAGTGGGCCCAGAAGGCCCGAAAATCAGCCGGCTAGTCCACACATGCACGCCGGACCTGAGCTCGCGTGCCCACCAATATGGCTCCGCGTGCCACTTGTGGCACCCGTGCCATAGGTTCGCCATCACGGATCTAGGGCAACAAACATTTTGTCTCTTGTTAAATTAGTTAGTCATATAATTGCCCAATCTGGCAAGAATATGCTAAAAAAAAATTCTATTATGGGGGCATTAATACCTTCACCTCCCCTTTGTTTCCTTGTTAGCATTCTTATGGTGCACAGTGATTTTCAGATTTCTCAACAACACTTGCAGGTTTTGCTTATCAGACTGCTTATCTTCAGATTAGAATGAATTAAAAACTTTTGTTATTTCCTCCCTAGCAACATGCATAATGAAGTTGCCTGTGATTTCCCATTCTTTTTGTTGGCTCTACTTCCCACATAGCTGAAATACAGCTTTGTTTCCATCTTCTGCATGTTTTTTATACATTTCTCAAAAACATATTTGAAGGCTATTGCTGTTTCATGGCTACATGGTACCATCCAAATTTTTTTCTGTTGATTTTTTACATATGTTATGTTTCTTAGCACAACAAACATAGAAAATACACAGAAAGACAAATTCAGTGTGGAGGTAGGTTCTAGCCTTAAAAAAGTAAAGAGCCACATCCACACACATCTGGCTCCTCTTGTTTATTCATAAGTAATATGTTGTAATTGATAATAATACTGAGGAAAAAATGAAGACTTGTTTGCTGCATTCTTATATGAAGGAGAAGTATACCCATAAAGAGTATAGTTTCAAATTGCTGCAGTACTCTTACAGGGTTTAAATAAAATGCATATTTGTTTGTAGCATCATTATGCAACTAAGGATAATGTGACATTGTTGTGAATAAATGGTTTTCTGAATTCAGTGCTTCAGGACATAGATAGCTTTGTTTATTCAGTTTTATGTTTCCTCAGGGGAAACGAGGTTCCTTGAAGGAGTCTGATAAAGCTGTGATGAAAAACTTTGAGGTTATGGTCGCCTTCTCTGAAAATCTTGTGTAAGTATGGATGGATACTCAGATGGGTTGGAAGCTTTCTATGCTACAGTAATATTCAGTAATTAGTGTAGAAATTACAACCTGTGCAAAAATAAATTCTATATTTAAAATAGATTGTGCTGTTGGAGCCATGAGGAACTTACTTTTGCAGTAAGACAGTAATGTATAGGTGCTAAATATGGGAAAATATAGGTTTGTCTGTAGTCTAGTGTGCCATTGTTGGATTTCTAGAGGGCATTTAATGTAGTATTACAGAGATGCCAGGCAATAATGATGGGCAGGACTGAGGCTCACATATGGATAGAGAAGAGATATTTTCTTAATTAGTTTTGGGGGATGTAATTGAATACTGGGGCTGTAATTAAGAGGTTCAAAAGCTTTCTCTGGATCTGTACCTTCATTCAGCTGAAGAAACATCATGATCAGCAATATCAAATATTTAACAAATTGCATTCATTTACAGATCACTAGTTTGTTAGCTTCATCCATATTATGGTAGAATAAGAATAAAAAACTCAAGACTTTGTGATTACCGGTATATGGTTGTATTTGCATAGTTATTTTGGCAATAGTTTGAGCTTGCCATTAGTTTCTTCCAGGATTTTTTTTTCAACTTTCCAATCTAGCCTACAACTTCAAATTTTAATAGAAAAGAATGTATGTTGCTTGAAGTTGAACTATGGAGTCCTAGGTGCTCTGTAAGCTTGGTTCTTTGCTTGCAGATATTTCATTACCAAATAGGTAACTTAATCAGTGCTCGAATGGTTAGATAATGAGATGTTTGCAAACAAACAACCAAATTCAAAGATCACCAAGGACTCCACAGCTTCTAATTTCCTGGTGGCTTTCCATCCAAATGCTGACCAAGTATTACACTGTTTTACTTTTTCAAGATCAACCCAAGTTGCCTACATGATGGTAACTGTTGTGGTAGAATAAGGTTACAAGAAGATAATAAAATTTTGTTTACATTATTCTTGAATAATTGTTGCTCATTGGTACTACAGTGTCATTTCATATATTTACTTGATTTACTTCCATTCCAGTGTTGAATAAGATTTGTAAGATGAATTGATCTATTCTGAAATAAATTATTTTGGGGAGTTGCTACCTAAATCTTGGAATAGTGGGGGTTTATTTGTAAAGCTATTGGAGTTTCATTTATTTTGTACGTTTTCTTCCCAGGGCTTAAGGTAGAATATGATTCTGTATTCACCTTACCTTTTTTGAGGCAGGTTACAATCAAAGTAGGAAATATGATATCTGGGCAACATTACTCAGTATTCTGTGGCCAATTATAGATTTGATGTCCCTCATTTTAGTCAGGTGTTATGCCTATTCTGCCACACTGCTTGAAAGGAATACATTTTTCATACGCACATAGAAAAGATAATTGAATTTTTTTTTCATATACTCTACATGTAGAAAAGACAACATAAAGCAAATTGTCCTTCAGGGACTTGGACTGATCCTTACCTAAGTAGTTTTCATTAGGGCAGTGATTTGAATTAAAGAGCAAATCTGAATCAGCAGCTTCCTGTATATATATTTCACACCTGTTAGGAACACTTTGAAGCAACTGCATCTTTTCCTGGGGCCACCCAGCTGTCTTCTACAGCTGGCATGTAAACCCAGGAAAATTCACATTTGGCTTAAAGTATTTCAGGCAGTTGGTACAAGTACGCTCATCTGTGGCTCAAATGGCATATCCTTTGAATTGTTGCCCAACCCTAGTTTTTATGGCAGTTGCCTGAATACTGTACAGGTGAGAATGGAGATTACTCTGATAACATGCTTTTTCTTATCTCTATGACTGCTTTAGGTCATTTTTTTCTCTCCTATTCTTGAGTGGTTCTAGGTTTCATATTGGTTGGGATAATATGTAGCCAATATTTGGCTACATATTGAATGAGTGGCAATTGAGGCCCAGTAGAATGAGAAGAATGTTTTCATTGTTTCTTATGGAAATAATCCTAACTATCCATAATACCTCCAAATTGTTGGTGAAAATTTTCATGAAATTTGCATGGCCCTGTGTAATACTCAGATGTAGCATCCAAGTACCCATGAAAGATAATCCATCTTGTGTATATGTAAGAATTTGTACATATGCTGTGTGAAAAATGTTACAGTATATTTACTTGGACAACAAAATAGATTGTATAAAGGATTAGGGCTATTCTTTATTTTAAATAACAATTTGATTTTTTTTTAATTCATAACATTGATTTTAGATGTAACAGATGCTGTGAACAGACCAACTGTCAGGTCCTTTCACACTTAAAAAGTTTGCTAGAGAAAAAAGTTAAGTAGATGATCTTCAGAAAAATTAGACATACTCTGGCCTTTTGAAGGATTAAATGAAGATTTCTGAGACCACAGCCATTTATTGTTCAGTTTTCCATTGCAAATAGACACCATCTTTGCATCAAAAACACAGCAGAAACATGGTTGCTTAATGCAAACTTCACTTGGAGTCAGCCCTCAGATGCTAGTTGGTTTTGTGCTTTAGCGGCACCAGTTTCTTTTTTGATACATTCATTTCTAAACTCAAAAGATAAAACAGCAAGAAGAAGCAGCTCAGTCACTCTGTAGTTAAAATACCGTAAAGGCAAGTGATCTGATGATTTACCCAGAACTTAGTTTATTCCTTTCAGTTAAACAGCAGACAAAGATGACAGCAAACAAAATGAGGGCAATGATGATAGTGAAGAATGAAACTATCACCACTAGTCCCCCAAGAACCCAATCATCCGTCAGAATCCGTGTTTTCATATCTTCTAGAAATTGAAAAGCTGCTTGCTTTGCAGTTGGCATTGTTTCCAGATCCTGAAGAATGCAGGAAATGAAATGTATATGTACACTTATTTAATTGACAATACTTTAAAAAAAATTCTCCAGTCAAAGTTATTTCTAGGCTAGGAATTCTCAAACGATACAGGTAGTCCTTAACTTATGACCAGTTGCTTAGCAACTGTTCAAAGTTACAATGGACCTATCTTCAGGCTACTTATGATTCAGATTCTAACTTCCAACAATCAAATCCCCTCATTGGTCATGTGAGCAAATTTTGGGCACTTGGCAACACGTACCACATTTACAGCAATTTACAGGTTCCCGCAGTCACATGACTGCATTTTACAAAGGTTTTGCCAAAAAAAACCAGCACTTCCAGTTTTCGGCAAAACCATGCCATAGCAAAAATAAATAAAAAATGGATTGGCTTAATCACTGCAGAATTTGCACTTTTATAGCCACATTGTTCACTTAACGACCGCTGCAGAAAAATGCTGTAAAATCGGGTCAGTCACGTAACTGACCTATTTTGCAACCATTAGAACTTGCAACCATAATGGGTAGGCTCTATTACAGTCATGTGTCGAGGGCAACCTGTAGAAGCACTTAGAGATGGCTATAGGAATAAGGTCTCTAGATACTATTCCCCACAGCAAGGAGAAGCAGAGATGGTTAAATTGATTCTTGTATCCAAAGAAGAGAATATATTTAATTTTGTTTCTATTTGGAAATTGCTTCCGGATTTTGTGCTTGCAATTGGGGGGGGGGGGGGAATGAAACTTTAATTTTGTTTTTGCTGAGTAGATAGGTTTGTTGCTATAAAAACGGCGAGTATATACTGTTGTGTAAAAGTAAAAAGTTGAGGCTGTTAATGTTGTTATCTTCTGTGCTAAAGAGAGTTGGAAGTCAGTGCCATTTAGTTGTAATAATTTTAATATACTTGGATAATACAAAAGCAAAAGAATGACACTGTTCTTAACCCTTGTATAGATTTTGTCTATACTAGATGTGGTTTGTTTCTGTTGAAGTCTACCAAATGCACTCTTGTCTGCTAAAAGACCTTATTTCACTTATGTGAATTGCAAATACAGAATATCTATTATAGGTATCTGTTGTTTAGTAAATCATTAACACACCAATAGATTATTTCTCCTCCAATACAGAAGTTTCTAGAGGACAGGTTTATTTGCAATTCTGTTGTTATAAATACTGCTGTACATTTATTTTCGCCATTATTAATCTACCTCCAAAACTGAGTAGAATTTGTCATAACTACAAGAAAAAGCACTCTGGAAAAATTTCTAATTTGCTGGGAAATAAATTTTGGTCCTGGGCTATCTATTTTCTTATGCATTATAAAGATACAATAAAAATGGCATTTGCAGTAAAGATTCTGGATGAGAATGGAGAGACCCAGGTTCATATACGAGGGTGAGTCAAAACGTAATGCCATTTTCTTTAGGACAAGTATAATTACCAACACAGGAACATGTAGCATACATCAAAATGAAGCTGGTCCTCTGTGGATCACATTCCTACTTCTCAACATAGTCACCATTTCTCTCAATAGCAATGTTCCACCTTCAAATGAGGGTGTATCCCTGTCTCGTAAAATTTTGTTGACTGTTCTTTGAGCCACTTCTTCACTGCAGCTTTCACTTCCTCATCACTGGAATAATGTTTGTCTCTCAAACCCTCTTTCATGGGGCTGAAGAGATGATAGTCTGAAGGCGCTAAATCTGGTGGGTATGGAGGATTACCGTATTTTTTGGAGTATAAGACGCACCTTTTTCCTCCCTAAAAGCGGCTGAAAATTTGGGTGAGTCTTATACTCCGAATGTAGCTTTTCCGAAGCTTTTTCCCCCAGCTCTAACTAGGTGCTAACGATCTTCCCAGCACTTATCTTGCAGGCTCTTTCATTGTTACTCTCCGAAGAATGTTTTTCCAGCCCTAAGTCTTTGCAGGATTTTTTTTCATTGCTCTACTTGCTCCAAAGAAGTTTTTTTCCAGCCCTAACCAGGTGCTAACAATCTTCCCAGCTCTTACCGGCTTGCAGGCTCTTTCATTGTTACTCTCTCAGAAGAAGGTTTTTTTAAGTCCTAACCAGGGGATAAAATAATGTGCTGAAGCTGACCAGACTAAGGACGCTAGCCAGATGAATACCTGGTAGGCAGATTTTTCCCCCTATTTTCCTCCACAAAAACTAAGGTGTATCTTATACTCTGGTGCATCTTATACTCCGAAAAATACGGTATTATTCCAGTGACGAGGAAGTGAAAACTGCAGTGAAGAAGTGGCTCAAAGAACAGCCAACAAAATTTTACGAGACAGGGATACATGCTCTCATTCGAAGGTGGAACGTTGCTATTGAGAGAAACGGTGACTATGTTGAGAAGTAGGGATGTGATCCACAGAGGACCAGCTTCATTTTGATGTATGCTACATGTTCCTGTGTTGGTAATTATACCTGTCCTAAAGAAAATGGCATTACTTTTTGACTCACCCTCTATTATTTACTTCTATGGTAGAAAGAAGTTGATTGGTTTATTAATTTTTCATCTAAAATCATAAACTTTCATACATAGGTTCCTTCTTGAGCAGGAAAATTGTTGTTTATATTCTTTAAAGAATATGGCAGTAATTTAGTTTTTGGTGCCGAATGTATTTTATAATTTCATGTTAAAGCAATAAATATTTTATAGAAGTTTAAAGCCACAGTAATCCATCCAGAATGAAGGTGTGAATGATGACAAGTAAGTTCACACTAGACTTTTCTTTCAGAAACAAAGTATTAATTGTTTCACATGCCTTCATTGAAGATCGGTGGAACTAGTATTTCAAAACAGGTGCTTATCTTTTTCCTTGCAAGGCCCTTCTCAATACAACACATACTTTTGCTCCTCCCCCTCAAAAAATCTCTTTAACAGATTTGTGAGAAAAGCAGATGTGTCCAATAAAAGGGTTGAACACTTTCTCCTGGAAGACTTCCTCCCTAATCCTTGAAAACAGTTATTTTGGTCTACCATTGGTTTCAGTTTCTTTTAATCCAGCATTTTTTCCTAGTGTAATACTTGGCTTAAATTTATTATAGTATTAATGGAGATTCAAGATATTGTACATATTTTTTTTCCTGTAGCGCACTATCATTGTATTGTTGGAAATGCTGGGCAATGATTTGGCTATGGGAACATTTTGCGTGGCTGACTTGTTCTCTCCACATTCTGGCAGCTGTGCAATTATAAAAAAGCAGCCATGTTTGAAATCAAGTGATTGCTGAAGCTGTTTTCTTATTCCTGTCATTTGCACAAGGGAGTGACTTCTGAAACGGTGCACACCCAGAATAAATATACTGGAGGCTTTTCATCACTCTTCATAGCATATAGAAATAGAAGTTGCTGGCAGATGTTGCTGAAATGTAGCACCCTGCATCTCTCATCTTTACTTAGGTTGACTGAGGTTCTTCCCAATTATAGTTCTAAAAGTCTGGGCCATAAGTTTCTCATCCTTCCACTAAGAAAACAACTTCAGTTGTACCTTAATGCAGCAACACTGCATGACAGATTTATCAAGCATCGGTTGGATGCTTGATAAATCTGGTTTTGCAACTTGCCTGGGACTACAGAAATTTGGAAGAATTAAATATTTGCAGGCACAATATGTAACTGGTACATTGCTCTAAGCGTGAGTCAAAAAGGTACACAGTTTTAATTGAGGTATGGCATGTATATGCAGCATATTTAAAATGCTGAACCAGAATAAGGGTATATTAATATATATTATTCAGAAATGTGGATTCATGGGATATTATTAGGTAGCTATAAGACTGTGTATTGTGGTAATAGGTAACCCTATTTCACGTTAAATTCAGAGTCAAATCACTTTGGAGTAAATGAGAAAGTTACCTATTACCACAATAGGAGTCTTAGCAGTCTAACTGTGGGTGATGACAGATATAGTCCAGTTCCTCTAAAGAACAGCAGAAATACTGTTATCCACCACCAACTTTTTTATTTCAACTTATTCAGGTCAAGTGCCATTGTTTCTCTTTTGTGCACAATCGATTGAAGCAGAAAGTGTCTCTTTGGAAAGAGATTTATATTCTGTTGTAAGTTGTAGCTGGTTAGCTCATTCTTCGTTATGTTTTTGCTGTACCATTTAGCATAATGCTGTTGTCCAGCTGTTGCACTCATTCCCTGAATGAAACCTGCTTTCGCTGTACTCTGTCTGATCTCTCTGTGTATAAATTCACCTTAAAACACAGACTCCCAATGAAGGGAGCAAAGGATTAAACTGTAAACCTCACTGAATGGTTGGAAGAGTTCCTGTTACCATGCCTCCTCCTTGAGTATAATCCAAGAGTTGCCTTTCTTCCCTTTGGTATATTTTAAATGCCTTAAATATAACATGAACTCACCACAACTATAAATTATTCATAAGAGTATTCATAGAGGACATATATAATTATTAAGCCCAGCATAAAGTCAAATGATTATTTTGTTCCCTTTCCTTTAAGTTAAGGATTTGTCATATACAAAGTTTAAACAGAAAACACCAAAACATTAAAAAAGGCAGTAATTTTTAAACAAGAAACAATACAGCATTGTGAGCATTATTGTATCCCTTCATCTTTCCTTGGGTATACAGTAGCTACAGCATATGTACTCTCTTTGACAGTTGTTTATTCTTTTATTAAGGAAGGAAGGAAGGAAGACTAGAGAATTTGTTGCTGCTTTTCTTTGCTGTCTCTGAAGTCATTTGTAATCTTCAAGCCTGCATCATTTTCTGAATGCATGACTTGCTTAGCTATTATGTCTCTGGTTAACTTAGCTTTAAATGGTTGAGTAGAGGGGAAACCATGCTTACGTGAAACTTCATTCTGCTGAATGCTTGCATCTATCTTGATCTCTCTGGGGCTTCCTCAGCTGTAATGTAGAAATGAAATCTGGTGTAGCTTTCTTCTGCATGTTTGCCCAGATTTTACACTTGGAATTTTTAAGATTGTATTGTCTTGATAGGGTGCATTTTCAACATGTCAAAAGGCCATGTCATAAAATAGAGTCCTATGTTCAGGTTCAATCTCTTTTTCCTTCTCTCTCTCTCTCACTCTCTCTCTCTCTCTCTCTCTCACTCACTCACTCACTTTATCTCCTCATTTACCATTATGTTCCATAGATTGGTATGCTGTATTGGAGTTGTTTCCAAAGTCTTTCCCCAACTTCTGTATTCTTTTTTAAATTCAGTTTTATAAATCATTTGCAGGCTGAACCTCAATCCTTTCGGCCTTCTCTTTTGGTTTTCCATCGTAGAAGCAGCTGCAGCAAAAGCTGCAAGCTACAATCATCATTGAAAGCATCGTAACTGAAAGGTGAAAGGAGACAAAGAATATTGGCTTTGGAAATGGACCAGAAATTAGAATCAGTCCAGCCCACTATGCAGTGAGTGTAGCAGATGTAGTCCAGATGTAGCTTTAGAAAGTAATTTCTGAGATTGCTTATAATGCCAACAAAATACTAGCTGATAAGAATTATTACTTTTTGATATTCAAATTGTAAATTGTGGCTTGGTGTTTTTAATTGTTGAGCTTCTTGGGCTTAAAATTGTTGTTATGCTTTCTGCCACACTCAGTGAGGAGATGTGGAGGGAGAGGTAGATATAGCGGAGTACCTGGTGCAGAAAAAGCATAAGCAAAGTGTTGTGTTTATGCACATCCCACCCTTCTCCTTCTACATAGACATGAGGAAAATTTTAGCGGATTTAGTTTCACCTCCCACAAACCCTGGTTTTTCCTCTTTCCTTTGTCACTGTAATAAATCATCTCCTGGCCACACAGGAGAAGGGGAGGAATAGACTCAACAATTTGCTTAGATTTGTTCAGGCTTGTCTGCCAGCAGCCTCTCCTTTTCACACTTTAACTTATTCTTCAGCTGCTTTTATTTAATGTTATCTTCCTAAAAATTAACGGGCCTTAATTAAATGTTCATTTGCTCTGTGAACTGTTTTACTCCTCCTGATCTAGTTCGGAGCTGGTTCAAATATGCACATGTTATTAGAATATTTCAGAAGTAAATATGTTCCATGGAATATAATCACAGACATTTCATATTGCTCCACACAATCTGCTTTCTAATGCTTCAAGTATCCCTTCTTTTTACACTGATAACTGTCCAGTTATAAACATGTATACTTCAATATAATGTTGAGATGTGCATGTTTACAATTACAGGTAGTCCTCACTTAGTGGTCACAGTTGGGACTGGCAACTGGTCATTAAGCAGAGCGGTTATTGAAACCATTCTTATGATGTTAGTTTTTTTTCTTTACAACCCAACAAAGATCATAGATGTGAGGATTGGTTGAAAAGTTACTTTTTCGCCACTGTTGTAACTAGTAATAGCCATTAAACGATGACTATCTATACTTAGAGAGTGTTATAACCTGGAACAAAAAAAGATACTAGTACAGTTTTTAAATCAAAAGCCTTATTCTCATAATTCTTACTTTGTTGATTGACCATGCTGATTTGGAATAGTAGGCATAGTAGCCCTGCATATCTGAAGCCATCCAGTTGGAGAAGCTTAATTTCAATATTGTATACATGTTACCATATTGAAAAGCTTTGCTGTATTGCACTATACATAAAGACTTCAGACTATCCCATTCTAAATTAATCCTTCTGAACTTTATAGTCTTTAACAAATCAGAAAAGATTTAAATTACAGAATAAGCTTATGAAACAGCACTATTTAGAGCTCCTATCAAACACAGTAGTTGAGCCTGGATCTGTTGCAAGTATCAGGAAACGGGATACTTACCAATGAATAAGATAATAATAAAAAAACAGGCAATCTCCAGCGGGTCAGCTTTGGGTAGTCTCTGGAGCTTAAGCCATAATTTGTAACCAATAGCACTGAGCTCCTTCTGAAATTCTTTGAAGGACATTCTGCTGTTCTCAGTCCACAGCTTGCAGCACTGGGGTACAGAGAGGAAGGCAGAAGACAATGTGTTTTGCTTTAGTTTCAGCTTGTGAACGCCAGGAAAAAGACCTGCCTTTTATTTGAAGCCAGCAAAAAGCAAGATCATTAACAAAACAAGTTTATCCGGGCTGTGCCCCAGGATTTTCAGACAGCTGCTTGGATGAAGGTTCTCCAAAGTTACCCAAACATAAAAATACATTGAAAGCAATCAAATGCTAATTTGCACTTGTTTCATTTTAGAGTTGTAGCATGAGTGTAGCATCTCCTTGTATAGAGCCCAAACAATTTATCATGGGCGTATGTATTTATTTAAAGTATGTGTGTTGTATCTTCATAGTACATTATCAGTGGTGATATGATTTGTTCTATTTTGACAGCATAGTGATAGTTAAGGGGGGCTTATACTTCACTTGCTAGCTTTTCTTGATCTTCCATTGAGAAAATAATCTGTTAGTGCTTCAGTTACTTCCATCTCAAAGTAAAGCAAGCTTGGAGCAAATCCAATATGAAGTACATCATATTGCCTTTCACATAATAAATGATGTTCTAAGTTCTACGTTCCACTCTACTAAGAAGTATTTGTTTCTGTTCCAGAGTTGTTGAGGTTCTATCTGCTACATGGTACATTCCGAAACCTCTAGTCTAAGAGTGGCATCACTATTTCATTCTGAATGTTCTGTTCAGTGTTTTATAGTATAACTCAGATTAGATATATTCTAAAACATAGCACAGAAATTATGAAGGTATAACATATCAGAAAATAATAAGAAAGGAACCACAAAGAAAACATCTGTTACAGGTTCATTCTTTTTGACCTAGCTACCAATTTGTTATGAGCTCTGTATTGCCTTAAAGCTGTTGAAAAAATGACAATGTAATAGCATGTAATATAATTAAAATCTCAAGGGAACTCCTTAACCTAAGGAATTAGACTAGTTCCAATTATAGTATTAATGGCATTGGACTTGGAAATGGATTTTGGCTACTGATGGTGGGGCGATCAGGCAGTTTGAAAAAATCACCCTATCATTTGGGCAGGGTGATTCACAGAGTGTCCATTTACAGTGCTTCTCCTTACCTCCCCTGGCACTTCAGAACATCCTGTTTTTTACCTGGGAAAATATGGGCATATTTCTAAACAAATGGCTGGTTACGTGGAAGTCCAGAGATATCGTTTTGAATAAAGAAAACGCTTGACACCAGTGCTTTAAAATGAGACTCAAGGAAGATTGGTGAATGTCAAAACAGGTGTCCATAAAACAAATTGCCTATAGACATCACATAGCCTACTTTTATATTTATGGGAGGTTCTTGTTATTTTGCACCTTGTAATATATATATATATTTATTTTAAATTATAAATGGTAAATGTATGTAGTCGTATAATACTCTATGCGTTGGCAGAAATATGGGAACAAAATTATAAATACCTACCGGTAAAATCTATCACATTTGAATCAATAATTGCTAGCATTATGTCAAAATAAAGCTGATATTTTTTTCTTGTGTATCAAATATAGGGTAGAACTCATGAATTAGAGAATTATTATCTAAGCAATGTGTTAATAGCTGGAACAGTGGTAGTTGATTGGTTGGAGAATGCGGGCTCCTGCATGAGGCAATCTACATTATGATTGGTTGCTGGATATAAAGGAGGACTTTCCTTTTTCCCCGTCTTTTTTCTTCTGTTTGCTGTTCTGTGATTTACCTGATGATTTACCTCATGTTGTAGTTATGTGCCTGACTATGTTATTTGTTGTAAATATAGATGTTAAATATATTTATTTATATAAAATTACAAGTTCGTGTCAGCATCTCTGACTTCATTTGGACACCTGCTGCACAATTCCCTAACAGCTTATGGACCCAGAAGTTCCCTGACGTGACAGTAGAAAATTTCTCTGGGGTAAAAATTTTTTTCGTGAGTCCTAGAAAGGTTGAGGATTATTGGGCTGTACAGACAGCATGAAGCTATGTTACAGGAATGGGAGGAGGATTTCCTTTGGCTGTTCTTCGTAGGATGAATTATCTCTCATAGAGCGTAAAGATGGAGATGTTTCTGGAAAGGAGGATTTGTAGACAGTTGTAAGCAACCCTCCAGCAAATCTTAATGAGGAATAGCAAAAGCTAAATGAAAAAGCACTAGCCAGCATAATTTTGTGCTGGGAGGATAGTCAGGTAATACATGTGCGTGGGCTCACATCTGCTAGAGAAAACTGCCTTGCATTACCCAGAATTTATGTAAGGAAGATGGCAAGCAGTGAAGTAACTCACCAGAAAACTTTATAGAGCAGTGATGGCGAACCTATGGCACGCGTGCCACAGGTGGCACATGGAGCCATATCTGAGCGCATGCGAGGCATTGCCCTATGTCAGCTCCAGTGCGCATGTGTGCGCTGACCAGCTGATTTTTGGCCTTTTTGGCCATTTTCGCTCTCCCCACGGCAAAAATGGCCCAATGGGCCAAATGGAAGTACACTTGTGTGCTCACCCTCAGCCTCCTTTTCGCTGTCAGAGGTCTTCAGGAACTTCTTCACCTTTGGACAGTTGCAGCCAGGCCTTTCACATCTCAGCCCATTTCTTCTGCAGCTGGGAAGGCTTTCCTGAAAGCCTGTGTAGCCGATAACAGAGCTCCAGATTGATCTGGATCTCTGTTATCGGCTACACAGGCCTTCAGGAAAGACTTCCCGGCTGAGGAAGAAATGGGCCGAGGTGTGCGAGGCCTGGTTGCAACTATCTGAAGGTAAGTAGTAGGGCAGCTCCACTTCCTTTCATTTCCGAACTTCCAATTGGCCCGTTGGGCCATTTTTCGCCGTTCCCAGCCTTCAGGAGGCTTTTCTGAACCCTGGGGAGAGCGAAAAATAGCCCAACAGCCCTACTGGAAATCCGGAGACTTCAGTGAGGCCTGTGTGCATGCGTGAGGGGGGGGGTAGCATGGAGGGTTGTGCGCATGCGCAGGGCATTGCATTATGAGTGTGGGCACGCGCACACGTGCTTTCGCGTGCACGTGCACCCTTTTGGCACCCGAGCTGAAAAAGTTTCGCCATCACTGTTATAGAGCAAGGCTATAGTCTGGAGAAAGTCTGTCAGATCACCTCCAGTTCATGAGGAAACCTTGCTTGAATTAGAAGAGCAAGGAATGGTGTTTTCAGAAGCACATAAAGTGTATGGTGCTGTGTTCCCTTGATGATACATGGGACGTGTTAGGAGCAAGCTTTGAGTCCATGCATAAGCGTGATTTAACTGAATTATGTAACCAGAAGGCTTTTGGAAGAAGAACAGAAAAGATTAGAGAGAAACATTGAACCTGAGAGTAACAATAGTAATTTACAGCTCAGTCAAAAAAAATCTGCATTCCAAAGAGATAACAAGGTGGAAGAGAAAATCTGTATACTAAACCGCTGCTTTGCATGTGGATCCACTCAATATATCCAGAGAAATTGCCCAGTAAAAAGATTAAAAGAAACAAACAGGAGAGAGACAGCACAACAGAAGAAGGGAGACACACAGATTTCTGTGGTGAAGGCAAACAGCAAAGGCATTAAAGACATTTGGTGGTTGGACAGTGGGGCAAGTGAGCATATTGTAAATAACTTTTTTTTCCAGTCTGGGACCAGCTGCCCAGAAATATGTAAGCCTGGCAAATGGTAATCATTCTTTTCTACAAATGCAAGGAATAGTATATGTATTATGTATTGGTAAGTCGTTTGATAAGGTTTTGTGTACCAGATTTAGGTCACAATTTGCTGAGTTTGTCTTGGAGGTATGAGGTAATTTTTGCAAAGGGTACATACAAAGTCATATAGACTATCAGGTTGTGTGCACAAGGTTTGAAACTGAACAATTTATGTTTTGAATCACAAGAAAACTAGTGGCAGTATGCAAACAATAATTTTTAGATTAATTAGATTAGATTAGATTAGATTAGATTAGATTAGATTAGAATTCTTTATTGGCCAGGTGTGATTGGACACACAAGGAATTTGTCTTTGGTGCATATTCTCTCAGTGTACATAAAAAGAAAAGATACATTCATCAAGAATCATAAGGTACAACACTTAATGATAGTCATAGAGTACAAATAAGCAATCAAATCATACTAGGAAACAATCAATGTAAATCTTAAGGATACAAGCAATAAGTTACAGTCATACAGTCATAAGTGGGAGGAGATGGGTGATAGGATTCATTTCTAATGAATCAAAGCATAATGGTGGTGCACATTTATTACACAGAAGACTGGATCATGCAAACTTTAAAGTATTACAGAAAATTCCTGACTTGGCTGTAGATTTGAATGCAAAAGATTGTGACAACTATTTGGATTGTGCTATTTGCAAAGAGACCAAATCAAAAATATACCCTGTCAGCAAAAGAAGTGATAGGAAATCTGACAGGATTTTTCAGTTAGTACATGCTGATTTAATTGGCCCTCTATCTCCATCAATGGGAGGGGCCAAATTTGCTTAGGTAATTGTTGATGATTTCTTAAAATATGGGTATTGTTATTTACTAAAAAGCAAAACAGAACTGTTCAGCAATTTAAGCAGTGGGTAATGTTCGTAGACAGGAGGTATAAGCAAAGGGTATGTCAACTACAAACAGACAAGAGGAACAGAGTTCATGTCTAGCATGTTTCAGCAGCGGCTGAGAAAGAAAGGCATAAACCATAGAAGAATGAACCTCTACACTCTGGCAAAGAATGGAATTGCTGAATGTAGAAATGGTGTGTTACAAACTATGAAAGATACATTACTAGCAGATGCAGAAATGAATAAGCTGTATTGGGGTGAGGCAATTTGAACTGCCAATTATTTGGTCAATAGAGAATGGAGTTCAGCAATTAATGAAACTCCGTATTACATGTTATATAAAAGACAACCATCCTTGGCACATTTAAGAATCTTTGGCGACAGTGCATGGGTGCACATTCCCAAGACAATGAGGAGGAAAGGACAGCCAAAGGCAAGGGAAATGAAATTTATAGGTTATCAATCAGGATCAAAGGCATTTTTGTGTCCATCTGTAAATGTTATTATCTCACGTTCTGCAAATTTTTTAGAACATGAGAATTGGGAAAAGGTGCATGCCAGTACTGAAATTTTAATGCCTGTTAGTCAGAGGTCTCCAATGAATGAACATTCACACAGGCAAGTTAAACAGGAATCCAAGAGTATCTTAGGGTTTGTGTATAGCTCAGGGGAATGTTTGGAGAGTGAGATTCCAGTGAAACAGGAAGAGTTTATTCCAAGGAGGGCTGAGAGAGCAAAGAAAGGCGTTCCTCCAGAAAGATTCACAGTTGATGAGGTAAAAAGTATGTGACATCTTTTATGAGCCCCCAAATTATCAGGAAGTATTCAATTTACCTCTGGCAGAACAAAAGAAATGGAAAGAGGCTATAGATAAAGAAATGTTGTCTATGCAAAAACATAACGTTTTCACTCCAATGGGGTTACCAGAGGGAGAAAAAGCTGTTGGGTGCAGATGGGTGTACAAAAAGAAACTTTTGATGAATGATGAAGTACAATATAAAGCAAGGTTAATTGCTCAAAGCCTACACAACAACACTGGTTAGGAATTAAAAGGAATTACTACATTTAAAAGGAAACATGGATTTTGGATTGTATTTGCAACCATCAAATGAATTGGGAATTGAAATGTTTTGTAGACAGTGATTGGGCTAATGATTTACAAGATAGAAATGTCAATATTTGTTGTAATGTTTGCAAATGCACTATTGGTTGGAAATCTAGAAAACAGACTTCAGTTGCCATTTCCACAGCTGAGGCAGAGTTCATAGTATTGTCAGAATTGTGTTCAGAGTTAACGTGGTATATACAATTGTTAAAGGATTTGGATATTGAAGTAACACAACATATATACAAATGGCAACAGGTGAGAGATAAAAACCAGAAGCAAGCGTGTTGACATAAAATATAGTAATGTCAGAGAAGCAGTGAAAGAAAATGTGATAGACCTAATTTATTTTCCATCAGAAAACAATTCAACTGATTTCATGACAAAGCCAATGAGTATACAAAGACACAAAGAACTTGTGAAACAACTTGGTTTAAATACTGTCCAGCTATA
Organism: Diadophis punctatus similis; assembly: GCA_023053685.1. NCBI lineage: Eukaryota > Metazoa > Chordata > Lepidosauria > Squamata > Dipsadidae > Diadophis > Diadophis punctatus. The sequence continues at coordinate 142,348,213 of JALIGW010000002.1, read as the reverse complement.
AATTGGAGGGGGTGTTAAGATATTTAATAGCTGGAACAGTAAAGTAGATAATGGGCCAGAATTCATAGTGGTTGTTGATTGATTGTAGAGTGCGGGCTCCTGGATGAGACAATTTACGTTATGATTAGTTGCTGGGTGTAAAGGGGGAGTTTCCGTTTTTCCTGTCTTTTCTGTGTGCTTTGAATGCTGTTGTGTGATTTACCTGATGATTTACCTCATGGTATAGTGATGTGCCTGACTACCTTATTTTTCTGTAAATATCGATGTTAAATATACTTACGTATATAATACTACAAGTTTGTGTCAGCATCTCTGACTTTATTTGGATACTTGCTGCACAATTCCCTGACACAATATAATACTTTACTGGGTTAATGAATTGATACATACTTATAGCATCTTAGAATATTAATAACCCATACATAAAAAGTGATGAAAATGGATATTTTCTATATGGTGCTATTTGATCAATTCTGTTTTCTATGCTGTTTTTTGACTGAAATCAAAAAGGAGGAATGAGAATGAAATACAGTACTTTGGTTTTATCACTTTAATCTTATATTTTATATTCATATTCTCTCAAGTAGTACAATGAGGGACATGATAGCAAGTGTTCTCTGTGGGGGATGCCCTCCTTTGGTAAAGCCTGCTTCTCAAGGTGAAGATCGCTCCCATGCTGCTTCCAAGGGATTTGCCAAAACCTGGCTGTTGTTAGACAGATCAGTCCAGATAACAAATGGCTCAACTTTTCCTCAAAAATAAGTATTAATTGTTGCATTCTGCAGAGTTTTTCTTTCTTTCTGCAGATGTACAGAATATTTTTTCCCATTCTGGACATTACTGATGTTAATGTTACTAAGGCTGCATTGTTTCTGGGAGTGCTCTCAGTGCATAAAATATCAGTTTGTATCTCTCTTAATTGTCATGCGGATTGGTGTTCAGATAGCAGGGATCCTAGAAATGCTCTTTATTGTCATAGGACATAGTGGCAGAGTCTTGAAAGCCTCTTAAGAGTTTCCCTGTTCTACATATTAATCTTAAACAAAATCAAAACAGAGTTATTTTGCAGTCCGTTCTCACACTTTCTACTTTCTCACAACTGAGCTTCTGTTTCTCTTGCCTTAACATTTAATTGGCCTCTTCCCTTCCCAAGACCAGCCCTACACTCTTTCGGAGATATTTAATCAATCATGCTTAAAGTGAGGTTAAAAAAAAGAATTGGTTAAAAATTAGAATTACATTTATTCCATACATTTGTAATGAGTAATGTCTAAAGAAACTACCAGATATTTATGAAGTAAAACAAAAGTTTAATATTTTTGTATGAATGCACAGTGTAGATGTTACAATAAGGAAGTCATAGCAAGGGCATGAAAAGATATAAAAATGTCACAGGAAAAATGTGTATATTCAACATGTTGACATTAATGCATGTTCAGTGGAATTAAGTTCTGAAGCTTTTATAGAAACAAACTATGTGAAATTAAGTTTCAGAGCTAATGTTGGAATGACTTTTGAAATTTTGTAAAAGGCAAGGAATCATTTTGTAAAAGGCAAGAAAATTTTTGAATGCCCGTAAGCAGAGAGAAAACAATTCATGACAATTTTTTAAAATCTCATTGATTATGAAGGTATCATGCTTCCACTATTTGTAGGCCAGCAAGAGTGGTTTCTGGTAATCTTCGTCTTATGATCACAATTGAGCACAAAATTTCAGTTGCTAAGCAAGGCAGTTGTTAAGTGTGTCACATCCCATTTTACAACCTTTTTGCACAGTTGTTAAGTGACTCACTGCAGTTGTTAAGTGACTCACTGCAGTCATTAAGCAAAATCTGGCTTCCTCCATTGACTTTGCTTGGTCAGAAGCTGGCTGGGAAGGTTACAATTAGTGTTCACATATGACCCCATGACAGTGCATAAATACACATAAATACACGGCAGTTGCCAAGTCCCCAAATTTTGATCACATTTTAGACTCAAAAAATCATATTTAATAGATATCTCTTCCACCTAAGTCCAATGAATTATGGGTTTACTGTTGACTTTTCAGCATTTATATTAACATGGGTAAAACAGCAATTAACTGTCTTCATACAAATCTTGGCATTCTAAGCCATTCTTCAATTATATAAATACTTTTGCAAACTTAAGGATTTGAATTGTCAAAAATCTAATTATTTAGGATTTAGTGTGAGAAAGTAGAAAGTATGTCATTGCAAGGCTTAGGCAAAAATTGGAGCATATGATAAAAATTAATGGTGGCTTTTGGGATTGCAGGTAAAGGAGATTTATTTTTTCCTAAATTGTACATATTGATATTTTTAGATGTAGACTTCTTTTGCAAAGCCTATTTTAGATGTAGCTTTAACTTTTCCTTTTATAAATTATGGTTGGGGATTTGGAGAACTCCTCTCATTTTCCACTTGGATGCAGCTTTTAAAGCCAAAAATTATGGAGTTATTTCTTATTTCAAGCAAAATACATAATAAGCAATGCATTATTGTATACCAGTGATGGCGAACCTTTTTTTCCTCGGGTGCCGAAAGTGATAGTGTGTGTGCCCACATCCTTAATTCAATGCCCCCCATGCACCTCACCTCCCTGCGCATGCCTGTGCGACCCTCCCGTGCTGCCATGCACATGCATGCACAACCCCCCTGTGCCCCATTTTGGGCCTAGCAGGCCCCCCTGAAGCCTCCGGAAGCCAGAAACTGCCCGTTTCCAGACTTCCGGTAGGCCCATTTTTCACCCTCCCCAGGCTCCAGAGGCTTTCCTGGAGCCTGAGGAGGGAGAAAACTGCCTCCCCCACCCCCCGGAGGCTCTTCAGAAGCCGGAAACTGCCTGTTTCCCAACTTACGGTGGGCCCGGTAGGCCCGTTTTTTCGCCCTCCTCAGGCTCCAGAGGCTTTCTTGGAGCCTAGGGAGGGCGAAAACAGCCTCCCCCGTCCCCCAGAGGCCCTCTGGAGGCCAAAAACGCCCTCCCAAAGCCTCTGTGCAAGCCCTGTACTTACCTGACATCCAAAATGAGCCACGTGGAGACTCCTGGGAGGGGTGGGGCGGCGTGGGTGGGGCCAGCCAAAAATCAACTGGCTGGTGCGCGCTGGAGCTGAGCTAGGGCAACAGCTCGCTTGCCCGCAGATATGGCTCCGCGTGCCACCTGTGGCATGCGTGCCATAGGTTCGCCATCCACTGCCCACAGATATGGCTCCGCGTGCCACCTGTGGCATGCGTGCCATAGGTTCGCCATCATGGTTGTATGCCATTTCATTAATAAACAATTCTTCATAGAAAAATCCAGCCAGTTTAAAAGCAAACTGTCCTTAAGCTAGCTTTCTTCTCTTTGAATGCTATTTTCCCCATTGAAATGCAATAGCAGGTCAGCTGATACAAACATTCATTACAGTGTGAAATAATCTTGATATTTTGTTTATATAATAGTATGCTATAGAAAATGTCTATGGCGATTCTCAGTCATCCAGGTCATTGTTGTTCCAAAGGTGGTTTTTCAAGAGGCAACTGGACTTTCTAGTTTTCCTTTGAGGAGGAAAGAACTCTAGAATGCAAGTGACCAGCTGTCTGCAAGGAGTATTAATCCTCCCATTTCCATCCAGCCAGAGCTGAAGAAGCTTCTTGGATGAGAAGTGAAACTTCTTCAAAGAAAAAACAGAAAGTCCAGTTGCGTCTTGAAAAACCACCTTTGGGTATGCTATAGTAGTGATTTTAAACTTGTTTTTCCTGTATGCTTTCCTGTCAGGTGGTAATGAATTGCAGATAGTTATGTAGGTATCCTCAACCTTTAGGTTGCTTCTCCGAACTCTGATGATGGAGCAGACTTCTTTCTCCAGAATATACTGTGTAGAAGGAATTTCTTAGACATTCTTCCAAGGAATATTCAGAAGTTCACTGTCCTTGGTAGCAGCTTATTGATCCTAAGACTCCACTAAGTGAAATACACTATGTTTTGTGCAGAGCCCCTTCACCAACTTAATGTCTGCATCTGCTTCACTATTGTTTCATAGAGGCACTACTGGTTTGAGTGGGCAGTCCTGCAGGTGTCCAGATGCCAAGTCATAAAGGGCTTTATAGGTTGAAAACAGTGCCCTAAATGGTACTTAAATATAAAATTGTTTTTATGATTGCATTTTTAATTATATTATTGCTGTTCTTGTATATGCTGTATGCCGTCCTGAGTCCCTCCGGGAGTAGGGCAGCATATAAGAATTGCAAAATAAATAAATAAATAAATACTTGAAAACCAATAGGCAAATAAGACAAGGTCTGGAAAGCCAAGTGTTGTATAGTCTCACCTCCAGGAGGCCAGAAGTTATGTGAGTCACTGTATTTTGAATTAATTGTAATTTCTGAATAGCCTTTAAATATTGCCCCAAATGGAATGCATCATAGTAGTCTAACTGGGTAGTGATGAGGTAATGAGTTACTGTACTGTAGCCAGGTTCTTCTGCCCCAGGGTCAGGTCACAGCTGGCACAGCTTCCACCTGCTGTTCTAGCAGGAACTGCGAATCCAGAAGGACCCCAAGTGGTGAGCCTGCTCTCTGCTAATTATTGCTTGCCCATTAAAGAGGCAACAACAGCAACTCTGACTTACTTGGATTCAGCTTCAGTGTGCTCACTCCCATCCGGACCTTGACTGCCTCCAGACACCAGGAAAGAATGACAACAGCATCTCCCTCGCGACCTGAGGTGGTGATATACAGTTGGTTATCATGAGAGCACAGGTACTCCTTGCTTTATGACCATTTGTTCAATGACCATTCAGGGCTTACCATACCATTCTGTGGTATAGCACTTGTGGCAGTGATGGGGCTGAAGTGAAAGCTTGGGTGCAGCTCAAGTTGCTGGTTATCACCTTAAAAACCTTATATGGCATGGGACCTGGTTATTTGCGGTATTGCCTTTTCGCCTGTCTCACTAGATCAAATTGGATGCCATGCACCAGATTCCTTCCGTAAAATCTTGCCGTCTCCAAACTCCATCATTGCACAATTTTTTCATACCTTCGTTGGATAATATCAAGTAAAGAATAACATCTTGTATTCTCCTCCACTTTCTGAAGGAGAAAATTGATGACAAGTTATAAATTTCATGGAAGGTCCATGCTTGACATGGTTTGCTCTTCCAACAGAAGTTGGGGCAGCCTTCACTATTGTTTTGCATCTTTTTGAAAGATGTACAATTTGCTTTTGTAAAGTATTGTCCAGTTTCCTTGGTTAGGGTGAACAATGGAGATACCAATAATAATATGATTTTGTTAATGCAATCACTTATTTTAATCCAGATGCTCTCTACTATATCCCCATGTTCTTCCACTTAGATTGCTGATCTGTTCTTGTTATTTTTTCCATACACAGGGCAATTCCTCCCATTTTATTACTATGGGAAAAATCTTCAACCTGAAGCATGAGAAGAACATGACTGAGGCTCTTGTTAAGGAGGCTGTAATAAGTTCTTGTAGTGATAAGCATAGTACATTTATAGCTATCTGTGAATTAGGACACTGGTACTTTTGTACTCTCTTTGTGTTTGTTGAAAAAAAAAGTATGGTTGGTTGGCTGGCATTCCCAGTTCTATCCAAATATCAGCAAGTCATGAGTAGAACAATCTCCTTCACACTGAGTGCAATATTTTGGGAGCACTGATTAGAATAAGTAAGTAAGATTAATCTGACACTTAAATTTTTTTTTTTAAGTTTTAGCTTTGGCATTTTTGCCTGCCTGCCAAATGGCAATTTTTGAATGTGACCTGTGAAATGAGAATGAGCAGGAGAAGAAATTTTTCAAAAGACAATAATTGAATGATCTGAATAATGCTAGTGGTTTCTTCACCCAAAAGAAAGCTACCTAGTTTACCAGTTTTCATTACTGACCAATCAGGATTTTATTTGGCTTTTATTGACAGTTGTTTTTTGGATGTTCAGTCTGGCATTTGATTGCCTCTATCAGCAAAGTATGCATAGTCATCCACTACATGGGGAAAAATAGTTTTTTTCTAGGAAAATGATCCCATCAAAGTCTCTCTCTATACATTTATTTTTATTTTGGGGGGGGCTTATAATTTTACCCACCAACCACAACTGCCAATGGAATGTGATATAGGTAGTCCTCGACTTACAACAGTTTATTCAGTGACCGTTCAAAGTTACAACATCACTGAAAAAAGTGATTTATGACCATTTTTCACACTTACAACTGTTGTAGCATCCCCATGGTCATGTGATTTACATCTGGATTCTTGACAACTGACTCACATTTATGACAGTTGCAGTGTCCAGGAGTCATGTAATCCCCTTTTGTGACCTTCTGTCAAGCAAAGTCAATGGGGAAACCAAATTCACTTAACAACCATGTTATTAATTTAACAACTGCAGTGATTCACTTAACAAGAAAAGTCTTAAAATGAGGCAAAACCCACTTAACAAATTTATCACTTAGCAACATAAATTTTGGGCTCAATTGTGGTCGTAAGTTGAGGACTACCTGTACAGAATTGATTTTCTCAAATTCTCCTTCACTCTGCATTTTCTTTTAGCTGAACTCTCTGAGAACAGCAGTCCTCTCTGATTGAACCGAGTAGCTTGCATGTGTGATGAAGCATGGCTTCTTTTCTATTATGATATTTATTCCACACAAAAAAGTAAGGCAAGTTTTTCATTCATGCATATGCAGATTCCCTTTCTATGCTGCCAAAAATCTAAAGAGAGAGGAAACAGATTCCTGGGGATCGCACAGCCCAGGGGAAAGTGACTGTCTTTCTCTAAGCCACAGAATTAGTGGCTCCTGATGGAATCTAAGAGTGACATTCTTTTATTAAAACTGCCAGTTGCTTATACTAAACAATTGGATGCAGGGAACGCATTGTTCATTTCCTCGCCTTATCTGCAAGAGCCCAACACAGTCTGGCTAGCTAGCTTAAACGAACCTTTCTTAAGTGTACTCCTTTGAACAAAGCTTGTCTGTTATAGGGAGTGGTTTGAGAATGGCCCCCCTTTGGGAAAATAAGGAAAGCACTTTTAATTAGCAAAAATGTGTACAGATGTTTTTTTGTGTCTGTTTTTGTATGCATGTATTCCAGAATGCTTATCCTCCCCTAATAACCTGAATTAGGAGATTATTATTTTTGCTTTTGATTCCTCAAGAAGCAATACTGGATAACAAATCAGCAGGTTAAGGTCATGTGCATACATTTAGAATCTTTACTGGGGTGTTTGTACAATGGCCTGAGAGTGCTTTACCCCATTGTTTTAAAGTGCTGTTTCTTAAAATGAGTACAATGATACAGATATTCAAGAAGTGGCCAGTGTTATTTTCACGAAAGGGATCAAGTCCAAATACTTACAGAAATAAAAGAACATTCCTTTTTGTGTTAATATTTCATCTAGGTATTGTTCAAAGTTTTTGCAAAAGTGAATGACAGTATGACACTATGCTAGCCTGTTGTTGTGCCTAGCTCTGATAAAAGCTACTTGGTAGTTGTGTTTAAGAGCAGTGACTTTAAAATGTGGGAACTCTAGCTTGCTGGTGGGAGAATTCTGGGAGTTGAAGTCCACACATCTTAAAAGTTGCTGAGGCTGAAAAATACCGCTTTAGAAGACCAAGAGGCCTCTTTATTACATGACAGCTGGCAATGCAAGCAAGGGTTCTTATGTTGAGACATGTGTTTTAAATTGCATGTTTCCTTTTAGCTGCTGCATACATTTCTGGCCAAATGTTAGATGCTTTTCTTTTCTTTTGGCCACAGAATGTTGGACTGTTTTTCCTCCCTGTCTTTTGGGTTTCTTCTCTGGAATCTTCTTTTTTATTTGGCCTTCCTTCCATTCTCTGTTTTCAGCTAATAGCAGCAAGAGGTCTAGCTAGAGAAAGACAATAGTAGTTCTCCTACTTAATTAATACTTTAATAGTAATTTAATTATCACTCCCTCCTTGCTGAATGTTCTAAATGCATTGCATAACAGATTGAGGGGGGGGGGGACACCTAAGATCAGCTGGATCTACATTGAACCTGAATCTGTATCAAAGGTTTAAGGCGAATTAGGGAATTCTGGAAAAGGTCCTATTGTGGAGAATTTAGCTTGATCCTTTTCTTTCCATCAAGACTGTAGACTTCTTTGAAACTTGATGCTGTATTGTCACCCAGAAGTGATTGCAGAACCATTATATATCAGTAGTTTGGTCTAATTAGCTTCAAGTACAAAGAAAAAAAGAAGGGATTTGGTTAATTTTTATCTCCACCAACAAAAAGTGACTGAAGTATTTCAGTAAGACAAATCCTTACTGAAGCAAACCTGCTTTCTGGTGTGTTTGAGCAAATTGCCTATTTTTAAGCACAGAGACATATGGTTAAAATGATCCTCTCCACAGTCCTGTAACAGTATTATTCAATTATTTCTTACGTTGTCACATACCTTATGATCAAGAGTCAGAAGGTTTGAAACTGAGTTACCCCATATTACACAGTTATCTAAACCAGGATCAAGGGTAACAGAGTTTTAAACCTCCGATTTATTCTCTGTGTTGTTGCATTTTTAGAAAAAGCTAGTGCAAAAGATAGTTTGGAAGCCTATATTGCCAACACCCAAAATGAGAAAATCTTTGGTTTTTAGTCCTAGAACTTTTTATTTATTTATTTATTTATTTAGTTAGTTAGTTAGTTAGTTAGTTAGTGTTCTTATATGCCGCCCTACTCCCTGAGGAGTACCTAGATTGTTATGGAAGAACGATTAACAAGTGGAAAATTTATCCAGAAAAAGTAGAGTCAATAATCACAAGAAATTTAAATGGCCGACCGATGCCAATGGAATTATTTATTTATTATTTTGTACCCCGCTTTATATTTTTGCAAATAATTCATATCCGGCATACCTTCCTCCTTGTATTTTTCCCACAACAACAGTCTATTGAAATTTAGCTGACAAAAAAGGGTTTCTAAGGATAAAATTTACTCACACAAATCGGTCTAAAGATTAAGATATTCCTTAAAGATTTTTCCATTGATCTCTATCCTTTGGAAGTGAAAGGAATATTAACTACAAATACGGCCTTTTCTTCCTATGGGAGCTTGCCACTGAAATGTTTTGTATTGATGCAAAAACAAAACAAAACCCACCTGGTTTTGTAGGCCTAATAAGCTTCTCAGATATTTAAGTTTTCACTTGTTCCAATTCTACTGTGTTAGTTTTAACTTTGCCTTTATTATATTTATCATTAACGTCTTTAAATGGAAGGATGAGATATAATATAACATAAAGGTCTGTTTTACAATTAAATTGAACTTTGCACATCTCAGTTTTGTGTTTTGTTCTGTTGTGTATTTGATATGAAGTGCCCCTTCCTAACTAAATGTAGTCTGGCAACTGTTGCCTCTGTTTTTATAGACTTCTGGATCTGTTTGTTTTGTTTGGGACTGCTGTTACAAACTATCTTGAAGCCGCAGCTGATGCCAAATTCCTAAGAAGGCCTGTTGTTTTTTAATTTCTGCAGCTTAGCTGCTTGGGCCTCTCATTTTTTAAAATTAATCTTCCTATAACTCTAGTTCTTAGAGAAAATTACTGTCTCTCAATTAATTTTTACATTTTGAAAATCAGTTTTGGAAGTCCTCAAACTAGGATTCAGATTATGTACAGTTAGCACTCTGCCACAACTGATTATTAAGTTTTTAGACAATAATTTCTGTGTAGGTGCTTAAAATCTGTAGTTGAAAGGTGAAAAGTGTACTAGTTGTTGGTATTAGCTGGAAGCTCATAATATAATGTGCTGGTGAAGTCAGGCTTGGATAGAAACTGAAAGAAAATATCAAATTGTACCTCAATGTTCCTTTATAAAAACATTTTTCTTTCCTTAAGTGTCCCCAATTTGCTCACAAATTGTATTTTTGGATAAAAGCTCTTCAGATTCAAAGCTCTTTTTAAATCTTTTAAAAACTATAGTCTGTTACAGTTAAAATAATTATGTATGTTATTGTATCTTGAAGGGTAACAAATGTATTGCAAAATATGCCTTTGTAAGTTAGGGGTCCCTATGTATATATTTAGAAAATGTATATGCTGCCAACCAGATTGATGCCTTTGGCCAAGTTACAGGCTGCAATAATAACATATACTAACAACACTTGTTACAAACAAAATATAAAGTCAGCTTCAAAAAATTTTTACATGAAGAAATGTAGTATAAATATGTATAACCCTAAAAATAGGAATAAGAAAAACAATCAATGTATAATATTAGATCAAGTCAATCAATGCATGTTTAGCCGCTTCCAAATACAGATCTTTCTTAGTGAACAGTAAAATGAACATTTAGTTAATGTGAGATGAGTACCCATGTTCGTTTGTTAGCACAGAGTAAATGAGAGAACAACCATATTTTTTATTGTACAGTAGTCTGTGCCAAGATTTCTTTAGCTCAAATTTACTGTGGAATTTATCAGAGCTTTAGGCTGGTCTTCTTTCGAAGATTTTTACAGATTATCCACAATGTTTAGAATGTCATCCAACAGGTTTCTGGGAGTTACCCTTTTAATGCTTCATTTTTTTTCTTACACAGAAATTTGCCAATCCAGACAGGTTAACGACAGGAGTATTGGTATATTGATGAGTATCAACAAATATGTCATGCTTTTGAGTATGCAGATAGGCAAAACATTAATATTACTGTTCGTTTTGGAACAGAACTTGTTCCTTATTGTATCTCCCTTATGTAGCCCATTGTGACCATGTCACTAATTGATCCAGTTGCTTTTTTTAAAAAAATACCAGCATTATTCAAACACCACACTAATCTAGTTAGTGCTTCTTAATAAAAAAGCTCAGATTTCCATAAAATACCAATCTGTTCTGAAATTATACTCTGCTTAGGCCATGCATGCTTTACAAGATATTTGAAGTGTTTCCATCCTTAAACAAGCACAGCATCGCTGCTGTTTCTTAGAGCAGCCCAAATCTGACATAAATATGTCACTGTTTTAAAGAATATTACTAAATGTAATGCAACTCTTAAAGCAGCTAAAACTTTTTCCTTTACATTGTCTACACAACAGTAATAATACATTACACATCAACATAAATTCACATAGAACTCCTTGATAACTGACTTTGTGTTCTCTTCTGACACTGCTGGAGAGTGAAGTGAAAGCACACACATTTTGATTTTTTCCCCCCCTACTTGGTACAATGACCAATTCTTTGAGTCAAATTTCAGCGGTTGTGCAACAGCAATAGAGCTCTCTTCTTGAAGACAAAGATTTCACCCTCTCAGAAAAAAATGCTATAGTAATAACGATTGATAAGTTCTAAAGTATTTCTTCAACATCTATAGCTGATTGTCTGAAAATGCCTTATAGACCAAGACTGGAAAATTCCTGAAAATATTTCTTAAATTCTTGTTCATGGTAGCAGTTCATTTGTGTAGGATAATGTATACATTTCAAACTAGCAAGGAATCTTTGTTACTTTATCTTGCATAGATTACTATGGGTGCTCAAGTAGTAGTTGCTATTTTTCCTGTTACCAATTTAAGTTCTCAGTGCTGAGTTTCTAAGAAATAAGACTACAAGGGAACATGCAGAAACTGATCTGTTAACACACTTTTCCTGCAGCACAACTTTGCCAGCCCAGCAAAAAGCCTTTATCTCCCCCACCCTGCACTCCCCTGCCCTGGTGTGTCCTTTTTACACACTTTCCTCTGGCAAGCTCCATTTACAAACACTTACGTTGAACTCTGTATACAACTGTAAGTTGAACAGATCAGTCTTCCTCTGTGATTCTGTTTGAGAAGAGCTTTTCTCCAATGGCGCTGAAGAATTTTCTGTTTTCTCTGTCCTTTGTATTTTTCTGTCACTGCCCTTTCATGTCAGCTCCCGTTGCATTTTTGATTCTCAACGCATATCTCCCTCCTCTGTTTCTCTTATCCTTGTTACTGACAGCCAGCTGCTTTCTCTGCCTGCCTGCCTGTGTGTGTGTGCCTGCGTGCATGCGTGCTGGCACTCTCTCTTTTTGTTGTTAGTATCCTGGAGATGTAAAGTTTCATATTACATACTCACCAAGAAGGGAAAAAACACAACTGGAGTCTCACTATTGCCACAAGGTTCCCCGAATCAAGAGTTGTTGCAACTTTTTGTGTAACTCTTGACTGCATCTGAGAAATTTCTCCAGTTCTTTTCTCACACTGTCTGGGCAACTCTTGAGTTCTTTTCCACATCACTGGAGACTGCTAATTTTGTGACTGCTGTTAGGAAAAGAATTACTTGCCCTTAGCAAAATCAACAGAATGGAAAAGATGACCGAAAGGCTCTTCCTCCACAGATCCATGAAGATCTTTGCAGGCTTATTCTTTTCATGTGAAATACTCCATGAAAAAGAATCAAAAGACCCAGTTTATGCAATGACTGTGTGGAGTGAGGAAATACCCATGGGAGTGAGGAAATAATTCCATAGTTCGCAAGAAGTTTTGAGAAGAACTGTTAATACATGGAAGATACAAGTGGAAGCATGTGCACTTCCAGGGCAGTGGGCAGGGTAGGGTAGGGTAGGGAGAAGGATGGATGGATGGACGGATGGACAGATGATAGATAGATAGATAGATAGATAGATAGATAGATAGATAGATAGATAGATAGATAGATAGATAGATAGATAGATAGATAGATAGATATTCTAATTCCATGCTATTCCTTGCAAGGAAGAGAGTGGCTTCTCTGATTTCCATTTTTCCTCCTCCCTTCCCCCACATCCCCTGCCTCAACCTAACACTTTGCAGAGAGTTGGCTGCTCTAAGGTCATGAATAAAGTATTCCAAAGAAAGCTGCTCTGACTATTCTAAGAAAGACCATCAGCCCCTTCCAGCCAAGAAACCAACTGGCAACTTGGGCAGTTCTTGTAACTCTGCCAGAGATTGACCTTTTGACTTGAACCTGTAACTCCAGAGGTGGGTTCCTGCCGGAGCTGCACAGTGCACAGCTTTGGTAGGGAGCGGCCGATTGCGCAGTTTGCGCGCAACCGCTCTGGAGCCCTCTGCTGGTCCACCGCGCGCGTCGCCATTTTTTCCCATGAATTTTTGGACGATTTTGCTTCTGCGCATGCGCGGAAGCAAAATCACACCGAAATCTCGCGAGAGGACGCACGCGTGAGAGAGATTTTGGCGAGATTTTGCTTCTGCACATGCGTGGAAGTGAAATCGTGCCAAAATCTCTCTTGTGCGCGTGTCCCCTCGCGAGATTTTGGTGCGATTTTGCTTCCGCGCATGCGCAGAAGCAAAATCGCACGAGGGCGTGCGCGTGCGTAGCGAGCGAGCGCCCCCCTGAAGCGTGGAGATGCACGCGCAGCGCACCGGTACCGGTAAGGGAGCAACCCGCCGCTGTGTAACTCCATTGCCTCAACCACTAATTTAAAGCATTGCCTGCATTTTTATTAACTGGTATCATTTTAAAGACGAGAATATGGCTTTAGTTGTACATACTGAGTTCTTGTCTGTTACCTTGGAAGCCCTGCGGGAGTGCTAATAATTAAAAAACAAAGTTTCTTTCCTGGCGTAACCAAATTATATTTTGTTCTTTTCCTTTTTTGGAGAGAAAAAAAAATGGGACTGCCAAAGACCCTTGGCATTTCCAGCTGGGTAATGCTAGCAATTGCTAGAAGGGCATGAAGAAAAAAATTCAACCGGATAATCTTTCATTGGTTGTGAAAAGAGGCTTTCTTTTAGCCCAAGAGCAGTGTGAGTCAGTGTCACTTTGCAAAACTGATAAGGGTAGCTTTGTAGCATTTTTTTTTCTCTTCCCCAGCCTAACTTTTTTCAGGGATTTTAAGCCACCAGCTGAGTATCTGACACAGATACAGCTTTCTCAACCGGATGGATACTAAGTCGTCCTATGTTGGCACAAACAGGTGTTTGTTTTATCTGTACATTTTCTGAAATAGTCCTGACTCTTGGAAATTTTTACTCCTTCCTTCTTAGAATTCAATAGGGAAATGCCTCAAAAGGCATTTTTTAAAATGCCACAAAAATACTTCGTTACCATGGTTCATATCTTTCAAGCATAAGCCTGCTTTCAAATGGAAGATGTTTTGGTTTTCATATTATTTGGAATAAGGAAAAGTGCCAGTGCTTAGAAATATTGTAAATGAACTCCTAGAATATTGTACCTATCATAGGAAATAAACTGAAGCCTACATTCCTTTGGTAATGCAGAATGAGGCAAAATATATGTTCAGTTTGTATGTTTATAACTGCATTGGTGGCGTGGTTGGAAATTAATATACTAGGGAAAAAATAAGTTTTTGAAAGTCTCTATTACCGTATTTTTCGGAGTATAAGACGCACCGAAGTATAAGACGCTTCTTAGTTTTGGGGGAGGAAACAAGGAAAAAAGGCCTCTGCCTCCCAGCAATTTGCCAAACAGCAAACAGTACAGATGATATATACTGTTTGCTGTATATTTCTGTGCATGTGTGCCTGACCCATAGAAATAGCAAAGAATTGGAGAAATGTACATTATGGCAGTATATTAATCCCAGAAAGTTTTCTTAAATGTAATCACACTAACTTCTCCCAATTATTTAAATAGATCTACTCCAAACATGAATAAGTCAGGGTTTAATTCAGCTGCCTTATTTTAATACTAATACTTAATACTAAAACAGGACATTTCAGATTATACTTTTACAGATCTTTAAAATTGATGTGGCTTTCTGGAAGTATTCTCTGCTATTTAAAAGAAGATACAATAGCACTGGGCCTCTTCAGAGCAAGCATTTATTTTAAAAAGCTTCTTCATTTTGTTAAGTTGTCTAGAACAATAATAAAGCAGTCTTAAAAAAATAAGTAATAATTTGAACACTCTACAAACATTTAACAAAATAACATATTAACAGAATCTGCCTCTACCTAGGATAGAACTCACAACCTCCTGACTGTGAGGCAAGAGCTCTACCTCTAGGCCACAGCAGCTATAGCTTACCTCCTTGCAATTTCAGCAGTCTAACATTGCCAGCAGTTTATCTACCAGCAATTTGTCTCATTACAGCCACCGTAGTTAGTTTCATTTTACCACCTGGCTTGCAAGCCTTAGTCAGCTGTAGGTCGGGAGGCAGATAATCTCTTCTTGTGCTAATCAAGCTCTGCAGCTGTTTGCTGCAAAGAGGTAAATTGCTGGCAGACAGAGGCCAAAGGGTGGGGGTGGCTGGGTGGGGCTACATTCGGTGTATAAGACGCACCCAAATTTTCACCATCTTTTTGAGGGTAAAAAGGTGCATCTTGTACTCCGAAAAATACGGTAAATAGTAATTTCCATCTTACGAAGAGTCTGTGCTAAATGGCAAGGATGGAAAGGAGAATGTTGGTTCATTGGCATTTGTTCTATTCTGTTTTAAACGTTGTCAACAGAAATAGATTATCCTTCTCCCAAAGGTATATTTTAGCTCAGTCAACAAGGACTGCTTTTTATTGACCTTTTATGGGCTGTACAGACAGTTCCATTCATCCAGCCAGTTAGGTGGTTGCTCTAACATGAACAGCATACAGCATATTTTTCCACTTGACACTCTGCCCAATAACATTCATAAAAACGTGTATGGAGGGAAAGGTTAATATGAACCAATCCTAAAACAAGACCTCATTGTAATTTTAAATGCCTGTGGTTTTGATGTGTTATAACTGCCTTTATAACTTCTGGTTAGAGATTAGGAGGAGAGGTTGTCAACAGATCATTAAGGTTACACCAAACTGTATACTCAAATTATCTCAAAATAGAAAGCTAGCATTTTTCAGTAGTCTAGAAAGCATGGAAAGCAAATAATGCTCTTTGTGTCCCTGTGTCCTTATTCTGTGAGTATTTTTAATTTGGCCATCTTCAGAAAGTCTCTGAACCTTCCAAACCACTGTAAGAAAAAGCGTTTTCTCTGTTTCCTTTCCTTTTCATCAATCTAACGTTGCTTCTTGTTTGCCTGTTAGTTGTCGCCATGCTGCCATAGCCGACTACTTTGGAGATGAGGTTCCCCAGTGTAACAGAAGCTGTGATTACTGCAAGAATCCAGCAGCAGTGAAGAAGCAAGTAGAAGCATTACAGCATAGTACCAAAAGTTGGAGTAGAACCTATATTGGACCTTCTGCTTCATCTTGGAATGCCTGTGACCCTGAGCTGTATGGAGGAGGAAAGCGAGGCTCTAGTGGCTTTGAAAGGTAGGTCTGCATTAACCAACTGGGAAGAGGTGGGGTTTTTTGGCCAAATAAGAACTGCTCTTCTCCCCCGCCCCTCTTTTTTGTGTGTTATTTTGATGATTCTCCTGACTAAGGAGGACAAAAGTTGAGATTTTTTTCTGCGTAAGTGAACTGAAGTGATGATCTCAAAAACCACAGCTTCTTCATGAATCTGTCACTTCAATAGATTGCGCAATTACTCTTTGTAGCTCAGTTTGGAAATCAAAATGATCAAGAATAAGGAGGATAAGAAATATATATGGTTTTAAATTGTTATAGAAATGCTTTTACATGTTTAAATGTAGTTATGCAATTCTCTTAATAGAAATGTTAAACTGGATCTCAGAATGCGTTGATTTGTGTAAACCTGTTGCAAGTAAAAGCTGCTGTTCTCCCTTGTGGGGCTGCATAGTTATTCTGCCTTATTTCTATTTCCTTGCTTAAGGGAAGGTTGCAGGCCTTAAAAACAAAATAGGGAGATGGAACATGTCCATGTCCATGTGGTAGGATAATACCCTCCTGCACATGCTTCCCAAATTGACTTTAGGGTTAGGGTTAACCCTCAAAAATGTTCAGAAAAAAATAACAATTCTCCATTGGGTCAACGGGAGAATCCAGGATGGGTCGCTCTAGTCTTGTAGCTCTATTGACTGAGTTGAAATTCTGAGGACACGCCTCCCTGGTGACGTTCTCCAGTTTTCAACTCAGTCTCAGCTCTTCCAGACGTCTTTTTTAGGCTCGGAGAGCTTCTGAGCAAAACTAGTGTGAACTTCCCTGGATTTCTTCTACGACCATCTGAGCAACAAAAGCTAGCAAGGCAGGCTGTTTCTCTGCGGCTGCGGTAAGAGGCGGGGAGTCCCTGGCCGCTTCGGCGGTCAGACTTCCTTAACGAGGATCGATAGGAGCTGTGATCTGGCGATCTGCCATCTTGGTTGCCCTATCCCCACCAACAGCTACGCCCCTGACTATTCCACGGCGGCGGACAGGGGCAGGGAGTCCCTGGTGGCTTCAACAGCCACAATCTTGATGCTTAATCCTAATGCCTAGAATATTGGCCTTTGATTCTAATTTAAGATTTGATATAATTTTACATGACACTCTTGTTCAACTTCCAACTCTTTCTGAGTTATTATTCAGATATGATGAAGATACCAGGAGTGTGGGTGAAGTTAATGAGGACAACCAGAAAAAGGAATGGAACATTTTCTATAACAAACAGATGAAGCTGCGCAGGGTAAGTGGAAGGGCTTTCTATAGAAGATAGAGGCTCACCTATATAGGTAATCCTCGAGTTACAAATGTAATGGAGCCTGCCAATTACATTCGTAACCCGAGGATTCATAGGAGTGAATCATGTAACTTGAACGTGATCATACCCTGCTTTTGCCCACATATTCTCTAATGGAATGCGCGGGTCGTTAAGTGCATGAGGTATTTCAGGGAGGAGAAGGCCCCGGGGGGGGGGAGTAGTGCTTTCCTCGACCCACTGAGATATCTCATGCTCCCCCCCCCAAAAATCCTGCCCAACCGGGTCATTTACCTTACGTAGATCTCGATGATCAATGGAGCTATCTCCTCCAGCCTTCTCTGCCGCATTTTCGTCTTGAGCAAAGGCTTGCCGAGGCCTACAGGGATGAGAGATTGCGTTCCTATAGGCCCCGGTCATTTTTGCAAAAAGCCTTTGCCGATGAGAAGAGAGCCTGGGAGGGCTCACGTCCCTCCAGGCCTCCATTCTTGTCGGCAAAGGACTTGAGGAAAGGCTTTTGCTGACAAGAACGGAGGCCCGGAGGGACGCACGCACCCCTCCCGGCCTCTGTTCTCGACGGCAAAGGCTTTTTGCAAAGACGGCAAAAGGCTCTGCAAACAGAGGGAAGGTTTCGGTGCTTCAGGCCTTCCTTCCGTTTGCAAAGCCTTTTACTGCAGATCTTGTCCAGGCCTCCATTTGCAGAGAACAGAGGCCTAATGTACTGGGAGATAATGCGAGATCAGTAGTATGAGATCTTGCGTTACTGATATCACGTGATCTTGTGGTACTTTAGGCCACCATTCTCTGCAGACGCACTGAAGACCTGAAGCACCGAAGCAGGCCAAGAAACCGAAGGTTCGCTAGATCTTTGTAAGGTGGGTGTCCACAGGCCTAGTGCCTGTGGAGACCCGGCTTGTGTGGGGGTGGAGGCGGCGAATAGGCAAGGCGAATGTTGTAGAGTCTCTGCGATCATTCGTAAGTGTGAACGACTGCTGTGGTGATCCAACATTCGTAATTTCGGGACTGTGTTGTAAGTAGTTGGGGGAGGGTGTTATGTTGTAACTTCGAACAGTTGCTAAGTGAACTGTCATAACTCGAGGATTACCTGTACATTAAACCTTTGGATTGAGTATGCCATGCAATCCTGATATGTTTCCTAAGAAGTAAGTCACACTGAGTTAAACTGAACTTACTCCCAAGAAAATACAGGTGGTCCTGGACTTACGACCACAATTGAACCCAAAATTTATGTTGTTAAGTGAGAATTTGTCAAGTGAGTTTTGCCCCATTTTATGGCATTACTTGCCACAATTGTGAAGTGAATCACTGCAGTTGATAAGTTAGTAACCTGGTTGTTAAGGGAATCTGGCTTCCCCATTGACTTGCTTGTCAGAAGGTTGCAAAAAGTGATCACATGACCCTGGGACGTTGCTACAGGTATGAACCAGTTGCCAAGCATCTGAATTTTGATCACATGATCATGGGGATGCTGCAAAGGTTTTAACTGAAAAATGGTCATAAGTCACTTTTTTCAGTGCCATTGTAATTTTGAACGGTACCTGTAAGACTTCAGAATTGATCTAAACTATTAAGACTAAACCTTGTACAAATACTAATAGGAAGAAAGCCATTCTGTTGCTTTAAAAACTGGATATAATTCTGGCTTTTCTCTGTTGCTAAGAGAATCATATTTTGGGGGCACCTTTAGTGCTTCATCACAGATGTATGCATCCTTTGGGTGACCGGAGGCTGCACAGTGAATGGGTGAAGATGTGTCCAAAATAGGAAGCACCATGTAGTGTACTTGAGCAAGAGTGGGATTTTGTCTTTATTTTGTTTTGTTTTTAAATTGAAATTGTTGAGAATTGTTTCAGGGCTTTTAGAGTACAAACAGCAGGCATCAAAGACAGTAGTTTCTATTTAAGAATCAGACATTAAAGTGGGCAAGATTTTAGACAATACTACATAAAACCACAGAGAACTTGTGACTGATGACCATTTCACAAGAATTTACCCACTTTGAAAATACTTCATTTATTGTTATTTATTATTATTTACTTTTTTCTAATGTACTGTATCTATAGATTAAAGATCAGTTAAATCAATTAAATTTTAATGTACTTTTTGTAAATGTTTTTGTAAATATATAATTAAAAGCCTATTTATTAGGGGATTTTTGGATTGCTAGCCCTTGCACTACATTTTCATGTATTTCCGATTTTAAAATAGTGGGAAATCTTGCCACCAAATTTGGACAGCATAGTGAGAATTGTTTAATTTTATTTATTCATTTATATCCTGCCTTTCTTATTTTTATAAATAACTCGAGGCAGTGAACATGCGTAATGCTCCTTCCTCCTCCTATTTTTCCCACAACAACAGACCTGTGAGGTGGGTTGAGCTGAGAAAGTAACTGGCCCAAAGCCACTCAGCTGGCTTTCATGGCTAATGGGGGACTAGAACTTACAGTCTTCTGATTTCTAGCCTGGTACCTTAACCCATTGGCCAAACACAGATCTCAACTCAAGGATAAGAAAAATAGGGTTTCTTCACATGTGAGACTGCAATTTTAAATTATTTCTGCTTCAAAGCACTTTCTTGAGTGTTTCTATATGACTAGAATATTATCTAGTAATATTCATCCAAAATTTACTTGTACAGTTTGCTTTAAAATATTTTTAAAACTATTTAAATACATTGATTTTTTGAGTTCAAATTTCAGATTCTTAGTTAAGTTTTAGCAAGCAACATTTTTTAAAACATTTCCTATGGTCATTTGAAGTATGTTTCTGTTTAATCTCCATCTTTTTTTATATCTTTAGGGCAGAGAACCTGAAAATGATAACTTTGTTCTTCCAGGTAAATATTATTTCACATATCAGTTTTGGATAAAGTTTGCATGGGTGTTTTTGAGGAGTTGATAGTAATAAAAGCCTGTATATAGTTTAGCCTGTAAGATAGAGGGATTCAATTACAGCAGCAATGGGTGCTATATTGGAAGATTTTATTTATTTATTTATTTATTTATTTATTTATTTATTTATTTATTTAGACGCTCTTATAGGCCGCCCAATCCCGTGGGACTCAGGGCGGCGTACAACATGAATAAGAAACGTACATTTAAAAACAATGATCATAATTTAAATTAAAACTATAATTAGAAAAAACATTATAAACGCAACATTCAGGGGGGAATCTGATTATCCCATTCACCCCATCTGCCGGAAGAGCCAAGTTTTTAAGGCTTTACGGAAGGCCAGTAGGGTGGGGATGGTCCGGATCTCTGGTGGAAGTTGGTTCCAGAGGGACGGGGCTCCCACAGAGAAGGCCCTCCCCCACGGCCCCGCCAATTGACATTGTTTGGCCGACGGGACCCGGAGGAGGTCCTCTCTGTGGGACCTAACCGGTCTTAGGGAGGTATGTGGTAGGATGCGGTCCCGCAGGTAACCTGGCCCTGAGCCATGTAGGGCTTTAAAGGTAACGACCAACACCTTAAATTGCGACCGGAGACTAATTGGTAGCCAATGCAGCTGGCGAAGGATAGGTGTTACGTGGGTGTATCTCGGTACACCCACTACAGCTCGCGCAGCTGCATTCTGTACCAGTTGGAGTCTCCGGATGCTCTTCGAGGGTAGCCCCATGTAGAGCGCATCACAGTAGTCTAGCCGTGAGGTGACAAGGGCATGAGTGACTGTGAGCAAGGCCTCCCTCTCCAAGTAAGGTCGCAATTGGTGCACAAGACGGATTTGTGCAAAGGTCCCCCTAGCCACAGCTGAAAGATGTTGCTCCAATTTTAGCTGTAGATCTAGGAGGACACCCAAATTGCGAACCTGTTCTGAGGGAGTCAATTTTTCTCCCCCGAGAACCAAGGAGGGGCAGTCGACATAGTCCTTGGGAGGCAATATCCAGAGCCACTCAGTCTTGTCTGGGTTGAGCCTGAGTCTGTTCACTCCCATCCAGACCCTCGCATCGTCCAGGCAGCGGCACATTACATCAACTGCTTCACTGAACTGACACGGGGTGGAGATGTACAACTGGGTATCGTCAGCATACTGCTGATACCTCACCCCATGTCGTCGGATGATCTCACCCAGCGGTTTCATGTAAATGTTAAACAGGATGGGCGAGAGGACCGAGCCCTGTGGCACCCCGCAAACCAGGGGCCTAGGGGCCAACCTCTGCCCTCCTGTCAACACCGACTGCGTCCTGTCAGAGAGGTAGGAGGAGAACCACCGTAAAACAGTGCCTCCCACTCCCATCTCCCCAAGACGACGCAGAAGGATACCATGGTCAATGGTATCGAAAGCCGCTGAGAGGTCAAGTAACACCAGGATGGAGGAATAACCCCCATCCCGGGCTCGCCAGAGATCATCCATCAGCGCGACCAAAGCAGTCTCCGTACTGTAGCCGCGCCTGAAACCCGATTGAAAGGGATCCAGATAATCAGTATCCTCCAATAGCCGCAGGAGTTGGAGCGACACCACCTTCTCAACAACTTTACCCAAAAAGGTTAAGTTGGAGACTGGACGGAAGTTCTTTAAATCCGCTGGGTTCAGGGAAGGCTTCTTGAGGAGGGGCCTCACCACCGCAGCTTTTAAAGGCTGTGGGATGGATCCCTCTCTCAAAGAGGCGATCACAACCGCCTGGAGCCAGCCGCGTGTCACCTCCCTGCTGGCTGAGACCAGCCAGGAGGGGCACGGGTCCAATAAACAAGTGGAGGCGCTCATCGCTCCTATGGCCTTGTCCACATCCTCAGGAGTGACAGGTTCAAACTCATCCCATATAACAGGACTAAGACTCAAGATCTGAAGGATCAGGTGGGGATAGTGTGCCCAGAAAAAAAATCTGCCTATGGGGATGCATAATCAGTCAATCAATGCTTTAGCCTGCATAAACCATAGTATGAGGGCTAGTTTGATAGAATTAGAAACAAATAATCTGAAACTAGATGGTAGGTTACAGTAATGAAGAACAGGTAGGAACTGTTCATCCTGCTCAAAAGGGAGATGCTTCCAGCCTCTTTATCACACAGGTACCGTAGAAGAAAAAGATGCAAAGATTTGAACTTTGATTTCATTATAAATGGAGCTTGCATTTTATACGTAACAGTTGCTGGAATCCTTCTTAGTTTTTCTGTTTAATGTAGGCCTGCAACATTTATAGATTTAATATCTACCACCAGAAGATTGTTTAATAGATATTAGAACACTGTTTGCTCTTTGTATATGACATTACTGATCCCAGGATTCCATGTTGGACTGAACTACTGATAGCATAATTGCCTATGAAGAGCTCCTTGCTAAAGCATTTGGATTTAAGCCCAACACTGTCAAAAATAGCTAAATCAGACTTTCACTAGAACTTTGCTTTGCTCAGTGCCAGATACCATTCTGGAAATCTGTGATAAATACAGATGTTTGATTAATAATGGCGCTTAGGCATCATGTAAATGTGTTTTAGAGCTATCTCATTATGAGTAAGATGACGTACAAGACAACATAATTGATTCTGTAGCTTAGGTGGTACTTAATGACATGGAGAAAAAAAATAAACCCTGCCTCTTCTTTAATTGGCCTCAGCAGAATGGCTTTTATGCTGTTGAAAATTTCAGAGATAACCAAAAACAAATTGAAGCATAATAAATAGTGGGTAAATGTTAGTAAAATGATACACTTTCATTATGATCTACCCCAAAGATGAAATAACTGGCAGATTTCCAGATTTCTAATAAGATGGATCTTAATCACATGCATCAACCAAAAAGGATGTAAGCAAGAAACACCCAGAGTCATAGTGAGCCTCATGAATTCTTCCAGTGTAAGGATAGTATATGCTGGGAAAGGACGTTTTAAAAATCTAGACATGGGTTGGTGAAGGAACAAAACACATATACTGTACAGAAAGAGTTCTGTTCTGCAGTTATACTGGTACAATTATACTTCCCATCTATGAAAAGTTTGGCAACATATTAAAATTTGTTAACTTAGCTTGTGTATTTGCTCCTTTTGGTAGATAGTGATTGTCCCTTGAAGGATGCAGCCAGTAGGAAAATTGCTAGAATTACAGTAAAGGTAAGTGGAATTTTTTTCAAGACAGGTTATTTTAATACAGTCTGCTTATTGATTAATTTGTGATATTCAAATTGAAGACTAACTGAAGAAAAATATAGCACAGATATGTTTCCTAGGTAAAGTCAAGATCAATAAAAAATTAGGTGGAGCCATGCCTTCAGTGCAATTCTGTCTCTTTACAGCACTCTGTGAGCAGTTTACAAATGTCAGCATATTGCCCCCAACAATCTGGGTCCTTCCATCCTCAGAAGGATGGAAGGCTGAGTCAACCCTGAGCCGGTCAGGATTGAACTGCTGGCAGTGGGCAGAGTCAGCCTGCAATACTGCATTCTATCCACTGTGCCACCAGATGCTCTCATGCATGGAATTTTGAAAGCAACAGAGAGACGTTTTAATATCAGATGTGCTTAATAATGTAGAAAGGTTTCTAAAAGTTCTTTTGGATTACTTTGTTTTATACTAGTGGAGCAAATCTTATTGAGTAAAAAATAATCTATGTGCTGTTAAACTTCCCATCTTTGAGAATAATTCCAGTCTCAGAATTCTGACTTGGTTGGGATCATTACTCGGAACCATGACATCTTCATGTTGTGATGAGGATTCAGATACCTTTCTTTCACTGCTTCTTCCACATTCAGACCTAAAGAACCATAGTAACTCTTAGTCCCAGCTCTCACGTAGTGCAGTTTAGTTCATTCTCCATAGTGGGTGGAGCTAACATCCAAGAACGGGCTGACACCGTCCGTTCAGCCAATGAGGACTGAGTCTGTCAAATTGTAGATCTCCGCCTCTGCCTCGATTTCCCCCTCTTTGACTCAGTCCTCGGTCTGACAGGACGTGTATTCTTCAATCTCCCATCTTGGAATATTTTCTTCATCTTACTATGGAATCAAGGACTCATTAATTGTGAGTTTTTCCCTCAACTAGCTTCTCTCAACATCTCTTGGAGTCACTGAGGTCGAAAGCGGCTAAGAGATTCGGCTCTTGCCACTCCCTTCTGCCGAGCTTTCAGCCGAGGGCCATCTGAAGTCACAGGGGGGGGGGGTTCCCTTCCCGACTGGCCTTTGGAGTTTCCACCTCCAGCCCTGATATTACCGGCTGCTCAGAGGCATCACGGGTCTTGCCGTGGAGTTTGGCGCTCATAACAGGCGTTGCACCTCACAGCTGATCGCTTTTTGACAGGCAGCTTGCCCTCCGCTTCTTAGAGAAAAACTCTTTCCTCAGTCACAGGAGCTAGCCGCTCGAGTGACCTACGGCCAGAAGAGCTTTGCGCTCTCCTTCCCGCTTCGGCAGGGGCAGGCAGCTCGGACACATAGGAGCCTGCAGGAGCTTTTTCGCTAGCTGCCTCAGCCCTGAATCGGAGTCCTTTGGCTCCGCCCATTAATTTTCACTGCACTCACTGGCTTGAGTTTTGCCAAGCCGCAATTGTGGGCCCGAACTAGTCCGCTCGGTCCCTCTGTCCGTGACCATTCCTGTCGTTTTCGATGCCGCTCTCAGTGCTAGTCTTGCACAGGAGTCGGACATTTTGGAGGATCACGACGCTCGCTGTGTGGTGGTGGCCATTTTGTCGGAGGGCAAAGCTGCTCGGTGCAGTGATGGCCATTTTGTTTCCCTAAAGGAACAAGGGAAGAGGCGGCAGCCATTTTGAGTCCTCCAAAGGACGTTACAAGAGGAGGCTGCCATTACACAAGTCATCTGGCCCAGCACTTTGGCGGATGACATTAGCCAGGCTAAGCCTCCCAAGGCAAGATCCGCCAAAAGGCAGAAGAAGGCCCACAATACCTCAGGGCCTGAGGGGGAGTCGGACAAATCCCAGGGCCCTTCCAGACAAGACAGGGCATATGGTCTGCCTCTCTCTGAACGTCATTCCAAGGCTAAGGCCCTCAGGGATACCCAAAGGGATGAATCCTGCAGGGACAAGGCCCTAGAAAAGATTTGCACCAGGTCCAGCCGCACTTAGGCCCCAGCCTCGCCTACTCATACAAGCGATGTCGATCAGCTGGCTCACGATGACGTAGGCCCTGCACGAGCCAACATGGCCCTCCATGACCCCCTGTAACACTGTCTCTGGACAGCCCGGGCCTTAACATTGAGGACGCTGATCCGTGGGGTCAAGTGGAGGCTCATCCTCAGCAGGGGGCATGTAGGGCTCCTGGCAGGCCTTTGCCTTCCGCCACCTTTACTCCGACTGCTGCTGGGCTCCGCGCCACTTCCCACACTAGGGTCCCCGACCCCAACATGCAGTCCATCATCAATGAGGCCATCAGACAGGGCATCGAAGCGGGAATGAAGCAATTGGGCCTGCAGGCCCCTTCTTATCCTGTGTCAGTGGAACAGTCGGCTCCTGCCCCCACATGGACATACGAGGACTGCCCAGGGGGGTACTACGACAGGTACTCCCCTGATTGTTCGGTGGGGTCTCGATTGCAGGGGTCCCTGGTTGATAACCAACTTGATCTGCATCTCTCGGAGGACGAAGGCCTCACTCCAGACTCTCCCACCTTATTGGTGCTGTTTCATCCAGGACTTTTCAAATCGTTGCTGTTCAAAGCAAAGGCCACCGCCAATTTAGGTCCTCCATCTGCGCACATCGACCACAGCTCCGGTAGGAGAGACCCAAAGTTTTTCCGGCTGCTCCACTCTTTGTGGACGTGGTCCTGAGGCAGTGGCAACTTCCCGGTTCAGGGGCTGCCCCGTCGCCAGCTGACAGATGCTATTACAACGTGGCCACAGAGCTCAAGCAGAATCTCCAGGTCCCAGCAGTGGATGCTCCAATCTCGGCCTTATATTCTACGGCCAACATGCCAGGCGATCCTGAAGAGCTGTTGCGGCCTGAGGACAGGCGGACGGAGCAGGCGCTCAAGAAAGCTCACCAGGCCACTGCCTGGGCAATCCGGGCGTCGATGTCTGTCTCCTTTATTTCCCGTACTTCCCTGAAGTGGCTCAGACATATCCAGGAGCGGCTTCCCGTCTCCGACCTCAGGGCTCACCAAGACCTGAATAAATTACTTGCCGTGGCCCTGTTTACAGCCGACACCACGTTACAGTCGGCCACATTCGCGGCCAGGGCTCTAGGGTCTTCTCTAGTAGCGAGACGTATGCAGTGGCTGAAGGGCTGGCACGTGGACACCCGCCATAAGTGGCGCTTGGCCTCCGCTCCTTACAAGGGCCAGATGTTGTTTGGGGAGGCCCTGGATCCCATCCTTGTAGAGTCATGGGATAAACATAAGATTTTGCCCACGTTCACCCGGAAGGGTTCCTTTCGTTCTACTAACTACTCGAGATGTCCCTTTCGGGTCCCTGACCAGGGGTCTCCCTACCCTAGACCCTCTGGTCAATATGGCTCCAGACAACCCCAGGACAGGGCTGGCAGGGGCAGGCAATACCAGCGGTCATTTCAAGGCGGAGGGGGACGCCCGTTCCAACGTGCAAAGTGAACCCAACCCCAATTCCCCCATTGGTGGTACACTGGGCCTTTTTGCAAGCTGCTGGAGGGAGATTACAACGGATGAGTGAGTCAGGGAGACAATTTCATCTGGTCTCTCCCTGGAATTCCTTTCTACCACCACCCCGAGGTTTTTCATAAGATGCCCTATGTCATCCAATCCAGACAGACGGGTCCTCATGGTGGCGGCCATCCAGCACCTGTTGGACATTCAGGCCATCCAGCAGATGCCTGAGGACCAGCAAGGGCAGAGGTTCTACTCCATCTTGTTTGTAGTTCCCAAATCCTCGGGTGGGTGGAGAGCTATTCTCGATCTAAAAAGGTTAAACAAGTATATAATTTATAAAAGGTTCAAGATGCACACCCTCCAAACCATCTTGGGTAGCATACGGAAGGGGGACCTCCTCGCCTCGATCAACCTCACTGAGGCTTACCTGCATGTACCTATTCGGCCTTCCCACCAAAAGTTTTTACGTTTTTACTACGCAGGTGTCCATTATGAGTATAGGGCTCTTCCCTTTGGCTTCTCCTCGGCGCCCAGGGCCTTTACCAAGGTGTTAGCGGCTTTGGCTACACACCTCAGAACCATACCTGTGCGTGTCCAATGTTACCTGGATGATATCTTAATCCAGTCTTCGTCCAAGCACCCAAGCGGTGCGGGACATCAAGGTAACCATTAACACACTGAGACACCACGAATTTTCGATTAATCTTGAGAAGAGTCATCTAGGGGCCATTGTAGATTCTCTGGAGTGCAGGGTGTACCTGTCCCAGGAGCGGCAGGATAGTATCTTAGAGTTATCTCATCAGGTCCTGCAGCAGCACAGAGTTCCCCTGAAACAGCTCTCCATGCTCCTGGGTAAAATTATTTCTGCCATCAACATTACCCCTTGGGCTCACCTGCATTCCAGGGACTTGCAGTGGTTTCTTTTGCCCTTCCAGAGGTCTGGATGCAGCATGTCGCCGAGCAAGGTCCTGATGCCTTCGACTGTCCGTCAATCTCTCCGTTGGTGGACATCTCCTGCCATCGCGAAAGGCTGCATTTTCCAAGAGCCACGCACACTCGTCATCACAACGGACGCCAGCCTGTATGGTTGGGGGGCTCATGCCCAGTCGGCGGTAGCCCAGGGCAGGTGGACTCCGACAGAATCAGAGCTCAAATCAACAGGCTGGAGCTACGCACAGTCTATCTGGCGCTCAGGCGGTTGCGGCATCTGACTGCTGGGCAGCATGTTCTTGTCCTCACGGACAATGTGGCCACAAAAGCCCATATCAATCGGCAAGGGGGGACGATGTCCAGGCCACTGATGTCCAAGGCCAAAACCCTGGGTGCAATCTCCAGTCACTAGTGGCGGACCACATCTCCAGGGTGTCCAATGTGATGGCAGACTGGCTGAGTCGGACAACGATCGATCAGGCGGAGTGGAGTCTTCATCCCTCCATCTTCAAGACCTTAATGAGCCGATTCAGCCTACCGGTGGCAGACCTCTTTGCCACCCCAGAGAACATCCAGCTGCCCAGATTTTATACCAGATACAAGACCCAGGGCGTGGAGGGGATGGACGCTCTCTGCTGCGACTGGCCACCCGGTCTTTTGTATGCATCCCCCCCCACTGCCTCTCCTCCCCAAAGTCATCAGGAAAATCCTGGAGGAGAGGGCAGAAGTGTTGCTCCTGACCCCCCACTGGCCCAGGAGGGCATGGTTTGCGGACCTGAAATCTCTGTCCATTTGCCCGCCCTGGCGGATCCCACCAACAGAGTCGTCGCTCGGTCAAGGGTCGTTGGTCCACCCAGACCCCCGGTGGTACCAACTGACCACCTGGCGCTTGAGCGGTGCACTCTGAAGTGTCGAGCCATGTCTGACTGTCATCACGACTATCCAGGCTTCTAGAAAGCCTTCCACCAAGAGGATCTACTTGGCCACTTGGAAAGCCTTTTGTTCCTGGTGCTCCCAGGAGGGATGCTCTCCTGTAGATTTGAATATTGCAACACTGTTCGAATTATTGCAGTGGGGGCTGAATAAGGGCCTTTCGCCCAACAGGTGGCGGCATTATAATCCGTGTTGTCCTGTGGCTCCCTGGAGTCCCTATCGCAGCACCCCACAGTACGCCGGTTGTTGAGGGGCGCTACTAACCTGTGCCCGCCTGTGGTCCACAGGTATCCCACTTGGGATCTCACTAAGGTGTTTACCTCTCTTACGGGGGCCCCTTACGATCCTATGAGGTCTTCCCCCCTTCGCCTCCTTACTTGTAAGGTGGCGTTCCTAGTGGCGATCACATCAGCCAGGAGAATTTCTGGGCTCGCAGCCCTGTGGTTCGGCAGAACCTCTGCATTTTCCATACTGACAGAGTGGTCCTTAGGCTGAGCCCCACGTTTGTACCCAAGATAAATTCTTGGTTTCACAGGGCTCAGGAATTTATACTACCTAACTTCTGCCCCAACCCCGCCCACGCCTTAGAGAGACAGTGGCACTCCCTTGACGTTCGGGGGGCTCTCAAAATTTATATTAAGCGCACGTCCACGCTGCACAGGACGGAGGCGCTTTTCGTCTCCTTCCAACCCAATTCTCTGGACTTGAAGGTGTCCCCTTCCACTGTTGGGAGATGGTTACATAGCACCATTGCTAGAGCTTACGACCTCCAGGCACTACCAAGGCCTGGACAGGTGACGGCACACTCAACGCGCAGTGCGGCGACAGCGGCGGCATGGTCCACACAAGGGGTCATTCACCTGGACGGTCAGGACTTGGATGGGGAGAAACACTCAGGCTCAACCCCGACAAGACTGAGTGGCTCTGGATATTGCCTCCGAAGGACCATGTCGACTGTCCCTCCTTGGTTCTTGAGGGAGAAAAATTAACTCCCTCGGAACGGGTTCGCAATTTGGGAGTCCTCCTAGATCCAAAGCTAAAATTAGACCAACACCTCACAGCTGTGGCTAGGGTTTTTTTTTTACAGGTTCGCAAAAGAAGGAGGTCTGCAGGGCGGCCACTTGGGTCTCACCAACGCCGTTTATCCGCCACTACAAGATTGATGTTTTTGCTTCGGCGGAGGCGGCCTTCAGTCATTGCGTGCTTCAAAGAGTACATTTGCAGGCTGAGAACGTTGCTCAGACTTAGCCCTCCCAATGGACAGACAGCTTTGGTATGTCCCATTCTTGGATGTTAGCTCCACCCACTATGGAGAAGGGGCGTTGGTTTCACCTGATGCGCCTCTTCTCGTAGGGTGGTGCTAACATCCACCCAAAGTCAGTCTGGTCTACGTGCTGGGCCGTCAAATTGTGACCTTTTTTAATTATGTTGAACCTTGGGAGAACACACACTGAGTCTGTCCATTGGGAGACAAAGAGGGAGAAATCGAGGCAGAGGCGGAGATCTACAATTTGACAGACTCAGTCATTGGCTGAATGGATGGTGTCATCCCGTTCTTGGATGTTAGCTCCACCCTACGAGAAGAGGCACATCAGGTGAGACCAACGCCCCTTCTGAACTACTTGTCTCCAACATGATGTAACTTTCACACACAAGTATTGATTTATAGCTTTAAAATGTCTGCCAGGTTATTTTTTTATTAGTACCTGTGCTTTAATTGAACTGTATGAATGGTCTAGAAACCATTCTGTAATCCCCACCCCAAAAAAAATGTCCAGGGAGTGCTTTAAATGTATTTTCAGAGTTCCATTAATAAATTTGTATTTCTTTTTCTGGTTTTTTAAAAATCTTGCCTTAGTTGTTTAGACCATAGTATAGACTTCTCCAGTCCTTATCATCCCAACTCTGTGAAACCTTTTTATTTATGCCCTAAAACATGTTTAAAAAAATCAGTTAGTAATAATATTTTGATTTGTCATAAGTACCCTGATTTCGATGAATACACCAAACGATTATTGTATTGGGCTCTTTCTTACTTCATTTTAGGCCTGGGTTAATCTTTTTAAAGAAGAAGCTTAATAAGCAAAAAAAAGTAGATCTCGGCTGTAAACCCCAACTACGGAACAATTATTAGGGTAGCAGGACGGATATGGTCCTGGAAATTATTCTGCTGCACATATGTCAAGTTATGCATTTGGCAAGGAACACACTTCCATATGTCCTCTTTTTATTTTAGGCTCGAGAACACTGCCTTAGGATGCTGGAAGAAGCATTGGTCACCAACCGGCAAGCAGCACCAGTCACAGATAGGTAGATCTAATCCAATGTGGTGGAAGAGTCCCAGAGCTCCCTTTGGATCCTTTTCTTCCCTGCCCCACTCAGACAAATTAAGGGCAAAGATACAGACGAAATATAAGAGCTCTATACTACATAGAAGAGCTACTAAGTATAAGAGCTTCGGCTCTTCCCTGTAGTTTCATCCAGCCTTTCCTTCATGGCCCTTGCAAGGGACATGAAATTTTTGGATAGGGAAGGAACTATAGGAAATTGAGCTTTTGCCTATGTAGGTCCTGCACTGATATTGGATTAGATGTGTGTGTGTGTACTTATATCAGTTGGAAATTCCAATATGTTGATTTGCCAGATTTCCTATTAGTCTTAAAAGAGCTAAGGAAACAAATAACTTCTATGGGGATTTTACATGGGTTTTTTTTTTTGTTCTATTGCTATTTTTGTTCTAAAGTTGCCCTGGGGTTTGTTTTTTCTTCTTGAAAAACAGTCTATAAATGAGTAAACTTGCATACCACTGCCATATTTTGAACCATGGAAAAATTTAAGGGTATTTGCACAAGTCACACAAAATGTCATCATGCTTCAAGTTAAAACTCTAAATATGTACATTCTTAGGGATGACTATGTTGGTTCTCCAGCAAATGCCATTGCTGGAATCCAAGTATGCAGTTATGTGGTCATTCTTGAATTACTGGGTAAACTTTTTTCTTACTCGAATGTGATTATCTGAATGACCCAAGTATATTTGCATCTTTTCTTCTGTGATCTAAATACTGCAATTCCCTTTGTTTCCAGCAGAGGATAGCAATGTACTATAAAAATACACCATACTGCAAAAAGAAATAGGCAGGTTAGAAGTACTTGTGCAATAAACTAGAAATATTGAAAGGGAAAGTATAACTTTGGGTTACTGTTTTTTGTCTCCTTATTTGGGGAAGAATAGTCAATTGCCACCAGTATCTTTGTACTCAGGCAATAATTTGGACCTACCAACTGTCGCAATGTGGATTCTACAATGACATCTAAGAAAACATGGAGCATTTCCTTTGTATTTGGAGAAATGCCTTCAGTCACTGCTGCTCAAACTATGGGTCTGTTTTAGTTCAGGTCTTCTAGCATGTGCTGTAGAGATGGAATATGAAGCTTTCCGGACCAGTAAGATGGCAAACCTATACAAGGCATCAGTTCTAAAGAAGGTAATAAACAGTTGTGGGGATTAACATTGTGGGCCAGAGCTCTCTCTGACCGCTGGGTTTCTTAAAACATGTGATCATAAAGAAAAAAGGTGGTGTACTGTATTTATTGTTGACTTACTGGAAAGTGCTGTTGTCATTCCCTATCAGTATGTAGATCTTCAACAGAATGCAGATTCAGTAATAATCAGTTTTGTAGCAGTTTTTAGATCAATCATTGCATCACAGTTGAATATCTTCTCAAGAATGTATGCTTTGAAATAATCTGCAGTGTCTGTGTCAGCAGTACAGCTGTCCCTCATTCATTTCTGAACAGCCCTTCTTTAAAACTATATGGTTGCAGCAACAGAATAAAACTTCACAAAGGATTAAAGGGGGGAAAACCTACTACTTCTATAAATGTTGGCAGAGCCTTCTAGTCGAATGAAAGTAGACAAGTGGCTTGGGATATCTAGAAAAATGCATTGCTCCAGCAGCTGAAGGTGTTGCTCACTTTTGCATGCTTTGGAAGCCACTCTCTAACACTGAAATGGACTTGCACGACTCTCCCTGTGGGTAGCTCTATAAGAATCTGATGTGGTAAATAAGTGTCAGTTTCAGAGGCAAAAGCTTCCTTTCAGAGGTAGAGCAGAAACACCATTGACCAAAAATTAGTAACAACTGTGCACTCAACTTATAGCGCTCCTCTGTAATTTCCCGAATCTTGCTTCATTTCAGATAAGTATAAATAAGTGGCTTGAAAGACAAGCACCTAAAGGTCTGCTGCCTTCTCCTTGAAATTGCCCCACTCTCAGAGGGTGATGCTGTCCCAATTGTGGATTGCCCTCTCTTGCATTGATTGTTTGGCACTACAGTGGAATTTTAAGTGCAACTTGAACTTAAATTTATCCCATAATTCACTGATCACTATTGTTTTTGAGATTTTGTTCTTTTGTTTGTTAGTTTCTCACATTCCTATATTTAAGCTTTGGACTGGATATGCATTTAAAAGTGGGGTGCATCTACTTTGAATGAATCATAGTAAAGTAAGAACTTTATCTTTTTGACAAAATGTGGGTGGGGGGGAGTCCATGCTATCTGTGCTCAAGACATTTGAATGAGAGTTCAGACAAGGGAGGAATAGCTGAAGGTTAATCCAGGTTAGATTGTTAAGAGCCTGATCAGGAATGATGGTTAAAAAAAAAAAGGAATGATGGTAATGCTACATTAATTGCTTTGTTATAAGAAAAGCCTAATTCCTCAACATTTCCTTACATGGATTTCCTGCTTGTTGCAACTACAGATAATCGTTGCTTAACATCTACTCATTTAGCAACCATTTGAACTTATGACAGTGCTGAACAAGTGATAGTTATGACTGATGCTTGTACTCAGGTCAGCCGCAGTATCCCACAATAATAGGATCACCTTGTGCCATTCTTTCCTGGCTTCCTACAAGCAAAGTCAATGGAGAAGCTAGCAAGAGGTCACACGTAGTGACCACGTGAAGTCCTTGCTTAACACCCGCAGTGATTTGCTTAATAATGGCAACCAGAACTGCCAAACGTTCTGTCACAAAGCATTACAGTGACATGACATTGCGCTTTATGACTCTGTCAGTTAGCAGAGGAAATTCCGATGCTGGTTACTATTTATACTAAATGAGGACTAGTATATTGAAACAAACACGGTACAGTACCAGAGACAGAGAATCCTCTGAATAGCCCTCTTTACTCTGTCCCTTTTTTCAATAAAGGTCACAGAAATTAACAAAGCTTCCAAAAATGGGGAGTTGTATGCCATCCCGGACTTGGGAATCAGTGACTACCCCAAGATGAAAGGTGAACCCACTGCTACACATGATGACATCTTCTGTCAAGCATCCAAAGTGAATACTGTAAGTGCTATGAATCTTTTGTTTATAATTCATTATTGGGTAGGTGTTTTTGCAACAGATTTTGTCTGATGCATAACTACCTTGAGCTTTCCGAAATCTCTGTTATATTTGCCATATAGAAAAGATATGTATCCATATACTACTACAATTCTCTTTCCTGTAACCTTAAACTGGGCGAAATGGTATACCATAGGACAAAAGGTTTTGAGACAAGGTACCTCAAATGGGGTAACTTTTAGAATGCATCCAAAATCTGGGATCCATGATTCCCGTGGAACTGAAATTTGGCAAATTTTGTACAACATTTTATGACATAAAAATTAACATCATACAGTGTATGACATAATACAAAATGTCATAAAACATTTTCTGGGCTTCCTGTTTGACTGTGCTCTACACTTCAATATTGGGCTATTTGTAAGGCACATACATATCTCTGAATGTATGCCTACTTTTCCAGTGAAGGCAATACATTAGTACTGTCGTTGAAGGCATTGAGAAATCTAATAAGGAAATAAAACTGCATGGATGACACAAGGGTGTCACATGTTGTCCAGTATATTACTATTAAAATTCTCCTGTTTGTCTGTGTTTAACTTTAACTGGTCAAAATTGTGCGTCATATGGATCCATTTTTGAACCAAAGTATCCCAAATAGAACAACTTACAGAATGCGTCCAAAATCCAAAACACATAATTCCCCTGAAATTGAAATTTGGCAAATTTTCTAAAACATTTTATGACCTAATACAAAATATAAAACATCTCCTGTGGTCCTGATATTTGACTGGGCTATACAATTCAACATGGGCTATTTTCAAGGCAGATTCATCTCTGAATATTTCCCTGTATTTTAAAAAAATGTTTCCTGTGAAGGCCGTGTATTAGAAGCTCTGCATGCATTAGAAATAAAAAAATAAATAACTCAAGTGATTGTGCTTTTGATTTCAAATATTCATAGGCAAATTCAAATGTTTTAGAAATGTAACTACTTTTCATCTCTTTCCCCAAGTTCAAACCCAAGAGAATGGGGATTGGATTTCGAAGGATGTCTGACATGTTCCAGTCTGCTTCAGAGGTTCTATCTGCTAAGGAAGGAGATGACATTAATGTTGTAAAAGAGGAAATTGGCTCAAACTGGAAGGAGGACAGCAGCTGTGGTCCCAATCCTTTGGATATGGATGACATTCTTGAGGATAAGGAGGATAAGGAGGAAACAACCAACAAAATATGCAAAAATGGTGTTGAATCCCCTGGAAAAAAAGGACAGCATGACACTGGTGAGGCTGTTACCTCCTTGGCGGTTAGTCATGAAAAGAGAAAACCTACTAAGAAGCAGTTGAAGTTGGCAGAAGCAGCTAGAAAAGAATCTCAAAACATCTCCAAATTCTTCTCCATCCCCAAAGCAGAATGTAAAGCCAAGGCTTCGGAAATTGGTTTGGCAGAAGAGAAAATCAACTGTCTCAATGAATTGCCTCAGTTTCTCTCCCGAAGAGCGTGTGAAGAAAAAGCTGAACCTCAGGAAACCGATACTGTCTTTAAAGAAGAACTAACAAGTTCATCCCCCCAAAAAGAGCAGGAATCCAAGAATATAGAAGATATGCCTTTGAGCAGTCAAAGATTAGGGAGAGAGTATTCGTACTCAGGATCAAGTTTTGAAAAGCTAAAGTGAGATACGTTTTTCTTTGCCTCTCAGTTATCTTTTTTGAAGTTACGATAAACAATGGGCAGTTGAATAGAAGCAATGATTCAACTATAGTTTCTCCAGTCAAATTTGAGATTATAGTAGATCAGGTTAGATGAAGCAATTGAATTTAAGTATGTTGCTCATCCTGAGAGTTGACACAGGTTGTATGAGTACAACTGAAGGTGAAAAAGTAAACCTTAGCTTAGTGTTTGGACTGAAATTGAGCAGAAATATAGATCAGTATGTAGATATTGGAGATCTAAATGTAGGCTAATTTCAGGCATTTCCTCTGTCTCCACAAAGATGTTAACATTATTCTTACAAGATGTATTTGTTATACTTTTTTTCCTTGAAGGGCTGAATCTTTGGTTGAAGAAGATATAACCAATGATTGTGAAAATCTTAATGGAAAAAGACCAGGATC
This sequence comes from Diadophis punctatus similis, assembly GCA_023053685.1. Lineage (NCBI taxonomy): Eukaryota > Metazoa > Chordata > Lepidosauria > Squamata > Dipsadidae > Diadophis > Diadophis punctatus. Next base: position 142,311,907 of record JALIGW010000002.1, on the reverse strand, counting down.
GGCTGAGGTGAGTTATATTTTATTAAAAGTAGAGACTGAGATTTCATGACAGGAATATAGGAGTGAAGGAATAGGAAGTAGCAAGTGAGATGATTTCTGTTTGCCTGAACTAATTCCCAAATGACATTTGCAGCGAGGCCAACTAAGATTCAGGTGGCAATTTAATAAATTGATAAATGCAGTACATGATGCTTCATCCAAGAGAAGTCAGTTTCCTTATAGAATTTGTCTCTAGTGCTAACCACCAAATGACAGTGACATTAATTTAGGCTGGCTGACTTAATTAAATTAATTGGCTATGCATCTAAAGTACATGACTGTGAGTGGGAAAGGGAGAAGAGAGACTGTATATACGTATACAGAAAATAAAACACACAGCAGCCAGAAAAGTAATAAAAATAGCCATCAACACAAAGAGGATCTTGAGTGGGTTGCTTCTACAATTTAATGCTAACAGCATATTGGTTTCATTTCATTGCATTTTAGTGATGCACGAATCAGTGTTAACATCATACTTGGGAACTGACATGTGTTTGGTTATTTTTGACTGTTCCTTTTTTTAATGAGTAATTAGTGTTCATTTATTTTTCTCGAACAAAGACTGTCCTCTTTTGATCATGTAAAAAGCAGAAAGTGGGCAATGGCTAATACGACATACCTTGCCTTAGAAGATATGTAGACAAAAAAGACTTCGTTAGTCTTGTTGCTTTTGTTTGGCCCAAATTAAAGCAAATGATCAAACAGAGTAGAGGAAGAGATGTGATTAGCACTGTGCTTGTTAATTTGTGTTCCTGGATATCTGTTTGATCCTTTGCGTCAATCTATTGATGAGGATAGAATCAGGCTTCAGAAAAATCATGATAATTTCCTTTGATGAGTGTATATATTTGAAATGCTGATGCATCTTCATTGAGAAATGTAGATAACAAAGGAATATTCTGTTACAGTGTTTTGCTGGGCCTACCAAATTTCTATCTCCGGAAGTGCTCACTATCTCAGAGAGGTTTCTATTGTATCTTTAGTTTATAAAAGTTATTTAACAAGATATTACTGTGTTATTCCCAAAAGAAACTAGAACTAAAAAAAGCTCTTACACTTTTTTGATAGTGACCTTCCTGATTAACTATGTAATGAACCTTCATTAATCAGCAAGTAGAATCATTAGATATTTTCAATATATAAAGGGATGTTTTAAAAATATAAGTGAAAATATAAGATATTTTAAAAAGAAACTGGTTTTGTGAATGTGCTTCCAGGCAATGAATTTCATATTGCTTCTTCTTGTATCCGTCAGTGTTACTGGTTTTTTTTTTTACATTTATTTTTTGTTGTTTTTAACAAATATTTTGAGTAATATTAAAATGTGTTCTGCTTCACATTAGTGTCTTAAATGCCGTATTTTTCAGAGTATAAGACGCATTTCCCCCACCCTAAAAGAGAGTGAAAATTTGGGTGCGTCTTTTACACTGAATGTAGCCCCGCCCACCCACCGGCCCCTACCTTTTGGCCTCTGCCGCCCAGCAATTTGCCTCCTTGCAGCAAACAGCCTGTTTCAATTTCAGCTTCAGCACAGCCTGATTAACACAAGCAGCTGATTTGGATGGCCTCCCGACCATCAGCTGTTTCATGCTGCAGGGATTGCCATTGCCTATTGCCGCCTCTGTGTGCAGAGGCAGATTTTTTTTCTTGTGCTAATCAGGCTGTGCTGAAGCTTATTGGGTTCTAGAGTTGCGAGTTGTTATTGAGAGACACCTTGTTCCATGTGGGAATAAGTTGTTTGAGAAGAAGTGACTTCCTCTTTTATGACTGTGATAAGTTCAAATGAAAATTCTGCTTTTACTCTGTGATTATGACATTACTTAACATTTTTATAACTTTTTTTTGCATTTTTGGTTTTGTCTTTTTCTCATCTCCCCCCCCCCTCTTTATTTTAAATACTGAATTAGTTCTTGCTATTTTCCATCTTTTTTCTTTTAAACTTTAATAAAGATACAAAAAAGGAATACGGTGTTTTTTTTTTCCTTCTGCTTCTTGAATTAAGAAACCGGATCACATTATCATCTCTTGACACATGCAATGTTGAGGGTTTAAATTGTAAAGCATATAGACAAAAAAAATATGTGTTTCTTGTATTTCAGGAAGGTTGCTTAGGTTTATTAGCCATGTCAAGTTGCTTTAAAGGATTTCTGTTTCTGCCTTTCCAGGACCTGGAGAGCCCTGCTGAAAAGAGGCTTCGGATAATGAACAAGTCCTCCATTTTGTCACAGTCAGAGGGGAAAGCTGATAGGCTGGCAAAAAAGAAGGTCACTTTTGACCCAAATTTATCACAGGATGATAAAGAAGGGACCAAAAGAGCCATCCATCCACCTTCAAAAACATTGTCGCTTAAGGAAACAGCAGATATTGTTGTAAAATATTTGACTCCTTTCTACAAAAGTGGGAAATTTGCATCTAAGGTGGGTTATGAACTATTTAATTCCCTCCTCCTCCTCCTCTGTTTGATTTATGTTTCCCTATCAGTTAAAGCCTCCATGGTGACACAAAAGTTAGGTATGAAATTAAATGCTGCTGCAGATGATATCTAAGGAAATGCATGGGAAATAAAATTTCCACAGTCGTGTCATCTTAGTCCTTCGTAGGGTGGGGATGGGGCATAGATGGACAGTGCTGGACAGAGCTAAGCTTATTATTATTATTATTATTATTATTATTATTATTATTATTATTATTATTATTATTATTATTATTATTATTATTATTATTATTATTATTATTATTATTATTATTATTTTCCTGCCACTGTATTCCAGTGCAATAAGCACAGTACTTTCAAACAACAATTGTGTGTATTTAACTTGCTTTATTTATGAGCAGACAGCACTGTCCTCCATTTGTAATTTTTCTGTCTTTCCCCATTTCTTCCATCAATTTCTAACAAAACCCATTCAAGGGGAATGATATAAAATAGCAGCAGTGTTTCGGGGCAGGTAAGTAGTACCGTAGTAAGAAGGGACGTGAAAATTGTGGCATCACACAAAGTGTTCCACCCTAGAACAAAACATTTTATGTGATCCAGAACTGATCTGGCCTCAAAATGGGCTTCTCCAAATACTCCACAAGCAGTTTAACAAATTGGAACCCTCTTGTTGCGACTGTCAACTCGTAAAGCATTCCTGGTCTTGGCTCAAGGCTCATGAATTAATGAGGGCATCTGTCGGAATCCTGACAGCGACATCAGAACGCTCCCATTCCATGGTTGAACAGGAGCCTTTCACCAGATAATGTTTCGCACATCATCACTTAGAAGCCCACTGCCTGGAAGCTCCTTCTCGGTTGTAGTTTTCATTCCTTGAGGAACATGCATGTAAGTCAGCAGTTTATTCCTCTTCAAGACATTGATGTCTGCATGAGCCTCTGTTACATTCAGTTCAGCTGTTCTTCTGATCCCACTTACGGGTGATTGTGCATTTAATGAGAATGGTAACATCACTAGAGCTACTTTGCTTTCTTACCAGGACAAAAATGTTGAATTCTAAACTTGCTACTCTACTACAAGGATAAAGAGCTGCAGTATGCCCAGTAAAGGCCTCTATGAGTTGAAGTTGGCCCAGATTACTTCAGCACAATCTATTGGATAGGGAACAACCTATTTATTGCTTGCTTATTCATTTAAAATGTGCAAAATGCTGATATATCCAGTGATACCTCCCTTAGCACATACCAGATTTTCTTATCTAGCATGGATCAAAGCAAAGCACCAACATCAAGCATCTGTTTTATTTCCAGTAATGCTTCTGGGGTCTAGTACAATTCTTAGAAAATAAAAATGGCAGGTGACTTAACCCTGTGCTTTGTAGATATGTCTACCTAACTCCTCGGGAAAAAAAAGGCAAAAATAAATGAAGTGGTAGACAACACTGTGAAAGTTTTGAGTGGTTGGCAGGGAGCAACTTCCCAATGTGTCTTCTGGCTACCTCATTAAGGGGAGTCATTGTGTAAGATAGATTCTCAAAATTAAAAAATCCAAATCCCTTCTAGATCCCTGGATCCAATACTATTATACCCTTATATTGATAATTATAATATAAGCACCTAATTGAGGCCTGGGCATTTTATGGCCCCTGGGCCACATTCAGCTTTTGGCTGTCCATGTCCAGCCCACATGAGCTCAGTTGGAACTTAGAAATCAAATGTAAATCAGCGTGCCACAGGGGGGCAGGAGACAAAGCCAAGTCAGGTCCAGCTCTGTGCAGTCCCCGTGCGCTCCTTCAGTCAGTTGGCAGCTGCAGGGGGGTGGATGGGGTTGAGGAGAGATAGCACTCTTCTACTTCTGCATAGCACTGGCCCCTTAAATGAAGCAATGTGAGGCGTTGAGGTGATGGAGTTTGAGGACATCAAATCAGTTCGGCTCTTCACCAGAGTCTCTGTTTCTCATGTGGGCCCTTGAGAAAATTAATTGCCCATCCCTGATCTAGCAGAACTTGGATTTGATTTTAGTTTCACAGCCTTGACTGCCTTGTAATGTCTAATTGTTTGCACATTCACCTTCTATTTGAATCACAGATAGTGTGTTCCTTATTGCAAGATAAGCAGAGCACCTAATTATGAGTCTGTCCAGCTGGGCATCAATTACTTTGTCTTGCATAGAAGCACAAGAGTTAGATGTTAATGAGGGAATTGCATTCCACTACACTTATTCTGCTTTCTTATCTCTTACCTGGCAGGATTTGTTCAAGGGATTTGCCCGACACCTCTCTCATTTGTTGGCTGCAGACAAAAGTAGTTTCCGCAAAACAGGTGAGTTGCCAAATAAAGGGCGGGGTGAAGGAATGTCTTGTGCTTTGTCCCTCTTATTTTGCAAAATTGTTGACCTGTAGAGATCGCCAATTTTCACCTCTTTTTTTGGTATGGGGGGATAGGGTATAATTAAACTTGGTTAGTATTTATGATATGATGAAAATGTTTGAAAATCTGTTGTCGATAAAGTATAGGTATTGGAGAGATATATGACTTTCAGTAATTGGAGATTTTTTCCTGCACATTTTTCTTGCTCACCATTAGCTCACTCTTATTCATTTGTTCGTTCATTCATTCATTCATTCATTCAATAGCCCCTCTCATCATGGACATAAATTGTTTCAACTTCTACCCTCAAAATGACACTAGGGCATTGCACACCAGGACAACTAGCTACAAGGACAGTTTCTCGCCCCCCCCCCAATGCCATCACTCTGCTAAACAACTAATTCCTACAACACTGTCAAACTATTTAGTAAGGCTGTATTACTATTATTCTTCTCATCTTCCTATTACCTATCTCCTTTTCTACTTATGACTATAACTTTGTTGCTTGTATCTTTGCGATTTATATTGTTTTATTTAGTGTCCTAGTATGATTTATGTTGTTTGCTTATTTAGTATCCTATGACTATCAGTAAGTGTTGTATCTTATGATTTATGATGAACGCATTTTTATGATGACTATGATCATGCTTACTTATTGCTTGTATGTACACTGAGAGCTTATGCACCGAAGACAAATTCCTTGTGTGTCCAATCACACTTGGCCAATAAAGAATTCTATTCTTAATGTTATTCTCACCACATTCCATGTCCTACCATGTTCTGTTGACCGTATTTTGCAAATACCGTTTGAGCCAATAGGCACAATTTGCACTTGGTAATTAATGAGAGAGGTGTGATAAATAAACTGTGATTGAGAATGTCATTATCTCAGGTGCCACTCTTTCTGTTTTCAGTGAAAGAAGAAGCGCAGAGGCTGATCAAGACATTTTTCAAAAGCCGGGACAAGTGTGAAAGCGAAACAGACTGGCAGGAGCTGACCGTTTTGGAAACATGACTCATGAAAGGCCCTGCTTCACTTTGCTGGTTGTGACAGAGGACTGTCCCTCCAAGTTTCGCTGTAGCTACGCTTTGTAACAATGCAATGGGGAAGCGGAGGGAGAGGGCAGTTGAGATAGAGGCGCCAGGGTTAAGGATTTTATCTGCACAATAGATTTTCTCTGTCTGAAAAAAAAAATAAGTCATGTCGCTGTCAGGTTTTGAGGGCAGCCCACTTTCCTCCTCCTAGCAAGTATGAGTGAACTGAATTTTATTATTTGGCTAGGCATATGATTGTGACTGGAGAGTCTCCAGTCTTTTAATACAGATTTCACTGGCAGCTACTTTAAATAGAAGAAATGCATTTGCCTCAGTCAGGATTTTTTTGCTGTGAGAGTAAGGTGTAGTTAGAGAGTACTTTGGGGAAGACCAGTTAATTTATAATTGGAAGGAAACCCAGAAGGCTTATTTTGGCCAAAGCTCTTTAGATTTCTGTTCTTTTATGGTGTTGACATGTTTCTTTTATTCCAAAAGTGTCCCCTTGCACCAGAATATTTTTTTTAAAAAAAATTAAAGCTCATAAGCTATAACAAAATATGCTGAGTTGACCGGGCAGCGTATTGACAGAATTTTCCCTGAGTTGGTAATATAATAACAAATTAAATGCAGCAAATTAAGGGCATAACAACCAGTACTAATTAAACACATGCAGCGCTTTGTTTTTTTAAGTGCTGTTTAGAGAGGGACTTCCAATGTGGGCAATAGGAACTAAGCTTTCCTACATTATTTTCTTTCCCAATTACTGCTCCAGTAACCCTGCCGGTATTCGCTATGTGTATTTCGGGGACACACTGCCAGCATCCCTGATAGGTGTTGGTCTACAGTTTCCTTCATCTCCCACCAGTATGACCAGGGACTTTGTTGGCTGGGAACGATGGAAGTTATGCCTTTAGGTTGGGTTTGGGAAGAGAGTTCTGAAATGTTATTTTAAAGGAGAGAATTAATATTGTGTCTTGCTTCTGTTCCTAGTTGGCATGTCTTTATCCAAGAGGGACTATTACACACTTATTACGGTTAGAAATGTCTAGTTAGGAGCAGATTTTTCTTTTCATAAAACCTCAGGAATAAAGGTCAATACCTCCCTTCCCAAAGATTCTGTTCTTCGATATTAATTGAATGGAAATGCCTGATATATTTAAGGAAAATTGCCATTGCAGTATCAGTTCACATTGCTCTAAAATTATGTAGTAGTAATATTTTACATTGCATTTTTATTTTTTGCATATGGAGTAAATTCTAGGCCCTTACAGGAGGATCATTATTCACAAACTTTTTCAATGGGTTCTTGCAAGGCTGTTACACAGATTATTTGTACGGTGAGGAGCTGTAACGTTTTGGGGGAACCCTTGGATTTGCCGCACTATAAACATGGGTTTATTGTATTAAAAAATGCTTTTAGGTAAATAATGTAAAATTAGCACTTTAAAATATGAAAAATGTGAGAAATTTATCAACTACTGTAGTAGTCTCCAATTCCTACCTTGAAGTTGAGTTGCTTCAAATAACAAGAATTTTTTTTACAGCCTGCTCACATTCCCTATCATAAATAGAGAAATAAATGTGCATTTGAAAGAGATGAGCTAATTCTTTTCATATGTCACATACTTAAAAGCCATACTACTGAACTGTGCCTCCAATGTGGACCTAACTAGTAACTCAGTATTATGGCAAATTGACCCGAGAGAGCTTATAAGGAAAATGCTGTTTTATTGATATTTAAGAGAAACTGAATATATTTGGGGATTCTTGGTTAAAATAGTAGTTTTTATCATTATGGTTTTTTGACCTGTGCCTTAGATCTGACCCTAGAGAAGCCACTGATCTTTCTGATGTTGAGAGCTGACAGACAAAGGCAGAATTGTGGAAGAGATCTTCAAATTAGCTTCTGCTGGGAAAAATAGGCTTTGTGACTTTAAAGGTACATGGCAAGCTGCTAATAAAATTAATGTTAAAGACGTTACTCTAGTGGTTTTTGTTTATTCAGAATAAAACTTTGTGTATCTGGTAAAGTTAATCGGTGACTATTTAGCATAGTCTGTGAACTAAGAGAATTTCCAAATAGGAACCATTCGGCATTCCATGTAAAGCACACACAATTGTTTGTGTTCAACAGCCCAGCTGATTTATTTCTGACTGCAGTGTATCTTAAATGACACACATTTTCCGACTTGCAACCCTGAAGACCTACCAGATGTGCAGGTGGGGAGGATGATTTGATCATTTGTTTATATCAAATTTTTACATAGAATAAAAGGCTAATCAAAAGAAACAAAGGAACAGGGGGGAAAAGGATCAGAAAGAAAAAAGTACAAGAAATGAAAAAGAAATACAAAATCAGTCTATCATGAATCTTTTCTCATTCATTGTCCTCAAGTCTCAATAAAAAGAATTCTAGTTTATTTGCAATGTTAGTCTTTAAATCCTTTGCATCAGGTGTGAATTTGTATCCAAAATTTCTTAGCTTTTTCACAAGTCCACCATGATAAAATGTTCCCTCATAAGGTTTACATTTCCAGCACTGGTTTGAAATGCCTTTATACATTTTTTAAAAATGTGTCTAGTGTCATATACCAGCAATACTTCATTTTATAATTTTTCTCTCTTAAATTATGCAATGTAATAAATTATCCACGTCTCCCCCAAGTGTTCATCTCGCTAATATCCAAAGCTAATAGCCCATTTTGTCATGGAGTCTTTAATCTGTTCTTCTGTTTCAAATCTTAACAAAAGTTTATACATTTTTGTTATTACATGTTCACCATTTTACATAATTCAATTTCAGATTGTTTTTTGCTTTTCAATTCAGAGTCTTTTTATCCACATTAAACCTTTCTTTTCACTGTGCACATGAAAAGCATTGAAAACTATGTCCTTTTGCAGTTTCCATAAACAAGTAGGCTATTGCCTATTACTGGGGAACTGGCTTTCCTCTCCCTTCTAAGGTTAAGCCAGCTTCTCCCATCCCCCAACCCCACCCCCCCTTTGCAGAGATTCAGCTGCTGTAGAGAGGTGGTATCATTTCAGCAAATGTTCTCAAAACAATTGACAAAGCTGGTGTCTTGGAAACTTTGCATCTGCTCACAGCAATGGCTGTTCTGCTAGGATGGGCAAAGCCCTGAGCAAGTACCAGGAACTAAAAATATGGATTCAGGGCCACTAACTCTGCCTTGTTTTTCATGCCCTCCTGTAGAACAGCTGGATGGAAGACCTGAGTGGCTTGTGCTAGTCTATGTTTTGAAGTTGGTGGCAGTGAAGACCATTAGTTAACTTTAAACTGCTTTTGAAGAATCAAGGAGTAAAAATTGTAATGATGTGAAGATGCCCTTGATTATCCAAGGATTAATAATATTGTTATGCAGTTTAAGAAATGCAGATTTGTTTGTTTGCAAAAACTGATTAAATGAAACTAGCAAACAGCAACAAAAAGATGTCAAAAGTTCAAAGTCAGATTAAGACCCAAAGAAGAGATAGGGGAACATAGACGTTTGATTTTAAATCTCCTCTCATTCAGTCGCATGATCCTGGTTTCTTCTGGAATGAGGGAGAGAAAATACAGTATATATCTATTCTTGTTTTTTATAAAGTGTGTGCAATTTTATACCTCTTTATCATTTCCCACATTTTCTAAACTAAAAAGATATTTTGACAAAGAATCCATTACTGTCTTTGAAACTTTATTACATTTCGAAAGAAAAAAAATGCAAGATAACAAAAAATGGGAAAAGGGATTCAAAAGGGGGAAAGTTAAAAGTGGGGGGAGGGGGAGGGATTGATTATATATATATATATATATATATATATATATATATATATATATATATATATATATATATATATATATATATATATATATATATATTATATATATATATATATATATATATAATATATAAATTAAACAAATTAAACATAGCATAGCCAATATTGAAGTTTAATAACACGTACAATCTACAATCAATCCAATTATCCAATCACTAATTCAAAATTACGTATTCATCGTTATCAAATAAGATTTTAAATATAATTTCTAGTTTAAAAATAAATCAAAACAAAATCTTACAATAAACAAAATATTCAATTTAGCATCTCTCCTCAATTCCTTTTTCCAAATCCACCTTTTCATTACCAATTGTACCTTTGTTTCATCTCCGTGCATTCTGTTACCTAATATAATCTCTAAAAAATTCCCATATTTCCTCCATTCTATTCATCATAACAAAAGTTCCAAATCTCAATTACACATCCATCTTTATATTCTTATATAAATCACAACTTTACCATAAAATTCATTCCTTAAATTCACATACTTACCAACAATCAAAATGACTCTGAAATATTGAAAGTCACCAAACTACTGTATTTTTTGGAGTATAAGACGCACCTTTTTACCCCCCAAAAGAGGGTGAAAACTTGGGTGCGTCTTATACACCGAATGTAGCCCCACCCTTTGGCCTCTGTCTTCCAGCAATTTACCTGCTTGCAGGAAAGAAGAAAGAGCCTGTAAAGCTCTGGACAGCTGATTAGTTTTGCCACGTGGGAAAATGAAAGCGAAACTAACTGCAAAGGCAAATAGTTGGGAGAGACACGCAGGTTTTTATTTTTGCTGAACTGGCTGCAAAGGGGTAAGTGAATACTAAATGTCTGTAGAATGTTCAAATTATTAGACTTATTTTTTAAAGACTGCTTTATTATTGTTCTAGAGCAGGGGTCTCCAACCTTGGCAACTTTAAGACTTGTGGACTTCAACTCCCAGAATTCAACAGCCAGCTTTGTTAGCTTTGCTGGCTGTGGAATTCTGGGAGTTGAAGTCCACAAGTCTTAAAGTTGCCAAGGTTGGAGATCCCTATAAATCTAGACAACTTAACAAAATAAAGAAGCCTTTTAAAATAAATGCTTGCTCTGAAGAGGCCCAATGCTATTGTATCTTCTTTTAAATAATAGAAAATAATGTATACTTCCAGAAATTTTAATTAATTTTAACAGCTCTGTACAAGTATAGTCTGAAATGTAACAGTGTCCTGTTTAGTATTAGAGTTTAGTTACCTTGGAGTAGATCTATTTAAATAATTGGGAAGAGTTAGTGTGACTACATTTAAGAAAACTTTCTGGCATAATGTACATTTGCTATTTCTTTGCTATTTCTATGGGTCAAGCACACATGCACAGAAATACACAGCAAACAGTATATATCATCTGTGCTGTTTGCTGTTTGCTATTTGGCAAATTGCTTGGAGGCAAAGGCCTTTTTTCCTTGTTTTCCTCCCCCAAAACTAAGGTGCGTCTTATACTTCGGTGCGTCTTATACTCCGAAAAATACGGTACATATAGTTCCATAATTGAGGGAAGACGCTCTTTGACTTAAAAATTAATAAGTTAAATAAAGTGTTTAATAGGGAGCCCAGGTCTAATGTCCACATGTCCTGGCTACACAAAACAGCTGTTGAACTTGGTAAAAACCTTGTCTGGTCACTCACTAAGCCAGGGATGTCAAACTCAATTTCATTGAGGGCCGCATCAGGGTTGTGTTTGACCACGGGTATGTGTGGCCGGGGTGTGTGGCCAGCTCAACATCACTCATGTTGGGAGCACCTGTGGTCTCCAGTGGAGGAAGGCGAGACCAGGCAGGGAGAATGCCAAACCCTTGTCCTCCAGAGGAGCCTTGCCGTCTGCTGGTGGCCAAGTGCTTCCTCCCTTCCTTCCTTCCTTCCTTCCTTCCTTCCTTCCTTCCTTCCTTCCTTCCTTCCTTCCTTCTTCCTTCCCTTTTCCTTCTCCTTTCTTCTTCCTTCCCCTCTTTCCTTCTTTTTCCTTCCTTGCTCTCTTCCCATCTTCCCTTCTTTTCTTTGTCTTTCCTCTTTCCCTTTCTCCTTTCCTGTCCCTTCTTGGATGCTCAAATGCAAAAGGGGAAACGTTTTTTCTTTTCTTTTGCTTTTAGTTTGTTTTGCTAGCCCTCTGCCAGCGAAAACGGAGCTCAGGGAGGCTGCGCGCGGCCCCCACCAAGTTCCATTTTCCCTGGCAGAGGGCTGCAGGAGGCCATCCAGGCCAAAAACTGCACCGCAGGCCGATCCTTCACTGTTTCTAGGGTGGCCCCACGGGCCAGATCTAAGCATCCGGTGGGCCGGATCCGGGCCCGGGGGCCTTGAGTTTGACACCCGTGGGTTAGGTGATCCACCCAAAGATACTCCAAAGTAGCATATTTGTATGGCTTGAAGTTGAGAAGCTGCTTTTGCTGTCTGCAAGTTTAAGGGATGGAAATGATGCAGGAATGATGATAGGTGGTTCAGAAGAATGACGTTTCCACAGCTCACATCGACTTGGGAGAAAGCACTTGGCAAGTAGACACATCAAAAGAGTACAGGCCTTTTTCAAGTACTAGGAAAAGATATTGCAGCCAACTTCTCTTGGTTGTCACTAAGCCTTGGAATCTGATCCCTCACTGATGATTGTAATTAAATGATATAATTTTTTAGCCTGTCAAAAGAGAAAGCAGTGAAATGTTTTCCCCCACCTTTCGGATGTGCAGTTTCTCCTTCCAAAGCAAACTCTTCAAATAACTCCTAACAAGCCTTCCATATAACCCTCTTTGTGCCTGTACAAACACAGCATATAACTTTTAGGACGACATAATGTGCTTTCTTCATAAACAAATAATTTGAGTGCTTTAGAGCCATAATAGGATCGAAGAGAATTTTATCTACTTTTTTTATAAATTTATTGTTTTATTAGAGAAAATAAAATATAAAACAGTAAAACAAACAAAATGAAACAAAACAGAAACATACAATCAAACCTAGCAACTACTACAACAACAAAAAGTACAAAAAAGGAGAACAAGTGGTCAATTACATTTGACGTGATCCTATATGTTTATCTAGTGTCCTAAGTCCATCATCTGCTTTTTGCTTGGTTTAGACCACAAATCATTGAGGTAAGAAAGGAAACAAACAAACAAACAAAAAGGGCTATTTGTAGGCACAGTATTCTCCCTTTTTCTTAAAGCTAGAATAAGCCCATTTCCCCCAAACACATACACTGAAAGCTGATGTTGCAGACCAGGGTGTCAACTCTGAAGCCATTTTGCAGCCTCTTCAGGGTTGCCACAGCAAGGCTGGTTGGAGTTGTGGGAATGGGAGGGGGGGAATAGAGACAGCTGGGGACTTGTAGCCAAAACAAAATTCTCCTGGGAACCAAGGCCGTTCTCACCAGGTGGGGGGGGGGGGAGGCGTGGACTGAAACCAACTGGATGGCAAATGATGCTTTGGGGTGGTTAAGATCATTAACTTAATCCCCTGTGCTCTTACTCTCACTCTCTTTTGTGTATTGGTAGGATATGCTTTTTGTGTGAGGAGAGGCAGCCTGACAAAGCATCGTTTGCCACGTTTCTACATAGAAGACTATGGAATGGGGAGGGGGAATACAGTGAGGGTGAGACGTTAGAGATAACACATTCTCCGTTACTTCTCCAAGGTCATCCTTTGTCCAACACCTGCAAGAAGCTGGGAGGAGAGGTTGCCACGCTGGCAGAAGATCAGTGGCCAACGTGACCCAGTTGGGGGGTGGGGGGAAAGGAGTGCCCACTTCCTATCGAGTGGGAACTTGGGAGAAAAGTTAGATTTGGGTTTCTCCATGTGCTTGCCAACATGGTCTCTGCATTAAATTGGAACTTTGGTGAACTCTTTGCCTTGGACTCTGATTTATGCTCGATTTGGAACCTTGACATTGGGACTATGACCTGGTTGGACCATGTGATGGACATGTGGACTGGGGGAAAGAACTTTGATTTTAATTTGGGTGGGGAAAACCTCGGGGCCTTCAGAGTTGGGTTTTCACCAGATGTGCCAATATGATATGCCTAATAAATTTGGACTTTGAGGAGCGCCTTGGCCTCGGAGTTTTGATTGCATTGGGTGTGTTATTTGGCACCCTGGGTTTGTTTGTTTTTTACAGTGCAAAGCCACAGCTGTTGCCTATATTGATCTATGCTCCGCTATCTTTGGCTATAGCTTTGGCAATCTTTGGTTTAAAAAAAAGATGATAGTGCAATAAACATTTAAAATATTTGCATAAAGAGATGGCACAATGGATGTTACCTGTTGTAATTCAAACCAGATAGTCTTGGGATTTTCTACTGAGCCATAGTTGATTTCTATGCTTGGAAGGTCAGCAGCACTGGATGGGCGTAAGGATTTCATCCGTAGTATCTGGTTCAGTGGAATGATGAGCTCATTGCTCTGCACATGAGGAAAGACGACAGGTATGGTGGACATTACAGAATCAGTCATCTTTTTCATACTTTAGTATTCCATTTCGCTTTCAGTTGGCTCCCATTACGGGGCAATGTTTTCAGTGAAGGCCATCATTATATGTCAATAAGAAATTTTGTGAATGATTTTTAAAAGTAAATCCCAGGCATGTTAGTTGCCCAGTTCTGTATGTGTGTGGATTAAAATACACCAGTAAAGTTCCACTGGAAGGGCTGAAAATGACCAACAGCATTCAAATACTGTGAACACAGAGGGCTACTGTCTAAACAGAGTTGTGTTTTGGCAATGTTGGTATGAAAGATTTGATCTAAAACTAAAAGTGGTTTTGCTAGGCTTGTAAGCTGCTCCAGATGTTACCAGCCCTGAGTAGTTAGCATACAAATAAGGTTAAAACAAGAAGCAGAACAAACCATTACGGCAACAATACAGTATCTTCTTCAGGTACCAGGGAGCATTAACATACACTTAAAAGAGATCCACCTTGTCAGCCAGCAAGACTTAATGAAATAGCTAGGTTTTATTGGCTTTTAAAATCCCAGCATGGGGCCCAGGGCTGGAAGCATTGCGGCGAGACAGTCTGGAAATGGTGGGCTCTGATGAGCCCTGTGAAATTCCAGGCTGACAAACCACTATCGGGGGGGTCTTTGGACCAGATCCGTCCTGTAGGGATGGACAAGAAGGAAAGGCACCTCGGAAGACCAAGAGGGACAAGCAAGTTCCTCGGAGGTCGGAGGAAAACTCTTCGATCCGGCGGCGGGGGCAGTGGTCATGGCAGCCATCATGAAGCTGGGGCAACTGGAATAAGCTTTGTGCAGGAGCAGTAATTAGGATGGAGTACTGATACCAGGTGACTGATCGGCCAACGTATAGGCAAATAAAATAAAAGGAGGAAAATAAAATAGGAGGAAAATAAAACAACAAAATAGAGAGAAAGAATATTATGGCAGAAATGGAAATATATAAATTGTGTTTGGGGATGTTATAAGCTGTACACATTTTTTGACCCGATCAATACTCTGTTCAGAGAAAATGCATTGTTTGTTTGTTTATATGTGTGTAAAAAATAAAAAAAATTGTAAAAAAATAAAAAATCTGGCATGGCTGGGTGCTAACCAAATTTTGTGGGGAATGCGTTTCAACAAAAGAATAAAAATATCTTCTGACAAATACAGGCCAAGGAAAGATTGGTATCCTTGAAGGAGCCGGGAGGCAATGTTCTGACCTGAATGGTATCCTATTTATTTAAGCTCCATTTATTTAATGGAAGGATTTATACTCCTTGAAGAGAGCTGGACATTTGCATTCTATAAATCCTTCCATTCCCCACCATCCAGTCAGAGCTGAAGAAGCTCCTTGGATGAGAAGCGAAACATCTTCAAAGAAAAAACAAGAAAGTCCAGTTGCCTCCAGAAAAAGTACCTTTGGGACAACCATGACCTGGATGACTGAAACTCTCCATAGACATCCATTGTGATATTTCTCTTATAACCCTACCTGCATTTTCCTGCTCATTGCAACAATCTCCTTCTGGTTCACTCCTACAATGCAAGGTGAAGTGATATCTGGGGCACTGATCCTCTCCACAGGTAAAACATTATAGCCAAAGAGTGGCAGCTGAATCACATGTTCTGCAAGAAGAGAAAGATAGGAGTGTAATATGTCAGACTCAGGCAAAAACCACACCAGCTGTGCATGCTTTCCAGGGCAAGTTGCCATCTCTGCTAAAGCAAGACTGTGGCTCAAAGCCAAGCTATTGAAGCTGTGGCACTCTTGAAGTTGCCCAAACCTCCAGACCAGGAGTGGGTTCTAGCTTACCTTGCTGCTGGTTTGCTTCCTCCTGCGTCCTGTGGGCGCGCCGCATGGGCGCACCATAGTGCTGAAAAATTCAATTTTTTTAAAAGCCAAAAACAAGATGGCGACCACATGCACAGTGCCAGAAACTCGGCTTCTGTGCATGCTCAGAAGAAGAAAAAAGAATTCAAAAAATAAATTCAAAAAAAATTCAAAAAACGATGGCGGCGCCCACGGACTGGCACCAACCAAACCGGGTCGGTGACATCATTGTGACATCACCAGCGGGTCACTACCAAACCAGCCCGAACAGGGAGGAACCCACCCCTGCTCCAGATCCAGAACCCATCCCTGCTCCAGATCCTTTGCACAGGTTCGCCTGGTGCACCAATTGCGACCATATTTGGAGAAGGAGGCTTTACTCACGGTCACTCATGCCCTTGTCACCTCTCATTTGGACTACTGTAACACGCTCTACATGGGGCTACCCTTGAAAAGTATTCTGAGATTGCAATTGGTGCAAAATGCGGCTGCGCGAGCTGTGGTGGGTGTCTCCAGATACACCCACATAACACCCATTCTCCGTCACCTGCATTGGTTGCCCATTGGTCTCCGGGTGCAATTCAAGGTGTTGATTATCATCTTTAAAGCCCTACATGGCTTAGGACCAGGTTATCTCCAGGACCGCATCCTACCTCATACATCCCTACAACCAGTTAGGTCCCACAGAGTCGGTCTCCTCCAGGTCCCTTCAACCAAACAATGTTGGTTGGTGGGACCAAGGGGGAGAGCCTTCTCTGTGGGGGCTCCGGTTCTCTGGAACCAACTACCCCCAGAGATCCGATCTATCTCCACCTTGCTGGCCTTCCGGAAAGCTATTAAGACATGGCTCTTCCTGCAGGCGGGGTGATGTGACCGCTGAACATCTTAGGTCTCCCCCAGGTATGAATGTGTTGTTTGGCTTTTTAATTTTTAATTAATTAATGTTTTAAATCATTTATTATTTTTTGTTACTGTTTTTTTTATATTGTTCTTATATTCTGTTGTACGCCGCCCTGAGTCCTGAGGGAGTAGGGCGGCATATAAGAACAGCAAATAAATAAATAAATAAATAAATAAATAAATAAATAAATAAATAAATAAATAAATAAATAAAATAATAAAATAATAAAATAATAAAATAATAAAATAATAAAATAATAAAATAAAATAAAATAAAATAAAATAAAATAAAATAAAATAAAATAAAATAAAATAATAAAATAAATAAAATAAAATAAAATAATAAAATAAAATAATAAAATAAAATAATAAAATAAAATAAAATAAAATAATAAAATAAATAAAATAAATAAATAAACACTTTGCATACCCAACAATGCTTAAAGTTGCAGTTGGACAGCTATTGCTGTACGATTCCCTGCCTGCAAATCATCCCAACTGGGTAATTACAGCAGAGTTGGGAAAGGCTCCATTTACAGGCGAGCAACAGGAGAGACCACATCTGTTTCTCATGATGCTAAGGAGGTTTGCATTTCATTCTGAGGGATCATTTCTGTGCTTTTGTTAGCTCCACTAGGTGTACCAAATCAAGAAGTCGACTCCACCAAAGGGCCAAAATGACTTTTATCGAGATTGTAGCAGAACCTTGTAAGCCTGTGATGTACCGCTTCTCTTCTTATAGTTCAATGAATTAGGAAGATGTCTGTGAACTGCTTCTAAATGTTATCTGGCTGTTCTGAACTTAAAACATTTTTACCCTCTTGTTGCCATGGCAATGGAGTTTGCATATCTCTGTCAAAGCATTTTTCCTTACTCTCTTATTGATCCATATAGTCGTTGCCTCTGGCCTATATATAAAAATGAATATTTATACATTGTGAAGGGCCCCTTCACAGACTGAACAGACCACAATTGTTGCTATATGCTTGGAGGAAATGGGTTTACCCACATTGGTTAGCTGTGCAAGTAGATGTGGAAAGCTTGTGTAATAATGTCTTGAACAGATTTAAAATAGAGAATTACCCACAACTTGCCCCATATACAGGTAGTCCTCAACTTACGATCACAATTGAGTCCACAATTTCTGTTGCTAAGTGAAATATTTGTTAAGTGAGCTTTACAACTTTTCTTGCCACAGTTGTTAAGTGAATCACTGCAATTGTTAAGTTAGTAACACGGTTGTTAAGTGCATCTGACTTCCCCATTGACTTTGCCTGTCAAAAGGTCGCAAAAGGGGATCACAGGACCCTGGGACACTGCAACGGTCATAAATATGATTCAGTTGCCAAGCGTCTAAATTTTGATCCTGCGACCATGGGGAAAATGATCATAAGTCACTTTTTTCAGTGCCATTGTAACTTTGAATGGTCAACTAAATGACCACTGTTGTAAGTCGATGACTACCTGTAATGAGTGGGAGAGATTCTCCACTGAAACACAGCACTTGCAAACTGAAATCATCCTTGGAGTTCATCTACACATACACAGCTTTGGCAACAATATACAACTTATTATATGCAATAAAGCCATGCCAAAATCTTGCCTATTGAGGATAATTATAAAATGCATGTAGGGGTAAAATGTACATACAACTTTGGGGGAAAGTAGGTATAAAAAAAAACATTCCCTTCAAATCCCATGCTACCACATTCAAAACATTTCAGGTAGCAGCATAAAACCAGAACCAAGGCTAAGATGTTGATCAAATGCAGCTGTTGAGCTCACCAATAAAACGGATTTGTGCCTGCAGTGGCTGAAGTGGTTCTGTTGTCTCCAGTTGATAAGCCATGGCAATTTCAACAATGTCTGGGCTGATGTGGGTGTTTGAAACAGGGATGTAATTCTTCAGTTCCTCTCTATTTAGACAAATAGAAATAGAAATAGAAAATATGGACTTGACCATAGTCTGAAATTAGAGAGTATTCAGAAAAAAAACTTCCATGCCTGGATAATAATTACACAGGACTTCTTGCCATTATTATTCTCAAGGTGAGCTAGGAAAAAGCTCACGGCAAACTGAATGAATACTAAGTGCTAGTGTGCAATTTACAACTCTATGAATAAATACTGTAGTTATGGGAGGACTGATCTGGATGGAGAATCAGGATCCTATGCAGAGGGCAGGGAAGTTAAACTGGCTGCTGTTTAGAGTCACTCTGAGAGAGATGGGCCATTTTTAAATTATACAGTACATAAACATTCAGGGGTGGAATGCTATTGGTTCGGCCCGGTTCAGGTGTACCGTTAGCGGCGGCTGGCGGTGGTTTGGAGAACTGATAGTGGCAGCAGCGCGAGGCTCCGCCTACCTACCTGGATGTCACCATTTCCTTTTTTTTAACCCTCTGCGCATGCGCAAAGCCTTCTGCGCATGCGCAGAGGGTGAAAAAGCGTGCGCTTCCAAAATGATAGGGAAGGTAAGTAGATTTCACCACTAACACATATTCTTGTCCGAGGTTCTTGTTTTTGCGTATGGTACATTGTTCATTTTATGTATGCTTTTTTTGAAGATGGATTAATAGAAAGCTATCTAGGTTTTGGAGGGGAAAAGAAATTATGCAACAGAATTTGGGGTGTTGCAAGGGTCTGTTGAGTATGCTAACAGAGGTGTTATCATCTGTAAGGAATTGCTTTAATGGGAAACACAGAGTGGGTCATGGCAGTGACTCATTTCCTTAATACTATAGGTATTTGGGAGTCTAAGCACACAATTTTCTCTTTTGGGCCACTTCTTAGATTGTATAAATAAATAAATAAATAAATAAATAAATAAATAAATAATAACTTAGTCTACAACCTATTCTGAATTGATATGCCTACCTCCATTTCAACACTGCAGAAAGACTCACCTTGTAGGGACCAACGGAGCTCCTCTGGCCCAGTGCTGAAGCAAAGCCAAGGTGCCCAGCTGCTGCTCAAGTTTAGTGGTGTGCTGCAACACCAGTGTTCCTGTCATATAATTCTGCAAGACCTAGAAATAAATAAGCCAGAAGAGAGTTTTGCTTTGTACTTCTCCGTAGTAGATTTTTAAACCGGGCATCATTTGTAATTGTACAGATATTGCAACTCCTAATATTAACCCGTGACAACAAAAAATATTTAATAAATAAGTAAATACATCAAAATTCAGCAAAGTGGGAACAGGAATTTATCGTGTACTCTTAGCCAATACATGAGTCACCTTCCATAAGAATTATACAGCCATCCTTTGCATCATCATCATCATCATCATCATCATCATCATCATCATCATCATCATCATCATATCACACCTTCTCCAGGAGTTCAAGAAGGCATATATGGAGATCTGTCTTAATTTTACCCCCACAAGAACCCACTGAACTACTATGGGCAGAAAGCCACTGTCACACACTCAATCCCACTGTGTTTTTATGGCTAAGGCATAGTCCAGGCCTTAACCATAATCTCGTATGAGCTCTTTACAGTCTTACAGGTAACAGTGCAAGACTTTCCCTTTCATACCTGGTTATAATGGACGTTGATGTAGATCTCATTATCAAAGTGCAACGGAATCTTCCAAGTGATCCTGCAGAAATGTAGTCCTATTGAACTTTCTTCTAACAAATAGTCATGGATATATTCCTCCTGGTGCAAAGGCCTTACCATCTTGCCTGCATAGAATAAAGAAGGATGGTCATGCCATCTCCATCCAAAGCACTGAGCTCAAAGGCAAATATTTTAAGGTCAACAACCTATTTCCCCAAATATAAGGCAACCTTATCCCCTTTACTTTAACTTTACTATATGGTAATTTTACAGTCTTCAAGCTGATAGCAAAATGTAGCAAATCTGTATACAATTCCATCTATTAATCTCATCCGGCTTTTCTATCAATTTTCACTGAACAATATTATCACTTATCATGCTTCACCAAGATGGTAACATTTTATTCCGTCTTTCAACGGTGTCAAACTGGCGGCCTGTGGGCTGGATGCATCATGCGCAGGCCATGCCCACCCCAGCTCTATGCTGGAAAAAAATGTTGCGATATGTCATGTGACGGCAACGTGTCGCCGCGAGTTTGATACCCATGGTCTACATCTTTCTATCTTCATCTCATAAAACTTTTATTTAAACTTCCTTTCAAATTTAGTTATTCCGTACAGAAGCCCTCCCCCCCTAAAAAATGGTCATGACAGAAGGAGAAATATATATTTGGCATGATTTGAAAGCAAAACATGACATCGACACCTACACCTACACTTAAAAGGAGCAGATGCAATTTAAATGTTATTTTAAAAAAAGCAATAAAAGAGCTGCCAGCAAAGATATGTGCCTTAGCAAGCAATGAGATTTTAACATTAGAAATGCTAATATAGTGATGACTACATTCAAAGAGACAGCTCTTAGTATCAGCAAACAAAAGGCATTAATAGCTTTTCCAATGAATAGCTTTACCGCAATGAATTTTCTATAGAGAGAAAGAGAACAATGTGTGAGGTAAATATGTGAAAATAAAAAAAGAAAGATGATGGTATTTATTTATTTATTTATTATTTATTACTTGTACTTGTGTGCCGCTCAACTCAGCAGGGACTCTAAGCGGCTAACAGCAATACAAACAATATCGATATAAAAAACTAAAAAACAGGGTTAAAAACACAATATAAAAACATTAGAAACACTCAGTCATTCAAACAGTCATGGGCCTACATCTATTATTTATTGGCCCCAAGCTTGCCGGAAAAGCCAGGTCTTCACAGCTTTCCTGAAGGCCAATAGGGTGGGGATAGTCCGGATCTCGGGGGGTAGCTGGTTCCACAAAGTACGGGCCGCCACAGAGAGGGCCCTCACCCGCGGGCCCACCAGCCGACATTGTCTAGCCGACAGAACCTGTAGCAGGCCAGCCCTGTGAGATCTAACCGGTCGCAGGGAGGTATATGGTAGGAGATGGTCCCGAAGATTTGGATAAGGTGACCAGACGTCCCGCTTTTGGCGGGACAGTCCCGCTTTTGAATAATTTGTCCTGCGTCCCGCGGCATTTCAAAAAAGTCCCGCTTTTTGAATTTGAATTTGCGCAAAGCACCTCGCTTCCCTCGAGCGGATCTTGAGGGAAACAGCCGCGCCCGCACTCTAAGATCTCGCCAGCTCTGGGCCAGGCAGGGAAAAACCCCCACTGTGCTCAGACGTGCCCGAGGGCCCAGTTCAACGCCTCGCACGCTCCGCCCCGCTTGACGGCAACAGCCAGAAAATGCGCTTCCAGAGGTGTAGAGGGAGCAGCAGCTTTCCTGGGTCTGCCACCACGGGGGGAAGGAGCGGAGGCGTGAGGCACCCGCCAGACGCCATCCCGGAGAGAAGACCAGGCCCGGCTGGCAAGGGCCAGGAAGGATTTTTCCCACACCGCCAGCCAGCTTGCCCTTCCTCCACTGGCCTGACACGCCAAACTTTGCATGGCAGCGGGAAGCAGCCCGAGAGCTGGAGCGGGTGCCCCACATGCTCAGTGGCCGAGTCGAGCCCTGCACACCCCTCTGCCTCCTGCCTCGCCTGCCTCCTCCTGCCAGGTGGGGAGGGAGGGCAGTGAGAGGGGCAGTGGCCCCTGCCAAGCGCAGTGCATGGAGGCAGCGGGCAAGGCATCCCCAGCACACCTGTTAATCCAGCCGGCCACACGACTACAAGTGCGGCGCGGAAGCCGCTGGTGGCCGGGTGGGTGGCAGCCCCCCTGGCGGTATAGGGCCAGGCCTGCACTTGGAAGGGGCCACCGCTCTCGCTGCTCTCCCTCCCTGCCTGGCTGCAGACGTCCGCCTGCCCTCCCGAAGCAGCACTGCCGCAGTTCACTTTTGTTTCACGGCGGGAGAAGGAAGAAAGCGGGCAGCGAGAGCGGCAGCCTCTTCCAAGCGCAGGCCTGGCCGTCTCCCCACATGGAGGGCAGCTACCCGGCTGGCTGGTGGCGGCTTCTGCAATGGAGGCAGCACGCGGCTGTGAAGAACCCTCACCACCCGCCCTCCCGGAGCACCAGAGCCGCGGTTTGCTTTCTTCCTTCTCCTGCTGCTGTCCCTCTCCGGGCCAGACGCAGCAGAGGCAAGCCCCGGCCATGGCAGCGGTAAAGGCTGCGATGAAGAGGGGGGGTGTTTGGGGGGGGGTGCACAAAGCTGCAGGATAAGAGAGACGGACCCCTCCCATCTTTCTCCCCTAGAACCCACCCCCCCATCAATGGTGTCTCGCTTTACAAATATTAAAATCTGGTCACCTTAGATTTGGACCCTCCATCAAATTTCATGAATGAGACAAGAGATTGCTCAACAAAAACAGAGTTGCTCTGGGAGCACCCGGGGTAGAAGACCTAAATTAAATTCTCTTAATACTGTACATTGCCATGATCAAGTATGGCAATTAACAGGCTGTGATTCAGTAGTGGGTTCTAAAACCCTTTACTACCAGTTCGCGCAGTCGCACGCGAGCGTGCAACACTTCTACACATGCGCAGAAGTTTCCCGGGCAGGTGGGCAAAGCCTCCCACTGCTGGCGCTACCGGTTCTTAGAACCGGGCCGAACCGGGAGCAACCCACCGCTGCTGTGATTTCTAGAAAGGGTTATAAACGTGCTATTGTATCAAAAACTAATGCAAAAAAGAAAAAAGGTCCTCCATTACTACCTGAAAATATGTAAACTGGCCCAGATCCAGGAGTACTGGCAAATCTTCTCCTTTAACAGGAACAAACCACCACAAAGGCGCAATTTGAATAAATAAGGGCAAGATCCTCTATCACATGCATATCTTAATGCGGCCCTAAAATCAATATCAGGGCTCTCATTATAAATACATTCTTCACATGATGTAAGCCTAGAGAAATTACAGTCATGTCGGGGGGGCAGAGGTGGGTTCCTACAGTAAGGTGACCAGACGTCCCGATTTTGGCGGGACAGACCCGCTTTTTAATCATTTGTCCCGCGTCCCGCCCGCCCTCTTAAAAAGTCCCGATTTTTTAAAACAATGCCCGACTAGGGCATTCTTTCAAAAAATTGGCCTGCAGGCACTCGAGGACGGCCAGGTTGGGCCCAGCCGCAGGGGCAGCAGCAGCAGCAGCAGGCCCTCTCAAAATCGGGACATCTGGTCACCTTAAGCTACTGGGGAAAGTCCAGGTAGGACGCGCGTCTCTTGCTGGGGGTTGGGCGGGCAGGGCAGGACTGGCGGGCGGGACGGGGCGCGCGTCCTACCTGGGACTTTTCCCAGTAGTTCCAGTCGCGTTCCTTGCTAAGCGCCCAGAGCAGAGCAGCCCCTTCCAAAAGATCACGAGACGTCATCTTTTGGAAGGGGCTGCTCTGCTCTGGGCGCTTAGCAAGGAACGCGACTGGAGCTACTGGGGAAAGTCCAGGTAGGATGCGCGTCTCTTGCTGGGGGTTGGGCGGGCAGGGCAGGACTTGCGGGCAGGACGGGGCGCGCGTCCTACCTGGGACTTTTCCCAGTAGTTCCAGTCGCGTTCCTTGCTAAGCGCCCAGAGCAGAGCAGCCCCTTCCAAAAGATCGCGAGACGTTATCTTTTGGAAGGGGCTGCTCTGCTCTGGGCGCTTAGCAAGGAACGCGACTGGAGCTACTGGGGAAAGTCCAGGTAGGACGCGCGTCTCTTGCTGGGGATTGGGCGGGCAGGGCAGGACTGGTGGGCAGGACGGGGCGCGCGTCCTACCTGGGACTTTCCCCAGTATTAAGAGTTTTAAGAATTAAAACAGCGCACCGAGAGCGTCACCTGACGGTTGTAAGGATCTTGCCTGCCAGCCAGCCCAAGCCATTGCGGCCTCCCCCCCATCTGGACGCCAACATTTGCCTTCTTTTGCCCTCTGCGCATGCGCAGAGGGCAAAACTCAAATGGAGAAACCCACCCCCGTCAATGGTGTCCCGCTTGAAGAAAAAAAAATCTGGTCACTTTGTCCTACAGGTACGCTCTTGCCTGTTCGTCGCCGCAGAGCCGAAGAAGCTGGTGGCGTTCGTGGCATGGGGCATCCCCCGCCCACTTTCCCCGGCCGCTGGGACGCCGCCATTTGCGTTCTTTTGCCCTCTGCGCATGCGCAAAGCGTTCTGCTTGCGCAGAGGGCAAAAGAATGCAAATGGCGGCGTCCCGGCGGCCGGGGAAAGCGGGCGGGGGAAGCCCCGCGCCGCGAACACCACCAGCTTCTTCGGCGACGAACAGGCAAGAGCGTACCGGTAGGAACCCACCTCCGGGGGGGGGGAATACCCTCTTTGAGGTCTATGGTTTTACGTATCAGGACACAGTAAAACTCATCTGGTCCTTAGCAATGCTTAAAAGTAGGTAAATACAACCTCAGATGAACAACACATGACATATTACACCATGCCATCATTTATTTTACAAAAAGAAAGCCAAAATAGAAAAGCCATGTCATCTGCTTGGGCAGGGGGTTGGACTAGATGACCTGCAAGGTCCCTTCCAACTCTGTTAATCTGATCTGATCAGTATTGTTGTTGTTGTTCCTCTAAGGTTGTATTTACCTACTTTTAAGAACGGCTAAGGACCAAGTGTTTTTACTACTGGTCTGTCCTGATACGTAAAACCATTGAACTCAAATAAAGTTTACTTTCTTTTTCACATGACTGTATATAACCCGAGAAAACTAGGATCCTGGCAGTAGAAGTCAGTGGGAAGGAGAAAGCTGTACAGAGTGAATCTCCATATTTAGTAGATTTCACTGTGTTGAAGTTGACCATTAACCCCAGTTCACTTGCCTTTGTCTTTGTTGGCTAGGATGGCAAATTCTTGGATCTCCTCCAACTCAGTAACTCCTATGTGCTCACAGATTTGCTTTAACACATCTGCTGTAACCTACCATCAGAAAAAAAAATAGTTTATTTAAGTGTGTGTAAATTGCTTTGCCTGGACCAATGTAGTCTGCCAAATGCAGTCTGGAAGGAATGAGGCCTTCAAAGGCAAAGACAGTCTTGAACTCAGCGTCTTTCATTTTAAAAATCAGAAGGTGTAAGGGGATAGGCAAGTGAGATTTAATATTTGTTTAATTCCATTACTATTAAAAATAGGTTGGTATGGGGACAATCACACATACAAAAAAGAAAAAACAAGCGGAGAAACAGTGGGTGAAACAAACCCTCTCAGTTTTCAGAAAGATGATCTGGTTCGTTTTGGATTTTCACAACAAGCGAGAGAGAATTTAGCATTCTTATCATGAGTTTTAATCCAAAGTGTGATTGTGTCTACACCTCTCAGCAAACAGGTTACAAAGCTTTTCCCAAATCAAAAAAATGAAGGTAGAAATTTGGAGGGATTCCTAATCTACCTATTAATACCTATTTCAAAGGAAGGAACACAAGGAAGTTAAGTCAGACCATTAGAGTATTTATTGTCCGCTGTGACTCCAAGTTCAGGTCGTTCTCATCAATAGTTATCTGCTTCTGTTGCCAAGCTCCCTCAATCTTCCCTCCCCACTCCCCAAAAGACCAGAAAAAAAAATTACAGGTATAGTTCAGGTAATAAGACACAAGAACTTCAAAAGAAAAGAGCATAACTGAGTAACCCAAAATGCAGACTGGCCCAGAGGTGGGTTCGGACCTGTTCGCCCGAACTGGTAGCGACCCACTGGTGATGTCACAATGACGATAAAAAAATTTTTTTAAAAAATTGGGATTGTTTGGCACTGCGCATCCATGCACACGCAAAGCACATGCGCACCCATGAGGCGCGCCCATGAGGCATGCCCATGAGGCGCGCCCATGAGGCGCGGGAGGAAGCAAACCAGCAACGAGGTAATTTAGAACCCACCCCTGGACTGGCCTCTTGGATGTCTGCATTAAAACTGCTCTTCGAGTGTCCTCTCAGTAAGGCAACATCAACATTAATTTAAAAAAAGAAAGAAAATACTCATCGCCATTGATATATGGAGCACCACTCCACAATATCCTTTTTAATGGACTAAACAGGAACTTACAGTGAATGTCTTAATCTTTGCATTATATTGCAGACCTCCAGGTAAGATAATTGATATCTGGCGCAAACAGTGGCCCTTCTGTCAACGGGAAAGCAAGAATCAGTACAATATAGGCATTTTTGTTCCTAATTGAAAGCCAATTCCTGGCAAAATTGAGCATCTGAGAAATAGAATTAAGCATTTGAGTACGGGTAGTCCTCAACTTACATTGATTCATTTAGCAACTATTCAAAGTTACAACGGCACCGGAAAAAGTGACTACAACAGTTCCTCACCTGACGACGGTCACAGCTTCCCCACAGTTAGATGATCAATATTCAGATAGTTGGCAACCAGCATGTGTTTATAATGGGTGCAATATCCTGGATTCACCTGGTCACCATTTGCAACTTTCCCAGCCAGCTTTCGACAAGCAAAGTCAATGGGGAAGCTAGATTCGCTTAATGACCAGCGGTTTGCTTAGCAACTGTAGTGATTCACTTAACAACCATGGCAAAAAAAAGCTGCAAAATCTGGCATTGTTCAATTAACAACCACCTCGCTTAGCAACAGAAATTCTGGTCCCTATTGTTGTCATACATCGAAGACTACCTGTATTTTTATCCTTCAAATCAATGGAACTTGAAGCTATGTTTTAGTTTAATATTTGATTAAAAAGATAATTTTGATGAAAGCAAATACATATATGAGCTATCTGAGCTAGTCTTACTGGTTGTGTCCTTAGCATTAACAAGTAAAAAATTGATTTCCGGGTCATTGTAATCACACATTTGGCTATGATTGATACAGTATAGCAGGTATGGATCTTGTTTTCCTTCAAATATTACAACATCTATTATTCCAGATACATTGTTCCACATAACACATGTTCTATCTTGGATGTCTTATTTATTTATTATTTATTTTGTGAGATTTATATACCGCCTCACAGTGCAAGCACTCTCTAAGCGGTTTACACCAGTAAGCAATGTATATTTACATTGCCCCCAACAATCTGGGTCCTCATTTTACCTACCTCAGAAGGATGGAAGGCTGAGTCAACCTTGAGCCGGTGAGATTTGAACCGCTGACTTGCGGATCAGTGTCAGCTAAAGTGGCCTGCAGTACCTGCCTCTAACCGCTGCGCCACCTCGGCTCTTGTCTTCCCTTACAACTGCTTGTAATCATCTCAAAGAAGAATTTGTCTGACCAACGTATTCTTCTGGCTTACTTCTTCAAAACTTCTTAATGAACACCAAGGATGTACGCAAAATTTACTATAAATATGTGTGCAAATGATGTGACTTGTCAAAACAGATTTTGTCATCACATAAGTCCACAATTTGCTTCTAAAAGTTCTCCACCCCAAAGTCTACTTTTTTCAAATAGTTACTCAAAAATATAGGAAAATTGTGCACAATAATAATGAACCTTGGGGTAGTTGTGAACTTAAAGGTGATGCTGCCAGATGATGAAGGTGTTCAAAACATTAAATTCTAAAACATTTGAATGATTTGGCATAATTCTGGACATCAGGCCTCCCTAAAGATGTAATGCTAAGCAGCACAAAAAAACCTTTGCTCAAAAAAGCCTGTTTTCTCACACATCAACTTGCCTTCAATCCTGACCTTCATAAATCATGTTCATGCAGATGATTCAACCTCAAGATGCACATAAAAAAGCCATTCTATTTCCAGTATTTGCTTTGTTTTACCATCTTCCCCAGCTAGGCTCTTTTCTGCTTTTCTGCCTGGAAGATTTGCTTCAGCACCCAATGGGGGAGACACTTCCACCCTGACCCATATCTACTTCTCATTTACCAAAAATGCTCTCATCTCCGCCAAAAATGGCAAGTGTTGACGACCTCCATACTCAATCAGTTTCTTCAGGTTGCTCTGGCAATCCTCGGCTATTCCTGGGGATTAAAAAAAACCACACACAAGGTTGAGCATACAATGCAGGAAGTGTGACTGACATTTAAAGAGGCTTCTGCTAAAATAGAATTAGGTGCTGGAACTCATGCATGAGTTCTCCACCTATATTCCTCACACAGGACTGAGGGTTGGCAGTTGACTTGTGACTATTAAAAGGATGTTAAGGAACACACAGAAATGAAGGGTTGGTGGTGGATAGACTGCGAGCATGAAAAATCCCACCACAGATTCTTCATAACTAATGAATAGGAGGAGACAGGTCATGTACCTGAGCAGTGGTGGTTACTATCACAGCAGGTCTGCTGCAAAAACTCAGTGATGTAAGGCCTCAAGGTACTGGATGGGAGGAAGTATCCAGTCAAAAGGCTGAGGAGCTGCCAGCCATGGCGACAACTGTCCCTGGAACAAAGAAAGAACTGTGACAGGCTTTGAGCACGTCTCAGAGATAGCAATAGCAATAGCACTTTACTTATATACCGCTTCATAGTGCTTTCCAGCCCTCTCTAAGCAGTTTACAGAGTTCAGCATATTGCCCCCAACAATCTGGCTCCTCATTTTACCCACCTCGGAAGGATGGAAGGCTGAGTCAACCTTGAGCCTAGTGAGATTTGAACAGCTGAACTGCTGAACTAGCAATCAGCTGAAGGTCGCAATGCTGCTTTTAACCACTGCGCTATCTCAGCTCCTGAGATCACAAATGAGATCACAAATGAAAAGATTTCCTACTGACTAAAAGGAGAAAAGAAAAAAGATAAAACACTGAGGCGAAAGAAATGAGAAGAAGGTGGGAAATGGGGAAGTGCAAAAAAGGAATGCTGAAGTGGGAAATGTGAAAACAGCTGTGTAAGTCTCCAAATAGCCACATCACAATTTTAAAAATACCAATGAACTCCCCAACCACGTAACACCCTGCCCACCAAAAAAAAATAAAAAAAATCCACACACACGAAGCAAGGATGTGATCACCAAAAGATTGCCCATCCCAGCACTAAATAAAAACATAAACCCAAGATCTGTTGAGAGTTTTCTATGCAGGACTGCTGTGGTATCTTTAAAAAGAAACATATGAGATAACATAATTGTGTTCTTGAAGTTAAAACTAGGCAACCCATATTTAACCCATTTTTATCCTATCACTGTTTAGCCTATAGTTCTCTGTAGAACTTTGTAAGAACTTTGTAAGAATAAAAGAAAATGTGAACTAAAAATATAACAATGTAACAGAAAAATAAATTCTGTCAATTCCCAAAACAGAGTCCCTCAAACTGATGTGTCACTGCTCCTATCTTCGCTTTTTCCCCTTTCCTCTTTTTTATTATGTATCTATATCTATCCATCTACCTATCCACCTATCCACCTATCCACCTATCCACCTATCCACCTATCTATCTATCTATCTATCTATCTATCTATCTATCTATCTATCTATCTATCTATCTATCTATCTATCTATCTATCTATCTATCTATCTATCTATCTATCTATCTATCTATCTATCTTTCATCATCTATTTATTGCCTTTATATCCCATTGGAATCCAACAACTCTCCACAGCTTACATCACTTACAGTGTAGACAACGTATTAAAATACCATGTTATGATTAAAAATGTACTAATAAAATGAACGTTGTCCATGGGGTCGAGATGGGTCGGACACGACTTCGCAACTAAGAACAACAAATAAAAACCTAAACCAAACCCAAACCCAAAGACCCTACATTACCAAAGTAAAATACCACAAAAATAAATACATGGAATAGAAGATGGCCTGGTGTATAAACTCAGTTAAGACATTCTCTGGTAACTGTTCTCTTTTTAACATTTTTCCCCCCAGAGCCAACAAGGAGGGCTAGTCTGAAATCTCTTTGGAGTCTACTGGGAGCAATGGTACCACCATGGAGAAGGAACACATTCTCGTTTTTGTTCCCTTGGCCACTTGGCAGTGTGGGGCAATGAGGAGTTTCTTATTAAATGAACCAGTACTTTGGGCTGATAGCAATAGGAGGAGACCAGGTGCCACACAATAAAGGGTTTTTATAAGTTAAAACCAACACTTTAAATATTTGTCAGGAACCAATCAGCAACCCATGCAAGGTGTGAAGAATCAGTGTTACATTCTTTGGTGCTTACAGATTAGGATTCCCCGTGATCTGCTTGATAACCTGGCAGTAAACCTCATCATGCACAGTCTTCTTATCTTTGCACCACTGTAAAAATCCAGAGGGGAAAAAAAGAATTTAGTTTCCTCTTCTCTTGCAGGCCACCTGGGAGGCACTAGGATTACCCCTGATCTGAGAAACACGGAATATAAATTTTTCTGCAATGGTCCCTAATTGTACTTTTCGATCCTGAACTCCCATGGTTGGAGTGTTATCTGGCACTTTCACTGGACTCCGGGATCAGATTGAGGTCAGTATCTCATGATAATCTGCATTATGGTTGATAGGAGTATAGGAAAAAGCCTTTGGTTCTGATGAAGAACCCAGAAACTGGGACTTCGTATTCCACTTAGCCATTACAGCTCTAGCAAGCAGAATTTGGAGGCCAAAAAGGCAAGTTTTGTGTGCCACAGAAAAGGAATCAAGAATGAATTTACTACTGAACTCAGAGCAGAAGCTCAGATTTTCTCAAAACTTTAACAAAAAGGTCCCAAGGCAACAGAATTAACTTATCATAGCTTGGAATAAAACCAAACTACATATCAACCAGTGGTGGGTTGCTGCCGGTTCAGACCGGTTCGCCCGTAACGGTGGCGAAAATTTCCACCCGCTCACCGAACCAGCAGCAATGGCCAGCTGTCCACGCCCCCCGAACCGGTTCTCTGGTCGTCGCAGCTGGCAAAAAACCCTCTGCGCATGCGCAGAGGCTTCTGCACATGCGCAGAGGGTCATTTGCGTGACGTGATGGGGGCAAAATGCGCACTTCCGTCGCGATGCGAACCGGTAGGGAAGGTAAGTGGAACCCACCCCTGATATCAACCCATTAGTGCAAAGTACGTATAAACCCATTAGTGATAAGAACTCATATTTTGAAATGACTCTGAGAACTTGCGGTGTTTTACTTCTTTCTTTTCCTAACATTTTTGCTTCCTTTTCCTTTTCCTCTTCCTATTCTCTACTTTATCTTGATTGTCATCTGTAATGTCTTGCTCCCTTCTTGATATCTTTGATCTATGACTGTTATTTTGCAAATTCTTAAACTGTGCATAATTTAATATAAGGTAAGGTAAGAGTTCATAGAGTTAGCAACAGGGAATAGAAAGGGAAAATAAGCATCTCAAAATCAATCTCCTTTCAAGCACTGTTCCCTCTAAACTGAGCGGCTGCGTGGCCGCACATGTAACGAGAGAACGCCGCGCGGAAGTTTCTAACTTCTCCGTGGCATTTTCTAATGGCAGAGGCTGTGTGCCTGCGCGGCCGCGCACATGAAAAGAGAACGCCGCGCAGCAGTTTCTAACTGCCCCGCACTGTTTTCTGATGTTACAGGGAACATTACTTTCAAGGCCATCAATGCCCCTTCAGTAGAAATCTGATGACCTTCCAGGTCTCATTAAGTCACTGTTATCTACACAAATCCACCACAAGAGCCACAAACCTGAAGGATATCATAGATGTAATCCATCTTATCTTGTTTCTTGAGGCCTGGCTGGTCTCCCATGAACCTCATCAGAGCTTCAAAATAAGAAATCAGCATTAATCTTAGCTGGAAAAGTAAAATATAAGGTTATGGCACTGATTCCTAAAAGGAGATTCAGGGGCCTCTGTTTTGATCAGTATTATTACCATCAAACACAAACAGTACAATATATCTAAATTTATCTTCCACTTAGGAAAGAGAAACTGCCAGTGAATTTGTGTGAATTTTCTAAAGAGGATGATTCAGAATCAGAATTAGCAATATAACTTTTGTGAACATCTGTTGATTCCCAATTATATACAATACAATAAAATAAAACTATATACCCGAATGCATGTGATTTCACTGTTCTTGTACAAGATCTTTGAAAATTATCTGAAAGTGTGGGAGGGGAAATGCATAAGCACCATCTCATAAGAACTTGCAGTGCCGCCTGGGGACTAAAATATTCATAATATTTTAAGGGGGAGGGTATCAAACATTGCATTTAAAAATGGTTTTTCATTCCATCAGAGTTTAAAATGCCTATGCATAACCAAAACCCTTTTTATGGGTTGAGTGTCTAATACAGTAGTGGGTTCTAAAACCCGTTGCTACCGGTTCGCGCACGTGTGCGTTTCTGTGCATGCGCAGAAGCGTCCCGGGCGGGTGAGCGGAGCCTCCCGCCGCTGCCGCTACCGGTTTGCAGAACTGGGCCGAACCAGGAGCAACCCACCGCTGGTCTAATATAAGTATTTGATTGCATCCCCTTCTCACATTTCATTTTAAGATGATGACTAACTACTAATCCTTTCTCTTCTGTACCCATCATTCTTCTTTTATTTGCCACATTGTCAACTGGAAAAGGTTTGAAAAATTCAAAAGCAAGAAATATGGAGTTGTCCTAGCAAAAATATAGTCCCGATAGTTGATTTTCAGAGAGCTAGTAAAAGTAGAAATATTCTCAGTACCTTTCCTGAATCCATAGCTAAATAAATAAAAGTTTAATCAGTACTGTGGCAATAGCACTAGCCATAGCAGTAGCACTTAGACATATACACCGCTTCACAGGGCTCTACAGCCCTCTCTAAGCGGTTTACAGAGTCAGCATATTTTCCTCAACAATCTGGGTCCTCATTTTACCCACTTCGGAAGGATGGAAAGCTGAGTCAACCTTGAGCCAGTCATGATCGAACTGCCGGCAGCCAAGAGTCAGCAGAATTAGCATCCTAGACTACCCATCACTTCTCATTGATTCATTAATGGACCATTACGTACTCAAAAAAATTTTTGTAGCCAAGTCATTCAACTCATCATCAGAATGAAACAGGAGAGGTTCCTGGATTGGTACCTACAAAGGCAGAAGGCAGAGATTCAACAGAGGCAGTGGATTCTAAAAAGATGCGCAGAAAATGATGGGCATGTCCTCTTTCCCCAATGAAACTTAGTACGTGACTAAGCAACACTTTTTTTGGGTCAATTTGCACAGGAATATTTCATTGGAGAGCCACATTTTATAGCTAATGCTGGATGGGATCAGAATCAAAAATGAGTAAAGGCCCCCAACTCGCTTTTCTTTTCGTCTTATCTATTTTCTTCCTCAATCTTACCTTCCCTTTATTTCGCCTTTCTTCCTTACAGAACAGGCTCATATAGTGAAAGGATCACACCTACAAAATTGGATTGGTTCCTTAGAAAAGATCTGCACATTTAGCCAAGGGCAGTATGTGGTTTTAGGGTAGTCACGTCTAATTGAAAGAGGAAGGAACTTGATCCTTACGTGGCATGTTGGAACATTCTACACAAAGTAGGTCTCTGTGAGTAGGAACAGAACAAAGACTAAATTCAACTGAATCTAGCTTTCATTTTAATTCTGATTTCATGTAATTACAAAATCCAGTTAATATGAATAATTCCCACATCTTTAATAATGTTCCTTCTTCTGTCCCATGCCAAAGTGTAGTTCAGTAGTCATTATTGGAGGGGTGGCAGGAGTCATGTTATAGTTCCAGGGGTTGCTTCCAGGGCTTGGGGCCAGGTTGCATATTCATTCATTCATTCATTCATTCATTCATTCATTCATTCATTTATTTTGTCAAGCTTAACAGATATAAGTATAAACATGATTATGAATACAGGAAATGGATACAAATAAATGGGGATAGTAGGATAGGGATGGTAGGCACATTGGTGCGCTTATGGACACCCCTTACAGACTCTTAGGAATGGGGTGAGGTCAACAGTGGACAGTAAGGTTAAAGTTTTGGGGGTTTGGGGATGAAATTTAGGTACTGAAAATAAAACTTCTATCAATTAGAAAAAAGATAATGTCTACATTTATTGCTGATTGCAAATCCTTTATGGACTTCTTGCAGAAAACAGAAAAAAAACAATTTATAGTTTGATTATTAGACAGGATAGGTTATATAAAGAATACTTCTGTAACTTTAGAGAAAGAGGCAGATTTATCATTGTACTTGTAACTGCCGTAATGAAGATTTGTGGTTACTTCTTTGTGTCTTTTTTCTTTCTCTTCTAGTTTGATTTTTCCTTTCTTGCATTTTTAACTTTCTCTTTTATTTCATTTTCTTTTTACTCTCTTGTGTTATATTAATTTGTATTAATTTTTAATCTCCTTTTTTTAGAACTTTTAATATAAGTATTAAAAAAATAAGACCTCTTTCCATACCCCAAATGACAAAGAGGAGGAGGCACCCAGAAACAAGGACTTCTCCTGATTTACCTTTGTATGCTGAACTAAGAGAGCGGGGTCCATCTGTTCAATTCCCATGCCATTCCATGCTAGCCTGGCAGAAACACAAAATGGGGATTTGGTTACCTACAAAATGAATCATGGGAAGCAAGAAGAGATGCTTCAATCTCTAGCAAGCGGTCAGTCCCAGCTGCAACCTTTTCTCAGTGGAAAAGTGTACAATGATTTGCAGAAGGTCTCAGGTTCTATTTATTCCTCACTTTTCCAGATTAGTTACTTGTGTTTTACCAAAAAAAAAAAAAAAAAACCAAAAAAAACAGGTAGCAAATGTGAACAGGTTTTGGCAGAGACTCTTGACATGTTAGAAAGCAGCTTTCTGTGTTAAACTATGGTCTATGAGCTCTCATCTATTTGCAAGGCAATAACGTACATCTATGCTAAAGGACTGAAGCAATTCCCAGTACTGTACTCAAGATCCAAACATCTCTAAATTAAAAACTTTAACATTTGGTTTAAAAAACTCAATAGAAATGATCAGCTTCATACGTGTTTCTCCACCCTGAAAGAATAAATAGGGCATGTAAAAAATAAGAAGTTTTTTGGGGAAGGCGATGGAAGTCCATCTATGCCATGAACTTATGTGACCATAGGTACAGTATTTGCTACCTTCTCTATTTTTATTTTAATGATGCAGCTTCAGTGTTTTTATTATATTGCATATTATTTTAATAAGCTTTGTACCTCATTCAGCTTTTCTTGCAAATGAAGCTCAGTGTTAAGAAATTATGAGCAAGCTCAGTGTTTACTTCACTATCATTAACAGAAGGATAGAATCAAGCTCACGTGAAGTGTTAATACCATTTTATAATGCCTTGGTAAGGCCACACTTGGAATACTACATCCAGTTTTGGTCGCCACGATGTAAAAAAGATGCTGAGACTCTAGAAAGTGTGCAGAGAATAGCAACAAAGATGATTAGGGGACTGGAGGCTAAAATATATAAAGAACGGTTGCTGGAACTGGGTATGTCTAGTTTGATGAAAAGAAGGACTAGGGGTGACATGATAGCAGTGTTCCAATATCTTAGGGGCTGCCACAAAGAAGAGGGAGTCAAGCAAAGCACCTGAAGGCAGGACAAGAAGCAATGGATGGAAACCAATCAAGGAGAGAACCAACCTAGAACTAAAAAGAAATTTCTTGACACTTAGAACAATTAATCAGTGGAACAACTTGCCTCCAGAAGTCGTGAATGCTCCAACACTAGAAGTTTTTAAGAAGAGATTGGACAACCGTTTTCTGAAATGGTATAGGGCAGTGATGGCGAACCTATGGCACGCGTGCCACAGGTGGCACGCGGAGCCATACCTACCGGCACACAAGCTGTTGCCCTAGCTTAGCTCCAACGTGTATGTGCATGCCGGCCAGCTGATTTTCGGTTCACACAGAGGCTCTGGGAGGGCGTTTTCAGCTTCTGGGGGGCGGGAGAGGGTGTTTTCGCCCTCCCCAGGCTCCAGGGAAGCATGGGCCATTTCCAGCCTCTAGAGGGCTTCCGGGGGGCGGGGGAGCCCGTTTTCGCCCTCCACAGGGATTGAATTATGGGTGT